>CM042426.1:8950441-9550441 GCA_023631565.1 Gymnocephalus cernua | reverse complement strand
ATATAGTCGCGTAAAGTCATACCTGAAAGCATGTTGTTGTCTCTTGGGTTGGTATTGCATTGTTAATTAAGAAGTTCTTTAGTTTGAAGACTTATTTTTCTGAAGTAGATTCTGTCTTAACATGTGTTAAGTTCTACAACCTTAACAATGTCAAGGGTAATAGTAAAAGTAATAGTTCAACCTGTTGATAAACCCAAGTATTCACTTTTTTTTTTTTACAAACAATTAGATGAAGGATAGATATCACTCTCATGGCTGTCTATATCCTATCTATATTAGTCTATAGCCACAACGTTCTACTTCCGGGATTGCTCTCGTTCTGCCGGAAATTCCGCTGGATGTCACTTGTTTCGGATGTCCGTTCTTGGATGTGCCATTACCTTCCGCTTTCTTTGTGTTGTAATGTTAAACTTTGGTCAATTAATGAGGACTATGGTTAACTGCTCCTCAGATCTCTGCAGGGTAAATCCAGACAGCTAGCTAGACTATCTGTCCAATCTGAGTTTTCCCTCCCACAACAAAAACAACCTTTGAACGTACATGTTCCACCAAAACAAGTTCCTTCCCAAGGCTATTGGGAATCGAAAGTATAAAGAAAATCTTTTATTAAAATGTTTATGCAAGTTCTGCTCAAGAAGAGTCAAGATATTTCACTTGAAAGTAAAAGAAAATGTTAAAGCAATTACAGTGTGAAAGCCAAGGCAAATAAAACAGACATTCTTACAGCGATATCCCACACACAGAGTTGTTGGCAGTTATGTTGAGGTTAAATCAGGGGATGAGTAATATAGCCTTGAATAATTTAAATAAGTGCCCCGATGCTGTGCAGCAATAATTAATCACTAGCATAAAGCCAAATGTAAAGTAATGAATGAATAAAGATCCAATCTTTTACAGTTTTCTGGAATTACTTAGAGAGGAGTGATTCAAATCTATAGGCAGTAGTATGAGTCATCCTCATAGTATTTGAAAAAACAAAAATTAACTGATGAATGTGATTGGTAGAAATACCAAGTTCTCACTGAATCAGCCTAAAATCTAAAAGAAAAAGGCACCACCTTAATAAAGAGAATTGGCCTACAGTGAGATGCCTCACTCAGTAGCTAAAACGAAAATGTTCAACACACAGGGTGAAAAGAGGAGCTGCAGCAATGTGTAGTACAACAAAAATATAGTGTTTTTTGATAATTAAATCACATAAACCTTTTCTAGTACAACTTCTAAATACAATTATGAACCTGAAAATGAGCATAATATGAGCACTTTATGGTCAAAATGTCTACACAAAACACCTGATTAACTACTCGACCTATCTGCAGATCGTATTTTAATATTACTGATTAATTGCTTTTGTTACATTGTCAGGGAAGGCATGTAGAGTGTACATCTTTATACAACCCCGAATCAGAAAAAGTTGGGACAGTATGGAAAACACAAATAAAAAAAGAAAGTAATGATTTCTAAATGTACTTTGACTTGTATTTCATTGCAGACAATACAACAGCACATAATTTAATGTGTTCCTCATGATTTTTATTGATTTAAAAAAAAAAAAGAAAAAGAAAATTCCTATTTTGGTTCTTGCAACACATTTCAAAAAAGTTGGAACAGTAAAGCATTTACCACTTTGTAATGTTGCCATTCCTTTTCACAACACTTAAAAGACCTTTAGGGACTGAAGCCACCAAGTGATGAAGTGTTTCAGGTGTAATTTTGTCCCATTCTCTATTGGAGACAGGTCGGGACTGCAGGCAGGCAAGTCAAGTACCCGTATCCTCTTCCTCTGCAGCCAGGACTTTGTAATGTGTGCAGAATGTGGTTTTGCATTATCTTGTTGAAATATGCATGGACGTCCCTGGAAAAGATGTCTTCTTGAAGGCAGCATATTGTGCTCCAAAATCTCTATGTACTTTTCAGCATTAATGGTGCCATCACAGAAGTGCAAGTTACCTTTGCCAAGGGCACTGACACAACCCCATACCATGACAGACCCTGGCTTATGGACTTGTTGCTGGTAACAGTCTGGATGATCCTTTTCTTCTTTGGTCCGGAGCACACGGCGTCCATTTCTCCCAAAAAATACCTGAAATACTGATTCATCTGACCACAGTACACGTTTCCACTGTGTAATGGTCCATCCCAGATGCCTCCGAGCCCAGAGAAGTCGACGGCGCTTCTGGACACTGTTAACATAGGGCTTCCTTTTGGCACAGTACAGTTTTAACTGGCATTTGTGGCTGTAACTACATATTGTGGTACTTGACAAAGGTTTGCCAAAGTAGTCCTGAGCCCATGTGGTGATTTCGCTTATAGATGAATGACGATTCTTGATCTCCGATCTCTGAGGGATCGGAGATCACGGTTGTTCAGCTTAGGCTTGTGCCTTTGTCCTTTACGCACTGAAATTCCTCCTCATTCCTTGAATCTTTTAATTATGTTATGCACTGTTGAAGGTGAAATAAGCAAATGTCTTCCTATCTTTCTTTGAGGAACATTGTTTTTAAACATTTCAATAATTTTCTCATGTATTTGTTGTGAAACTGGCGATCCTCGGCCCATCTTTGCTCCTAAAGGATTAGACCTTTCTTGGATGCTGCTTTTGTACCAAATCATAATTATAATCACCTGTTGACATCACCCGTTTCAAATCACATCATTATTTAACCAATTTGTGTTGCAGGTCAGAATGACAGGAAAGGATGTATATTTACAAATGAAATTAAATTGACCAGACAAAACATGAAATATTTTGTGTTCACATTGTCTGCAATGAAATACAAGTCAAAGTACATTTAGAAATCACTGCTTTCTTTTTTTATTTGTGTTTTTCATACTGTCCCAACTTTTTCTGATTTGGGGTTGTACATCTAATACAGCTACTGACTGACAGGAGCATCAACTACTGTCTTTCATTTCTGTGCCTGCTCTCCAGAGTATGGAAAGTACACATTACCATATCATAAGATTATAGTAAGCCATTTACAGGCTTTGCTGGTCGCAGCCTTGGCGGCAGCAACTTTAAGAACAGTGAAAATCAGCATAAAGATCATGCAGTGAGGCACTGGCATATGCTAACTATCAACACTGCAGTTGAGCCCCAAAGAAGTGGGCATTGTTTAAGACCATCATAAACCATTCATCGACTTAACCACCTGCTACCCAGGAGTTTAGAGCTGTATGGAGATACAAAACCACTGTCGAGCACCAGTGTTACCAGACACTACGGTAGAAGCCTTTCAGGACCATTCGCTTAGCTGTTGCAATTTCCATCCTGTAGTTCAAAATGACACCATCTTTTATTGATGTGGTGTTTCCCAAGCTGATATGGAACCCCTTTCAATAATTAATATGATGCAAGGCTTTAAGGTCCAGGCCAAGAGAGTGGCATGCTGCTGCTCCTCTAAGGACCTCAGTGATCATTTGGCCCCAGTCTCAGTTATTTCCATCTATCCATTTATCACTTTTATTATAGGTGTGATTAAACCCTGCGTGTGCTTCCATAAAGGACTTACGGGCCTTTGCTTGTTTAATACATTCCTCTTCCACTGACAGGCCAGCACTAATCTCATTTCCCCATGAGTCACAGTGGCTAATATAATGGCTGCCTGCTGCACAACCCCCCCCCCCCCCCCCCCCCCCCCCCCCTACTATTACTACTCTTATCACTAACATATCTCATTTCTCATAAGAAACATATTACATGGTCGCCTGGGTAGCTCATCTGGTAGCGCGTGCGGCCGTGCGCCCATGTGCAGAGGCTTAGTCCTCAACGCAGCGGCCCTTTGCTGCTGTCATTCCCCCTCTCTTTCCCCTTTCATGTCTAAAGCTGTCCTGTCTAATAAAGTCCTAAAATGCCACTAAATAAATCTTTAAAAAAAAAGAAAAAGAAACATATTACCTACATGAACACGGTGCAGCACGTGCACACATTTTTACTGGTTTTCTGGTACCGCTACAACTACCAAAAGAACGACTGAGTCCAGGTTGCTGTGGCAGACGTCCATGTCCTCAGACACACACTTCAACTCCTCCTGTGGGATTCCGAGGCATTCATAAACCAAACGGGGTGAATAATCTCTCCAGCGTCTCCTGTGTTTGCCCTAGGTCTCAATCTTGTTGGATTTACCCAAAATGCCTTCAAAGGGATGCATCCATGAGGTATGCTGATGCCCAAACTATCTTAACTGGTTCCTTCCAGTGTCAAGGTGCAGCAATGCTACACCTTGACAATGCTAAAGGGTGAGCTCAAGAGACCCTACAAAGGAAGGTCATTTTGGCTGCTTGCATCAACAATTGTATTATTTTAGTCACTACCTAAAGCTTATGCCAGTAGGTAATAGTTGGAATGTCTGCTCATTTCTCTTCATTTGTCTCACACTTCATCTTCACCCTTGCTCATGAACAGGACCTTGAGATACAATTTACCATTATCTGGGGGACTATCATGGCCTCTTGTTTTCTTCTCTATTGCTATTAGGATGGCAGATTTGCACCGTAATATTTTTATTTGTAATCTTTTGCATGTTTGTGGGCTGCTGCGCTTGTGTGTAACAAGCATAGTGTGCGCTCGCTGTGCACGAGCCTAGGCGCATTTTACTAATTTGCTGTTAAAATAACAATGAAATGCTGCTCTATTGACTTTAGACTAGGTTTTTGTTGGTCAATGGCACGATCACTTCCCGCTGCCTCAAGATAGCAATACTCCAAGAATTCACCTGAACACACCTCCCTGTAAGACCAGCACGCCCATGGGCGCAAAGATGGGTGCAGGTGCATTTGCTATTTAAACGGCGTGGGCGCAGGACGGGAAATTGACAACTGCATAGGTCTTAAGCTAGCAAATATACTTGCGTTGGGCTTTGCTTTGCGCTGTGCTGCGCCGGGTGCAAGATAGGGCCCTCTATCTCTTTCTCTAACTAGCACTCTATTTTTTGGATTTGCGGAAGAGTTGTTTATTTTTTCAAATATGTTTGGACTGTCTTAGACTATATGAATAACGTGAATGAATTTGGAAAATGGGCGTAGTTCCCCTTTACTTTCAGTTGTATCCAGAAGTGCAACATGGTATCCCTGCTGTGTGCTTTTAGTTTTAAAGGATGGGACCAGCATATGTTGACAGTGAAATATCTTAACAGCCTACTTACTGTACATGTATATAGCACATAGAGAGCAGGGCCTTCAGGCCATTTGTCCTGATCAGTGGAATCAAAAAGCAGACTTTAATGACTTCCCCATGAACTAGATGGAAGCTGACAAGATAATCATGGCCCCAGCTCCTTTATTTTTGTCAAAGGACCCAGCACACACTGTGCAATAACATTACTTACTCATCACGTTTAAGTTTTAGTTTTACATTTATATCACATTTCATGATGTGTATTGGTAAATTGTACTCAAGTGCTGTTTGCTCACTATGATAATTAGTTAGCAGGACTGGTTAATGTGGCAGAAATGTCTATCATGATTTTATTGGTTGATATATACCACAATATCAATAATTGAATTGATCGAAAAAGGCCTTTAGCTCTTGAGTGATAATGACAGATCAACCTCAGTAGTATTTTATTTTGCGTTAGAAATTTGACCACATTAGGAAAGTGTGATTTGAGCAGCTGAGGAAGCTGTACTCAGGTTGAGTTTGGAAAGCAGGTGATGAATGGGGTTTAATTACTCTGGGAAGTTGGTTTGGGTGACTGGATGGAAACACCATTTATCAAAACTACTGTAAATATGTTATGGGTCTAGTTTCTCAGATATAACTCTAATTAATCTTACATGAGGGGTATCAGCTGTCACCGCTACAGCATTTGTCAGTACAGACTAATTCCAAATGAACTCATAGGAAAACGGGCTGACATTAAGCTCATTAATAGTTCCAATTCTCCACAATGTGATATGATGAGATGACAGTAGGCAATGTTTAAGCCACGCTTTGTTTACTCTGAAATGTGATGTAGCATTACTGATTAAAACCCATCTCAATTTTTTTAAGCCTGTTTACTGCAGCATACTTTTACTCAGCTGGCACTTTTTTAAGCTTTTCCTGCCTTTAAAAGTTTATAACAAAAATGTAACATTTGCTCACCTGCAGTACTGTGTGATGGCTTGGATATTTACATTCATGGCTACAATTCACAGATTTGCACAATGTGGTGCATCATAAAGAATTCATTCTACAGTCAGTGTAAAGTCCTTGTGTTAGATATAAAACAAAAATCTTTCCCACTGCAAAGCCTATTGTATAAGTTCTAACTGTATAGCCATTTATCTTAATAACAGGTTATTTTATTTCCTGATTCCCTGATATTTTGGCAATAAAAAGGTTTTAATCTTAGGATAGCATGGATCTAATCATTTCCCCCGCAGCAATAAAAACCTGAGAGAAAACTGTGAGAAGCAATTCCCCCCACAGAAATTACATGACCACAAACCACATAAAAGATCTACAGTTTATCTACTCAAAAAAAATAAAACAGTGCTTCAAATGGCAACATATAGCATTTCCTCTCTGCAGCCACCAGTGTATTGTAGTTTGGCTCTGGGTTTAAGTCTCAAAGGATGTTGAAGAACACTTAACTTCAGATCAATAATGTTTCTGCCTCTGAGCCTGCCTTTGTGTCCCAGTGGAGCCTCATTCAGATCACTGAAGTTCAGTGTGTCTCATCAGTATGCAACACAACACCACATATACATTAGAAGTGTTTGGTCAGCTGCCTATGGGCAAGAGAGACTCTGCTGCTTTATTCTGTTTAGTCCAGCCAGACAATGAGCACGGAGCAAAGTTAGAGTGCGCTTCAATCTCATCGTTACAAACTGCATCAGAGTGCAGAGTCAGGTAAATTACCAGGAACAATAGGATTACCTGCACTCATTGTCATGTACAATAGAAGACTCCAGATCAGAAGCTCTTTATTAAAGGAGAAATCCGGCGCAAAATGAACCTAGGGGTTAATAACACGTGTACCGAGTCGACCGTTCTCGTTTTCATGCTAATCGAATGTGACCAGTTTTAGCATAAACCGCTAATTAGCATATAAAGCTAGTCGTCAGGGCACAGGTAAAGTAAAAAGAAATTGCTATTTCTATACCACTAACAACGCTCAAAATAGCACCACACTTCCACGGTAGCATAATGAGGGCCCCTACATGTAAACTGAAGCATTGAGAATGTTGTAAGTGTACAGACAGTTTATTAAAAAGATAGTTTAGAAAGACTGTACTGTTCACATCATAGACAGTATATAAAAATGGACCCAGCAACCCCGCTGTTTTTGACGGAGACAAGTGAATCCTCTTACCAGCACTTTTCCGGTGATGGTTAAGCGTTACTGAGCGTTACTGCGCAGCTGCAAACTTAGCTTCCCGCCGCCGATGTGACATGAACAACGTCTCATAACGTTGTAAGTCTTCTGGTAGATGTGCCAAGAGAAATCTCAATCATTCCCAATCTATCAGAGATGGAGAGCGTAGGTATATGTAAGGAGATAACATAGGCACAGGCTAATTATTGCTAACTAAAATACTAGTTAACATTAGTAATTAAACTAAACAGCTAATGTACGTCAAAACTGCCTGCAAGCTTCTCCTGTACTATACGGTAATTTCTCTACAATGCGACAGTAAGTCGCGTGGTTATGACATAATCGTTAGCCTATTTTTATAAAAACGTCTGCTACGGAGCCATAACGTGAGGTACAAGGTAATGGAGCCGTTCATACATTGTCGTGTTTCTTTAGAAATAAACGATGGACAAATCAAGTCTTTAAACGCTTCAGATGTAAAGTTATTGGCTGTCAAAGTGACGCCAAAATGAATGGCAGTCAATGGGATGCTAACGGGGGTGATGGATAGGGGTTAGCAAAATGGCGCCATCGCGGCTTCGCTCTGAGGAGAGAAGCCTGCCCCCTTGGTTCACATATACAGGCGGGCGCCATCTTGGGAAAACAGTCATGACCAGTCGAACGACGAACGCAACCAGTAACCAGTAACATAGCTCAAGCACGGCGTTTGCCGTTCGCGTGGTCATGACTGTTTTCCCAAGATGGCCCCCGCCTGTACACGTGTTATTATCGCCTAGGTTCATTTTGCGCCGGATTTCTCCTTTAAGTCGTACTTTTCAAATCTGTTGTAACAGCTGATAAATCCATCGTAGAAAGTGTGTGCTTACACTGTTTTTGTGAGTGAGGACATTCTTGTCGAGGAGTTCAGAATTCTTTATTAATTTCCTTTTTCATTTATTTGCTGGAGTATCTGAGATGAATCTCCCTGCCTGTGTTGTTGTTTCATGACTACTACATCAGTAACCACTTAAACACACGCACATGCACATGCACATAGAAATATAGACAGATATACCACACACGCGCGTATAAATACACTTGTGCACAGTGCACACAGAAGGAAAAGGCAGTTTCAACATGATTAATTGGGAAGGCTTTTTTTGGGCACTGCTGTAGTTTACACTACAGTGCACAGCAGATGGAGGGAGTGGGAGGTACAGGCTATGAAAATGTTGTGGATCTAGAGGTTTCACAGGTGTACCAAAGACATTTATAATAGAGCAAGAAGAATTGAGGCTTCTTGTGTGCATGTGTGAGACCGCGCGTTGATGTGTGTGTTTCTATTTTTGCTGCTGGGGCAGTCAGCAGGCCTGTCCTGATGAGTAAGGGTGTATGTGTTGACAGTGACATACAGACACACTGACAGAGGAGATGGAGGGTCAGCCCGGTGCATCCTGGGAAAGGTCTGGAAAGTGCATGGCTTGATCCAAGTGGACCTGATAGGTTTAGGTTGGGTTGTGCTTTGGTGTGTGTTAAACATTGGTGGGTCACGAACTCATGCATATTAGGGCAAAGTTTGTTTGTTTATTAATATTAATATTCAAATATATTCAAATATATATTAATAGTATTTTGACCATTAAATGCCTTCAGTAAGACCTATATTGGTATCAAACCTACATTGTATATGTTCTGCCCAGTGTCCAAGGAGTTTCTGCTTGGACTCCAGGAGGTAGCTGTCTGTAGGGGAATGCTTGAAATGCTGAGTGGCAGCCTTCAGGCAACCGAACGCTCTGCAAGCCCTTTTCTCGCTGCCAGGTTAATTGTGTGAGCCATGCACGGGATATCCGTGATCCCCAAGTACCCCTCTACAGCATTGACATAGTTGGTCGCATTGTCTGTTGTAATGGCAAGCACAGACTCCCGCTCCGTATTTTACATATCGCTTTGTCCTTACTCGTGATTTGTCTCTGTTTCTTTGGGAACCCAAAGTAGCGCCACCCGTTGCTTTTCAAATTGTCAGGAGCGTAGATTTCTAACTCCTCGTTGTGTTGTAGGTGTTGGCGCGGCCATTGTTTTGGTAAATAGGCGCTAACCAGGACGCTAACGTCAACTACAGGAGCCCAGATGAGCTCGCTATTCACAACTTCACCAGGTGTGAAAACACCTCGGCATCTGAATTGAAAACAATGTTTACAAGCAAACACATTTACAAAAAAAGAATGCCCATAACAGGTTCGAAATTCAAATATTAAGGGCTGCCTAATATTTGTTCAAATATCAATTGTTTTTTAATATTCAAATTATATTCGAATATCGCAGTTCGGAGTCAAAGCCCTAATGCATATACCTCCTTGATGCTTCGGTGGTGTGATGTAATATAACCTCTCCAATATTGCTCTTCAGATCTTTTGGCAGGTTTATCATTACATCTTTCCGCGATGACGATAAATCAGTCCCTCCAGAAAAACGCCATTATGCGATCACAGAATTCAATGCATAATCAGCCAAAGTCCGCATATTAATGCGGGGGCCGCATTTTTTCAAATACGCCGCACTTTCGCCGCATAAATTGCCGATTTCCGCGCAAAATATGCGGGGCTTGCATGATTTCATAATCCCCGCATTTTCGTTGCAAAAAAGTCACATATATCTCAGCAGAAAGTTGAAAAATGTTGTGTTTACTTCACACAAGAGCAGCCATTTTCCCCTGTTGCCATGGGAACGTTATGAAGTGACGTAATTTCACCTACTGAGAACGTTCTCTTAATACATCCATGACTGAGAACACTGTGTTGGGGGAATCACTTCTTTTCTCTTTTTCATCAAACCGCAGTTTTTGCAAGTTCCCGCAAGTTCCCGCAATTTTTGCAAGTTCCCGCATTTTCATCGCATAAAATGGCATAAATATCCCGCATATTCCATCGCATTTTTTAAGAAAACATGCCACATAATCAAGGATTTTTGCCCGCAACAATCACAAAAAAACTCCGCGTTTTTCTGGAGGGACTGATAAATAAACAATATATTGTGCAACCCAATAGACAGTAGTAGGTTTAACCCAATCCAAAGAGGAACATCAGTATTATATAAGTAATATGTTAAACCAATCTGATGTTGAGTGAAACAGAAGTGTGAACAGGCTTTATAATAAAGATTCTCACATTGTCATATATAATATGTCTCAATGGGGATTGTACCGTTTTTAAAAATGTTTCATACATGGATCCTTCAATGCATTTATTCTCCTGTCCTCTCTTTTTGATTGCTGTGCTGTGGCATGCTGTATTAAGACAGATTAATCATTGTCAACTGGCTTGGCTTGTTTTCTCTCTCTCCCTCCTCTGTTTTCTTCCTCTCTTTATTTGGTTTTGTCTTTCTCTTCTCTTTTTCCCCTTCCGTTCTCATATATCTGCCTTTGACTTTCTCTGACTGTGCAGTTTTGAGTCACTTATGGGAATGCCGTGTCTCTTCTGAAGGGTATTTTAGGATATTTGTCCTTTGCCACTATAGTAAGAACTATATGTAGAGTGAACACAGTTGGAGAAATCAGTTCAATTCAACCCACAGTCTGCATGGTGTCGAAAACAGTAACTTTAGTTTCCACACATGTATGTATGCTTAGATTGTAAGCGGTATGTGTAAAATTGTTGGGGATGTCAGTGGTGAAAAGATTAGATGTCTGCATATGAATGTAATGTATCCTGAACTATTCCATAACACTATTTCAGTTGATTTGAAGAAGGCTGACACGGAGCTAAACTAGCTAACTTCAAGGTGCCCTTAATTTACCAATCTCTCCCTTGAGATGACGCAGATGATATTAGCAGGAATGTCATTATCAAGTGACCTATTTCTTTAATATGTTGCACCCTCCTCCCCTCAGTCATCTGAACTGCATGTGTTAGAGCCTGTTTGAATCACTGTTCAGAGTTCGGAGTTGAATTTAGCTGGCTATGCATTTGTAACCAAAGCTCCAGTTACCAATTACATGTTTTTTATGCATTCAGTGGCAGCCTTGTTTGCTGTACCTTATTGTTGCAGTTCAATCTAAATAAAGACTTTATTTAATTGTGTTTTTAATGAGTCTGTTGGGGCCAACGCAGCTTTATAAAAGGGCCCTGCTTACACTGCCAGCACAGCAGGTCTGTTTCCTCGCTCACACCAGATCAAGACTATATAGTACATTTGAATTAGTTTAGTTATTTTGAACAATTTATTTCATCAACCTAGTTAAAAATATAAGCATTGTATTTCTAGGTTCTTGAATTATACAAAATATACAAAAAGTATTCATATCTTTGGATGGGTCAGGTTTTAGCAATGCATTGCATGACAAGGGCTTCCTCTCCTTTTCAGCCTGCCTTTGCCCACACCTTGTCTCACTGCTTTTCCAGGTCTTTTTCTGTTGCAGAAATCTCTTAAAGCTTTTGCAGGTGGCTGCTGCCTCGATATAAATATTTGATAGTCCTCATATATCTCCCTTGAGGGTAGTAAATATTAAAACACTTTCTGGTGGCTGTTTTGACTTCTCAGAGGCTCCAAAAAACATCCTAATGAGAAGGAAAAAGATTTTGTTTTTGATGTGACACTATCGATATGTTGTAAAAATGGCTTCTTGATTTTGTAATGTGTGAACGTGTTGTTATTTGCTGCCCTACCTGGGCAGAGTGTAGACTTTGGTCTAGACTCTACTGTTTTTCTGTTTCTTTCTCTTCCTTTCTCTCGTCAATGTCCCTCAAAAACAGGTACATTATATGAATTTCTCTCAACTCATATTATTTCTCTTTCAGCGGGATGCCAAGGGACAATACCTGTTTGACCTCATCTGCCACCATCTCAACCTGCTGGAGAAAGACTACTTTGGCATTAGATATGTTGACCCAGATAAGCAGAGGGTAAGTATTCATTTGGAATAACAAACCCAACTACATTTCAGTTGGATTTAATTCAGTTGACTATGCGACACTGTGACTCATGATTTGGTTTTGTCTCCTTCTCTCTGTCATCACCATCTTTCTTCCTTCCTTTCTTTCTTTCTTTCATTTCCGGTCTCTCTATCTTCCTCTCTTGTCATTTGTTTCTGTGTCATTCTTTCATCTGAAATATCTGGAATGATTTTAAAGCTACAGTTGGTAAATTTCATTTAAAAAAAGATGCTTTTTGTCGTATTTGTTGAAACTGTCACTCTATCCTGACAACATGGATCAGATCACTTGTGGAAAATTCAAGTTCCTCTGCCTCCTCCTGGTGCTCCTAACAGAATAACGAAGAAAAGAAAAATCTGTTTCTTAAAACATTTGATGCAAGAAATAGGCAATGCAGTAACAGAATCTTGATATTCCATCACCACTGCCTATAGTTTGATAGTTTAGCAGTTCAGGAACAGTCATTGACGCTGCGTTAGAGACTCCTCAGCTCTGATTGGTTGGTAATCTTTGGGCGTGGTGGAAACTTGCAAATGCCATTAAGAGCACTAGGAGGAGGCAGTTAATCTGTCTCATGTACTACTGTCAGGATACAGTGACAGTTATCAGCAAATATGATGAAAACGTACCTTCTGAACCAAGTCACCGGCCCCCTTGATTTAAAAACACATTTCACACAAACTCCATAATTTGCTTTTTTTAATTAGTTAATAATTTGTGCACCTAGGTTTACAGAGTGAATTGCTTATCCCGTAAAAAAAAGGTAACACAGCGTTGTGTTTTACAGGCTAGACTCATTTTTGAAGATGATAACACTGTTTAAGTGTTAAATGTTAACAATCTTGAAAGGCCTGAGGAAACCCTGTGAAGCTCATGAAAGGATAGGAAGCCATCTGGCTACATTGACATTATCCCAGTCAGTCTTCACCATCTCTGCACTGTCTTTTAGAGTCTGTAGATCACCAGAGTCTCACAGGCAGTTAGGGATACTTTGTGAAATGTTGTTAGATATGAACGCCAGGCCTTACTGGTCAAATGAGTCTTTTTTTTTATCCTCTACATAAATATTCAGGACACGTAGGTAGACCTGCAGGTCAATTATGCAAGCTGGAAAAATGCCAACCCATTAAATTAATATGAATATCAATCACAGAAATTAACACAGTCCTCTGTGAATTTGCAGGACTTGGAGTATTTGTTAATCATTGCACTTTTGAACTGGATTACAAATGCTTTCAAGACTTGAAAATGTTATCCACTTTGCAGATTATCTCTGCATTTCAGCTGAGAGACATTTTAAGACAATGTGAATGCAGGTGTTGCTAAAAAGATAATAATTAAAGCTAACGGCATCATCGTGTTTACCATCTACTGCATTGTGAGTGCAGTGCGCCATTATTGTCAGCATGTCATCATCTCACTGATTAGAGCCAGTTTGGCCCGTGATGTTTAGCACTCTGACAGAGAACAGAAGTCTCCTGATTATCTTGCAAACAGCTTTCCTTCATCTCCTCTCTGCATGGAGACTGTAGTGGAGGGGTCTAAATAAACAGAAGGCAAGGAGATGGAAGTAATTCTGCTGTTCCTTCCAGCTATAGATTACAAGTCATCATGCTCAGCTCCTGAGCAATCAGACTTCAGACTGACAGTTTAGCAGCTAAAGATTCAGTGGTCTTTACCTCTCTTTCTCTCCCTTTCAGCATTGGTTGGAGTTTACAAAGTCAATTGCCAAACAAATTAAATGTAAGTATTTAATTTAACATGCCTGATTAGTTGGTTAAATAAGAAACCTTCAAGAAAATAAATGTGCTAAATAAATATATATATCGTGCAAAACAGATGAAGAAAAAAAGACCACACCAATCACGGAAACCACATTAAAAACATGACAGTAGATTTTAAATGTTTGTCTTTGTTCCCCAGCCCAGCCTCCATTCACCATGTGTTTGCGTGTCAAGTTTTACCCGCCAGACCCCGCAGCCCTAAAAGAGGAAATCACCAGGTAAGATTTTAAGATAGCATGGTGGGCTGCAGGTGGCGTTGAGGGATGTATGGAAGTAAAAATGTTGTCTTGACAATCTCTGCCTCTCATGACTCTCTTTCTCTCCCACTAATGAAGTTTCAAAGGTGAGAGTTGTGACAAGTTAATGCCTCTTCAGTGATTTGTTTTGCATTTCCAGTTAAATCAAACCAATCAATACAAGGAAATTGTACAAATGGCAGTCGGGTTGAGCAATGTTTTAAAAGAGTACTCTATCGATTTAGCATTACTCTCATGTAACATTTTTACATTTTTTAAATGGATCAGAATTGATGCACCAGCACCAGAAATATCATCTTTTTTATTCCATGGATTCTTATTTCTTGTCAAAACCTGGCACCTACATTACCCACAATGCAACTCGACTACAGACAGTTTGGTCATCAGGTGTGTTATGCTAGTATCGGCCTCGAGCTGCTAGCCTCAAGCAGAGATAAGGAGCAACAGAGGTCTGGTAAGCTCACTTCTTTCTAACTCCACACCTACACTTTTTCGATTTTCAAATGTGTAGTCTTCAGCCCCATCCAGCGTGATTCAAGTGACATTAACTTTAGTCAGTTTTCTCAGACTTAATTTACAAGTTCTAGAAGGCTCTCGTATACTCATGCGTGTCACAAGTATTGCATGTGTTTTGATTAAGGGGCACAGTTTTCTGAATCAAATGTGTTATAGCATCAAACTATTTTTCACAAACCTTTCCACAGACAAGAAGAACATCCTGAGTAGTCTATAATGACAACGTTTCATTTACGGATGTCCCTCATTTTCGGCCAGATGTCCATCACGTTCTGCTTTCTTTGTGTTGGCATTCTAAACTCTGGTCGATTTGGGAAACATCCTCCAAGCTATAACCGACAATCAAGTTATATTTTAAAATTCTCATTGCACACTCAACAGCCATTTTAATTCCAGAGATCCCCTACCTATGTGCATGTTACACCAAAACAAGTTCCTTCCTGAGGCTATTTTGTAGAGGCACCCTACCAGCTTAGTAGCCTCGTGAGACCGTCCTGATCTCGCGAGCTCCAGTTTTCTGCTCGCAGATCAGTCTGGCATCTTGAGGCAGAGAAAATTTGGAGCCGTTCGCCAAACGACCGGGCCAATCAGCGTTGGTTTTGAGGCGGGTTTAGGTGTGATGCAACGAGGAGCTCGCAAGATCAGGATGGTCTCACGAGGCTCAGCAAGCGGAAGCAACGCATGCAAATCCGACCTGATCTAGACACATTTTCAGACAGCGGTAGCCCTGATTCTGTTAGCCGCTCGCTAATGCTGTTTTCTCTTGGATCCTTCTTTTGGAATATGGACCGGGAACCTGAAATGGGGCCTTTTATTCCTAAATTCTCGTTACACAAACGGCAAATATCCTTTACTGACATGTTGCTTGCTTGCTGAGCTAGCGAGCTGTGCTTTGCCTGCAGCAGCAGGGGGAGCCTGGCTTCATCGTTGCTCTGTTGGTACGTCATACACTTCGTTGATCTGATTAGTTAATTTGGTCCGTCTATCACCAACACAGGTGGTGATAGACAGATGGTTTATCCAATCAGCTAACCAGTATTTTCACCCCTTCCCAAACATTCTCCAACGGAAAGTTCCCAGATGGATATGCTGAGCAAATGCGAAGCAATCCATCTGGTGGAGTCAGGTTACCAGCTTAGTGCCACACAAGACGATTGTGATTGGTTTAAAGAAATGCCAATAAACCAAAACAAGTTTTTTTCCTATCCAGGAATGCTGTGTGGACTAGCCAGACCTTCCTCCGCAGCGCTGTGGAGGAAGGTCTGGCAATTTCGAGACTGCATCCTGAGAAACCTTCTGATATTCTTTTTCCTCTGGTATTGCAGCTGTAGTTATTCATTGCAGCTACCTGTTGGGTTTGTTTCTCCACTCACTAGTGGTATCAAACTTAATGTGGAAAAAGTGATGTCTATTTAAAAACAGAAATTCAACACAAGTGGACTTTTAATCTTCTTCTTACACGCAACTATGGACAATTACATCATACAGCTATTTTGGGAGTCATAACCAAAAATGCTGACAAACCTAAGTAGCATAAAACGTCCGACTCCACAGCACTTAGAGACTGATTTCATTGAACCAAAGGGAATGGCTCTATCTTCTGCCTTTCTATTAATTTCCTTGTCTCATAACATTATATCAAAAGTATTCTTATCATTGTATGCCTCTGCAGCCAGCTTTCAGATAATTGAAAAATGGATAAGGGCACTGCAGCATGGATAGAGGTTTTACAGAAATACTTTTGTCTGAACGGAGAATCCTTTCAGTACATACTGCTTAGGTCTGTAACCATCCTTACTTTATCGAGTGAAAATTACCATCTTAGGTCATCTGAACTACAATATTTAAAATGTTAATGTATTGTAAATGCAATGCAAGTGATGCAGGCCCAAAAGAAAAAAACAGTGTGCAGCGGGATTTGAGTATTCCTTTTTTTATACAGTGAGCTGCAGGGTCATGATGCTCCTCTCCACTGTGTATGGCATCCTTGACAGCTGAACAAACTGCTGTAAGGAGTGAGGAGTGAGCCAGGGAGTTCCGAGCGCACAGATCCCTGTAAATCACATCCCTCGACTGGTTGCCACGCAGTGAAATCTCTTATTTGCAATCCAGCTCTTCGTGGTTGAGCTGGAGCACAAGGGATAGTTCCTCCATATTGCACCATCTGTTCTGACTGGAAGCTCTCACAGACCTACAAATGCATAGTAGATATGCATAGGCATGAAAGGCAGCATCATTTTGCATAGCTTTTCATGTTGCTTTCAGCTTTTAATTTTCTGTATATATTTCACAACAAAGTGGTGGTGAAGTAAAAGGGCTCAATAATACACCCCATCTGTACTCTGACTTTTTTCATAGCAATGCTTAGTGCCGCTATACTATGTATTGCTTTGCTGCGTGGAGAGAAGCTGAAATCACAGGCATTTGAAATCATTGCTGAGCAGGAAAATTGACATATGAGTAATCTTTGGATGTTGTGGAAGAGACCAGCAGATCGAGTTTCTCCCAGTGGACTTCAGTGCAAACCAGCAATCATACTTTTAGATCATTGTCAATTCTCAAAATGATTATGCTTTAGCTCAAGTTCTGCCTCGAGGTAGGCTACATGTCTCGTGTCGAATGTTACTAAAGACAACTTTGGATTTCGAATCATACATTTATTTGGGTTAATTGTTGTACTGCAATAAATGGGTTGTGAAAGGTCCCTAGCATAATGGGAGCTGTTGTTAGCTACATTTATTTTACATTGCACTGTGTAGAGCTCAAGGTACTGTAGCTTATCTGAAATAATTACAGACTTAGCATCTAACGCAGACTTGTGAACAACAATATATCCTTTTCTTTGTTTCTATGAACAGCATCTTAAACTAATATTACAGATTGGTTGCAGGTTTAGTCTCAAGTACAAAAAGTCACAGTAGTCAGCCTAAGGTCTTAATTTAATTTACTTACTTTAATATAGTATTCTCAAGATTTCTTATCCTAACAATGTCTTTGACTCACCTGCAGCCTCAAGGGACACCTTACCTTAAATTGTAAACATCCACCGCGTGTGTTTACAATAAAAGGAATGTCGATATTGATCTCAATAATGACCCAAATCAGTTTCTCTGTGTTCCACTCCACAGATATCTTGTTTTCCTGCAGGTTAAGAGGGATCTCTACCATGGTCGCCTGCTGTGCAAGACATCAGATGCTGCTCTGTTGGCTGCCTACATATTACAAGGTACAACAAAATAGGGAGTCGTCATTTAAGCATTAGAAATACTGCAAGGCTTTCAACCAGACTACCGGACCTTTATTTTAAATCAAACTATCAAACAAGCACAAATTTCCTCACGAGAGTCAAACGTTGCAATCTTGAACAGAAAGACAATCAGTGGCATAGTGTCCTCTGACTGGTGCATTTGAGGCAATTACATGTTAGATCTACACATTGTTTTGATGGGAAATTACATGATTTAATTTCAGAGTTGATTACCCTCAGCTTCCACAGTGGTCCTCATGTCAGAATTGCACCCCAAATTACAACTGTAAATGAACAACATATAATACCACACTTGAAATTAATAATGTTTCTCACCTACTGTAGATTATTTTCATATAACCCTGCTTGTTACACTTGCCAGCTGTGTGTGTGTGTGTGTGTGTGTGTGTGTTCACATTCTGCCATACATGTACTTTACTGTGTGGGTGTGTGCAAATGTACAAGCAGAGCGTGTTCAGAGGTCAAAGGCTCATACTACATACCATAACACATCGCACCATAAAAAGCAATTTAGACACAATTATTACTCAGTGAAAAGAATTCAATGAAAAAGTCGGTTTGCTTCCCTTTTTAAAAAACTGATAGTTTTGTTAAAAAAAGAAAGAAAGTTGATCGTCTTGGGAGATGCCAGGTTTTATTTGACGGGGTCCTCAACATGCAGAGAGGTGAGATGCATTAAGGAACGGTTTCTCTGTCCCACACCGTGCCAACCAGCTATCCATCCCATCCAGCCTTTTATCAGCCAATTCCTGAATCTAAATGTCTGGGTGTCTCCGTGTAGCCCTGAACACCACACGACATTGGCTGATATTGGCTTGCTCGCTATACCTTTCTGTGCAGGATTATATCCATGTATTCATCTATTTATTTACCCCATGAGATAATTTGTAAATACTTTGGCACTGGCTAACTGTAGGCATTTTTTACAGTTAGTATAGTATCAAACCATAACCATATTTATTCTGCTCTTATAACACTGCAATTTATGTCATTGTCCTGTCTATGCACCACCTGTCTATACTTGAATATCACATTGCTCTTTTCTGTATTTTTTTGCACTTCTGTTTGGACGCAAACTGCATTTCGTTGTCTTTGTACTTGTACTCTGCACAATGACAATAAAGTAGAATCTAATCTAATCTAAAATCATCTTTATTCACTTTACACATCCAAAGAGCTTTACAGAACACATACACAGGAAAACAAAAACAAAAGGAGGAAACAAACACAATAGAAAAGAAGAAAAGCAAAGTGATGATAAATAGTAATGATATGTATTATAATAATAATAATAATAATAATAGTAAAGGCACAGGACACACAGAAGCCATAGTAACAACATAGACCTTCAGGAGAATGACCTGCTCTGGTTAAGTTAGACACAGTTGAAAGCTAATGAGTAGAGGTGTGTTTTAAAATGACTCTTGAAGATCTCAATAGTGGGGACAAGCTGAGAGAGAGAATTCCACCATTTAGGGGCAAACATTTAGAAAGCCTAGTATTATCTGCTTTAGCTCATTTTGGCTTCCACTGGTTCAGTCTTTTTCACTTTGCCTTTCCAAATAAGTTTTCTGTCTGAGCCTTTCCTTTCTGTAAAGCATTTCTTCACCAGGTGTCTCTGGCTTATAAAAGCACTCTTCAGGGCTGCCAACATGCCAGAAAATGTGAAGCCATAATGTCTGTGACACACATAAACTGGAATGTTTTTGGGCTGTCTAAAATGCAGTTTTCAACAGTACTGGCTGCCAGAGCAGTACAGAGCTCCCCAGAGAGCAGACAGGTAGCCAAACTCTTTGTGTAGTTCCTCCACCATCTGTAAACCCATGTCAGTGGTTTGTAAACTAGGCTGCTGAAGCTGGCTACAGCCATGCAGAGAACATTGGCAGGTTTTTTGATGGTATAGACATGCCACCTGAAAAAGTACTGCCTGGACTCATGGTTAACAATTAACTATCATAAAATAGTTTTTCTGTGTTCCCTTTTTGTGCACTTGATGTCTTGGTCTTTGCATTGTGTACAAATTTGTATTGCGAGCTTTATGTTGAGGCATTATCTTTGAACCATGCACCACAGTAACTCTGTTATGATCAGGACAACCACATACTGTACAAAGACTAAAGCAGCTAAATGTCCTTGGTACAGTAAATGATTTCAAAGATAACATTTGATACATTTCATTATAATACTTTTTCATATAAAAAATGTTTGATATGAAAATATGACCTTCATGATTGCAATGTATCTATGAATCATCTGCCCACCATCACTATTTGCTCATTGCAGAAAGCAGTTCAACACTTAGGTATGCATCACATATTATGTTCACTTATTGCTGCATGTTGTACTCACAGCCAGTGTCTGCTACAGTATGAGGTTTGGAACGACAATTGCGTTTGAAATTACATTAGTGGATTCAAAAGTCATCTTCAAACATGAAAGTTAAACTTTCCTTTGCTGTGTGTTTTTTCCCCCATTTTCCAGCTGAAATTGGTGACCACGACCCCGGGAAACACCCAGAGGGCTACAGCTCCAAATTCCAGTTCTTCCCCAAGCACTCAGAGAAGTTGGAGCGGCGGATTGCTGACATCCACAAGACTGAGCTAATGTAAGGCGACACTTGTCCCTGTCTACCTGTGTACTCCTTTACTTCAATAGCAGCCACTGTGCAGTGCATCACAAAAGCACAACAAACGGTTGCTGGTGCTACAAACTGAACTCTTATAGCGCGTCTTAAATTCATAGGTCAGTCATAGGAAACTAAAATACAGGACTGCTGTGATGGTTTTAGGTCACCGTGTGGCAACTGTCCTTCAAGATATTGTAGACAGATTATATTCTCACAACCAACGCTAAACAACCACTTTATTCAGTCCAATCAAAAGATGACATCTCACATTCAGAACACTGCAAGTAAATAATCTGTTAAAATGTTCAGCTATGGGTTGGAAATTCCATAGCTACTTAAAGGGATACTTCACCGCTGGAAAGCCTAATATATCTTTAAATTGGGTCACCTATGTAGCAGAAATGTGAAAAAAAAAATTTAATTGGTGCCTTCTAGGCCGAGAAAAGCCAGAAAATGTGTTTTTGGCTCATATGGATGAAAGACACCAAATCCCAGAATGCACTTCGCTTCGCTGCTTTGAGTCCACTCCCAAGCCACGCCTACCGCTTGACAGACAGACAGTGAGGCATTCGACTCAACTCAATGTGTTTTATTGTTATTTCAACCATATACACAAAACAACGTTTCATCGTGGCTCGAGTCAATTTAAAATATATAAATACACATTTAAAATATATAAAAACTACATTATATAATAACGACATACGAAACAGGCTACATTTACCGTGCACACACACATTATAGGCTCCGTAAAGTTCAGCTAAGCATACCAGCATTAGGCTTGGTGGGCTGTAAACACCGAGTATAAACACAGCCGTGAATTAGCGTGGGATGTCGAATGGTCGCCATGTAACAGTCACAAACTCCAGCGGTTAGCAGTTAGTTGGATACAAATCACCCCATTTCTGCACCAGTCCGTGTTAACACAGCTCACCTTCATACAGAGCATCTCTAGCTCGGATTGTCGGAAGGCTAGCAGGCCTGGTAGCTGGACAGTCCGGTTCACTGTTGTTCGGCTGGACAGTCCGGTTCACTGTTGCTTTCCCACAAAAGCACAAAACACAGCAGTTTCTGAACTCGCGTTGGGAGCATCGTTGAAGTTGGATGTAGTCCAGTTTGTTGTTTAATGAACGGACACTTGCAAGCAGGATTGATGGGACAGGTGGCCGGCTAGCGTTAGCTCGCTCTGGATGTGCCTTTCCCCCGGCTTGGTGGGCTGTAAACACCGAGTATAAACACAGCCGTGAATTAGCGTGGGATGTCGAATGGTCGCCATGTAACAGTCACAAACTCCAGCGGTTAGCAGTTAGTTGGATACAAATCACCCCATTTCTGCACCAGTCCGTGTTAACACAGCCCACCTTCATACAGAGCATCTCTAGCTCGGATTGTCGGAAGGCTAGCAGGCCTGGTAGCTGGACAGTCCGGTTCACTGTTGTTCAGCCGGAAAGCAGTTAGTTGGATACAAATCACCCCATTTCTGCACCAGTCCGTGTTAACACAGCTCACCTTCATACAGAGCATCTCTAGCTCGGATTGTCGGAAGGCTAGCAGGCCTGGTAGCTGGACAGTCCGGTTCACTGTTGTTCGGCTGGACAGTCCGGTTCACTGTTGCTTTCCCACAAAAGCACAAAACACAGCAGTTTCTGAACTCGCGTTGGGAGCATCGTTGAAGTTGGATGTAGTCCAGTTTGTTGTTTATGAACGGACACTTGCAAGCAGGATTGATGGGACAGGTGGCCGGCTAGCGTTAGCTCGCTCTGGATGTGCCTTTCCCCCGGCTAGCGCTAGCTTCCCACCTAGCCGACGAAGATGTCCCCTACCCGGCTACGAGCGAGTCCGCCCCGGTCCCCGTGCTGGTCTCGGTGCAGGCGAAGCTCTCATAGTGGGCCGATTATTCTGTCTGTAATAACGTTTCCTGCATATTCTCTGCCGTGTAGCGATGTATCCCGGTGGTACACGTGCGGTAGTTTGAATGCACATAATTGTTGTAAAAGTTTGCTGCTGAGAAGATAGAGCAGAGCCCTGTTTAGCGAGGATTCAAGATGGCTGACATTTCGTTTTTTTCCGGCCGAGATCGGCTAGCTTCGGGCGATGGGCGGGTTTAAAACATGCGGAAGTAGGTCCTACTACTGGTTGTAGTCTTTTGCTCTGGCCAAAAAATCTTCCGATGACGCAAAAATCGTCATTTTGCGTCATCGGAAGATTTTTTCCGGACCCCCCAATGCAGATATCTCCTGTCTCAGGGGGATATGAGGGAGGGACGCACGGTCATTCAGAAATACTACCGGGTTTCTACTGATACAATGCTGAATGCTAAATCGGTGAAGTATCCCTTTAATGTGCTGAGTATTCACTTCATTCACGTGGTTTGTGTGTGGTTTCGTTTTGGTCCTGTGTTGTTTTACAGGAGATGCCTTCACACAGGCTCTGTGGACTTGCCTACCTAACCCTGCACAACCAGGCACTGAAATGTTTATGTAGAGGTTCAGTACAGACTCTGACTCATGCTGCACATGAGAGGACCCATCTGCAGCATCCTCCAGACTACAGTATTTGGCCGGCAGGGTGCCAGTGTTGGGGGTGAATTTGTTCTCCTTGATGGTGCTGATAGTTCAAAGAGTCTGGGAACAGTTCACACTATTTAGCTTCCAATGACTGGATTTCAGAAGTCGTCCAGAGAAAAGACAGCTTCACCCATTCACACATTCTTCTGTTTCATAATTAAAAACTTTATCTTGGGGATGTTTCATGATCCCTTTTTAAAGTTTGTGCTCTCTTTGAGCACTTCGGGAGAGCTTGGGCTACTGCATGTTCCACCCTGTGGCAGTAAAAGGTCTGTTGTAATGGCGGTGGTGTTGGATGTTATTCTTAATCCGGCACACAGCGGGTGTGATGACCATTGTGGTGGACAGGTCTGAAGTGGGGATGTCACAGTCCCCACTCATTCTTCTACACAGTGTATGAAGGGTATACACAGTAACCCTAGCACCGAGAGCATCTGGCTACTCCTCCAGTTGATGGCTTCATGGTTGATGGGCTAGGGTACTTTGTGTTTGATTTATTTGTTGATACTTCACGTGAATCAAGCCCATTTGTTAGAACAACCTTCTGTATTGTTCTCTGATCTTCTCTTTATCTCTGTCTTTAACACACACACACACACACACACACACACACCTAAAGATTTGATCCTACACTGCCCTCTATTGCTCATTTCCACCAAATCAGCACAGGTAAAAACATTTAAGAGTTTTCCCTTAAATGTTTTTTCATCACAGTGCTGACAGAATGCAAAACTATAACCATACATTTGCTCATGTGTTTGTCATCTTATTTATCAAAAAATAAGGACAACTTTTCAATCAAATAATGAGGAAATAGGATAAAAGTTCCACACAGTAACTTTTGATACCCTTGACTGACTTTCCTTTCTCCCAGAGGTCAGAGTCCTGAAACGTCAGAGCTCAACTTCCTCCACAAGGCTCAGATGCTGGAGACGTATGGAGTGGACCCTCATCCATGCAAGGTGGTCTTTATTAAACAAATGTTTCATATCATTATGAGCTTGTGCTTTTTATGAGTCTATGCTTTTGGGTAAATGTGAGATGATCTATAAAGTCAATTATACAATGAATGTGGTACACTCTACTGTCTTAAAGCAACACTAGAGAACTTTTTGTAACTTAAAAATAGTGTTTCCAAAATCGTTTCAGTGGGTCATCAACTCGTAACAGGGTGAACGGCACTTCTGCATTCGCTTTGTGGCTCTCTACCGGCTATAACCGCACTATGCAAGTTTGCCAGATCGGGTAGCGGATCTGTAGTTCGAATGAGAGATAATGGGACAATTCCGCTTCCAACCTGTAGGGGGACCGAAGGGGGAAAAGTTATCTAGTGTTGCTTTAAAGTGTCCTTTTATCAATGTAGGACATTTAAAAGAAAATATAATCTCACTGTGTTTTAAAATTCTCATTCTACAATAACAAAAACATGGGTATATGTGCCTGTCAGGATGTGTCTGGCAACCCAGCTTTTCTGGCCTTTACTCCTTTTGGATTCACTGTGCTGCAAGGAAACAGGAGGGTCCATTTACTGAAATGGTGAGTTCAGATCATAGACTGTATAATATTAATGGACATAGCATGTGTGACGTCACCCATTGGTTTGGGGAGATCTGCTATGAGTCGTCGAGTTTGCCGTTACAGGCGCAGCCATCCTGGTTGTGGATGTGACGATTTTAGACGAGAGGGAGGAGTGAGGGAGGAGCCCTTACACTCTACGTTACGTTACACACTTTCACTGGCAATCATATTTTAGCCACGCCCTAAAACACCCCCTTCTTTATCACTGATTTTAAAATCAATGAGACCATAATTCAAAAAATTAACAATTCTGTATTGCAGAGGACTTAAAACTAGCGATTGAGACCATAAACACATTATGAAAATGTTTACTGAGGTAATAAATCAAGTGAGAAATGGGTCACTTTCTCATAGACTTCTACAGAAACCGACCTCCTTTTGCATCTGTCGCCTCCTGCTGGAATTCAGATAGAATGCAGGTTTAAGACACTTCCGCATTTGCAGTACTTCGCCGAACCGGATACTTTGTCCATTAATATCATACAGTCTATGGTTCAGATACAGTAAATGGTTAAAACTGAACATGATGCTAGATAATAACCACATTTAAATGCTACAGCATGTGTGTATGTGCATGACAACATTAAAGGTGCAGTAGGTAAGCCTAATAAAACTAACTTTCTGTCATATTTGCTGAAACTGACCCTATGTTCCAGTAGAACTACATGAAGCAGGTCATTTCAAAATAAATCCGGCTCCTCTGGCCCCAACTACAGCGCAATTTGCAAAAATCCACAGCTCCCTGTTCAGATGCACCAATCAGGGCCAGTGGGGGTGTCTAACTGTGTGTCAATCACTGCTCATGCACACGCATTAATTCTTCCTTGTGGGGGGAGGGGCTTAGGAGACCGTTTTGGGCTTTAGTGGAAAGGAGGGAGGGACTGAGAAGTCCTGGATCTTCGCAATCCTACCTACAGCACCTGTAATGAGCCAGTGCAATGTACTAAGCAAGCAGAAATAAAAATTTAAAAAAAAAACACCAATGAGAGAAAAAACATTTATGAACATACATCCTTCCTTAATTAACAGCTTGTACAAAGGGCCAGCAAACTCCAAACAAGCTTTTTAAAGTTAAAGTCCACAGTTTTAAAGTTTTTAATGTCGACATTTTGAGTGCTCTAGTACAACTTTGCTACACGTTTCTTCTAAATAATGTCTGGTATTAAAGTAATTCCAAATATCTGTGCAAGGAGTAAACAAGGAGTCCAAAAGAAACAAAAAGTAACCAATGCTCCATACAAGATTATATTAGTAACCTTTACAAGACAGCTGAGTCAACTAGCTGAGAAGCTAAGAAGTTTTTACAGAGTCAAAGTTGTTTGGTATTGTGTTGTTCATCTCTTGCAGCTTATTGTTGTCATTTTCTGTGACTGGAATCAATGTGTTGAGACTTTTTCAACACCAAAATGAAACACTTTCAACCTTATTACAATTCATATTTTACCTCTTTACCTCTCCCTTTTTT
This sequence comes from Gymnocephalus cernua, assembly GCA_023631565.1. NCBI lineage: Eukaryota > Metazoa > Chordata > Actinopteri > Perciformes > Percidae > Gymnocephalus > Gymnocephalus cernua. Next base: position 9,524,172 of record CM042426.1, on the reverse strand, counting down.
CTTTTCTCCCTCCATCTCTCTATTTGTTCTGATATTTGTTCCTATTTCCTTACTGTTTCCATTTGGCATCATTTCCCTCTCTGTCTGTCTGTATCTTAAACTCAGGGAGGAGGTGACCAAACTCAAGTTTGAAGCAAAGACATTCCATATATATGCAAATCAGATGGAGGTATGTGTATGTATTATTAAAACTTTCCCTTTTTTAGCCTGCATAGCTCAGTAAGTTAAATGAGTTTGGCCTTGTTTTATTCATGGGGAGCCAATGTAATCTATTCTTAATAGTGAAGTAAAGGGGAAATTATTGGACAAAAATGTATTAGCCATGGGGTTAAACAGCAAAAGAGCAAAGAATAGCCACTGCCTGAGAGTTGGTTAGTATACTGTGTGCTTTGACTGATCAGTCGTAATGCCATGTAGCCAAGACCTCAGTAAATCAGACAGCAAAGACTATTCAGACATTTTCTCTTCATATGATGAGAAAATGTCACCACAAGGCGTTTGGTTGAAGTATGATTTATATATAATGTATATATGAGTTACTGTACTGTATTTACTGTACTGTTACAGGATAGGAAGATCATACTGACATACTTTGCACCTACACCTGAGGCCTGTAAGCATCTGTGGAAGTGCGGAGTGGAGAATCAAGCCTTCTACAAGTGAATCACAAGACCTCAAACACAAAACTGTACAACGGACGTAATGATAATTAGGGCATGATCATTATCATGATGTAAATTATGTTTTCTCTTTCCATTTCATCACAGGTTGGAAAAGTCGAGTCAAGTCCGCACTGTGTCCAGTAGTAATCTCTTCTTCAAGGGTAGTCGCTTTAGATACAGGTATTGAATTGCTCACAAAGTATTTGTAATATTTTATAGAAGCACAAGTTATGAATAGCAAGTTCATATTTTAACAGCCTTGGCTAAAAATGTTATACATAATATGTCCTACGGTGTTGCAGGGCTTATTTTAGTGCTCACGTTTTGTATAGATATAACAAACATAATGGATTTTCTTTTTTTTATGTGTTCTCAGTGGAAAGGTTGCAAAAGAGGTGATGGAACAAAGCGCCAAAATTAAGAGAGACCCCCCTGAGATACACAGGTCAGAATCCTTAACAAATAGAAGATATTGCCTGCAGACCTAAAATAGCCCAAGCTGAAATGATTAACAATGATATATACATTTGATGTACATACCATGTGTGCATAAGGGTTTTTTTTCTCTCCAGAGCTGGCATGGTGCCAAGTAGGAGCTGTCCATCCATCACCCACGGCCCTCGTTTGACCAGTGTGCCCAGGACCCGACGGAGAGCTGTGCACATCTCCATTATGGAGGGTAAAACACACACACTCACTGTAAACCTATAGAGAAATTTGGTACAAAAAAAACCCCACTGCGGCTGACGCAACGCCACTTCATGAGATCAGTCTGGCTGACGAGAGGTCCTCATGCTTTCTGACATCTGGACTGGGCGAGTGAGCAAGAGACCACCTATCTCAGTGTGAAGCAGATGTTGGTCAGTAAACCGGCCCGTCTCTTAGTCCATTGGTTGCCAACCTTTTTTTCCCAGATGTACCTCTCAGACCTGTCAGATGAACTTAAATACCCCTTTATCCAAGACCAGCCTTCCTATAACAAATGTGTTCGTTTAAATGTATTATAGAGTGATTGCTATACAACACTATTATCTATATAAAAGTGAATATTGTACAACGATTTGTATACAGTTAAATTGTCAGTGTTTGTCACTAGTGACAGAATTGACATTTCAGCCATGTATCCATTCCTTTTAACAAACTATTGTTTTAGCTATCTATTGTTTATTAATTTTAGCTATTTCAATCCATTACTTTTGTCCAGGGACATGCACAGACATTTTGGGGGGCAGGGTGAAGGGTAAGTGCAAAAAGGGCACTTGTTATAATTATTTATTTAAAAAAAAAAAAAAAACTAAATATAGTAACACAACTCTCCAAATTGTTACACAGACAATCAGTGGCCTGTATCTTTGAATGTATCAATACTCTTGCCAAACATGGAAAAGTGCAACTATTGTAGAATGAATGAAGCTTTATAAACTGCCTTGAAATTCCTATAAAGAAAGAAAAAAAAACTCCCAGAAAAAGGGCACTACTTTCCACACACACACACACACACACACACACACACACACACACACACACACACACAGTTTAGACAAAGTAGCCTCCCCATGTGAACAATCCCCCACTTGTGTCAGTCAGTCACCCTCTTCACTTTGTCACATCTTGCCCTTTTCTGTTGACAGACACACACACACACACACACACACACACACACACACACACATTATTTTTTACATGAGAAAGTCATCCTGTCAGTTTATAAAGGGCACTTACTGTCCCATCTTTCCTCCAACTGGCTATTAACCTTTTGCCAATGCTGCCACTGTGAGTCAGTGGATGTGCCTAACTACAACTAAATAAACTTATAGCATAGTCTGTTTTCAACTAAAGAGACCCCCCTCTTGTCATTGACATAGAGAGCAGGCTCTGACATCGCACCCTACTGTTGCAACACTGAAACAACCCCCCTATGTTTTGTCCTCTTGCTCTCTCTGTGCTGGCATTTCCACTGGTAATAATATCTTAGCCTAAAAATAGTGCCTGCTGTCAAGGGCCATGCCATGTGTGTCATGGCCGACAGCAGGGAGGGACGAGGAGAACTGTGACACAAGTGAGCCACATTCCAGGGCCTTGTCTCTCACTGTCGGCCTTTTGATTTATCTACCGCTGTCAGCCTGCCTGCCAGCATGTGGGAGGTCACTGTGGAGAAGGGAGGGCTGCATAGCTAGCCAGTCACAGTCAGACACAAAGACAGACAACAGGGAGAGAGAGGAGAGGCAGCTTCAAGAACAGACAGAGATAAAGGGGGGAAAAGGAGAGAAGCAAAAAGTGTTTGGAACACAATAAGGGTTAAACGGGTGCTTTTTGCTCTCCTTGAACCATGGTGAAGTGTCTGATCCGGATCAAGACCAAGGTGAACGTTCACTTGCGCATGATTAACCATTGCTATCGAGATGTGAATGTGCGCGTGCTGTCTCTGGGACCCAGGCTCTTGGGCAAGGTTCTGGGGGTCCTACCGCTCTTCCCCGCCCTTCCTGGGGGTTCTTCCACCTCAGGCTCTGGTCCTGGGTCAGGACACAGCTCCAGGACCCCTTCCAGGCTAGCTGTCCAATCCCAACTCCATGGCTGCAACCCGCCTGCAAACTGTGCAGGTAAAAACCAGGGCTGGTTTTGTCATGCAAAGTTACGGAGTACTGCCTTTTTGTAGCGTTTTTTCTTCTGGGTTCAAGTTGGGACGACTTTCTCTCGAAAAATAATAGCGTTCCAACAATGAGCCAAATATTTCATATTTCACGGTGATGCTTTATGTTTCTCTGATGCCAAAACCCAAATGAATATCACATCAAATTATGAAATTATCCAATATGTTGCTGTAGTCGATTGCGGTGGATAACAAAGTAATTATCTAGCTTCCAGAGAACATGGATAGCTGAGTAACAGTTGTTCTTGTGATTCATGTTCAATTTAAGGTTAGAGTTGCCACTTGTAGCCATTTTATTTCGACATAGATCACATGACCGGAGGACAGGATCAGTCTCTTGAGCATAGGCTGTGACTCATGACATGCCAACCATTGAAAAGAAATAATGCTTCCCTTCTGGCCATGTCACAATAATTAATGTTGGCACAGTGTTGAACAGAGCGTAGTGTGCTTAAAGATTCCCAGCAAACCAGACTAAAACTCAAAGACACTCAACTCTCTGCTTTAGGACTAATTAAACTCCATCTGAACATAATTTCCCCTTAAACCTCTTTTAATTGCTTAAAGAACAGGGGCAGGTTCTATATAGTCAGACATTTGCATCAATGACTTGTAGAAATAATACATTTCTCATGAGTTTTATGAGGTCTGCGGTGTAAGAAAGTCATGTCAGAATCTACTGTATCTTTACATGTGAATGTGTCTTGCAACAATACCTCCCAGTTATTAGACATGTCTCCCTTATGAACTGGCTTCCTCTGCTGTGGGTTTACAGGTCTGGAGTCCCTTCGAGACAGCGCCCATTCCACACCTGTGCGATCCGTCTCCCATGGCGATTCCTTCATGTCTTCTCGGGGTCATATGATGGATGGCAGCGAGGCAAGCACGTCAGCAGTCATCTCAGACGAGGCCTACAGCCCCTCCGACAGCGTGCTGCCCACACCTGTGGCCGAACACGGGATGGAGATGCCTTTGGCTCGTCATCTTAACGGTGCCCCCTGCAGCAACGATGAGGAGTCAGAGGCAGGCAAGTCGAAGGATGGCCACGCAGCAGAGTTTTCTTCCGGCAGGAGAGCACTGCGTATTGTCACTGGCAGGTCATCACCACCGAGCGACGTGGAGGAGCTTAACAAGTTCATCCTGAGCGTGTTGCGTCTGTTCCTGGTTACCATTGGACTGCTGTTCGCCCTGCTGTTGCTCCTCATCATGCTGACAGAGTCAGACCTGGACATTGCCTTCCTGAGAGACATCCGCAAGACACCTGAATTCCAGCAGTTCCACTTTGAATACTTCTGCCCTCTGCGGCGCTGGTTTGCCTGTAAGTTACGGTGGATGGGAGGTTTCCTCATCAGCAACTGAAGCAGCAATTGAATGACAACACAGGCTTCTACTGATGAATATGGGGCACATACTGTACAACAGAGAGGGTGGGAGGAGGAGAGATGGCAGCCCTATTCCTAATACCAACTCAGCTTTTCCCAAGAACGAGCTCCTGTCACAAGCCACGGACTGTCCCCTGAAGAGCCTTTTTTATTATGTTTGACCATCACTGCGAGCAAAGGAAATCACATTTTACTTTGGAAATTCAGGTCATTTCAAGACATTTTATTTTTACACAAAGCCACAGCATTAGGGTTAAATTCAAACACTGAAAGGGACAAGCAAGTCTGACAGACTTCACTTAGTTTACCACAGATGATAGTTGCCTTTATTTTTGTATTAATTGATACGTTGCAACATTATTGTAAGACAGAATGACCCGATGTGTTGGAGTGTGTTGTGAAACCTGAGCATTTGAGTTGAAGTTTTGAAAGAAGATGAGAGCCAGTCTAGCTCATCTAATTTCCATATTTCAAAGCCAACATCAACATTCATGATAAAATGTTATTATGGTCACGGTGATAAGATTTAAAACTGCTGTTTTGTGTTGTACTAGTACCTGTATCTGGGGGTTGTAGGAAGTGTGAAATGGAAAACTAAGCAGCACTTACTGAATGTAGATCAGTCCTCCTGAGTCAAATAATATTTGCAAATATTTAATATTATATTATTTGTTTTCTACAATGTTTAGCCATATGTGGAATTTGCCATGTAGAGCGATACGTGAGTGTTCAAACAGTGACAGAAAGATACAGTAATTGAGTCTAGAACCTCAATTATGAGAATTGAAACATTGAGCACACTTTTAGATGATTGACAACTTCTTGACTTTCCTGAATTGTCGTGATGTGGTATACAACGTAACATATGGGCCATTTAATTTAACCAAATGCTGAGAATTAGTTTCAGCAGCTATTTGACCCAGGAGTGATGTGGGTGCTGCTCTGTCAGATGGCTTGAATTATCATTTTATCACAAGTGTGACTTAGTTTGTGGTCAGACGTCCAGTGTGCTTACGTTGTCCAGCCATTAGAACACCAATTAAGTTTTATTGTCCAATTACTATAAATTACAGATAATGTTAAGGCTATAAGTAAGTAATGGAGGTGGTAGGTTTACTGATTTTATAAAATAGCAGCCAAATAATTAATATATCTACAATCAACTTCTGTGTGTAAGTTGTCAATTTGCCGTAGTTACTTTTACGGTAGTTGAAAAGGTGATGGTACTGTGTGAGCTAGCGCTGTAGTGATAGTAAAGTGGTTAGTTCTTTGAGTTCCACACTCTGTAGAACGAGTTTCTCAATGTGCAATATTATTAATATAAAAAACCAAGATCTATCCATTACATTTGTGTAGTACAACAATTTGTGCTATTTTCCCACAGTATACAGTTAAGAAAACTTGTTTTTGATTCATGTTGAGTTAAAAGGTCATATAAGTTTGTTTAGTCCTGCTGTGTTCAAATTTCTCTATATATCTGTAAAGGCTGAATATTTAAATCATGTTTCCATTCCATACAAACCAATGTCTCATTAACACACAGATTTCCTCACCGCGACTTTTAATGGACTTAAAGCATTATTATTTTTTTACAGTGGATGTAGTTTTCAGCTTACAATAGACTGAGATAAGTCATGTTTATGCTCTACTGCAATCTTCGTCATCACACCTACCAAAGAATCCTCTGTTGTCTGATATTTCTGTCAGTTTGCGTCAACAGATGGAAACTAATAGTCTGCTCTCCTTCTCCAGCCTTAGTCCTCACGTTATTTCACAGGTTAGCCTGCATTGCATCTTTACAGCCCAGAGCGATCATTTAAACTACACTTCTGTGTAAACTTTGTGACAGTTAACTATTGGACCTCTCAACATGCCTACAAGTGGTGGACTATGGTATATGTTGGTGTAATTATAGACTGATCAGCAGGTATTTATCATGCCTAAAATAAATTGGATGCAATATTTATGCAACAAGAGGAATGGTTAGGACATGGATTAACTGAGGGGTTTAGCAGGCTCCTATAGGCAGTTTGGAAAGTTACTGTATTCATATTAAAATCCACAGGTTAAAAGTTTGAGAGTCATTTGAGAAACCCTGTAGTACCGGGCTTCAAATTTAGATTTTATTTTTGTACGGTATTGACATTTTTTAACTTCAGAAATTGGTAAAATAACCAGAAGAATTATTGATTCTGAATTTTCTTTTAGTAACAGAGTTGGATGGGTTAGACAAAAATATTGAACATATTTATTCTTCATTAAAAAAAAAACTAATTTTGTGGTTGGTTTTCTAAGACTTAATTACTTCTGTCTGCTAACTCAGACGATGCTCGCTGGTTTTTGATCGATAGTGTTATAAGAAAGGTCACTCAAGGCAGAAAATGTACTTTTTACTTCCTATAATTTTAACTTTAAAGTCTCATTTTATGTTTGTTTATATGTATGAACCTAACATAATTTGAGCAATAAATATAACAATGAATTTCAATATCCATAAACTGCAAATTAAGGTTTGTCTGTCTGCTAGGCATTCAAAATGTCTTTTGAATGGTAAAGATAAACGTCCTGTAGAGGTGTGAAGGGAACGGTGCTCACCGTTTCTGATTACCCATGGTGGTAGGTAACGCTCTCCTGTAAATCCTGTTTGTTTGACTGCTTCCTTGACTAATTTTTAGAGAAACAAAGTACATGCAAGTTTTCTTGTGAACTAAATACCCGACAGACGTATTTTCACTTAACAGATTTTATCAAAATGAAAGTGGAGCAGTTTGTATCTAGCCAATTTAAAAAAACAGCAGAAGTAGCATATTCCACTACTTGAATATTTCTTTTTGCAATGCAGTTCAATATATTTTTTTGTATTGCTAAAATTGCTTTCAAATAACTTTAACAGATGAACAGGGAGGGCAGTTCCATTGACAGGCAACTCTCATGTTCATTTTACTTAATCACGTAAACAGGAATAAGGTCTCTGATGTGGTTTTACTGTAAGCTTCCTTCCTGTACCATGGCATTGCACATGGAAATGTCTGTAAGCATGTGTTCTGCATTTATTACCTCCAAACAAGACTGCTTATTTCCAATCACTGACTTAAGACTGGTGTCATTTATTTATGAATAAATAAATATGAGCTGTTATTGACATCTGCCAGCTGCACGTTTAATCTTGAATTCAAAGAAGAAAAAAACTGTCAACAGCTTTACCCAAATAAGCACCTTTTGAATTTTTTTTAGCACATCCCTGCTTGAAAATAACATCACAAACTATTGTTTGGTCACAATGCTGCCATCTAAAGGTGACAATGCTACTACCACTGCTGAGATTAATAGCATGCACACTCAAAAAGTTGGCTATCAAAATCTTGCCACTACAAAAACATGGATTAAACAATCAATTTTACAACAGGGAACATATTTTAGAAATGTATAAATTGAGACATTTTGAGTCAAACTAATTGCAAATCTGAGAACAGAAAAGCAAGCAGCAGAGATAAAGTCAGAGTGAGTCATCTGCTACCTATAGTGCATGTACAATCATTTCCAGCTGTCCATCTACACTGTAAAAGTTGTAAACTTTGACTGTAGCAAAACTATTTCCTTACTTGTTCTTCCTACTCAACTGAAGGAAACCAGGGGTCTTGGTCACATACTTTAGCCTTCATCTCAGTCTGAAAAGACATGCAGTTGTCCGAACGTATTGCCGCCCAGCAATGCATTCCTTGTGGTGTGAAAAGCAGTCACGGACAGCACTGAGGTAACGTTATCACGATCTATGAAGGAGTGTTGGAGTTTGCCACTTTCATGAAACACCTTCACACTGTGAGGCTTTGACTTGCTCCCCACCACAAAACAGTCTTCCTGTTTGGGGTCCCACACAGCTGATAGTTTGGTCTTGCAGCTGACCGTTTGCATTTTGTGTCTGAAAATTAAGAGTGATAAGACAGGTCGCGAGTACGTTCAGGTAACACACGTCTCAAAGAAAAGAACAGACACAAAAGAACAAGAAAGCACAAAGTCAGGGAAAATACAAGTTTTTGTACCTGATGGATGTCAGCAAGGGAGCTTTCTTAGTCATCGCAGATGTGTCATATATCCTGTCAAAAGAGTTATGGGTATACATTGAGCTGGGATTGAAAAGTAAACTACAATAAGTATACCAATTATTCAAAGTGCTGAGTTGGCTTCACCTTATGTAGCCATCCATACAGGAGGTGAGCACTCTGTTGCCTGTACGAGGGGAGAAATAAGCACCGTGTGTACTTAAAGAGTGACCATTCAGCAGGGAGACAGTCTTGTTTCTCTTCTTCAGGTATCTGCGGTCATAAATATTTACTATCCTGCAGACAAGATCCAAACATTCACTTACTACATTCAAAAAGACAAACTGACAAGGATACAGAAATGTGGATCAAATAATTACAAATCAATACTCAAGCCATACTTGTTTTCTGCAACAGCAAAGTACTGCTTCTGTAAAGGGTGGACGCTAACACAAAGCAGAGGCTGGGACTTCAATGAGTGGATGGACTCGTGGGAGTTTCTGCAGAGAAATGAAATACCAGTTTTGCATGTTTATGAAATGTTTATCATTAAATTGTTCACCCCTACGGTTATTGTTAAGCGTGATCTATACTTCTGCGTTAAGTCTACACCGTAGCTACGTACGTAGGTACGTGGATACACCAACCACCCCAGACCCTACGCCATAGCCTGACGCGCAGCTCTCGAAAAATGTAACAACGCGACGCACGTCGGGGCTTGGTAGTATTGCATTTCCCCTTACTTATTTCCTGGTTCTCCTTCTCCATAACCAACATGAAATCAAGGAGAGGGGTAACTTTTCCTGCTACAGATTTCCAACCGTGGTCAGAAAACACAGGGGAGACACTTGGTTTCTCCCACTATGACTCTAGAGTCAGTACTCGCTCCGACAGCTAATCACGGTCCCTCTCTCACTCCCTCGCTCTACCACACACTCCCCACACACACGCCGGCTTGACGCACACACCAACGCACAAATATAAACATCAGGCCACTTACGTAGGCTACGGCGAAAGCTCTGCGTGGAGCCTCCGCAGAACCATATATTACACTTTAAACACCATGAAAAGAGACAAAAAACTACTATTCATTATCATCAACAATAATTCTTTACCCTGGGGTGCGCCTATCGACGATGGCAACTTTTGCATTGCAGTACCCAACCACTAGTGACGTACAGTCATGTGACCTGAAGTCAAATGTCTTGAGTTGCTCTTCATTGTCATACACCTAGAACCATGAACAGATTAACATCAACTCGTGGAGGGGGCACTGATATATTTTAAGCTCTTAAAAACTTCTGCATGCAGGCAATATACCGCACAACCTTAAAAATATGATTTTTAGAAAGTATTCTCACATCATCAAAGACCGCCTTCTCTACATCCATGCAGCGTAGAGATCCGTCAAGGCTGAGGCTCAGCAGGTGGGTGGGATGAGCGCTGGAGAATGCTATGCAGGCCACTGTACGAGCATGGGGCTCAAAGCGTAGCACACCATCATTACCCCAATCACTACCCTGAATATACACATGCAAGAAAAGCAGTGTTTCTTAATGTAGATTTCATCTGATATGAAAGAGTTGTGACTTTTAAAGGGCATTTAAGTGTGTCCACTGACTGACATTTTGCTTCCATGAATGCCCAGAGCAAGAGGAACATGTAATACGCTGAAGAGTCCAAGGAACCAGTTCTTAAACACCACTGAAATTAGCCTCAATTTCACAGTTGGTGCATTATTTGATGTACCTTCGTTGTAGTTACTTATGTGTTGACAGTTAACAGTATGATCTTCTCAGCTAATGTAGCACATAACAACCTGTTGTTTTGAGCTTGTTTTTGAGCCCACATCCAGCCATCCAGTGGTCACATACAAATTTATAAAATCATTAAGAACAGAGAAAACGGACCAACGTCCAGAGTCCAACGTTCCCCAATGTATTTCCTGTGGCCATTAACAGGCTGCTGGTGCAGGGGTGGAAGGCAGCACAGACGATGCGATTCTTCACCACTTTGGTCACCTCAGTTTTCTTCATGTTCTTAAGGGCTGAGCAGTACCTGCGTAAAGACACCAGTGTAGATTTTTGTCCACCTGTATGAACATTTTCCACAGCTTGGAAATATTTGACTATGAATGCAATAGCCAAAGGAAAACTAGTATGCCCTATAGAGTTGGAGCAGTAACTTCTTTAGAAGTTAGGCAAAAGGCTGAAAGAATCAAAACTTAAAATCTTACTCTTTCAGATCAAGCTCCATCTTTCTAGCTTCTGTTGAATCCTATGAAAAGAAAATCTATTTTAATATTCAATATAGCCGCAATCGGTCAATAGGAGGAAGCAACTCAATTGTCAAAATCAAAGCCGCAAGCAGTATTGAGCGGGTTTTGGGCTTCACAAAGCCGAGCAGTCACTTCAGCTGGTTTAATTCATTTAAAAATGAGTGGGACCAAACACCATTTTGGCCCCCTTAATCAGATTTTTAACGGAACTTGGTATGTATGTTCAGGTCGGAGTGCAGGATGTCTGCATCATGTTTAATCGGGATTGTTCAAGATAATTTGAGTGCCCCCTCCCCCCCATTGTGAAATGTTTAAATTGATGGCAGCCATGTTTTTTGACTGATCTTGCTCAATAATAGTATAAATGTGTGATCATGTCTTATCATGGGGGGCAGGATCAATTAAGAAAAAACAAACAAATAGGATGTAATGACAACATGAAACATGGCAATTGCCAAAAAAGGTGAGTCCTACCTCGGAGAAGAGCTCAAGAAGTTGTGAAGGTAGCTTGGCCTCATCTTCCATGTTGACTGGTTCCATGAGCAGAGGACCAGGAGGCTTCTTGTGTGGCTTTAAAGCAAGCAAAATAACTAAATAACATAACAGGCAGGAAATAAAGAAAAGAGCAGCGAGAAAAAAAAATGCAAGTAGTGGAGTGGCATGAAGTGAGGCATGAAATACATTATTAGGTTAGTTGAATGTAGCTACCCATCCATAGATCTGTGTCTCTCTGGGTTTAGCAGGAAGTGTCAGGAGACGAAGGGATTTGCGAACTGGCACCCCTTTATCTACAACAGCCTGTGACCTGCCGCCATAACAAGGGAGTATTACTGTGACATCAACAAGACACTGGTCTGTCTGACTTTTTGAAAGCCTATACTTAGAACTAAAGTGATGTCTAGAGGCAACTTGTTTGTCTGACCAACAGTAAAAAAGAAAAAAGTAATCAATTTCCAGTGGTATGAATTTCAGAAAAGGTGCAACAGGATATATCTTTTTTTATCAATTAAAAAGGTGGTACTTAGACATCCTACTTTTTCCTACACTTAAAAAAAGCACGTAAAGTCCCAAACACATTTAAAATAATAAACAGCAGCATGACAGCAGCATGATGTCGTATATACATACACCACCTCTCAATTTGTTTAGAAATTATTGATACGCTCAATTAAGAGCTTAGCAGTAAAACTTGTAGGACTGTACCTTATGAGACGCCTCTTCGATGGCTTTGGTCGTGATACCTGCTTCAACTCCTCAGTTGCCTTTTGACAAGGAAACAATTAATAATACCCATACTACCTGTTCCGAGATAGCAGGAGGAATAAATCAAAAGCTAAATATTCTTCTAGTTGATCGTCTTGTAAGTCACTAGTTGATGTAGCTATTCTCAGTTTTAATTACATGCAATTCAAATTATACATTTAATGAAAACCCAGTATTGTAATAAATTAAGAGAGATCCACAATGTCAGTTAATATCGTTTGAACCAAAAGCCAAGTGTCACACCTATGTCTCCCATGTGGCTGGGACGACTCCACCCGTCTATCTACCTGGAAAAAGTTGATAGAAGACAGAAATGCTTGGTTCCGTCTGATGTTCTCCAGACGCTCAAGTTCATATGATGAAAGACCTGCATGTCCACCCTGTGTTACACAAAGATACAGCACGAACATTTTGGAGAAACATGTACGTTAGAACCCATGTAGCAGTTGAGAATACTAGAATCCATTTGACAAACTCTTGTGTACATAGAGCAAAAAACATCCACAGACATGTAGTGAATAAAAGCAAAATGTTCATTATAAAATGTGCAGGGTTGGTTATATTTATATATGTTCACTCCACATCACCATTTTCAACATCCTCCTCCTTAAAATCCTTTCTGCTATTCTGGCGTTTTTTTATCATTGTGCATTGTTGTTGTTGTTGTTCTCTATCAATAAAATATGGGCATATTATAAGATACAAAAAAAATACCTCTTATGCAATGGGGAAAGAAGTATTCAGATCCTCTACTAAAGTAAATTTTCTAATACTACACTGTAAAAAACTTACAAATTAAAAGTCCTGCATTATAAATATTAGTAAAGTAAATAGTAACTTAAGCTGTCAGATTGATGGAGTGGAGTAAAAAAGTGCAATAATAATAATTCCTTCTTAAATGTTGTGGAGTAAAAGTAGAAGGGACATAAAAAGAAAAGACTCAGTAAACTACAAGTAGCCTACCTCAGAATTGTACTCATGCAAGTACAGTACTTGAGTAAATGTACTTAGATACAACCCACCACTGTTCTTATGTAGCTAATTCATTGTTTCTTTGTGTTTCTAACCTTTTTATTGATGGCTGTAGCTATTTCAGGTGAGTACCGGAGGCGTGTCATGACGTTTGGTGATGGTCGTCTAACTGTCGCCTCGAGATCCACCTAACATAGAGTCATTTCATACAAGGTGTGCATTAACAATTACCTGGAAATGATGCACCATACAACTTTTCCACAGAAGCACACGTTTTAGCGAAACTTGCACACTTACGTTACGTCTAAAACATGCTTGCTGGTGTATAACTTACTAAGTAAAGTTAGCTAACTAACGTTAAATTGCCTTCACTTAGTTTAGCTCCCAAATGTATTAAATCAAAAAGGAAATGTGGATCTGTTATTTCCAACTCGTCATCTGGACACCACAGGATGGCGCTAACACACACGCTGCAAGTAGTAAGTTATACTGCCCCTCTGGACTGACTTTGTTTCACAGAGAATAACGTTATCTCACATCCCGTTCACTGTTCAGGTCGCTACTTCAGGCTGCGGCCGACAGTAACGTTACACATCGCGGATCAAGTTGTTCGTAAAAGTTGTTATATTGTTTTGGGCATGGTTGGCAGTGGCAGATTCAGAACGTGACAGATGGGTGGGCCTGGATTACGTCAAGGTGGGCCTGAATCTTGGACAGTGTTTCTCAACGGGGGCGGTACCGGATCATCCACCAATACATGTTTACACTTTAAACTACCGGTATTTGCAAAAAAAACAGTGGTCTGCAACATTAAAACCTGCTGCCAGTTCACGGCACTGCGACTGGACGAGACGTGTATCATAACTCTTCTGTGCTTCTGTCAGCTTGGTTTGGCGCAGCTCTGCGCTGCCTTCAGGGAAACGGGACGTCACAGCATCGTGTTAAATGAGCTCTGTAGGCTACTTCAGCGTGAAGCTCCATTAAAAAAAAAACGACGTCCTGTTGTGTTCTTTAACCCCCCAATGTAGCACAAGTATACTTTATATTTCACAGTAACAGTTTTTCGTCAGATATTTTATAGAACATAACGTTTCCTACATTGGTTGGATAGCCAGCTTAAGAGCATGGATGTATTAAGAGAACTCAAGTCATGGAGCTCGGATCTTCCGCGTTGACTGGTTGACTGGCCCATGACGTCGCGATGGACATGCGCACTATCAACAGTTTGTTTGTGTTGTAGCAACCGGTAGTAATGCTCGTTCACGAGCTTCAGCTTCTCTCTCGTGTCGGAGTCTCTTACAAGTGGCGAACTCATGAACTCGCCGTTTCATTGTATGAAATATTCACTAACGTTAAACATTGTGTGTTCGTTGTTCCTGATCGCTTACATGCTTATCTAAATAAACGATGGATGTATTTAAACAACCAATTATTATGTCGTGCTAGCTAGCTAGTGCTAACTATTAGCTAAGGTTAGCCATGCAGTTTCGTGAACAAAGCTTCTCTTAATAACATCTATGGCTTCATCTCGCATCCACGTTACAGGCTTAACAGCATACATACATGGAACACATGGTGAATTACAACCATTAGCGTTAGCATTATCCATTATTACAGCTACAGGACCTCGGGAGAACACTCATATGACCATGCACATGCAGTCTGCTCGCGTCCATTATGCGCGTTCATAATTCCTAGCTAGTTCACTTAATACATCCATGAGTTTAATAACTCTGGATCCGGCTACTAGCCTAGCTAGGCATCTCATCCATAGACAGTTAAAGAAATGGACCAACGATCACTGGTCACTGGTAATAATATCGCCACCTTTTGGCAGATGTGGGAAGCAGAAAGGAAGACGAAATACCGTCACTAATAACTATAATTCTGGTTAACTTATGTATGAAAAACATGCCCACAAGTAACGTTTGAACATTTAACAATTGACTGACACACACTGTTAACATTTTGTTCCATGCTGATTTAAAAGACAAAACAGACAATCTTCTTGGCAAACAAACACACCTGTGCACACAGAGAAAGTCCGTCAGCAATAAAGACAATAATATAATGAACGACCCATAAGCGTGAGGGAAACATTGTTTATTAACAAAACATGCTCAAATGAAAACAAACTTTACCTAACAAATGGCATGACATCAGAGCTTACTCCTCAATGGGCCTTTTGTGCATGACCGAAGTTTCATAATCGGAGCAAGTCAGAGGAGATAAAGAACAGTGGATGTTATGAAGCCATAAAGAGGCCACTCACTGACAAATTAAGTAAATGACCCATGCATGATCTGTGTCTATTACTCAGTATAGCACTATGCATGTCACATCATGTTACCACTGGTAAGGTGGCTGCTTCTCCTGTGTTTTTCCAATGCAAGCCTCTGTACAGGCGTAGGCTACATATGAGTAAATACATTTTCTTTGTGTGGTCATTAACAGCATTGTCTCAACAACCACATTATGAAACAAAAGAACAATACATAACAACTTCCACTAAAACAAGGCAGCCATAGTTACATCAATATAAAAACAAATGCACCACACAGTAATGTTGACAGTGTGACACACAAAGATTACATTTTTTTAACAGTTTAACATTTCAGATAGTATTGTACATATTGATGAGAAATCAAACCTCTACATAAAACACTTCAGGGAAGATGGAAGGGCCAACATCCCATCGAGTTCACTCCATGTACGTTGTCACTGGGTGACATTTTACTGTGTTTTATCAGTCGTCCACTTTGTTGCCATGTTAGTCCTCAAACTAAAAGTAGAGGGTAGGAAGAGCACGCAGCCAGTCCGCACATGTTTTTCCCTCGCTCGATCAAAAAATATCTGATGGAATAAAAAAGAAATGTGTCCGTGATCACTGGAAGCTGTAATCAGTCATCACACTAAAAAAACATGCACACAGACTATATTTACCCATCCATTCCCCAGGCTGTGCCCCAAGAGTTCTTCACAATCCAATATGGCATGCCGCTCTCCTCAGCACCGTAACCCACAGCCAGGACTGCATGATTCACCATGTCTGCTGTGTTCTTACACTGAGTGCTAAACAGACAACACTGATGCTTTTAGATTGATAGAGTAAATTTTTTGTGTAGATTGATTGGGCTGCTGTCCTCTGCAAAAGAAAATGAATTACCTAAACAGTTTTAGTCTCATTTTGTCTTGATACCCTCTTTTCTGTTCACTGATTAAGTTCATATTACTTATTATCTCCCATACTGTGTGGACTAGCCAGACCCTCCTCCGCAGCCCCGTGAAGGAAGGTCTGGCAATGCGAGACTAGGTCTATGCAAATCTACTCAGATAGTTTTGTGAGTGAATGTCTTCTCAGCTTTTGGTATTCTGTTGCATCCTGTAACCTTGTATAAAACCCTGACCAGAAAACTCACTCTGGTCAGAGAGAATCCTACAGCTTCTTTCTCCACTGTGCGGTGAATGAAACTCATCTGAACATGCCACTGGTTTGAACCTGAGAGAACTTTTTCTTCCACGACTCCTTCAATATCATATTACAACCTGCCAATGCAAAGATGTGTTTTTAGGAATTTCTTTAGATATCTTTATGCCTGTTCAAGACGATGAAACAGAGAAACACAAGCTAACACATTTATGATAGAGGGCAGAAAGTTCAGTAAAGTGAATTACAAGCACTCATAACTGTAAGCACCATAACAAATGAGACCATCACAGTGGCCAATGTATATGAATAGCTCCATGTTATGGGCAGACCTGTTCCAAGGCCAGCAAGCTGTGTGATGAAAGGCTTGGCAGCAGAGTACTTTTATTCTGGTCAATACACTGGTCTAACACCAATGTAAATAGCCAAAAGCAAATAGATAGCCAAAGTGGTACGACAACACTAAATCCAACAAAAGCCTAAAAAAAGTGTTGTGCTCTAATGTAATGCAAGCAGATTTCTGTCACATCTTGCCAACAGCCATTCACTATGATTTAGCAGATTTCACTTGTACATTAGCCTCATTAGTTCCTTAATCCTCTTTCCTATTCAATAACTTCTGTGCTGGTGGATTACTAGACAAACATTCCACTATTGTATTATAAATATTTCCAAAGTGCAAAATGGACAGAAACAACATGGCCACACACACCTCTGAATATTTCTAACCTAACCTACACGAGTGCTTGTTGACTTAGGTCCTTCGCTCACCTTGTGTAAACACCTTCTTTGTAGTGCATAAAATCAGCCGTGACTTGAAAGGCAAAAGACACGGGGTTGAGCCGGGCCACAGCATCAACCATGGCCTTTTCATCATACTGCGGATGGACAAACGTAAAGAGATTTGAATGCATAAATGAAAAGCAAATATTGTTAGGAGGTAAAGTTATGATAGTATGAGTCAAATCTTGGCAATACAGTGTAACAGACTGTAACTGTAAGTATTCACAACAGTGACACAATGTCCCACAATGACAAGAAACTCATTTGCCTATACCAAAACAGCTTTTTTTGTCTTTTACTCTTATCGAGTTACCAACAAAGGCATTGTTAACTGTACCCGATTTGTGACATTGTGGCCCAGCAGTCATTTCTTTAAGGACACAATTTCTTGCAGAATGTAACTTCACATGTATACATGTACATTTTCACTCACACTTGTTATGTTGACAACATCCAGGACAAAAGCAGCTGCAAGTGCAGGCTCAAAATGGCAACTGTCATCCTAAGACAGGAAAAAAAAAAAATCATACATTGAGAATGTATTTTAAATAATGAAAAAAAAAAATACACTGGGACATTACTCCAGAAGTCATACATGGCCTTTATAGGGATAGTCCTCCTCTGTCATAAGACCCTTGTTGTATTTGATGTACTCGAATGCCTGGCTGGGGAGGCCACTGAAACAAACCAGACAGTATTTAATAGGTTGAAGCCTTAAATGCAAGTATTCTTATTATTACTGTAACTTACAATGTCCCATGTGTTATAGCTATAACTACAAAAACTAACAACTAATGACAAATCAGTGTTACTTACCCCATGCATCCATGATTGTTGAAGTCTTTGGCACAGTCTAGCAGCTGCTGCTCAGACTTATACAAAAACAAATTGCTTTAAAGATGCCATATTATGCTCATTTTCAGGTTCATAATTGTATTTTAAGGTTGTACCAGAATAGGTTTACATGGTTTAATTTTCAAAAAACACCATATTTTTGTTGTACTGCACATCTCTCTCTCACTGCTGCAGCTCCTCTTTTCACCTTGTGTTCAGGTCTCTGTTTTAGCTACAGAGTGAATCATCTTTCCTTCTGTACTCTTTGATTCCACTCGCACATGCGCAGTAGCTCAGATCGTAGATCATGTCAGTTAGCTCCATAGACAGTAAAGGAAAGGTTGTTACATTACATTACATTACATTACATGTCATTTCGCAGACGCTTTTATCCAAAGCGACTTACAATTAAGTGCTTTCAACTGTGAAGGTACAAACTCAAGACAGCAAGTAATTAGTGCAAGTACATTAGGTTTAAATCAGTAAAGCTACAAAGAGATATGAAAGTGCAAGTAGATAGCTTAAAATAAGTAAAGCTACAAAGAGACATGGAAGCGCAGATTCAAATTTTTATTTATTTATTTATTTTTATTATTATTATTTTTAAATTTTTTAGTAGTCGAAAGAGATGTGTCGGAAGAGAGGTTGTTTCTCCAACTTTGAGGTTGTTTCTCCAACTTTAGTCAGTTAGCTACAAGGCAGGATTAGCTTGGAGGCTTATTCTAAAGGAGGGCGCACATGTAAGTACTTCTTTTGTAGATTATGGTGAACTTGTGTGTGTTGTAGCAGTGCTTATCCATTGAGAACGAGCTAGCATGCTAACGGTTGTGTTTAGCCCGTCGTTTCGGCTAGTTACGTAACAAGCCCTGGAGATTTTGAACAGCTCACCCAGAGACTGAAGGCAGGACACATTCAGAAACCCGTATCTCACTCAAAACAGCATGGATAGATTTTTTTTTAAAGTTTGTATGCGTGTGGAAGCACCAGAGACACAAAATAACACCCCAAATCCCAGAAAAAGTGATTTTTTCATATGGGCACTTTAAGCTTTTATACAGAGCAATAATACTGTTCTACAGTTAATACTACCTTTAAAAAACTGACAAACCACTAGGACCATACTGTAAAACAGAGATTTCTACTGTGAGTACATTTTCTAAATTATCGTAATAAGAAAGCACACCACTTCAAATCTCTCAGCACAGATATAAACTGAAGTGCCACATGTGAGATCTATTAGATGAATGAGTTGAGTATTACTAAATAATAATAGTCAGACAGATCTCACCAGAGGTATTAGTTTCCCAGTAGCGATAGCATTCACTGACTCCAAACAGCCAGTAGTAGAGAAGGTCCAACAGCTTCCACAGTGACCCTAAAGACCCAAACACGATATAACTCAAACAACTGGTAATTCACTTATCTGTCAAAGAAGCCTTATTATGGAACCCACACAACTTTGAGGCAAGGCCCGCCCTTCAATAGCATTCACACACTACTATTGGCCACACGTCCATGCTTACGCAACATGGCATAACCCGATTTGTTTAGATCCTATCCCCTGACCAACTGGCTATCCTAACCTTAACCACTCGAGGTCAATGCCTAACCCCAACCAACTGAGCTGCTTGATAGGGCGGGACTTGCATAGAGTTTCGTGGGATCCATAATAACGCGTCAAAGAAGCACTCCACAAATTTTTTACATGAGGCCAATTGCTTGTGAAATAAGTTAAATAATGTCTTCTGTGTCTCTGGCAGAGTCATAGAGAATTACCTGTTTTCTCTGCTGTCTTTGTCACATTATTATCAAACAACAAGCCACATAAGCAAATAATGTAACTATATGTTTGATTGATGTACTGTACTTTTAAATGAAACATTAGTTGCTGTTTTCAGTGCTCATATTTACATCAAAGTAGTTTAAAGTTGAAATAATGAGTGTTCTTGTCCTGTGCAATACAGCCATAGCGGATGATGAAGTCTTTCTGACAAAAACACTGTCACAAGCCTCCGGAGAGGATCTAAGAGTTTTGAAGTGCCTTACTCCAGGTACCTTCCGGTGGCGCTGCTCTGCTGCAATCCGGGCCGTGCTGCTGCTACATTTTTACGTTACTCAAGTTTTATTTGTTAGTACTTTAGCTTAGAGTTCTACTGTTCCTAACAACTATTTGTTCGTCTGCAAACAACCGCGGGAGCAAACTGTACTTATGGCGACTCTTACACAAGTTTTTCTCCTGTCGCTGATTGCTCTGGCATGCCAAACACTTGTGGACGACGTAGCCTTCCAGCTATCAGCTACCAGAATCTCCTACACCAGAGGCACTGCTGTTACTCAGGCCACCCCACTCTGCTGGATTTACCTCCACCATAGACCTGCCCGAAGCAGTGAAACCTCAACCTGAACGGCATGGGCACAAGTGGAGAAGAGGCAGGCGAGGAGGGGTAGGCAGCACATACGATAGGATACACTTTATTGCCCCGCATGTTCTGAAACTCTCAGCTCTATTTCCCACTATAAATTAGCAGGAAAGTTAATGCATATCCTTGGATTAACGTCCTTTACCAAATTCTTGTCATCCTGCTTCTCCCTCTAGATTGTGGTTGTATTTTGTGGCCGTTAAGCACCATAATTGGATACCTGGTTTTTCACGGGAGTCACAACGTTGTTCTTCATCCTCCAGTCTACAAACTCGGGATAAGGACCAGCCCTGTTGACATGACCCCCTGTAGTAGCTAAGCAGTTCTACAAGAGACCAGAATCAAAAGATTGCAATCAAAAACATACATATGTATGAAAGCACCAGCTGCATGAAGTGTATTGTATTATGTGTATCATACCTGAGGCTCTGTCAAGAGGAATACTTTCCTGAATTCCTCAAATGTCATGTCTGAGAACTGATTCAGTCCCACTACATTTAAAAATTAACAATGTTGTAAGGACATGCATGCCTTTCATAACCTTATAAAATATTTCATTTTTAAAAGAGAGCTGACTGCACCCACTGTGGTGATAATCTATACATAATGTGTTATGAGACAGATTGTACTGTACTTGTGAATGAGTGATTCCCAGCATTATGATGATCAATTTCCCTCCTATGATCGGTGAATATGTGGAGCCGGTGATAATACTCCTCAATGTCATAAACCTTGTTGTGCTGCATGTGAAAAAGAGAAATATCAACAGCTTATAGCTACACAGGAAATAATTGAGGTTTTTAAAAGTGAGTTATCAAAGCATTAAAAATAAAACATATCATAAGTGACTGTGAAGTATACAGTAACTTTGTTATTATGATCATACCTGTGACATCCACTGTTTGAATCCATATTCCTCTGATAGGACACAGAATAAAGCCGTTGAAGTTAATAAAGCAGCATAATAATTAACACTTCAAACTATTAAATTCAGTCCTGAACCCATTTATGAGGGAAATGTAACTTAGTAAAATCACTCACAAATTGAAGGTAGGTCTACATGTGCTGGATATCATTCTTTTACCTATACAGTACTACACGCAGAGGGGATTTGTAATTTTTAATCCACTGTATTTATCTGACAGCTGTAGTGACTATAGTTTACAAATTAAGATTTTGCATAGAAAACATTGATGCATGGTCTTGTAAAATAGAATGCATGTTATAGATTAAACTACCAAATAGTATATTAAATAGTTGAAATTTGCTCCACATCGAACAACTAACAGTAAAATGATACTTAAACGTATGCATCAGTAATAATCCCATAATAACAGGGGCCATTTTCTCCATATGAATAGCCTACTTTTACTTTTACATTGCAGTTGCTACTTGCAGCTACCTGCAGTTGTTTTCTTTCAGAATTGTAAATGATAGAAACAAAATCTAAGTCTTAGCCAGTAATGTGTCTGGCAACTATTTGGAGGTGCATACAGTGGCAATGCCTATGAGTTGGCTTCAACGAAATATTAGTGTAAGCGACAGCGTTTAACATTTAGCAACACACAAAAAATTAACGAATAAAAAACCGTTAAACTTCATGGCAATTTCCTTACCTTTGGGAAAATGTAACGGTGTTAAATTAACTAAACTAAAAACGGTGCTGATGAACCAAACTACACCGAGCGCCATACTTGTTACGGATTAATAACCTGTGAGAGCGTCACGTGAGTCGGCTTCTTTTTATATATTCCCCACCCCCCCACCCCCATTTTTTTTTGTTGTTCTTCTACACCACCACCACCCCCTCTACATGTAGCCTACAACCACTACGTTTCTGGGCTAACGGCTATCTTTACATTGCAAAACAAACGTGGCAGCCGTGGAGACACTTCTCCCCCTGAGAAAGAATAGATTTATTAACAAGAGGTAATCAGGAAAGAATACACTTTTATACAAAACTGGAAATACTACTCAAGCTGCTGAAATAGACTGAAAGATAATTCTCATACCACTGGGTATTGCTCACTGCAAACATTTGATGTGCCTGTTAAGAGGGTAAAGATTCATGTGCAAGGGTGGGGTTTAAATACAGTTCACATACTGTTCTAGATATAGATTTAATTTGAACACGTGAAAGTGGTACATGCGTGCCACTTAAGCTTTAGGTGTTTTTTTTATACAAAGCCTGTAAAAAATACCTATAAATATTTTAAGAATAAGCACAATATTACTACTGTATAGTTCCTGCTAACACATTGGAATAGACAGGATACAGAATGTGTTACACTTATAAGTTGTTTTCAACATTTGCTTTAAAGTATTATACACAGAATTTATTACAGAGTTGAACAATCATAAGGATAACACATTTCAAGGGATATGTTTTTAACACATTGCACGTTAGGAAATGCATCAGACTGGCTGTACACAATATTGTACACAGCAAATATTTCTGCTTCATTGGCAAATCGTAGAACAAAATAGTTTACATACTTTTGTGGTATATAATCCATTTCATGATTAAGGCAAAACCATAATGCGCTGGCCAAAGAGGATTAACCATACAAACTATGCTCTTACTGTCTGAGTGAAGCTGGGAATTTAACTTCATGAAGTGGCTCAATATTGGTTACATCTGCTACATACACTGCCCGTTGCTTACACTGTACATCATGTTGCCCACCAGGGGAATAAGGTGATAAGAAGCAAAGCATAAAAACCCATCTCTCCAAATTGAAAACATGTTTCCCAGTTCAATCGAAAATGAGCAGGTAATGTTGTTTCAGTTTACAGTAGACTGAACTTCCAAGTGTCTTTCTCATTCTGTGGCTACATAAAACATCAGAGTACATGATTCAACTTTAGCCACCACAGCAGTTCCACTTTTTACCCCATTTATTTCTCTGAAAGGAAAGTTTTAAAAAGTGTCCAAATTTCAAAACCTTAATGTTTTGGGTAATCACATCCCATTCCACAAATATACATTCAATAATTAGCAGTATTTACTTTTAGTGGCAGAGTCTGACATTTCTGCGCTGGATTCAAATCAACCAGGACTGAAATCTTAAATCTTAATACACAACTTTGAATGATCATGCAGCTAGTAGATTAGCAGATATTTGTATTACTTTTAACTTTGAAGATCTACACTTGAGGACAATTAGGCTAAAGAAATGGTTGCTATACTAATCAGGAAGAATGTTTGTATGGGGACAACTGACTTTGACTTTGACATCTGAGCAGAAAAGTGGGAGTTGATCATCATGTGTCAAATGTGACCCCCATTTTTCATGAATGAGAGCTTTTTATGTACTGCACATTCCCAATAGGATATGACTAAATAGCTTGTCTGTATGCGCTCTCATCTTTGTATTCTGTTTGAAAATAACTATCATAAAATGGTATTTAAGATGATAAATAACATATAAATACTCTGTAACTATATAAATAAAACCTCTCTGGGCTTCTACTCAGTCTCTAATAACGATTATACAGAACGAGTCCATTGGGGACCACATACTAGAAGGGCACAGCCTACTGTGTCTAATACAAATAATAGTATGTACATTATTATATATTGTTTCTGTACACTCCACTGCAACTGGTATGGCAGTTGCACATCCCTCTACAGAGCTCTACAGAGGATGGTGAAACTGCTCAGCACATCACCAGGACGGAGCTGCCATCCATGGAGGACCTCTACACCCAGCGGTGCAGAAAGAAAGCCAAAAGGATTGTCAGGGAACCCCAACCACCCCAGTGGTTGCCGTCCTGCCTACGGTACCGCAGCATGCACTGGTGCACCACCAGGCTCAGGGACAGCTTCATCCCATAGGCCATAAGACTGCGGAACTCTTGAGCTCATCAGTGTCACCTATATATACTTTTCACTTACTGTTTTACACCTGTTTACATCATTCATTCGTTCATTATGTCTCATTATGCATATCCATTATGCAGTTTACTCATGTTGCAATTACTGTCTACAACAAATTTATATTATTTTATTTTATATACGTTATATTGTATCCCTATGATGTATGCAGTATTTATGTCTTAGATTTGTACTTGGATGATTTTCTTTTTATATATATTTTATTCTTTTTTTTGGGGGGGGGGGTCCCTTTTTATTAGATAGTGAGGATAGTGGATAGACAGGAAAGGTGGGAGAGAGATGGGGGGATGACACACAGTAAAGGGCCTTAGGTCGGATTCGAACCCAGGCCGCTAGAGGTCACCCCTCTTTTTTATATATATTTAATGAGCATTGTTGGTCGGAGCCTGAGATCCAAGATTTTCATTGCCAACAACTGCTTCTCTAGAATTGTAATACATAATGCAATACATAACTTGAAACTTGATCAATATGAGGTTTGATAGAGAGAGAGAGAGAGAGGGAGAGAGAGGGAGAGAGAGAGAGAGAGAAATCCTCTTCATGATGAAGTTTTGGGCTCGATTCTTAGAGATGCGTCGTAAAGGCTCTCTTCATCTAGGGCTGTACTGCTGTCCAGTAAGTACTTTGCAACCTAAAGCAATAGTGAACATAGACAACACTCAAAATGAGTGTCCCAAGATGCCATATATATCTGAAACATGTAAGCTGTATACTCAAAAAAAGAAAATTAAAAAAGAAACAACTCCCATTAAGCAAATATACGATTATGTTATCATTGTCAGATCATCACAGGCAATCACTGACTAGCAATCAAAGATACACATTATTCCCAGTAGCTTGTGGATCATACATTTTAACCTTGCCTCTTACATGCCGCCACTTTATTCTGGTTAAATAGAAAAAGATACAATACATTTGCTGAGTTTCATAATTGAATTGGCCAATTTTGAGTACTGTTGAGTCAAACCTTTTATTGAACAATACAGACTTATATCAATAGGAAGACTAAAATGATTTTGTAAAAAAAGTAAAGTAATACCTCCAAACATGTCATCAAAGTCCTGAAAAAAGTATAAAATATACAATACAACAATACCAACAAAAAGATAACCTCACCTTTGGTTGATAATCAATCTTGTAAGCCGTTTGCTGAAATTGCCGTATTTCTCTGATAATGTGAGATATCTAGAGACAAATTAAATTAAATCAATTTAAGACAGAAACAATATAAAAGTGCATGTTATTGTGTGTACTTCTGGTGTCCTACCATTCTCATCTTGGAGAAGTTGACCAGGTTGTCCTCGGTGTAGTTGGGTGTTCCCTCCTCGATGAAGGCCAGGTCAGTCAGGTACATTCCCAGGTAGGGAACACAGGGAGGGTCACAGCTGAGGACGAGACACGTGACAAATATAGAGTTATATTACGCAAACATAAAGAAGAATATATAAAACTTCTCCACCACAATGTGTGACCACAGGAAAGTGAAACTCTCTAAATACTTACTTCTTCAGAGCTTCTCTCAGGTTTTTGAATCGCCCCTCTGATGACACCAGCTTCTGTAACTTGTCGATCACAGTCTTTGTCTAGAAGATGGAAAAACAAAACTGTTATTTCCAGCAGTCAAAAACGTAATGGAAATCTTCTCAATCTTTATTAAAGTTTTATGAACTGAGGACAATTCTATTTAAAATTACAAATATGAGCCTCTCTAAGAGGAAGTTGTCTTCCCTTCATTTTGTTTCATTTACTAAATTCCCTATTTAATTTTTTATACAATAAAAGTTATTTCAAATTTTTTTTTGTGTAAATATTTTGTGAAAGCACCAGTAGTCAACACTACAATATTGTTGCAGTATCAATATTGACGTATTTAGACAAAAATATTGTGATATTTGATTTCCTCCATTTTCTCCAAAAGTTTGAAATGCTCACTATGGCTGGAGGAAAAAAATGTATAGTTTGCCATTTGGGGAATTGAGTAGATTGATAATATTTTTATACAGTATGTATATGCTAAATGTGAAGCCAGAGCCAGGAAAAACTTATCCTAGCATAAAGACTGGAAACAGCTAGCCAGGCTCTGTCCAGCACCTCAACTTAATCATTAACCAGTTATATCTGGTATGTTTAACCCGTCCAAAAAGCAACGCTTAAAGTGCCCATATTATGAAAAAATCACCTTTTCTGGGATTTGGGATGTTATTTTGTGTCTCTGGTGCTTCCATGCATACAAACTTGAACAAACTTGAGATACGGGTTTCTGAATGATTCCTGCCTTCAGTCTCAGTCAGTGAGCTGTTCAAAATTGGCAGGGCTTTTTAGGTCAGTAGCCGAGACGAGGTGGCTAACCGTAGCATGCTAGCGCTAGCGTGCTAGCTCGTTCTCAATGGCAAAACACTGCTACAACACACACAAGTTCACCATAAGAAGTCTCCCAGCTAATCCTGCCTTGTACTAACTGAAGTTGTAGAAACAAACAGCTAGCTGATGTTACCCTTACCTAGCTACTGCACATGTGCGACTGCCAACAAAGATGATACAGAAGTGAGATGTCTCACTATGTAGCTAAAACAGAGACCTGAACATAGGGTGAAAAGAGGAGCTGCAGCAATGTGCAGTACAACAAAAATATGGTGTTTTTTTGAAAATGAAATTGAAATATTCTGATAAAACCCCAAAATGCAATTATGAACCCTGAAAATGAGCATAATATGGGCGCTTTAAAAACGACAAGTTGGGATTTTACCATAGACAGTTAAAGAAGTGGACCAACAGATCCCGTTGCTCTGGACAGAGACCAGTGAAGGCTATTAGAAGCACTTTTCCAGTGAGGCTCGAGCGTTACTGCGCAGCTGCAAACTGAGCTTGCCAACGTAGATGTGACGTGAGCAACGTGTCTGAAAGTTGTAAGTCTTCTGGTAGCTGTGCCAAGAGAAATCTCAATCATTCCCAATCTTGCAGAGACGGAGAGCGTAGGTATATGTAAGGAGATAACATAGGCACAGGCTAATTATTGCTAACTAAAATGCTAGTTAACATACATAGTAATTCAACTAAACAGCTAATGTAAGTCAAAACTGCCTGTGAGCTTCTCCTGTACTATATGGTAATTCCTCTACTATGCGACAGCAAGTCGTGTGGTTATGACACAATCGTTAGCCTATTTTTATAAAAAACGTCTGCTACGGAGCCATAACGTGAGATACAAGGTAATTGAGCCATTTATACATTGTTGTGTTTCTTTAGAAATAAACAATGGACAAATAAAGTCTTCAAACGCTTCAGATGTAAAGTTATTGGCTGTCAAAGTGACGCCAAAATGAATGGCAGTCAATGGAATGCTAACGGGGGGTGAGTGCTTCGTAGCATTAAAATGGCGCCATAGCGCCTTCACTCTGTGGAGAGAAGCTTGCCCCCTTGGATTTTACGGGGAGTTGTGTGCTGGAACGATTTCTGGGAGCAGTGACTTCCTGGAGTCTCCACTGGTTGCTTGGCAACCTCACAGTGGCAACAAAACTCCAGGAAGTTACTGCCAGAAAGCATTATATTTGGTAGTGTACAAACATTAGAGTGGTATCAAACTTCTCAAACTATTCCTTTAGGGCCAGCTCAACTTGATTGTGATTACTTGAACAATTAGGCTACAATCTGAAAGTGTTGCACCCAGTTAACTTCACCGTTGGAAGAAAATGTCAGAAATGTCTGATACCTGCTTGGAGACTTTAAGCCAGGTCTTCTTGAGGCGGAAGACGGAGCTGCGGTTGAGAGAGGATGTGATCTCCAGCATGGCGTTGTAGTTGTGGAGGCAGCGGCAGATGTCAGCCACTGCCACCCATTTCTCAATCACCCCCACTCGCAGGTTGACATCGTCCCACTGCAGGATCTCTGTGGCGATCCTGTTGCTGATCTGACAAAAAAAGAGAAAAATACGTATATATATAAATATATATATCTATAATACACATTTATCTTTTTAATCACAATACAAGACTAAACACATACATCGTTGAAATGCTTGGTTGTTTTCATAATGTAGGGAGTTCTCTCGTTCTTGTCATTCTTCATCCAGCCTTGACCAAAGAACTCCCTGCAGAAAAAAATATTTTTTTTTAAATAATCAACAATGGAAAAACACACCAAAATGCACTCTGTGTGCTTCCCTTCACCCTCCCACTCAGCCTTAGATCATTTATATCGTATAGACCAAGTGCCTGTGTTTGTGCGTTTGTGTGTGCATGCACGTACACATGTATGTGTGTACTCACTCGTATGGGATGACTTTGAAGACCAGGTGGTCAAGCAGTGTGAGTTGCTCAGCTATCTCCAGGGCAGAGTGGCTCTCAAACGGCTCAGTCTTACAGTCCTCCATGGCCTGACACAAAGACACATGCAGTGAAAAGCATTATCACAACAAAAGCACAAATCATTTCAACAGGACACACAGTCATTTCAAGAAGTAAGAGGGTTTATCTTATGCTGAAAGGGCTTTTGTAATTTTTCACTCACCATCTGTGTGATCTCTTCCAGCGTGACCTGGTTGTCTCCAGGATCCTCCTGAGTGAGAGTCCTACATGCAAAAAGAGAAAAGTGTCATTATTTGACAGTTTTGTCCACAAGACATAAATAGATTTGACCTGTTGAAAAGTGCCCAACTTGGGTATTGATTACTCTTCATGTTCAGTTTTGGTTACAGGCACTTTTGGATTCAGCTCCTCAGGTTGATAATGTTTAATACCAATAGGGCATGCTGACAGGTTGGTTGGATCGCACACCATACTGCCCTTTCACTCTAGTTTTGCCATGCTGTAGCAATGTAAAAGCCTGTTCTGTTTCTATAGTTTCTATAGCAAGTTCAGAGGAAGCTTCTTTGCTGCTTTCCTACTGAACTCTTGCTCTGCATCCCGGTGACAATCTAAACTACCAAGGATCATATTACATAGCCATATTTATTCTGCTCTTATAACACTGCAATATATTCATTTTCCTGCCTATGCACCACCTGTCTATACTTGTATATATCGCATTGCACTTTTCTGCTTTTTTTTGCACTTCTGGTTGGACGCAAACTGCATTTCACTGTCTTTGTACTTGTACACTGCACAATGACAATAAAGTTGAATCTAATGTAGTTTCTGTAGGTCCATTGTCAGTGTCCATGTACATTCTGTGTAGGTCCACCAGGGCTTAGATTTAGGCCAGGGCCTGTGATCTGTATCTCCACTTGCGGTTTTTATTACCACGACTTCAGCTGGCATCAAAAATACTCAATGTTTTTCCACAGGAAGCTGACAAACAGATGTGTGAAATACAGTATGACTGTATGTGTGACGAAGCGTTGATAACAGAAACCCAACCTGATGATGTTGGCAGCTGCCTTTCTTTCCTGTGTCAGGAGCTCTGGGTCATGCATCACCTCCTCCAGGAAGCCAATTACCCGCATCTTCAGCTCTGTGTTCAGCTCAAAGTCCTGAGGACATACACAGGAACAACATCAGAGTTTGGTTGAAAGTGTTGTTTGTCTTCTGCAAAGGCATACAAAAGATATATTGAAACAAAGAAAACGATAGAAGGGAAGGTGAACTTTACCTGCGAGTGTTTGGAGACCCAGTGACGCAGCACATTCAGGACTCTGTTTGTGGCAGCTCTCCTGATAACAAACTCTTTGTCCCCATTCCTCTGGTCTGTAGGAAAACCTGGAAGAAAATGACAGCCAACTAAATTCCCACACCACAAAGCAGTCAGCTGTGTGATGTCACCATTACCGTTACCTGTATACTGGTTATTTCCTTTACATTTTGTTATTTTGCTTCCAGATACAGAAGAAAACTGTTTATCTGACTATTTAAATAACAGATTTAATAACAAATTCTGCATGTATGTAAATAGAAATGCCATTGCCAGAGTCATATTTGTATCTCACTCATTCCCCCAGACTTTACTCTTGCTGTGCAATGTTTCTAAATATTACAGTACAAGTACAAAAACTAACAGCATTAGGGATGTGGTGTGGATGAAGCCAACATATACAACATACAGTAACCTGACATACAGGAAACTTGAGCTAGGCAGTGAAAAAACAAGTAGTTTACAGTTGATCACTTTTCATTAATTTTGCCACATGCAATCACAACAATCACCTATAGTTAAATCAATGAAATAATGAAAACGTGTTCACTTGGTAAAATTATCAGTTTGTTACCTAATACAAGAGTGAACATAAAGTTATATAATAATAATAATAATAATAATAATAATAATAATAATAATAATAATATGAGTTAATTGCACTGAAACAGCTTAAATAATGACATAAAATGAACAGAGGACTTCCCATTTCTAATTTGCTTGGAGGCCACCTTGTGGTAATGAGGCATAAAACTATTTTATGCTTTATGTCACTATGGCTAAATAATCCAACCAGAAATACAAAGTCATAATAAAGGAGTTTTTTGTGTGGTGATTAAACTAGATTTGAGCAACTGTTTATGCAATAAGATTACAGTAGTTTACGTTTAATTCCATAATAGTTCTCAACTAGCCTCTGTCTTGGTCAACAGAAGTAGCATCACATCATGTGACTGACCTGTGCTGGCGAGCGACATACGACGGTACTTTTCCTTGGTTGGCGTGCCTTCGTTGGCACCAGCGGTGGCAATGGCGAAGGCCGAGGCGGCAGAAAGGGCACTGCGGTTATTGTCCAGCTCCCGGCAAGATGACACCACCATGCCATTGTTGAAGGAAAACAGGGAAAACTCTATAGGAAGGGAAACAAAACACCAATATTACAACCCTTACAGCAGAGATCTTCAACAGGGGGTCTGGGACCCTTAGGGGGTCCTCAGAGTTAGGTATTGTTTAATCATTTAAAAAAGATTTATTTTTCCAAAAAATAAAATATGTCTAAAAATATACCAAAACATGAGTCCAAAATATTATTAGCAATAATAAATGGTCCTATTTAAGATTGTTTTTAATTTACACAACATTGCCTGTAGGTAAGATAGCCAGAAGGATTCACTGTGCGTATGTTTGCGTATGTTTAACATGATGTATAAATATATGATTATGTCAATAATTATTATTTTAATAGCTTAGTATTGTATGCACCATAAAGAGGTATGTATAAAGGCTTTAGGCCGCCCTGCACGTTATTGTAGGCCCAGGTTTATATGCAACTCAATTTTATACAATATGTAGCAGGGGGTCCCTGCTCCATCTCACTTTCAGCTAAGGGGTCCTTGGCCTAAAAAACGTTAAAGACCCCTGCCTTACAGTAAACATTTCCGAGCCTCTGACAGGATATCGCTGAAATGGAAATTAAGGGTGGCTCATCAGTTAAGTGATTAAAGGTGATTTGATTCCTTATGTGAAGTGCTGTGGATAAATACTATATATGTGTATAATTAAACTAAGTTGTTAACCAGTGGAGGGCAACAGAGAGCTAAAATAGACCCAGCACAGTGTGTCCTGCAGCTCGTGGCAGTGACGGTGTACACTCCACTGTGCCTGCCTCTGCCTCCCTACTTCACTCCCTCCCTTCATCTCTGCTTTCCTCCGTTCAGCCGGGGGCGGTTTAGAAGAACATGCACATCGTTGCTAAGGTACAAGGTTTCCTTCCACCTACTCACACAAGGCACTGGCTTCCCTTGTATCCAGCACCGTGGGAAGAGAACACACTGGGGATGAATTGTGCCTGACTACCTACGGGGTGGATGCCCCCTCTCTGTGCGGTACGGGGAGGGCCAGGAGGATGTGGGTGGTTTTTATCAAGACCTTATTTGGCTATAGTTACGTTTGTCATTTTCTAAAAAAATAAAAATAAAAGTTTGCTACAGTCCACTGCAGCAGGATTTATTTAACTCTATGAGAGAATTACTCTTCTCATCTCAACCTCTTTACACCTCTTACGCACAATCTGACTCTGCTGGATGGTCAAAATGGATCTGAAACTCACAACCTAATGCTTAGCTTAACACAAAGATTGTGTAGCAAAATCTGTTCACTTATTAACAACATGTTGTGGATTTACTGGGGGTTATGGTGAATTTGTAATATTTTAAATGGTACAGTAGGTGGGTTTTTGTTCATTTTAGACAGAGCCAGGCTAGCAATTTCCCCGTTTCCAGTCTTTATGCTAAGCTAAGCTAAACAGCAGGTAGCGGTAGCTTCTTATTTACATATATTTGCTGACATGAGACTGGTATCTCCTCATCTAACTCTCTGCAGGAAAGTGAATAAGTTGAACTATGGCTTTAAGTTTGATACTTTTGTATAGTCACTACTATACTGTCACTGCTGGCTCTTGAACAGTAACCTGGATATGAATGCCAACTGGTGTTACTTCTGCTTCAGGTCTTTTCAGTGCAGTTCCACTGGACAATTGCTCTTTTTAAATTTAATTTCAGTTTAACTACTCATTTTATATTACGTGGTTTTTAAATCCTCAGCAATCTGCCAGTTGGAATGAGTCATTGAAGTGTTCATAGATAATGTAACATTAGAAAATCAGGCCTGTTAAATGTGTTTCATGTTACTAATTGTTCTTGATATTGACATGATCTGTTATTATTGATTTGATTTTTTCATATTCTAATTTGCCAAGAGACTCCACTGCAAGTAGTCTATGGCACACTAGCACAAAGCGCTAAGCTACTGTAGTTTGCCAGCTCTTACATTCTTGCCAAGTACTTTGTTTTTTAACTGGTGGGTTGGGATTCAAAAGTAGATCACAAGATGTTCTAAAAGTGTCTCAGACATAGAACCGCTTAAACAGAACACCAGGTCACAACACAATGGCGGAGAGACAAAGTCATACTGCACCAGAGTTTTTGGACTTGACGTTCTTGGGTGTTGATGGTGATTTGGGAGGAGACATTTCTGCTTCTGCTTCGTCACTCTGACTTGGCTCCCCATCGCATTCCTCTCTGACACACAGATCTGGACGGGAAAAAAAAGTTTTTCAATTTCAAGAGAAAAAAGGCAGCAAAGAAGAAGAAAAAGAAATGTATGGGCATAAATATTGGGTTAGGGTAGCTGGGAATGGTGAGATTGGGGCAGACAAAAAATTAGCAAAATTCTAGGCTGAAAATTTTAAAGCGCTCATATTATGCTCATTTTCAGGTTCATACTTGTATTTAGAGGTTGTACCAGAATAGGTTTATGTGGTTTAATTTTCAGAAAACACCATATATTTGTTGTACTGCACTTTGCTGCAGCTCCTCTTTTCACCCTGTGTGTTGAGCTCCCTGTTTTAGCTACAAAGTGAGGCATCTCACTTCTGTCCGTCGCACATGCGCAGTAAGTACTGCTAGCTTGTCAGTTGCAGAGTATAAGGGAGTGCCATGCTAGCAGCTAGGCGAGCATTATAACGTTTGTTACAAAGTGACGCACGTTTGTCACGGAAGTAAAGGCTGGACTACAACAGAGCTGTTTGGAGCAGTTTGTGAACAGTGTTTTCTCTGGAAGATGGTAAGTTCCTATGGGGTGGACTTTGGGCTTTTTCACTTTGTAAACCTATACTGTGCACAAAAAGATATACTGTATAACACAATAACGGAAGGGGAAAAGCCAAAAAGCATAATATGAGCACTTTAAAATCTTTATGGTCAATAATCATGTTCAGTTTAATTGTTATTAAAACATTGAAATTGGATTTTAAGTATAAAAAAACATAGGAACACATGTACTGCTGTTCTTTTGCTGTTCAATCTCAAAGGATACTGTTTAAAGAAGCTGATTATATGTTCTTTTAGACCTTTTACATATGCAAAACATACATCTGTACCACTTTTTAAACTTAAAGGGATAGACAGTAAAAGTTGCTCTAGTATGAATAGAGGATACATACAAGATACGAGCATCACAGTGGGCTTGTAAAAATCCTACCACACTACAAGTGAACCTCGTTAAAACTGAGCAAAATCCCTTGGACAGTGATTCTGACCTTGCTTGTTGAGGACAGACTCCTCAGCTTTGCCTTCCGCTTTGGTCTCTCCCTCATCGGGGATTTTGCTGGCCACGGTGCTAGACACATAGAGCTTGTTGATGTCGAGGGTGGTCTTACTGAAGGGTGACATGGTGGAGTGCATGCTTGCATAGCCATTGGGAGAACAGCTGAGTGCAGCCAGGTCCAGGGCTTTGCCCCCTGTGATGATGGGGATGTTGAGCGAAAGCTTGCGACGGCGGTTGGGCGAGGACGTCTTGGTGATGGAGAGAGGAGGAGGGGAAGAGAACTTGCGGCTGACACGCGGTGACGTGGGTGGCTCGCCGTAGAGGAGTTTGTTGCTCTGGCTGCTGGCAAAGAAAAGCTCCAAAGAACTGCAGGAAAGGAGAGAATGAAATAGAGGAGGAAAAGACAGAAGGATGAACATTAAGAAGAGCATTTCTCACTACTACATTTATTTTTTTTATTTTGAGTAGTTGTTTCCGGTGACCTGAATAGGAAAGAGAGGATAGGAGAGAAATAGTGATAATGGGAGTGCATTGTGCACTTGGTATCTGTACACAGAAGTAGAGAGGGACCACATTAACCATAGGGCTCTTCGGGAGCTCCTGCCTCTTTTATTTAAGCTACATTGTTTAAGACAGCATCCTCCTTGCACTGAGAGCCACCCCCTCTGAAGGCCTATAAATAGCATGTCAAGTGACAGTGTGGGAGGCACGGGTGCTGCCAACAGCAACCAGCCCAGGGGAGGCCCGCAGAGACATGGGGAGAGAGAAACAGAGAGAAAAGGGGAGCCAGAGAGAGAGAGAGAGAGAGAGAGAGAGAGAGGAAAAGTGTGAGAAAGAGACAGAGGTGCAGTGCAAAAAAAAAGCAGGGGCAAAAACAGTGAGACTGAGAGGGAGGGGGCGAGAGAGGAGCAACATAGTGGATATGGATTCCACCATAGGGCTACTGGCTGAGAGTGGGCGAATGGGAAGCCTCCATCCCTGTATGGTGTTAGCTGCTGCCATGTTGTGTCTCCTCTCCTAAATTTGCAAAACAGTAAAAGAAAGGAGATGAGAATGGTAAAGATGGGAATGGGGATGCTGGGAGTATATAGGAAAGGAGTGGGAGATAAGGGGGAAATGAGAAAGTCGAAGCTCGAAAAGCAAAGTGGAGAGTCCAAAAACAACACAAGTAAAGCGGGAAAGAGGAAAAACGAGAAGAGATAATTAAGCAGGAAAAGAGAGAACAGTAAGACAAAAAGAAGGAAGGAGAGATGAGGAGAGGAGAGCAGGGTCTGGGTGCAAAACACCACCATCAATATTTAATACTATACAGCTGCTGCAGATGATGGGAGAAAGGGAGAGAGAGAGGGAGGGAGGAGGGAGGGAGGGAGAGAGAAGTCGAGGAGGGAGAGGGTGGGGTCCTGCAGCAGAGTGAAGGGTTGCCATGGTGACAGCGCAGCGGAGAGAGGAATGGTCAGACTGGTGGAAAGAAAAAGAAAAGTGAGAGAATGGAAAAGGTAAAAGAGAGGAATGAGAAAAAACGAGGAGGGGTTAGGTAGAGGTGGGTGGATGCAGGACCCAATTAACTGTGATGGTGGACAGAAGACAGAGGAGTGGATGTGTTGGTGTGACCTCTCACTGCCTCTCCTCTAGTCCCTTCTCACCTGGACAGGGTATGATAGCATGATGGGCTGCTTACAGACAGCCCACATGAGAGCAAACACAAATCCAGACACCGGGGAAGTCCGACCTTTTCACTGCACCATTACAGCACTGTTGCTGCACTCTCAGGACAAAATTATGTAGAAATGTAAAACTTTGTTCCTTTTTCAGGTGTCACTAGCAACATAGTCTCTCGCTTTGCCGGACTCTCCTCCAAAGCGCGCTGGAGGAGGGTCTGGCTAGTCCACATAGCATTTAGGGATGGGAGGAAAACGTGCTCTGCTTTATTGGCATTACTTTAAACCAACCACAATCATCTCTCATCGGAGAAAAGCCACAGTGCCGCTGCAAAATAGGCTCGGAAGGAACTTGTTTTGGTGGAATGTGTACGACACAAACAGGGCTGGACTGGGACAAAAAATCGGCCCGGGCATTTTTGGCCCAGGCGGCCCACACCCACATTCCCTGCAGACAGTCCTCTTAAAATATGCGTCCATTCTATGATATGAGTTGCCTAGTGTTCTGCGTTCATGTGATGGTTTTGGATTCTTCAAGAGGTCTCAAGACTTATCTGTTGATCTTACACTTAAATAATTAATTCATTCTTAGAGTTATGATTTGTATATTTATGGTATTTTTTATTATTATTATTGATATTTGATATTGTATTGCCATTATTGTTATTATTACTATTTGGCTTAATATTGGCTTAGCAACTTTTAAAAACTGTTTACTGTTAATTTTAACCATTGTAAGATTCATATTTTGTCGCTTTGGACAAAAGTGTCTGCTAACTACAATAACCATGAGGTATAATTCATTTAGCTTAAATCTCTGGGCAATGTAGAGAGACAGCTGTACACATAGTATACATGAGCCTAGTAGAACAGGCTGTACATAGCATACATGAGCCTAGTAGAACAGGCTGTACACATAGTATACATGAGCCTAGTAGAACAGGCTGTACATAGCATACATGAGCCTAGTAGAACAGGCTGTACACATAGTATACATGAGCCTAGTAGAACAGGCTGTACATAGTATACATGAGCTTAGTAGAACAGGCTGTATATATAGTATACATGAGCCTAGTAGAACAGACTGTATATATAGCATACATGAGCCTAATAGAACAGGCTGTACATAGTATACATGAGCCTAGTAGAACAGGCTGTACACATAGTATACATGAGCCTAGTAGGACAGGCTGTACATAGTATACATGAGCCTAGTAGAACAGGCTGTACATAGTATACATGAGCCTAGTAGAACAGGCTGTATACATAGTATACATGAGCCTAGTAGAACAGGCTGTATATAGATCACAGACTTCAGCTACCCAACAGGCCTACCCTTAAACAGTTAGGTTACCTGACAGCCACTAACTGTAATGTTACTGCCAAACTGCTTGTTGTCATTATGACGTGAGGCGCGTGCACGCACGCACACACACACACACACACACACACACACACACACACACACACACACACACACACACACACAACCTGTTAGTTCACGTACTTCTTACCGTCGTCAACTAGGCCTACTCTCTCTTCCACCTGTTCCTCCCTCTCTCCCGTGGCCCTGTCATGGTCACTCTCCTCCTCCTGGCCTCTTCCCTGTCATAATGATGTTGTTTCTGCTTCTCTGTATAGCCAGCCACCTCTCCTCCTTTCTACTACAGCCCCAAACATGTCAGACATGTTGGCACATTTTGAGGCATTCACCTGTAGATACTTAATCTTTTTCTCCCGTAATTTCTGTACACATTGCTTGCGTATGGGGTTCCGTCGTCGTTTGTCCATTTTAACGTGGATGCTTAACTTCCAGCATATAATAACGTTTACAGCTCGTGTCTCAGGGCCGGGAGTGGGGAAGGGTGTTCCTGGATTTGATTGGGTTAGGTTTAGCTTAGGACTGTAGTTGAGCTGATTCCGGTTTCCAACTTCGCCCCAGGGATGTCAGTTAAAACACGAACGGAGACAATTATCGCTCTTGACGCTTTATTACATAAGGCAACAGTACAAAATGGGCGTGGGTAGCTCTGCTATGGCTGTGTATTTGTGTGTGGTTCTGCAAAGAAACAAATAACATTGTGAATGCTACCATACACAATGCATATGAAGTATAGGCTACATATAGGCTAGCAAACAACAACAAACCCACTATTAATTACACTATATCAATGTAATGTAACTACTGCAGCATAATACAATACAATAGCCTAATACAATCATGTAGCTAAATACAAACGTGAGCAAGAGCTTCCAACAATCTGCATTATAAATCAACAGCCACGTGCAAAGTAGCTAACAGGTGATTAACACAAACATTGAAATTACCAGCTAACTTACTTAAATGTAAAATAACTACAGACCAATACAACAACAGGCCCAAATGAAATGACAAGGTAAGCTATGGGACTCACAGTTCTCAAAGACGCACACACGCGAGCTCAACTGATTATCCTCTGGGCGCACACATGTCTCTTTTCTCTTTCTCCCACTTTTCTCTCCGTGTGGCGCGTGCGCGCGGTCGCAGTACCCCCCGGCATGCAGCCACAATCAGTCCTGACAGACGGACTTTTGTACAATTACCGAATGGGCCGCTGTCAGTAATCTATGGGCCGGCGCGGCCCAAAAAAATAAAAAAAATTAAAACAAAGGCCTATAAATTATATCGGCGATTCGGCCCAAAAGTGCGTCGGCCCACCGGGAAAATGCCCGGTATGCCCGATGGCCAGTCCAGCCCTGGACACAAAGGAAGCCCAAGGCAACGGATATCTGGCCTAAATGAGTGAAATCCCAGCGGATTTTCCGGCGGCAACGGAGCAATCCCTGAAGTGGAACGTCAACAATATAGACTACTAGCTACATGGATTGGCCATTCGGACTAATAATAGGCCTATCTATCTTTGTAGCAGTGTTTCCAACTGATACATCAAAGTTATTTATTTTTTAATGAACTAGAGCTTAAGACGTTCCCACGATCCACAGACATGGAATCAAAAGCATACAGACTATAATGTAAATATGAGGTGAAGAAATGTCATCTTGGCATAATAAATGACCAAACAATAACACAATGTGTACACACAGAGTAAGCAAAACAAGACATAAAATGTTGGATTCACAACAGAAAGGTGCCATCTTTAAACTTCCTCTATTAACCTGCAACTAAAATATGGTAGTGGAGACAATTTCATACCAGTGAGCTCATAAAATCCCTAATTAAACCTCTTGGAATCGCCTCACTCAGGGGACCACTCACCGTGCAGGGATGGCACTGATGGGCTTCTTGTAGATGGTGATGAGCTTGTCCAGCACTACGTCAGCGCTAGTGAAGACGCGGTAGGAGTGGAGGAAGGTGTTCAGGAAGTCGATGGAGAGGAAGCGCAAGTCGGTCAGCCTCTCCAACAAACGCTCCACACTGGCATAGCGGATCTGCAGCACCTTGCAGGAGTTCATCATTTTGCTGAAGCGGATATCGACATCATCGCAGTACAAGCTGGTGTCCGACCTGCGTTCGGGTTTAACTGAGGTTAGGAATGCGACTCACAGGGATTTAGCTCCCAGTACTTATGCAGCCCACCTCCAGTTAGTACAAATTTCTAGTCACATGTGGGTCATTGGGGAGAGCATTAAAATTGCTATGGGTTGGGTATATCCCCACTGGAAAAAAAAAAAAAAAAACACTTTAAAATCTGTGAAATCAGTGTGTGTGTGTGTGTGTGTGTGTGTGTGTGTGTGTGTGTGTGTGTGTGTGTGTGTGTGTGTGTGTGTGTGTGTGTGTGTGTGTGTGTGTGTGTGTGTGTGTGAGTCCTTGAAAGTGAGGAGATTTTTTTAAATTATACACATTGATGTACATGGCTGTTTAAAGGTTACATTAGGTTTAGGTCAGGGTTAGGCCTGTAATGATGGTTAGGGTCAGAGCATGGGAATTATGTTATGTCATTGAGGGCCCTGACATGTACAAATGTGTGAGTTTGGGCACACATGTTCATGCATTTGTCATGCATTTGTCATGTATTTATGTAATGCTAATCTCTGTTTGGGCATGTATAATGTATGCATTTCTGTGCTGTATCAGACTCTCACTTAATCATCTGTGGCACAGAGACTTTACTGTTTTCCTCAAAGGCGTTCATCATCAGACCATTGCAGCGGATGTTGTCTATGCACTGTAAGGCAAGCAGACAGAGAAAAGGATCTGTGTGAGTATAACAAAGCAAAGGGGTGAGTGAGTTCACAAACCTACGGATGATCCAAGTTTCTACCCCTAACAGCCATAAGAGATGTTCTGTTCTAATCTTGGTAATAAATTTGCAGCGTACAGTCTTAGCTTTCATTTTAGTTTGAGTTCATCTAATGATGCTTAAGTCAAATCAGCATTTCACACTCCTGCTGTGAGTTTGGATGGAACTTGTTCAGTCTTATCACGCAGGTAAGGACACGTACCTGGCTGATGTCACTTGTCCACGCTGTCTTCTCCTGTCGGGATGAAGCCACCAATATGATGGTGTAGGGCTGGACGTCTTTGGGCTCTACCATCACTTTAAAATCCAGATGCTCTGTGTCCTGCCCACTCCGCTCCCCTTTGGCTGCAAAGCACAAATTCAACATCCTTCATTTTACTATGTCAGGAAAAAAAACTAAATATACTGAGAGCAAACACTGTAAGAAGAAAGAGAAACTAACAAAACAACAGAAATTACTAAATAAGAAAAACATGTACACTTTAACTAAGTTCAGTAATTGTTTTCTTTTTTATGTTGACTTATACAGTACATTCGGAATTATTTAACATCAAATGTCTGAAAGAGCCTGAAAATTAAGAAAAAACCCATCCTATGAGAATCTATCTATGAGTATCAAAAACCTGCCTTTACACTGAATGAAAGCCTTCTTCTTCTGAAGATTAAATCCCTCCAATCATTTAAAGGCCGCAGCAGATATGTGTTTTCCATCTGCAGCCTCTAATTTAGAAAGAGTGGCATGGAAGCACAATAGTGTTAATCACAATGATCCATTGTGGTTTCTTGATTGAATCCTGTGAAACCAGTCAACAATTATGAATGTGATTGTTTTGGTTGAATTTGATGGTGGTGAATCAAGAAATAATATCTTCTACAGCTCTCTCTGGATAGTCATGTAAACAGGATTATTGTGGAGAATTGTCAGTTTTTGCACCCAAAGGGCTAACAAAACTGTAACATGTAAGAATGTAACATGTTATGTATCAGCTGTTTATTATACTGAATTATTCTAAATGCTCACTTTTTGCTATCCCCCACACAACAGTTACCATGGGAATGAAAGGTAGAAATGATGCAAGTGCTCAGACTCAGGGTAACATTAGGGAAATACTTTGCACAAAATAGTACAATTACAATTTTGATCACTGACATGGTTTGTCTTTGGTAAATTTGCAAATATTCAGAGAATGTGATGCAAAGTCCAATAGTTCATTGAGCTATATTAACAGAAATACTCCATAGCTTTATGTTTCAACTACTACGTACAGTACATACTGTATTACAAATATATTAAGAAACATGTAAAGTAGCTTACACTCATCATCTGTCCCCTCTGGCTCCTCCATCAGTGTGCAGTCAATGAGAGAGACCACTCCATTCTGTAACAGGGTTAAAAGGTCACATACAGTTTGATACCAGCTCATAGACTGTGGAGGCGTCTGCATGCTTTTTAGGAAATCTTAACAAATGCTGCTGAAAAATGTACAGCCTTTGTTAATGGCTCCACCAGGACCATTTAAAATCTGGGTCAATGTTATGATTTGAGTAGATGTGACTAAAATATTTTCTGGAGAAAAGAAGATAAATTAGATGATTATTATCTTATGTATATATCATATTATACTTGATAATTATCTATAAATAATTATATTTATGTCACGTTAGGCTATGCCTCGTCATGTACTTTTATTTAAAGAGATGAAAGACTGATGCTACATGACAGTTGTCAACAATGTCCCCCCCCCACCCACCTGGAAATCTTAATTCCAAACTCCCAAATTGCTTGAAATAGGTTCTATCAGTTTAGAAAAGGTTTGATTCATTTTATAGGACAATTTAAGAAAAGTTTACCTCAATTTATTGGGTTGCAATTTTTTTGTATCAGGTCTTCTTGATTACAATCCTACTGTACCTTAGTGATGTGAAGTTTTCCACCGGAGCCTCGAGTACAAATGATGAGATGTTTGGAGAAGAGGAAACACTGTCTCTCGCCTTCTTTCTTCAGAGACAGAGAGCCCAGTCGGCCTCTCGTGATCTTCCCTTTCTCGGTCATGGGGACCTGGATCAGGGAACCTGTGGAGTGTCAGCATCACGCATGCACGCACACGCACGCACGCACGCACGCACGCACGCACGCA
Organism: Gymnocephalus cernua; assembly: GCA_023631565.1. Classification (NCBI taxonomy): domain Eukaryota; kingdom Metazoa; phylum Chordata; class Actinopteri; order Perciformes; family Percidae; genus Gymnocephalus; species Gymnocephalus cernua. Next base: position 9,481,575 of record CM042426.1, on the reverse strand, counting down.
CGCACGCACACACACACACACACACACACACACACACACACACACACACACACAAAATTTGACTTTGACCTTGATCTTATAATTAGTGTTTAACCTGCGAAAAACTTTTATTGGAATACTTTAATGATGTGTGCATCAATAATAATTGTTTTCACGTCTGCAGAGATAGAGGAAGGTGTTGAACATCTTGGTGAGAGTACATGTGACGCATCACAACAGAAAAGGCTAGAGAAGAGATGTGTGAGATGTGTGAGTATGGTGATTTAATGTATGTAGATTGAAGAATAATTATTTAAATGTAATACATTCCTTTTTTTTTGTCAGTGTGACAACTAAATGCCCCTAGGGTATATTGTTTTGCACAAGTCAATCACAGGTGGTCAGCATGCTTATTGGTCTTCTATTTAAGAATACACATTTGTGCATTTGTGTTTAAGTTATCTTATACGCTCAGTTATGCAACAGCTTCCATGAACACACTGCATGGTATAGCCAGACTTTACTCCACAGCACTGTGGAGTAAAGTCTGGGAATGCAAGACTAGAGCGGTATCAACGGTGATGCGTTAACTTACTGACATACATACAAAAAGTGCTTTTCATATCAGGTACCCTGGAAAGCTGTGTGCAGTCACCGATGCTAAGCTAGCTGCTGGATGGTCAGTGAATCCCTCCAAAATGTCAGGCTTGTTAAACCACATCTGGTTTTCTATGTCTACCAAATGTTAAATACAAAAAATTTGAGGTGTGGGCTTGTTTAAAAGTACCTTTGAGAGAGCTGGGCTGAGTAACACAAGTGAAGTCACAAGTAATGTAATGCATTATTTTTGCTTACTTACCTTGCCTAACAAATGTCTGACTGGTGTCCAGCAGAACTTCACAACCCTCCACAATCATCCGCTCAATAGCTAGGTTCTTCCTGATGTTCTCCGTCTCACTCACCTCGTCATGCATGATTCTGAAAGGACAGAATGAATTCAGGTACTTCACAGTTAAAGCTATATGTTCAATTCCTTGACAAAAGAGTATCCCTCCACAAAATCACTACATGAATCTGATCAACATCTCTGTATTAATTTATACACACTGAGTTTATTTGAGTTGTAACATATAATGGAGCACAATGTACAATATATTTTCAATTGCTTGATTGATTGGCTGAAAGTAGATTTACCTGGAAAGTTCCTCCAGTTTTGACTTAGCGTAGTCTAAACTGTTTCTCTCCACATGCTCATGGGGGGTGTGAGCCAGCAACTCATGCAGCGTCAGGATGTAACGAGGGATCTGAGAGAGAAAAGAGAAAAATGTTTGACACACTGATTGAAATTGGTATCTTTAACATTTTTGTGTTAACATGTACACAAGAGATTTCAAGCTTTTTATAAAGCAGTGCCAAGCATCTTGACACTAATGGCATTGGACTGGAAATGTGTTGGTCATGAAGCCTGAAAGACAGAAAGCTCATCTCGTTCAGCAGAGAGCTAGACACTTTTGTTCACTTTCACCATAAAACACTATATTTCCTTTATTACCACAACATACTCTTTTATATCTTAACTTCAAACATGACTCTCAGCAGCATTGTTCTGCTGATAATGTAGCTTTCAAAAAAACAAATTATTATGTAAAAGTGCTACAACTGTTTACATGTCATCTCATTACTGAAGATTTCTATGGGGACATCACACAATGGTCCAATTCTTATAATTATTAACTTTTTTATAACAGCCAAAAGTTGGAAAGATAATTATTAACTTTTTTATAACAGCCAAAAGTTGGAAAGATAATGCATTGATGGCGTTTACTGTAATGTTACACCTGTTGCCCTGACGAGGGAGCTACAATGTGGGGAGTGGTGGCCTGAAGGTTAAAGAAGCAAGCTTGTGACCACGAGGACGCTGGTTCAATCCCAAGACCGAGAGGAAAAAAATCTAGGTGGGGAAAGTGAAATGAGCAGCAACTGAGGTACCCTTGAACAAGGCCCTTAACCCCAACCGCTCCAGTGGAGCTGCGCAGTGGCCAGCAGGTGAATGTGAATGAACTGTGAATGTGAGAGGCAAATGAGAATCCCATCTTTCAGAAATCACTGGTCCAGTTTAGAACAAGCCAGAATAACTGTTATAGAATTGGACAATGAAACTGTGTGAGGATTGAGTAATAATACTGCAGCCCTGAACTCTTACCTGAAACATAGGGTAAGTGAGAAAGGTCTCCAGTGTCCTCTCTTCACAGTCGGGCTTGGCCTCATACTGCTTCAGCAGCTTATCGAAGTCTCGGTTCTGTTTGCAGTGGGCCAGGATCTGCAGGCTGTACTGGTGGTTCCTCACAAACTCCTGGTAGATGTTCAGCATGGGCAGCAAGATGTCAAACAGGTCCGCTGTAAAGAGAAATCTTCATGAATATATACATGTTTTGTTGAATTCATTCATAAAGTACATTTCCTTAATCATAAAAGATTTTATCTAAAGACACAATCAGCAAATGAGCAAGAGCTAAAAACAAAGGCTTAATAATTGCTAATCATTGTCCATGAAAAAGAGCCTGTATATATGTATGATGGCAAAAGTCTCATAGGTAGATATCTCAAAAAGACACAATATTTTAGTTTTTTATGTGTGATTTAATGTTGAACTGTGCTCTTACCCAGCACCAGTGTCGGCCAGCTGGCTATCCGGGCCTTCAGGCCCTGGTAGAAGATCTGATGGAGGAACATGATGGTCTCGCTGATAAAACAAATAAGCAAAATTGTGGTCATCAGCTATTGTTCTATTGTTCTCCCTCTCTTGTTCACAACTGTTGGCAGCTCCCACTGCGCCAAGTCACACCACAATCACAACCAGTCTCACCACCAGCCACCTGTTAAGGAAGATGCTGCTGACATCATCGTGAGTAATGGGCGGCTTCTTGGAGCTGGCGGCCATGCGGAGCGGCCGCAGGAAGTTGTTGACCAGGATGTGGAGTTGCTGGACGTATTCAGCCTCGGCCTCCAGCATGCTAAATACCACCTGGTTCCTCTTCCTCATGCTTTCAGCATGGGGTGAACGGATGTAGTCCTGGATGATGGTTTTCCACTTCCTGCGGCAAATCCAACCTCGCAGGAAACTCTGGACCTGTGATTAAAAAAAGGTTAGCACACAAAAGTTAAAGGTGCTGTAGGTAGGATTGTGAAGATCCAGGACTTAGTCAAAAAAATTTAACATCAACAACTTCTCAGTCCCTCCCCCCTTTTAAGTAAAGCCTGACGGTCTCCAAAGCCCCTCCCCCCACAATGGTGAATGAATGTGTGTGCATGAGCAGTGATCGACACGCAGTTAGACACCCCCCCTGGCCCTCATTGGTGCATCCGAACAGGGAGCTGTGAATTTTTACAAATTGCACTACAGGCTGTAGGTGGTTCCAGAGGAGCCGGATTTTTTTTTTTTAATTACCTGCTTCATGTAGTTCTACTGGAACATAGGGTCAGTTTCAGCAAATATGACAGAAAGTTAGTTTTATAAGTCTTACCTACTGCATCTTTAACCTACCTTTTGTATGTGTGTGTGCTTATGCACAAAAAGAAGTATTTAGTCCTCCAACTCATTCTGCAACTTTAATAAACATTTGGAGATACCTAATTTTAGGACAGCCATGATATGTTAATATACTGTACAGTACATTGAAAATAAGTGATCTGGGAAAGTGGATTCCAATAGAGTCACATAACATTTTAGCATTTCATTTTGTTTATTTTTGTATTTAGTTCATTAACTGTTTAAGACAATTAGCATTGTTTACATTAAGCATTATTTTATAGCAATAACCTGTCACTGTAGATAGTCCTTCCTGGTAGTAAATGTAAAGATTTAGTGAAGAGGAAGGCGCACATTTAGTCAAGTCAGACTCAGATCCATATCTTGAAGACAATATTTGTCACTGCTACTAATACAAGCTAAAGCTGATTCTGGTTTAGGTGTGTGTTAGTGGCAAAAGAACTGATGTTTGTACTTTAACCTGCATTCATTGATTTCTTGGTCACTTGTGGCAGCATAACAAGCTGTAAACACAAAGATGACACAATGACTACCTTATAAAGTTGCAACAAAGAACGTGCTTACAAACAGTTTGTTTACACATCCTGCAGACATTCATTTACGAGTTGCGTTTCTGCTGACCTGAAAAATGTAAGTCCAATATTCATTCTCACCAACTCCTGAGAACAATATCTCCTTCTTTAGTTGGTAAATGTTCCACCAGATAGTTGCTAACTTTATCTATCTATCTATTTGTTACTGGGTGTGTGAATACAGCTCAGAAAAATATTTCGCACATCTACAACTTCAGACAGGTGCGTCGGAGAGTAACACCTATTATTAAACTTTATATAATGTTTGCAAGTTAGATAGTGTGGATAGAGTGGGAGTTTTCTTTGCAAATGTGTGAATACAGCTACCTGCTGCAGCTGGAAACAATTGCTGTTGAGCATTGAGAGTGAACCAATACAAATAGAGTAGAGATGAAGACGGAACAAGCTGGTGGTTGTAGTGGATGAGGAGCTCCCTGCTGTAAATGTGAGTGTGAGCTTCCCTGAATAAATGAATGTTAAAAATAAAACCTGCAGGTGCCCAGAGATGATGTGGTTGTTTCAGAAACCATACATATCCCTGCTGGAACAGGTCAAACTTCCCCTCCCCCCTTCCTACTTGGTCTTCTTCTTTGAATTTTTTCTTGATAAAGAAAGAAGAGTCAGGCTTTCTCCTTTAAAACTGCACAGCACTGGTGCGGCCTCTAGCTCACCCGGTAAGAGCCTTTGCTTTGTGTTGGCTGAGTCCGGCAGCGGCGTGTGTTCAAATCTGACCTGCTCCCCCATCTCTCTGCCCCTTTCATGTCTATCTACTGTCACTTGTAATAAAGGGAAAAAGCCCCAAAAAAATAATCTTTAAAAAAAAAAAAACAGCACCAAAGCAATCAGATCTCACCTTTTTGATCTTCTTAATCTCTGTGTCATCTTCACTGGGAGGTACCTCTGGATTTGACTGGATCTTTTCATTGTCCTTGAGCAGTCCAGCGATCTGAAATCCAACACAAATCAAACATTGCCTTGACTGAGTGGGCAGAGACGAGTTCCTCACACTGTATGCAGCTATAATCCTACTCGTAATCTTGGTTCATAACATATTCTCTCACTGCACTCTGTTTTTATTATGATTATGAATGCTTTATTCAGAGTCTTTTTTTTAACTTGGTTTTTGTTCAACTTTGTTACCGTCTGTTCACTGGTTTCAAAGAATTCATGTATGAACACACTGTACCAGCTGCATCAAAGTTATTGTATTCAACCCTGTTTCATTTACTCTCCATTAGGCTGACACAGTATGTGAATAGGAATAGACCAGAGAAAAACAGCTTTTAAATAATAAAGGACTGAAATTAAACAAAACAACCCAAAATCCATTACGACTAGGCCTACATGTTTTAGCCATGAAAAGTGAGTTCATTATCATTCTGTGGTGCGGGCTTCGGTATCAGGTACAATAGAAGTTGATTCATGCATATTGAAAACATTCAATTCAATTGGAGATAGTCATTAGCACATTAAAGAGAGGTGCATTTGATCTAGTTTAGACTGAATAATCAGGATACAAAACACTCCACAGTATTGCAGAGCCTCTAACAAGGACATCCCGGGGGTGCTGCAAGCTGTGATGCTCGCCATGAACTCACAAAATTGTGGTTTGGAATCTGGGTCTTGACCTATGTCCATTGCCCTTTCTGTCTTTAAACTCTGTGCCTGACTACTTTCACTTCCATCTTGACTCTCTCTGTCTCTCCACTGTGTGCATACAGTAACACAAAAACACACACTCACAGGTATTACTAGCATGAAATTACAAGACAGGTTACCTCTGATTTTAGCCGCTCTATCTCGATTTCCCCATCCTCTATCTGTTGTCGAAGTTGCTTGGCAACTGTTTTCTCCGTCTCCACTATTTGGAGTAGATGAAGATACTTCTGCATGAGGGTCTCATGCTCTGTAGCCAGGTTCCTGTAACTATACAGACACACACACAGACATTGTAAGGACCTCATTAACATATGTTTCATGGGCTCTCCATTGATTTATCAAAGCAAAAGCAGACATCTAAACAGCATATGTGTGAACCACAGACCTTACGTCTGCACCGAGCACAGGCACTTACACAACCAATGCTTCAAATACTTACGGGCTTAGCAAATCATGTGCAAAAGCTGCTTCTGCATGAGCAATAATGCTGAGCATTACCCAGTTGAACAAAAGGGTTTTAGTTTAAGTTGATTCAACATCGCAAAACAGCTTGTTAAAGTGGAATGTGCTGAAATAAGTGGTACAAAAGAAACTCAAAGCATTAGAATAGGACATCAGAAACCTTTATAAAAGCACTATAATGATATGCAAATACAGATCTTCATTGCCCTGCTGTGTATTACATGCTGACATTTAGAGTGATTGTATCACTTGGCTTTCATGATCCTTATTTGTCTCTGAATCTTAAGGGGGCATTTACAAACTTCTGTAACTCTATTCTCAGATCTGTGATCCTACAGGGATTCCAGTGCCAATCTGAAGCCTGGCAAAATATATAGGAGAGGACATTGTGGTTGTTTACATTCAGTTATAGTCCTTAGCATCCTAGTCAGCTTAATGAGACTTTTAAAGCTAACATGCCACGCTAGCAGTGGGGTTCTAGGTGTGGCAACACAGAAGGAAATATGTTGACCTATTTCCAGTATTGGAGCCTAAATGCAGTTTATTGATGTTGACTAATTAGCATGCAACAATTGAAGTACATATGTAAAACAACTGTAATTTACATGATTCATTGATTTAGAAGAAATTGAAAGAATATGTACAGTGTTTATAAGTTTATGTAGTTACAGAATATTTACAGTAATGCAATACGTTGTTTTATTCCTTGCACTCAAAATGTGTGTGGATAATTTAAAATGCATACAATCTCATTTATATTACACATACACTAGCTAATTAGCTAGCTAGTACGCACACTACCGTTAGTGCAGGTTTCCACGATGAATGTTTGTTTGTAAGTTAGATAAGAAGGAAACTGCAGCAGGAAAACTAATGTGGTTGTTGTTCTGTGGCTCTTGTGTTGTGTAGCTGCTGTCTGACACAGTGTCACTGGTTTATGCACGATTTGATTGGCTGTATCAAAATAAACTCCCCATCTGTGTAGACGGATATCAGATATTCTGTCGAATTAAAACTAGGAGGAGCCATTATGAAACCAATAAACATAAAATACATAATGTTTTTCCATTGGTTTCTGATTTTTGTTTTTCAAAGGAGAACACAGGACAAGTGATATCCAGGGCATATATGTATGCCGTAGCAGTTAAAACCATTTTGATGCTGTTAAGGGGAAATAATTGTATCACCAGATTTGATGATTTTAATGCCTTTCAATAAATTTAAAAATGACACGCTAATCTATGGGTTGGTACAGTTTTTCAAGCTTTATAAGCTCTAAGAACCCCTTCAATTTCCTACATAACAGGATACACACACACACACACACACACATTCTCAATTAAATCTTCATCCTCAGAACATCCTCGGCTAAATGTGTGTATGTAGGTGAGAGGTCATGTGTGAGAAGTACCTGGCCTGTATGATGGCAGCCACCCACTCATCACAGTCCTTAACGTCCTCCGTACGCAGCTCCAAAGCCTTTTGGTTGTCATGATTGAACGTGACCGTAAAGTAGTACTGAAAATCGACATGATAGAAAGAGTCATACGTTTGTTCAGCATATAATGAGACAATCAGAATATATTGTATATTGAATGGTTTTAGTAAAAGATGTACATCTTTCACTAAAACCCGTCAGGAAAACCTATGGAAGGGAAAACCTTGCAAAATTCGTCATCACTGACAGCCTTTTTCTTAAACCTGTATTTTGTTGAAATTAAAGTTGTATGTATAAACACATGCATGCCCGTGTGTGAATGAGTAGGAGAGAGACCCGAAGAGAAAGGTCTTGAGAGATTAATCATACAGCCTCTGTGCATTCTGCCTGTAACCTGGCAACTCACCTCTGAATTGGTGGAAGCCTCTCGACTGACGCCGTGTTTTGTTTTGCTTTGTCCCATTGGCTGCACTTTAGTGACAAACACCTCTGCGTCCTCACCCGTTTTTATTCCCTCACCAATTATCTCCAGGGTCTATACAGCCTTAAAGGTTCAGTTATGGCAATTATGGCAAATGCATGTGGAATTGTTTCCTAATAGGCTTATCAGATAATATCCTCAAATCAACAAAGTGGTGGTCATTGCATTAATAGTACAGCCTATTTGTGGTAGAAACACATCAAATTATATAACACTGTGCATTGTAAATAGAACCCCACAAATCCAATATATTGGATTTTTCATCCCTCCCAAATGCCAAGAGCAAATCATTTGTGAAAGGGAGTAATGTTCCATATTTCCTGATGAGCAGCAGAATGGTCCTTTGTCAATAATGTGCTTCCCATCTCCCGCATTCTGTGGACTGGTATGTCAAGCCTTCTAGGCAGCTGTATTTAGCTCCAAGTCACCACATTTTTTGCCACAGAGACATTATCTCCCGGTAAGTGAGACATCGTAGCCCGTAGTAAATTGTTGTTTAAAATCTATGAACAAAAGCTATAGAATTTCACCTTGAAGAGAGAAAAGATTAAACACATGTACTTATGTACTTAATCATTATGATAATAGTGGTTTCCCATTTTATCTCTAAAAAAACGTTTTGATCCTTTTTGCCCATTATTGTTCAAAAGAATGTTCTTTTCTTTTAAACTTTTTTTGCTATTACACATACAGTATGTATATCAAGTGGCAACTTCCGGGCCTGAAATATAAAGCCAATGCAAAAGTGCCTCAACCCCGCATTCTATCTAATTTCCAGCAGGGGGCGAAAAGTCTGATTAAAGAAGTCAATGAGAAATGGACCCTAATTGTCACTTGATTTACTACCTCAGTAAAAAAAATTTCTAATGAGTTTGGTCTCAACCGCTAGTTTCAAGTCTTCTTCAATACAGCAATATGTTCATTTTTATCAAAAATGTCTTGTTCAGCGTTTTGCTGGCACTTTGCCAACCAAAGCTAGCTAGCTAGCGCTAACATTAGCTGGTAACTTAATGGAAGGTTTGCCGATTTTCAAAGCAGATGAACAGCAACAGTGCCCGCCCGCAGTTCCCTGTTTACCTGCCAGGAAAACTCAGTCGTATTGTTGAAAATTACTGTGATTACATTACACTGGCCATTATTCATGCTGTTTTATAAAACTGTTTGCTGTATAACCTACACTCAAAGATTATACTATACATTCATGAAAAGGTTCAAAGAAATCTATATAAAATCACTCAAAACAATAGACAAGTCACAAAATATGTATATATATATATATATATATATATATATATATATATATATATATATATATATATATATATATATATATATATATATGTATATATGTGGAACAAATAAAACTGTTAAAGCAAAACCACATCAAGCATTTCCACTTCACCCCTCCTCTACCCCTCATCACCTCACATTTCTCATATGCCCATATTTGCCGTACTTGCTAAGTGAAGCACAATGCCGAGGCATGTTGTTGCACATTTCGTTGGCCTCTTCAAATGCACTTTTTCAGATGCAAATAGGGGTTGCCATAGTAACTGTGGGCTTAAACGTAGCTTGCCTTCTAAATGGGGAATAAGAACATTTAAAAAGTAGAACACTCCAAAGAATACAATGAGAATGAGAGACAGACGGAGAGGGAGGGAGAGCAAGATCTTTTGCCTTCTTGAGGAATGATGGCTATAAAAAGCGCTGTAGCCCTGCAAGGTGGCAGTTGGCTTGGCATCTATTCGCTGCATTGTCCCTCTCCCTGTCACAGACAGATAAGATCTAGTACTCGCCCTGCCATTCCTCCTGCAACTCTGACACACACACAGACACACACACAGACACAGACACACACACACACACACACACACACACACACACACACACACACACACACACACACACACACACACACACACACACACACACACACATAGGCTACATGCAGACACACTACTGACACACTCAACATAAATCTGTTGTAATCTGCATATGTAACAGTTTTATGTCAGAAAGCTCAGACCTCTGCAGTCCGCTCATTGACTCGAGTGTCATAATTTGTTTTTCCAGAGTGGGAAAAGTGAAAAGGAAATCTGTATGCCCTCAGACACCTGGAGCATTAATTACTCTTTCTGTCCTCATTTCACCTTTTATAGATCGACATCAGCGTATACAAGAGTGAGACAGTAAGACAAATACAGACTTCAAGCCATGCACAGAGTCCTACAAGATGTCCAGATGTATGGAGACATACAGACATGTACACTGGCATGATTGACTGCACACTCTCACACATGAAAAGCCCGTATTTGTTCAAAATACACATCCAAATTGTATATACGTATGTGTGCACAAAACTTCAAACCCCCACTCAAAAAACACATACTGAGAGAATTTATTCCTGACACATATTATGTAAAGGGACACGTGCTGAACAGAAGACTGTGATATGCTAATTGAAGGCTTTCAAATTCATTTAATTCACTGTTGAAATAAATTCACTGGAGCAGCCTGCACGAACAGCTGTCATCATAGATGTCACTCAGTCCATTTTTTATCCCTAGTATAGAGCTATTGTCCTAACACAGTTTAAGTAAATAGGCTTGCAGGGAGCAGTTTTTAAGTTTGATAGTTTACGCTATGAGAATGATCAACAAGTTCTCATAACTAAACAACAAAGTTGGTCGTTTAGTGCCTTCCAAAACAATCCATATGACGGTATGGTCTGGTAAATTTTAGGCAATTGAAACTACTTGGTAAAAAAGAAAAATGTCTAGGTAGTTAAATTTCACATGACTGAAAAATATTGCTTATTAGGAAAATGACAAACAACTAGTGTTTTTTTTTTTCCTGCTGAGGACTGTAATCCCAAAAACCTAAATTTGACTCTGTCAAAGATGTCTAGGGTAAAATAAACTTGTTCTGAATCGTCAAGATTCTGCTGGCACATCTGTATGGCGCCCTCTTGGTGACACTGATACTAATCCTGACAGCTCTGCCAACAAAGAGCAGAGAGCAAGTGTTTGAAGAACATGACATGACAGCAGAGTTCAGTACCATGGACAGCGACACCAGGTACAGCTAATGAAAACAGACACGTACAAAACCTGCAGGAGCCACCGCACAGTAGTCACTTATAATGAATTTATGCTGCGTCTTCAGACATATAAATATTATAACCCAAGATTGGGTTCCTAACCAGACAACCTACAGTAAGATGGTAAATTGCCATTACTGAGAAGCACAATAATTCAACAGATTCAGGAATGTGTAAAGGTAAAGATTTAGTCTGACAGTATAGCTTCCAAATTCTGTTTGTGCAAATATCATTATACAATGTTTTAAATAGAGATATTTTAGCTATTAATATTAAATAAGAACTGCAATATATGGTACATGTTCAATAAACATATAGGTTAGGATAGATATGAAATGTTTGATATGATTTTGGTCATATCCAGGTAGAAATTGACGATGTATTGTAACACTCAGTACACTGACATTTTCTTCTACAGAATCTAAGTTCTAGTTGTCTAAAATTGGACAGATTTTAAGGTGTACCTTAATCTTGCACTGGAAGTTCATTTAAACAGGTTTTGGAAAATAAACCTGCTCTCAACACCTATGAAACAGAATAATGTGGGCACCCATATTAGCTTGTTTGTCTTTCCAAATCTATGATGGGCTAGGAGTTAAGGGGTATGTTCCTGATCATGAACTACAACGCCCCCAGTTCCTGTGTGGCAAAGGGTCCTCTGTTGCATCCATAAAAGGCCAAAAAAGATAATCAAAGAAAGACAAAACCAATGTCATGAAACAAACATGGTGTGTGATAGTTTACAAAATTAAACTTAGTTGCCTTTTTTTGGTTGTATCAGTTTTGTTTTACAGGCATGGTATATAGCAAGCTGTCTGTGAGGCCTAAAGTCCAGGTTTTCCTACATTCTAGAGAAAACACATACTGTACACTCGAAAGGAAAATAACCATTTCACATGTTAATGGCTTTGGTGGAAAACAGCGACAACCTGTTTGCCTTATAAATGAAGCTTATGAGGACTGAAAAGATAAAATTACTAATCACTTTGACTTTTGACTTCAATTCTTTATGGGCTCTGCTGCAGAAAAAGACTGCAGCTGGCAGAGCAGATTTCAGAAGGTGACTGCAGTCATAGCTCACAGCAGCTTGACCACTTTTCTGCCTCTTAAATGCTTTTATGCCACAAGGTTTATTCCTTCGAGCAGCAGCCTTCCTAACCCCTCAAAACTGTTTCTCTCCATGCTTTTACTGAGATTATGTCTGACCCTGTCACACTGGCATTAAAAAAACAAACAAAAAAACTGAGGAAACTGTGTAGCCCTTGCACATGTTAATCCATGGCACTAAATGCCAGAGGAATTAAAACAAATGGGGGATGTACTGAGAAACAAAAGCATACATTGGACATCGTTTGGGTTTCATTGATGGCTGTCGTTAACAAGCCCATGATAATGAGAGAGCTATCAAATGAACCAAGCTGCTATGAACCGGGGAGAGCAGTTGCCAAGGTAGGATGCTATTAATATCAAGACAAGGAATTAAATCAATACGTCAAAACGACAGGGAAGGGGCAGCTCTCCTCCGCAAGATGGCAACCTGCAAAGTTTGGAGGCTGTTTTAAGTTTACTCCCTGCTATCCCTGAACATTTCAGATGTCTAAAAATATTCTCTTATATAAAAAATAAATGTGCTGCAACAAATATTAGGATGATACGAGAAAGGAAATGGACAAACGTAAACTAGTTCCCGTGTTTGCAAAGTTTCACAGACAATTGCATTTATCCTGTCAACTTTAAACCACGGTATTTTTTTTGTACTTTTGACGAGTTACCTTTGAGGCATGCTGTGAGGCTATTTTAGAGCCGACTCAAGACAATCAATCAGTTAATGACGCCATTGCGTAACACCGAACGTCAAGTGAACATCTCTGGGACATTGATTGCGTAATAAATAGGCTAGATGTTGGGATAAAAACAGCAATTGTGTCGTTTGCGATTTTGCTGCGCTTACAGAATACCTCCAATGGGAATTGTTGCTTTCACTGAGAGCCACATGGATGAAAGCAAGTTTTTTTCCCATCAGGAGAAACACAACAGGCAGCATTGATGAGTGCGTCCGTTCAGTGAGACGGATTACATTAACAGTGTCCGTCTGTCAGACTTATGGGAGCCCCCGTGCGATCAATATCTTACCTGCTTCTCTAAGCATTCCTTCGCTGAGAGAGATGGTTTCGGTGACGGTGCCCTGTCACAAACACATCCCTCCAACAGGTACAGTCCGGAGGGGCGTGAGCTGGAGTCGTTCTCAAAATAAAATAGCATATTCTGCAACAAAGCGAACCACTTTGAATGCCATTTTGTGTTGTCTGAGCTTTTCTTACTCAGGCAACCTCGCCTCGTCCCATCCTTCTTCGCCAAAAGAGCCAGATAGGTGATGTGGCCATCATTGAGTCTCAAACCTTTCTGCATTTTGGCTGTGAATCCGAGAGGATCTGCGGGGATGCCTGCGGACTCTTACATGTTCTTATTCTCAGCACCTCCGAAACACAGTCAGACTTGGTGGGCAGCAGCCCACTCCCGTGTTCCCATCCACAGTTGCCACACTGCCTGCAACGGCGAAAGAAATACAAAAGAAGAAGAAAAGGATGCACATACAGTATAGTCAAAGTTACGCATTCAAATGCAGTAATTCCACGCTGCGAGCATACTACAACAACCCCCGACGCCGTCTTTAGAGAAGACTTCCTCGTGAGCCCGAATCGCTCATGATCAGGACTGAGGTGTCCCCGTGCATAGCCTACACACGCGCATACAAGCGAGCGCGCGCACACACAGCATCCTGTTCTGTCCTCACAGAGGGAGGAAGCCAGTCACGTGAGCCGTCCCCGGAGCAGCAGATTTCAGCACCTTGGACAGAAACTCCGGGAGCCACAGAGACGCAGCTTCATGTGGAGAATCCCGAAGCAGATACACGTAGGGTCTTATCAGGCCCTGTAGACCAACAACAGTAACACACACGCACGCACGCACGCACGCACACACACACACACACACACACACACACACACACACACACACACACACACACACACACACACATCTGAGAGGAGTGTTTTCTTGAACCACATATGTGGAAAGAGTCTTATTTTGGGATGAGGAATCAAGATAAACTCATTCAATAATAATGCCAATTGTGTCAAGGGCTTACTGTAATGTATATCATGTATAGCTTTTGAATGTTCTTACTTAAGTTATTATGTAGTGTTTTTATTAATTTATGAAAGTTCTTGACCTGTTTTCTACTTCTTTAGAATGTTTCTTGCACTTCAATCAATCAATAATCAATAATCTTATCCCTAGGGAGCAGGGATTTACTTTATTTAATTTGTATTACTTTTTCTCACAGTGGGGTTAATACATAAGACAAATAAAAGAGACATTTCCAATATAGTTTATACAGTAAATTTACCAAATGTGGGGGCGACCTATAGCTCACCCAGTAGAGTGTTCCCCATCTGTGTCCTTTTACTCAAATAGATTTTGAATCGAGTGAATTTTATAATGGAGTTTGTTTACATTGTTGAATTTGAAAATATTCAGATGTTTCAGCACTGCTGAGTAGTTTCACTTTCTCTTTCAGTAATCCTTAGTTTTATTAACTTTATATATAATATACTCTGCATCAATACATATTATGTAACTAGCCCTACATCAGCTACAGTACAATACAATACATCCTTAATGACCCCTTTCAAAACTGTATACGTGTCTGAGGGTTTGTCGTCTTAACACAGCATTTTTTCTTCTTTGTGGTAGAGTACAAAGCAGAAAATAATTTTTCCACAGTGCCACCACAAATCTCTCTCTCTCTCTCTTTCTCTCTATCTCTCTCTCTCTATCTCTCTCTCTCTCTATCTCTCTCTTTGTCCCACACCTTTCAAGTAAAGAGGATGAAAGTGTTACAAGAGCACACTTCCTCTGGCTCTGCCCATATTTACACTTCCTGTCTAATTAAGCATGGGCGGTGAAGCAATTCTGCACCCATGCTTCAGGAAGACAGGTAGCCACTGATGGTGAGCAGGAAGGCAACAGCCATATCAGATGGGTCAGTTTATCATAACAGTGTGTGCTAATATTTTTTATATAATCTCAGCTCTTGGCAGGGTTCTGTATTTACTCCCCAGGTGAAATTCCCTCAAGTCACATCTACAAGTACACACTCATTTCTAGGCATCACTAAACATTCACTCCCTTGACCCAGTGAGAATAGACCTGGATTCATGCCAGCAATGATATAATTTGAAATAATCTATGGCCACTAAACCTTTGTCCTTGTCTCTTGCTGCCCTGCCCTGCCTCTTTTATAGAACACAGAGAGCACAGAGTCCACTGCTAGTACATTTACATATCTAAGAGGGCTAGAGAGATACTCATTAGGGTTGGCCGATAATTAATCCTGGATTACCATACTGGGGCGAGGACACACACAATGGTGTATTTCATCACAGGGTGTTTCACAGTGGGATCACAGTGATTTGTCCGTGTGGGATCATTAAAAGGATCCAGGGAGGTAACAGGGCATAATTGAGTGAGATTCAACTGCTCTTGTTGCTCACTTCAACCAGGTTTTTGATCTTTTTATTAAAAAGAAGAGAAGACAATCCACCATTCTTACATAGACATATCTCATTTCTTTTCCCCCTTTTTTGGTGCCAGGTACAGTAAAGAGTGGCCGCGAAGTGAAGGGAGAGAGATGCAACAGTGTGGAATGAGCTGCAATTCAACCCCATGCAGCCATTAGCAGACTGAGCCACCAGGATGCCCCAGGCTCAGCTCTGTTGCTGCGCTCCTTCCATCCCATAATCAGCCCCTCAAACAGGGATGGTAATGAGGTGGTGATTCTCCTCTGTGACTGGCACTGATAGTAAAGATTATTTTTATGGCTTCCTTTTATAGATGGTATAAAATGGAAAGTGATGCAGAAGATTGGAGAGACAGAGCGGTGATGACATTTGACAAAGGTCATGAAAGGGATTCAAACCCATGAAACTGTGACCAATCAGAAAGCAGCTTCCAGAGCTGCCCACAGCTTGAGGTGTTTTTAGACATATTGTGCAACAGGATTTTCAGGCATTCTTTCTGGGTTGCTGTGTGTGTCAATAATCGTTTATTCATAAACAAAGCTGGGATGAAAGCGGGGTTAAGGGCATTAACTTGGGTTCAGAAAAACCCTCTGACCAGCTGGTAATCTCACAGCTTTTACATATTATTGCCTTATAAAATTATTTCACGTTGTGTGTTGGAAAAACAGTTGCAATGCAAATTCAGCAAACACAGAGAAAAGATATTTGGAGTAGTGTTTTTGGCTGACATATAAATCCAATAGTCACTGTTGTTTTAGCTCTGTTTTGGTCTCCACCAACTAAATGACTAGATGGTAGCCTTTCTTTACCAACTAGACTGTATTCTTTCTATGTGTTGTGTACCTCACATCTTTTAACTGATGCTGTATATCTGTTTCACATTTGATTTCATGTGAATTTTACAGCTTTGCAAAGTTGATTGTGTAAAACATGTTCACATACTACTGATTTAGTTTCCTGAATTAATTATGTTAATAGAATCAGAAATATTGCCATTTTTCATTTACTGTCCTTGATAACTGATAGTATGTCAGTACAAGATTCCAAGTCTGCAGAAAAGTGTCTGTGCTTGGTGCTTGGTGATTGATAATACTGAAAATGTGCCCTCAATATGGATCTTTAAATGTTTATTCATGGCAGGTTTTTTTTAATGTGAACTGACCTATCAATACCAAAGTAACTGGATACCTGATACAGGAGGTGTGAAATTGCTTTTTGTCAGTGTCTCCTAATGTGTCTTGCAAGTCAGGTTGGAGACTGAAGACCATGAATCCTCTCATGCCTTGCATCCATTCAACCACATTGATTGTCTGAAGTCACATCCCATCAGGAACACAGTCAGTCTTCATCGAAACATTGAAATAATGCAAAGACTTGCTGGATTAGGATAGCAGCCTTGACACTCAACTAACGTTTGTCAATGAAACTGCAAAATAAAATAATAAAAAAAGACTGATAAGATTCCACAACATACAGAAATATAATGTTGTAGGAAAATGAAAGTTTTTATAAAAGTTATAATGATTTATAAAGGTTAAGAAAAATATAAGCATTGAGCTTAGACTTTATGTTCTTATAGGGAACAACACAATTCAGATCCTTTCACATAATACAAATATGAAAATGACACGTTAAAAATGAAAGCATTAAAAAACTGTTTGTTAGTTTGTTTGTTAAGCTTACATTTCTAAATGTGATCAGAACATTTGTCTTTAAAGCCTCCCTGATCAGTAAGTGAAGGTGCATCATGAAATCATAATAGACATTTTCGCCAAATGACAAACTGCCTTTATAATAAGTATGTATAACACAAATCAAAAATTAGCTTTTTATATTCCTGCCCGGCTGTTTGTATCAGTGACTGTGTCTACTGCTCATTCTCTCTGATGGCAGATTGGCCAGTGTGGGCAGCTCTCAGACTCTGGGATTTGGCCGCACCTCCACGCACTTTGCTGTGTGCCAGGTACTGCATGCAGGGTCACCACCTGGCTGCAGCATTCTCAGGCCAAGCAGCATCAGAACTGACCAAAAGCCTGAGCTTTAGACAGGGAAGGGACACAACCACAGATCTCACCCACATATTACCTATATGGTCCCAACAAATACAAAACCAAACAGTAGGAGTAGAGTGGTTAAAAGATGACTCAGACTCTGGAACTGCAACGTTACAGAACAGGAATCTATCCCATCCTTGTTCTTATGTAAGTGTTAGTGTCTGTGCTGTGTATTCTGAGGTTAAGCAATTTGATATTTTGCAACAGACAGAAATGATTTTAGCAATGAGATATAAAAAAAAATCTTAAACAGAACAAAGAAGAACAATGCTTGTCCCTTTGTTTATACAATGAGTCATCATTTCAGCTGTTATACTATATGAGAGAGCTCACAGCAATGGGACAAAGATGTGCAACAAAACAAGAGAACATTTTTGTTCTCATTGAGAGTCAGAGTGTTCTGGTAAAGTTGTCTGAGCCAGGCCTTATTTGATTGAAATCTTAAGTAAACTATGCTTTTCCACCAGCAGGGAGCTCTCAGAATGGATTGTAATAACTTTGGTGATCCCTTAATGTTTCATCCACCACCATCATTAGGTCAAAATTCAAATGTGTCTAATGCTTTGGTTTATGACCAATCTGCATTTGAAAATATTTTGGATAAGAAGTTAAGTTTTGAGATCTGAGAAACTAGACAAAACTAGAAAATTCAAAGCAAAATAACAGTGAAGGCAAATTATTTTTTATTTGAATGATATCCATGGTAACATTTTAATCTCCAACTGCAACCAGCCCTAAATTGCAGCATGCAACATGTTCCCATATGCCCCAATAACTGTCTGCCTGTACACTCCCCCTGTCTCCCACCCTCAACCACCCTCTTCACCCAAACCTCCACTGTGTGACCCTACCTTTCTGTCTAACAACGTCAAACGGATGGCCCACAGATATATGCTAATGTCATGCAAATGCGATATAGCAGATCTGGAGGTGAGGCATATTAATGAAAGGCAATGCAGCTGTCCATGACAAGCGGGCCGTCGCATCTTCAAATGTTACTGAAGGTCAGCGGACAGCACATCACTGGAGACACTGCTGAGGCTTTAGGCAACATCTGCTGTGACACGTGGCTGCACGGACACACGAGTGGGGTCGCATATCCAGACACCGTCCACCATCTCACACACACACACACACACACACACACACACACACATACACACACACACACACACACACACACACACACACACACACACACACACACACACACACACACACACACACACACACACAGTCCTGGCTGTGGGATGAAGGAGGCTGACTCATGAATGTTCATTATTATAATAAAATCAGTGTGGAAGCATCTTTAACTGCTCATATTATGGATCAGATGAAATATCTGACTAAGTGGTATATTTTTTCTGACTCTCACTGCTTCTTTAATGTGAAGTCTGGTTTGCACTTATCGATTCACCAGTTGACAAAAGACTTGACTGGAATATGTACTTCTTCCACATACATGCTCAGTGCCCACAGTGTGTGAAACACAAAGTCAGACATGCAGGTCAGAATAGAGCGTTGCAGCACGACAGCATGCGAAGAACCAACAGTTCAGCAGTCGAAATGTCATTGAGTCGCTAAACCTCCTTCTGCTCTAGGGGTCACGTATGATGGAACTCTTTCCCAGTCACATCTGCTTGAAATTTGTAACATTTGCTCAAAACTCCTAAAGGTGTAGTATGTATACTACACCAGAGACTGTGGCTAAATGTGGAGCTTTAAAGTGGCTATAATCAACATTCTTATATCAACAATGCATCACATGACTACTTTTATGTGAAAGGGGTCAATTGCAGTGATAAAGTCACAATGAATATCACCTGACTCCACAGTTCTTCAGGGCTATCTTTCAGCTCATTGTTATGGTTTTCCCTGGACCCTAACTTTACTGTTTTGGTTCACTCTCACTGCTCTCACAGTGTCATCTTCAGTTGCAAAAGAGCTCTAAATATACAACTGTACACTACCTGCTTAGCACCAAACAGCAGACAGTTGAAGTTAGCAAGTAGCTGGTGAACACAGTGGAACAACTATCAGCTAAAGAGACAGATATTTCCCTCAGGAGTCAACAGTTACTAAAAACAGAGCTAAAAGGAAAGAAGGCCCCTGGGCGACACATGGAACACCCTAATGGTAGATACTTCCATGGTCTTGGGACATACTGTATATATCCATATGAATGGAATGAGAGTAGAACGGACATTCATTGTTTTGCGACAAACGAGCAGTGGAGTAGTATGAAGCATGGAGAGGTCTGCTGCCTTGCTGCTGGAGAGGAGTTCAGGATTGTTACAATGATAAGCCTCAACAAGAGACAGACAAAAGGAAAACACAGGCTTAGTGTGGACTGTAAGCCAAAACATAGTTCTCAAACTAGTGAGTGTGACACACTTAACTGATGTGGTTTGTCGCCATAACAACTAACAACTATTGCCATTTTCTCTTAAACTCTTCAAATGACCACGGCAGACATTTCAATGTCCGTTCTGCTCTCATTCTATTTCTATGGCCATATCACAGCCTGTAAATTCTGCATCTGTCAGTGAGAAGTTATTATTTTTATTATGTTACATATGTGGGATCTGCATGCAAATATTATATTCTATCCTATTATTATTTCATGTATATTGTATCCTATTATTTCATGTATATTCTGTATGTGTGCTGTGTGTCTGATATTTTGCTACTGCAACACTGGTATTTCCCATTTTTTTGGATCAATAAAAATCTATCTATTTATCTATCTATCTATCTATATCTATCTATCTATCTATCTATCTATCTATCTATCTATCTATCTATCTATCTATCTATCTATCTATCTGTCTATCTGTCTGTCTGTCTGTCTGTCTGTCTGTCTGTCTGTCTGTCTGTCTATCTATCTATCTATCTATCTATCTATCTATCTATCTATCTATCTATCTATCTATCAATTATCTATCTAAGCCGTAGCCTTACAAGCACAGATGATTGCACATTTATAGTAAATACACACTCAGGTGCAAGCAGGCACATGCCCACCCTAACATACAGCTACAAACACTCAAAACACACGTATTCCAGCAGAAAGTGCCATTTAACCTCTTTTCTATCTTCTTTTCTGTGTTCCTTTTATGGAAGCTGTTTGGTGGAGAGGCCCAAAATTCGATCATGCATTTTCTCTCGACTGAAGCCCTCCATATTTAGAGAGTCTATTTGTGGCAGTGTCTCTCCATGGTTGCCTTTGCCATGCCCTGAGGAGAGATAGAGAGAGAGGGGGGGGTGGGGGGGGGACTAATAAACCTCCCATTGTATGCCTCGCTTAGTTTCCAAACTGCAGCAGAATTGGCACTCACCGACTGCAGTGCACAAAAGTGCATGGACACACTGATAAACAGGAATAGGCATGGTGCTGAGGGTCGACATAACTGGAGGAATAGATAGTCTGACCTGTGCAGTTTGTTAAAATCTCTCCTTGCTGTGTCATAGCCTTGGCTTGAACACTCAGCTCTGTTTGTGACTTGAAGAGTGTTAGCCTTTAAGCGCTATTCAGCATGTGTTAGACTTGTTGTCTGTTATAGAATTTATTTTCCACCTTGAGTCCAGAAGGAGGAAGATAAATTATCAGAATTCTCAATACATTCATTTTATTTTTATTTTGGTAATCATCTATAAAATCATCCTTGACAGTCACAGTATTCATATTTATGGTTTCTGACAAAATCATTACCATAAACACACATGCTCATCTCCTGTTCCCCTATATAAATAATACTATGGTTATAGTTACAATAGTTTTTTTTTAACAATACATGAGGTAAGTAATTTGGGTCTATAATTAGATTATTTCTGGGGGCATGAAAAATAAATCTTTCATATCACTCTCCTCCTTCAGGGTCATTTTTTCTATTGTGAGACTAAATTGAACATGCTATATAGAGCACTGCATGTATAATAATCCATGTTGTTTATTATGAGGAAGAACATAATTCACTGGCAGAGAATAACCTTTTAACTTTAACTCTTTTTGACGGGACGTATTGTCTTAGCTGAGATAAATCCATGTCAGACTAGGTAAAACATGAATAAACACAGCTAGTCGCAGACAAAACCTGTATATAATATCACGGATCAGCATCTAGTCCCAGCAGATCAACAAGTAGGCCTACTGAGAACCGGCCGATGGAAAGCATGGCAGCATATATAGCAGCGTAAATGATCTGGTGAAGACATGGGTGCAACTGGATCTGAAAAAATAATTTGCGGCCCCTTAAAGTTACTGCTATGTCCTCAAGCTGCAGTTTAATGTGCAGCTATGGTTTGTCCTAAACTCATCTGTTGTGTCTTTTAGGGTGAGGCTACACTTACTAAACTCACAGATGAGGCTTAAAGCAGTGTGTAGTTTGTGGTAAATTTGTGGAATTTTCATTGTGATCATTTCCAGTCATTTTACAGAGAAGATTCACATTACAGCACAGACATTGTTTTATAATGTTTGAATATTTAGAAAATGATAATACCTCAATACATAGGGCCAAACAAAGATCCAAATCAGAAATGCTCTAAATGTCTTCTCTGGGGTCTGCAGAATATTAGTGTTGTTAACACCATTTTGCCCAAACTTCAGTTTTGTTTCCGAGGACTGTCTGTACCCCATTTTATCAATGTTACCTGATGACTTTAAAGCGGTTCAAAGTCACATTTTGGTCATTTGGGATGCATAGTTGTACATTTAAAGGTGCAAATGGCAGGGGTACAAAAATGTACTCGCAAAAAAAACAAAAGTCTCTTAAAATTTGGGTCCAGATTCAAACACAACATGTTGAGAGTCTCTCCTGCTGGGCAACCAGTCTGTCCCTTCTTGTTGACTCCTGTAGACTGTGGAGGAAAGCCGAGCTTTGTGAACTGAAACATAGCTGGTTGATTTCTCAGTCCCGATTTTTTAGGGCAGACAGGTAGTGTCCATTCTGTCCTTAAGACATTGACTATCAAAGTAAATGCAGTGCTTGCCCTCTAGTGTTCAGAGGCCGACAGTGACAGTGGAGACGTGTTAGCTCTCAGTTCGCTGGCCTTGCCATTTCAACTGCCAGGTCCTGATGTGTGCTGGCAGCCCTCCATGATCACATTTCACCCTTCAGTGAACAGCAGGGGTGTAGCACAGCACAATAACAGCAGCAGCTCTGGAAGCACCACAGTGTTGCTTCTCATCTGCCCAGGTCCCAGCAAGGGTTGATCAGTTACAGATTCACTTTCTTCATGCTTGTACTGGAGCTTGTACTGTGTTGTTTATACATAATTAAAAACAAACCAATGCTAATTCATTGAGTTACCTGAGAAATAACCTGCTATGTTGCTATTTATTTTGCTTTTATTATTATTATCATTATAGAATCAGTTTTCTTTCTTTTACAGTGTTTTCCTAAAGTGTTGCACTGGCTGGTTGCACTCACCTGTGGGTAAATCATGTTATCGAGTTATGAGTCACATAAGTGCACCAACAAACCACTGTACTACATCTTCCAAAAAGGTACAGAAGGCACACACACACACACACACACACACACACACACACACACACACACACACACACACACACACACACACACACACACACACACACACAGCTGTAGTTTGTGGTCAAGGACACATTATTTCAAACCCCACATGATCTGTGTCCAAGATAACTGAGTGCTGTTTGGCCCATCGAAATGGACTGAGGATTGTCTGAAAATGATAAGAAACTCAAAGAACCATATACTGGGAAAACATGTGGAGTCAGCTACAGTACAGAATTATAACATTTCAGCTGAGAACAACCACTGGTTCAAGTACCTTAAAAAAGGAACATTATTATTCAATAGTTGGTTCTCATAAGGCAAAGGAATGGATAGAAAGAGAAAGAGAGATAAGACAGAAATGAAGAGTCCCAATGTGTCTCATACACCAATAGCCTTTCATTATTTCACAATTAGTGAAAGAGAATGTAATTGTTAAAAGATCATCAGTGTTTGGTAATGCATGTGTTTAGGAGTGTCTAAAGTCCAACACTGTCCTATGTTGAAGCATTCTCAGCCTCTTGTGCTGCTCTCAATCTGTCAGAACAGAACAACCCATCATCCAAATAATTGACTTTTTCAAGGCTTTAACACTGGCCAATAGAAGCTGCCATAGAATGTCCTGTGAATGATTGCCTTAAAGACTATGACACTTTTTTTTTTCACCAATAGTGATTTTTCACCTCTTTAAAATTTGATTTAAAAGCCATTTACTGTAATCTGATGTGTCCATTTGCATTTTGGCCACTAGAAGGCATTTCACCCTTGGAGATGGATAAAGTGACATGATGTATTTTTACGCGCTCTCTCTTTATAATAATGAGCTCACTTTAAAAACATTCCACGTGGTTCTCATTACCAACATTGTTGCAACAGTTCATCTCACATACAAATTACATGCATGCCCCAAAATAAACTCAATGATACGAGATTATAGTAATTTTATCATTTTGTCTTTTATTTTTCATATGAACCTACATTTCACGACAAAACAAAATATATATAGGCTAGGTAAAATTTCTTTTTTTTGCCTAAGACACCCTTCCATTTAACCCGGGGAATGGGGCTTCATAAACGGATAGAGGTCTGCCGTTTCTCCCTCTACTTCTCTGGTCAAATACTCGGGAAAAATCCCACCACGACGCCCTTCCATTTAACCCGAGGAAGGAGCTCCATGAGCGGATAGAGGTCTGCCGTTTCTCCCTCCTCTTCTCCGGTCAAATACTTGGGAAAAAACCCACTAAAACAGCCTTCAATTTAACCCGGAAAAAAGAGGAGGGAGAAACGGCAGACCTCTATCCGCTCATGGAGCTCCTTCCTCCATCCATAAAAAAAAAACATCTCGAGAAAACAAAAAAAATCTTGAAAAAACAAACTTTGTTATATCGAGATAACGAATGAATAAGTCGTTATCACAAGATAACAGTGCATGAAAAAAAAATCAATGGCCGTTCTTCCGAACAATAGCTATTTTCAACAAAAACATCCAAATTCATTGTATTAAAAATAGGGTCCTCAAGTAGAACTACAGAAACACACTCATGTGGCTCTTGAGACTAATTTTACAACTGTAAAATCAAGTTCAGTCAGTGTTTCTTACCTGTTAGTTTGCTGGAAAAGTCTCACAACAGGGGCCACTGTTGTACTCTTAGACCAGCTGTTGTCATTAATAGACCATTACTAGTTCCATTCATTTTAAGGCAAACCTTGTGTTTCCTTCTTCTTCCAAATCAATAAAAACAGTTTTGAATACTTGGAGGTCACTTAACCTCTTTCACTCATTTTACCACAGGACGACATGTAGATCATTAGGGTTTATTGAAAAACTCACTGGTCTGCTTAGTGACCTCAGCTCATTTGTGGGTGACTGATGTGCATGTATTGATTGTCTAATAAGAGAGCGTGGGCGTGCATATGTGTGTATATTTCGTCAAGCTTAATGGTTGCACTTTATGTTAAAGTCTTGGATTTGTAATAGGAAACTTGGCTGATAAATTGTGCCACATACAGTAGTAGCTGCAAGCATCCTGTCATAACATAACTGTGATGTAGAAACTCAAAAGCTCATTGGAGAGTGCCATTGTCAGGGAAGCTAACATTAGCATAGCATTAGCAAAAGTATCACCCCTGAAGCATGTACCTACATTTCTCACAGGCAATGGTATATAAAGGATGAGATTAAAGGCCAGTGACAATCAAAATTCAAATCTGATGTTGATGTAAACCTTAGTTTGCTGTTCAGCTGGTGAATGTGTGTGTGTGTGTGTGTGTGTGTGTGTGTGTGTGTGTGTGTGTGTGTGTGTGTGTGTGTGTGTGTGTGTGTGTGTGTGTGTGTGTGTGTGTGTGTGTGTGTGTGTGTGGTACAACTCTCTTTTCTCTTCCGCTGCAAACACCAAAGCTTATTTTTTTGTCCCATTACATCATATCTCATGGTATGTCACTTTATCATATTGTGTCATATTGTATTCTAACCCTTTGTCATAGAAGGGCTGTTTGTTAAAACATGGCAAAACTGCACACATTTTGACACATCAAAGCAGTGAAAGAACAGGTGTGACTTGTGCATGTTGGTTTACTGTCATTGCCACTTCCATCAATAATTGCTACACCTGTACATTTGCTGCTATGACAAGTCAAAATGTCTGCCTTTAAAACAGTCTAACAGGTCAGCAAAACAAAGTTTGCAGGAAGTAAGGTCATGATATTGTGAGGCGCAGAGGCAGAGATGTCGGCTGTCATCTAAGTTTTTTCATTCAATAAAAATTATTTAATGAGCAAAGTTCTCATTTTAGCTGCCGATAGAATGGAAATTTCCCAAAAATATGATTCTCCTGTTTCACAGCCAGATGAAGTTTTACTTTAGTGCTGAACTTAAAACATCAAGAGCCTTTTTTTCCCTCAGACATTTTGACTCATCATGTTAGGGAAAAGCACAGGAGTTACTGATAACATAAGCCTATCTGAGCTCAATTAACACTCCATTCTCCAGGTCCAAACACTAAGCATCAACAATTATGAAGCAATTAGAATCTCAAGATGAATAAATAGTTTGTTCTTTCTGGCCTGGGGGTAGAAGATGTACGACAGGAGTCCTTACAATTGGGAACATCTTTCTGCAATGCTGGAGGAAGCATGTGGGCACATTCCACTGGAGTCTATCCAGGTCCAGCGCGCCCCCCCGGGACTTACATCGCGTGTGATGTGTGGACGACATTTCATGGCCTCATAGAGCCAGAACCTTGAAGCTAAGGAAACCAATATTATGTGAATGAATATTATAGATAAAGGTAATAATAATAATAATAGAGTATTGTTTACAGTACTACAGTATTTTGCTTTTGATTGGTGTATTCTCTGATTTATTATGTTTTCACCTAACATTGGTTTGGTGTACTGAAGTCATGAAATAAAACTTTTGAAATCTGAGTAGACAGTTGAGTTTTTTTAAACTGAACATATTAGTGTGTAACAGGTCAAATATGTTGTGTGTTTCTGGAGGACTTGCCATTTGAACCAATGTTTCATTTAGACAAAGTGTGTGTTGACTTGTTATGTGAGAGGTTTATACATATTAGCTAGTGATTTTTTTCTTTGTAATTTTTAAAAAGGGGTGCATAAAGCTTGGAAATTCATCTTAGCCGTAAAACATTTGTTACTATATCATTATTACTATTTTGACTGGTAATGACCTGCTATGGCCATTCAGAATGTAACAGATTAAACATTATTTGTGGCTTTGTTTGAATGCATGCTTGCAAATCTGTGAGTGTCCATGTGTGAACACATGGAAGCAGAGTGCTGGGAGCCACAGAGCAGAGGGGGCAGGAATGTGTCCTCTCTAATCCCAGTGAGGGACAGAAGATGTTTTAGCAGATCTCCTCTGGTCCACATGAGCGGCCTCGGCGTCTGATGTTCCCACAAACTCCGGAACTAGATAACGAGAGGCCGAGGCCTGTTTGGTTAGCACCAGACTTTCACACTGACGAGAGGAACTCAACTAAATAATCGACAACAATGCCAGCAGAGATGGCTACAGCCCTTCCTCTCCGGATGGTATGCTAAGACATCACAAAATATAAAGTGCAGAATGTCAAACCATGCGGAAGAGGGCTGCACATTAAAGCTGCATCAGCGGCACTAATTGGAGGACATTATAGGTAAATTGTAAAGGTTTAACAGCCTAACATGGTAGTAAGGCCATACTAAAAAAATATATCAAAATCTAATTTGTCCATTTTTGAAACTCAGTCCAAAACTAAACTAAATTGATATTTTTCTTTGACTAATCTTGAAATATGAGATGATTACGCTGCACACACGAATGTTCCAGGACAAAGCAGTTGTCTTTTTTAATTACACTATCCCTTCATGGCATTTTAAAGCAAAGACAACTTTCTAAAGCCTAATATGTGTCATTTTGAACAGCATTTTATCAAGTGCACCTACAGAAGTAAACTTTATTCAAACTTAAAATTATAATTTAAACTACTGTACTATGGTGTACAAATTATTGTATATTGTATATTATTAATTATTTCAAAATAGATGTAATCTAACTTAACAATAGCCAACATTTAAAAGCTATCTTTAGTTCCCATCATGCACCGGTGTCTGTATGAAGGAGAACATGTCTTTTGACTGCTATGCTTTTAAATGTGTCTGTTTAAATAAAGTGGTCAGAATATTAGAATTTGCATCTTTGAATAGGAACGTGAGAGTCGTGACTCCTGACTTGAGGAGCTGATGGGAACCGTGCGGCGAAGAGTCCGGAGCAGCGCAGCGTGTGCTAAGCCAGGAGGACAGCTGACTCAGCAACTCCCCTGTTGTCTGTGTGCTCACTCGACAAAGTCTTTATCCCTGGTGACAGAATACAGCCTCAGGTCCCGAACACCCCCTCACAACCACCTGAAAATCCTCCTCCCAGCCCGGGTCCTGAAATTCTTATAGACACCCCTGATCCTGATCTGATCCCTGCCCTCTCTTTCTCTCCACACAAACACAAGCCGAATCAGGGAGGAGCCGTATGTCTTGTCATGTCTTACTTTTGTACTGTACTATAGGTCTGTGTAGTAATGTCTGTGAAAATATTTTCTGACCTTATCAAAACGCAATTTATACTAAAGTGGTTATTCTTCGTGTTGCCACAAACTGAGCTCTCACATTTGATAAAGGTGGCACAACACATTTTTCATGTTTTTTTTGTTTAAAAAAAAAAAGTTGTATAGGTTATGCATGGACATATGTTCCAGTCATTCACAGACAAAGAAATGTGCATGTTCTCCTACACAGTGACATTACTTATGTTTTAGTTCAATTAGACCCCAGAGGGCTAACTCCCTGTTAGACCTGTAATTAATAAACTGTTATAAAACTCTATCAACACACAAAATAACACTAAACAACAGAAACGGAGCATAAAACAGACCTAATGTGATTGAGATTTTTGAAAATGTAGAAAAATGAATGATGTATCATGGTATTAAAACAATGTTTAGTATGTATTTTGAGCTGTTAAAGGTCAGAAGATATGGGTTAAAAGAAAAATATAGTGTGGTCAAAATAAAAGAATTTAATGGAGTCCGACACAACAGCACCCTGAACTAGGACCTTCAAAATTACAGTCGAGTTTCATTAACACGTCTCTCATACAGTCATAACTGAAAATGAAAATGTTAAGCTTTATATATAACAATTATTGCAAAACCAATGAAGTGGATTGCATTATATTACCATACAGGTATTTGTGTTAGTGTGTCTACCCTTGAAATTAAGTTGATTACATCCTTTTAGTTTATTTCTTTATTGAATTAAAGCACATTCCATGCTGTGATAGCTTCTAATTTCTTCAGTAATATTTCAGTAACGGAAATTTTAATACTGCACCTCTGCTGTTGGTTATCTCTTTTCCTTTTCAAATTTAGTCAACTTTACCTTATTACCACAAAACCAATGCTCTGGTTCATAGTGTCACATGAACGTAATAAAGAAAATGATGAAAGCCAACATATGTCAGACAAGATATGTCAGTATATTTATATATTTAAAGATAAGGTCAGTGATACAGAAGACATTATTCTCATAAGTCTGCACACAGCCTATGTAAGTATTTCACATTTTGGATGCGTTCTTACTAAACTCCTGCATCACTTCGATTGCACGACAATTATCAGAAGTAAATATTGTGATATCATTCTTATCTTTATTACTGGTTGTAATAGTAGCTGCAGTATCATTTTTAATAGTTTGATGCTACCATCCATATATTAAAGCATGTTGTTATATACAAGTTATTGTTATTGTCAGTGAGGACAGGTTCCAGGCCTGTTTCTGAGTTGAAGGTTTTGAAATAAAACAAGCAGGATCTGATGTGAGCTGCAGATATACTATATGTAAGTGACTGGCGACACAGAGGAGCTAAGTCACTGAGGCTGCTCTGATTCAGCTCGACACATGCACAGACTCGTCTAAAGGTAATCACGGCATAGCAAGCTCTGCTCTGCTCTGCTTTAGTCCCATCAATGCTCCAAACCTGCATTCCCACACCTGCCTGAGGCACACACTGTTTACTTCTGTACTCGGAGAGAGAGAAACTGAGAGAGGGAGAGAAAGAGGGATCCAATGCAAGGTGAAAGAGGTGAGCGATGAAGACAGAGAAAGGGCTCAAATAGAGAAAGAGAGAGAATCCTGCATACCAGAGGGGGCGGACAATGCAACCCTCCACTTCAGACACATTCTGGTTAAGGCTTTAAGATCTACAGAGGGAGAAAACAGACGCAGATGATCTGATGTTCACTAACTGACTCCACATACGTGTATAATGAAATAAAATACATCCATGGTAGTCTGTGGTATCTGGAATACTCTGCAATATGTAAAAACATAGTGCTGCCTTTATTTATTAAATTGTGCTCACATACAGGTTGCTTATATTGACTCCCATGTGTTTTCCTTTGAGGCACAAAGGGAGCCTTTACTGTCCTATACATTGACTACATCATTGGCGACATACATGTTGTTCATGAGCAAGGTAAAAGTAATACCAATGTTTTAAATGGGACATCATAACTTTAAAGGAAGTGGTATACCTTAAGAAAGAATTGAAGATACACACAGCATGGGTAGAAAATTGCTTATTTGTGCAATTGAAACGGGAGCTATTTCCTTCTCCCTTTGCATGGGCCCCATGAAGAGGAAAGGGTAGAGCTAGTGGTCAACAGAGGTCTTTCTAGGAGCAGCGGAATACCAGAGGAGCTGACAGGTATGTACATATTGGAATGTGCTTCTCAGCCACACCTGTGGGGAACACATGGCCAAGCCTGGTCTCTCTCATCCCACTGGTTGACTCCCCGTGATTGACAACTGGAAGAACTATTTGGCTCCAGTCCACAAGAGCCAGGGGGCAGGTATGGTGAGTTCTGAATGTCAACCAATAGCAGCAGAGAAATCCCTCCGAGACAGGCGGGGCTGCAGTGAAATAAAACTCATCAATGGGGTGTGTCTCAAAAGTTTGTCAGCAGTCAACAGTGAGAGGCCACTGCTGCAGGAACCCACTCCGACTGGTTCAAGCTTAACTAGTTCCTCGCTGCGTGAGGATCGGAGCGCTTTTCAGCTAGCAGAGATTGTAGAAAAAGACCGAGGGCGGCTTTTTTCCATGACAGGTTTACCTGTTCTGCAGCTGAATGATGTAAGTCAAACAACAGATCTCATCTGCTCCGACCGCGAGAATTCCTCTCTTTGGACCAGGACTTTGAGGGAAGGGATGGCAGTTTCAGGCTGTCCATGGATGGGCACTTTTTAAACCTCTCTGGACTCTCACTTTTGTCCCTAAACAATAGGTCCTCCATCACAGTGTCATACAGATTTAACAGGTACTGTTGTTCTGTGGTCGCTCACATCTCCTTATCACTTTTCCAGCCCAGCTATAGATTCTGTATCCGTTGGACGGAGAACTGATAAGGGCATGTGCATGACATTACCTACAGATACTGCAGAGACAACATCAGAGTCAGAGAGCCTTGGCGTAATTCAGTCATTCAATTTCATAATATGCAATCATGTTGAAGGCTTGTATGAGTTTTTGTGCTTCAGTTGTTTGCTTTTGCTACTAATTCATTTTTAGAGGGATGACTAGAACTGTAATTTACAGCTTTTTGAAGATGTAAGAGTTGTTAAGAAAATAAGAGCTTTGTGTCATTTTAAAAAGTTAACTTTGTAAGTGGTGACTAGGAACTTAAGTAAGGGGTTTATGCAAGTTCATATGTATTGACACTAACATTTAGGTTATATTGCATTGCATACAATTAAATGATCCTACGTCTTTTTTTAGATGATTTAGTGCTGGATGCATTGATTCGTACTTTACATTCAAGGACTAAAAAAGAGGAAAGTTTTGTCTTTACACTTCTGTCGTTTAAAATGAGTAACAGCTGAATTTTAACTGAGACATTGATTCCCCTTTCATGCAGCTCTGAGCGCATCTGGTTTTAGTCATATTTTCCAGAAATATGACAGAAAGCAACAATATTTGTCAAGTGTGACTTGAGGAAAGATAATGTATTTCTCTTTTTTTAAAAGGCCAATGCGTAGGCAAGACCGGTGTTTGACAAAATCAGTATAATTCAGGGGAAGTATCTAGCACGTAGTTCACTTTAAAAAATCCCCTGATATTAAAACCAGCAAGCTTAAAGTGAACTTGGACACTCTGACATGATACAGCATGACTGACATAATCCATTAAAACTTAACTGAACACTGAGAATGATGCAACTGGTGAACAGGAATTCAAACATTAGGTGAGTAATTTGTGATGCATGCCAACATACTGACATGATTTTCACACCTAAAAACAAGCAGCCTTGGCATTTCTATTTTCAATTACAGCTCATTGAGTGGATAGTTTAAAACATAAGAATCCATCTCATACTTAACATACTGTACAACAATAAGCGTGTTGATACAAAAAGATGGATCAACATCAAACTGAGGTATAACGACGACTGAAAGCTGGAAAACAGGAGTATCAACCTCATTACTTTATTTTAAAGTGGTATGTACAGCATGAGACCTGAGGAATGCTTTATTTTTTCAAACGCCTGAGCTATTTCAACTAATTCTCTTTTTTCAATAATCTATATCTTCACCTAGCTTATTTTACAAGAGCTCTGGGGAAACTCTTTTAAATAACCAAGGTTACATTAAGGAGCTCAGACTGGCAACCCCATAGCTTAAGAATAAACTGCTCTCAAACACAATACGGGGCCGCATTCACCCTTTGGAACACATCATCACCCTTAAATGTGCTGATAACCTGCTCACAAAAGCCTGGATTCTCTATTTGTTTCTGAAAGTCACAATGTGACTCAAAAAGAATATACTTCAATTGTTGTGGACACTATTTCATTTACAGCCATTTGTCTTCCATGAATATACAGTCTAAGAGTTTTAGTTATTGCACCTGTTATTTAATAACTGCCAGAAAAGAAATCATTTTTAATCAGACATTTATTGCCAAAAATATTTCATTGGTGGTTCCCTTTCGTACACTTTGTTCATTTTTGGTAAGTTCGGTTAACAAAAGGCACACAGTTCAATTATCACCTTAAAGAATGAAAGCAACATATCATGATAGAACAAAGAGCATGCACACACACGCACGCACACACGCGCGCGCGCGCGCGCGCACACACACACACACACACACACACACACACACACACACACACACACACACACACACACACACACACACACACACACACACACGCACGCACGCACACAGGAGGGCACACACACCTGGTGGAGGATCCTCTCTCCTCTGAAGTGCAATAATCTTTTCACTGCCAACACATAAGGTCATTTCCCAGGCTTCACGCAACACTTCAATGCGGTCTACCTCTTCGACCTGTACGCAAATGCAGTATTGTAGTATTGCTTTACATGTTTGTATGATTTTTTTGCAAAGAGGTTGACACAGAATTGATTATACAGACTGTACAATCATTTTACTGTATGTTGGCAATTGTTGTTAGATGCCATGAATAAAAGCAGATGTTTGAGGCCTTAAACGTCTCTTAGAATTTGCAGCACAACTCATACGATGATAAAATGCCAGCCTATTTGGCCCATAAGCATTTTAGAATTCGCAATTGCTCATTGTAATGCAAACAATCAGATGGTCGATTACAAAGCAAGTATTGCCTCATTTTAATAGTGATATAGCAGCACACCATATATATATATATATACAATTAAGCAGAAATCATAATGCAGCATCTGCATAACATAAAGATGAAGCAATATACCTACATTTAATATTCAATCAACTAACTGGGATCTAAGATTAAATAGTGCAAAATGGTATACTTATCATCCATGTCTAAAAGATTTGAACAAGTAAAATCATCATTTATAATGCAATGCCTATACCCATTAGATAATAAACCTCATTTGCCGTTATTGATTCACCTTAGAAAACAGGGCAGCTGACTCCAGCAGTTAGAGTAGGTGATAAAAGCAAGGCAGGCCATTGTGTTTAAGCTAGACCAACCATGTAAGCACTGAGGTCCCACAGCTTCTTGGCTGCAGCATCATCAAGGGCTTGCGGTGCCGGCGTTTTGGAGGCACAGTCACTGTATGAGGAAGTAAAATAAGGGGACAAGATCATTCAGAGTCCAATACAATCTTTTTCATAATCTCATCTGCTGTAGCACAATTGCTAATGGATCAGCAGAAGCTTGTGAAATAAAATTATTTACTCTGCCATAAATCATTTGTTTCATTGTCATGCTCTGCCATTGTACAATGGGAAAACCCTGCAAAGTGGACTGAATTCCAGACAACTGAAAATATTAACTCAGTTAAGGAAGTTTATCTTCACAGTTTTATTACAGGTGTACTTGCCTGTAGTAGAGGCCACTGACGTTTGCCTGGCTCTCATCAACAGCGCAGTAGATGCTGGTCTGAGCTCCTTCCCAGGGACTTTTGATCAGCATGAAAAATGGCATGGCTATGATCCTCTGCCACAGAGCTAAAGTAGGGAACAAGTGGCGGCCTAATTCCGTGCGAATGACCCCAGGATGAAGACTGTACACTGTCACACCAGTGTCTAATGAGAGGGATCCATCAAACCAAATGTTAGTTACGATGCATGAAACATCATAACACTATTAACATAGGAAAGAAACAGACCCAATACAAGGTAACCAGGGCAAAAACAAAAGAATACTAAAAAGAGATTTGTACTACATAAGACTTAATTTAAGCAAATAAAAAAATGATTATTCCCCATCAACGTTACCCTTACAGTGTATCTGAACAACACTGTATTAATGGGACGCAGCGTGCATTGAACACTACCTTGCAGTCTTGAAGCCAGTTCTCTGCAGAAGAGCACATTGGCCAGCTTGCTTTGGCGGTAGCTCACCTCACGTTTATAGTTATAATCAAGGTTGATGTCATCAAAGTGTATACGGCCTGCAAGAAATAATCCAGTGAAGAAAATCACATGAGTTTTATCTGTCATTAACATCCAAAGGTCAGTATCAGTTTAAGTGAAGTAAAATGTCAGAGATACAATTTTAACTATGAAGTAGGTAGCTTTGATGGACTAAAATGATAAAACATTGTCTTTACCTTTCTCGTGTGCCAGGCTGGAGACGATGACAATGCGACTTGGAGTTGACTTCTTCAGCAGGTCAAGAAGACAGTTGGTGAGGAGAAAATGTCCCAGGTGGTTGACACCAAACTGCATTTCAAAGCCATCCTCAGTCATCCACTTAGGACACATCATGATACCTTAAAATAAAAAAAATACACTTGTAAGAGATTCGGAAGGTATCAATTATCATAACCTAATTAACCATGCATTCAAAGATTTTTATACCAATTTATATTGAGCTGAATGCACAGTACAAGATTATAGCTTGGAAAATTTCTAGAAGGACACTCCACTTCTTGTAATGAGTACAACTCAGAAAGATGAGTTGGAGGGGCGATGGGTAGCTCCCCTGGTAAAGCATTCACCCCATGTACAGAGGCTCAGTCCTCGCCGCAGCGGCTGCAGGTCAATTCCAACCTGAGGCCCTTTGCTGCATGTCATTCCCCCTCTCTCTTCCCTTTCATGTCTACGCTGTCCTATCAAATAAAGGCATAAAATGCCAAAAAATTATCTTTAAAGAAAAGAAAGATTAGTTGGAGTCCACCCTATCTATCTTAGGTGGCTCAGAGTGGAGGAGAGGGTTTCCCAACTTAAACTGTGTTTAGTTTATAAGATAAGAAATAACCTGGCACCAAAGTATTTATGTAATTACTTTTTTTAAATGAGTGATACGCACAGCTATTCCACCAGGGGGAGTTCCACAGTTTACAGGCCCTGCCGTTTTAAGAACTGTATGAGAAAGTACTCCTTCCTATACTCGGCAGCTGTCTTCTGGAATGGTTGAACTTCCAACCTTAAACTGTTGAGCTCCTCTTATTTTCATTTTAAATCCGCAATAAATGGTTATCAAACCCATAAACAAAATTAAAAGATCCTTGAAGTACTTGGAATATTGTACTGTCTGTTTGTGTGTCTGCTTGTCTGTCTGGGAACTTAGCCCTTGTTTGTTTTTTTGTATGTATTTACTTCTTTTTTTCTTTCTATTGTGTTTTTATCTGTTTGACTTATTTGTTTTGATTATTAGTTGACCCCTTTCCCCTTTGTCCTCAATGTTTTAGTCCATGTGTTGTTACTCCACTTCCATCTTAAGGACCACAATGGAAACAAGCCTTTGGGCTTTATTGTGTTTTTATCCTTTTGAACACCTCTTGTTGACTGTTGTTCAATAAAGTTTTCAATCAATCAATCAATCAATCAATCAATCAATATCTAACAATGTGGGACGCTTCTATGTGTGAGTGTATGTATGTCTGTGCGTCTGTCTTTGAAATATCTCATGAACCGTTCATCCAATCTACTTCACACTTGGTTGCCTGGGTATCCAATAAACTTGGGTTGGATTTTGGAGTAATTTGAACAGCATTGGATATTGGATATTAAAACTATTGAATATTAAAAATAAAAATGAACGGCCTAACAATAAAATGCTGGTGCAGCACACACCAGGCTCTTGACACACTCTGGACAGCAGCGGGGGTGGGGGAGGTTTACCGGCTTGGGCTGCAATTCACTTTTTGCAGCTTCTAACGTAACATGATTGCTGGATATACCAAGAAAACTTGTCTTCACGTTCCTGGAGCACGAGCGGATAGCTGACAGGAACATCTCAACTGGTGTGTTGAATAAGGTTGGGAAAAAATGTGTTACATAACGCTGGCTTTTCCGTGTACATTCACCACTTTTAAACAGAGGCAGAACATAACCTACCTTGTTCATCTCATTGTGATATTGTGTGATTAAATTCTGAATCTGCCACTTTCTCTGTTAGGTAAATGTAGTAGTACAATGTCTTCCTCTGATGTAGACATGCAAACACTGTAAGTCAGTTGTAGGCTATAGAGTGGAGTTGCATATTAAGTGGTTCGGGGTCCTTCTGTTAGTAATTTTGGGGTACAATTTGGTTTTTGGAGAATGCTACAGGCAGCAATACCACAGGCCAAGCAATCAGCCCATTCCAAACGGGCACTGTACTAGTTACATCAAAAGAGAAAGAGTCTGCAATAAAAAATAAAACCTCTTGGTCCACTATCAGTTGACCCCAAACTGAGGTCACTTTTCCTATAAATGTTGAGAGAGGATCATTCTAATAAATACAGCAAGTGCAGTTTCAGCCCCAAAATCCAGCTGCCTATATGAGACATAGGATTTTTTTAAACAGATTCTTGACTTTGATTGTTTAGCTGTGATGTGATATTTGAAAGCACTCATCTACAGACAAGTTCTCAATGTGCCTATATGTCATAACATCTGTTTTCTCCTATATATGTATGATGTTTGTGATTATTTCCTTAATGTTCCTGTAGTGAAAAATGTTTACTGCTGCTGACTAACCACTGCCAAATACCTGCATTATTGATGAGGATGTCCAAACGTTCTTCATTTTCCAGGACATCTTTGGCCAGGTCCCTAACAGACTGCAGTGAGGCAAGATCCAGTTTCTTTACCACCACGTTACCGTTTCCACTCTGTTGCCGGATCTCATCAGCTGCAATGCGGGCTCTGGTCATGTCTCTGCAGGCTAGGATCACTCTGGCTCCTTGACAAAAATAAGAAACAGCGTCAATGTATATAATATTTAAACTAACTAGTACTGAATTAGTAGTCAAGGTGGCAGTCAATTTAGGTCAATCAAAAGCCACTCTATAGATAATAACAAAGGGCTGCACAAAAACAACAAAAAATCTAATAGAAAGTGAGGCCCTCACCTCGCTGGGCCATATCCATGGCTGTCTCCTTCCCAATCCCAGTGTTGGCTCCTGTGATCAGGACTGTTTTCCCATCCAGCCTGACCTTGCTCCGACACACTCCACCAGCCAGCCATCTGCGCAAGGCCAGTACGCCTGCCCCTGAGAAAAAAACATCACCATGTTAACATTGATATCAAATGCAGTGTAATATGTCTCGTTGTGGTTATATTTTTTATTTGCCCTTTTGCTCTATTTCTTGATACGGTTGTGTTATTTCTTGGTCCTTGTTAATGTGACATGAAAAGCTGTTAGTAAACAATTTATTTTGCAGGAGAATAAAATACTGAGTTGAACCCTTTCTTTGGGATTTCAAATATGGCTTGAGATCCAAACAGATATGCATATTTACACATTTACGACAACACTAAAATGATCTTTATACTTGTGAAATAATTCACTATGCTGATTTGAGTAGCCTAGCTATTCCATTGACATTCCTTTATTCAGAAACTGAGGGTTAGGGTTAGAGGAGCAGCAGCCACGATTAATGCCTCTGTCATGATGGCTCAAATGTGATAGGCTACTTCTCTGACATGCAGAGTTCTGCCTGAATTATGGGGTTACAGAGTACGTTGTCAGTAAGGGTTTACTTCCTTTGCACTGACATTTAAGAAAACGCAGAAAGGTACAAAACATATAGCTAGCACACGATATCCCTATGAAACGATAATTAATTTACCTGCAACACAAGCAACAGTGAGACCGATCGCTTGCCTCTCTACAAAGTTCCTGATTGACTCTGCGTAGTTTTGCATATTTTAGCCTGTTAATTATTAACCAACTTAAATCACTACACGTTTCAGTGGTAAGATTATTACAAAATGGAAGAAAAAACTCTGCCGGTTTCAAATAACACTACGCATTGGATGAAAGGTCAAATGCTGTCAAAACCAAGGTGTTTCTCCTCTCTCTAAAGACGATACCCTGTGCGGAAGTGGGGGCGTGATGTTCACCGACTGGGATTTTCAGAATACGACTCTTCTTTAATGTGTACCCTCTGTTGTCATGGCAGCTCTTGTATGACATAATTTGCCGCCGTTGGTTGTCTTCTGTCTGATGAAAATTGAATTAGCTGTTGTGATAATGACACGGGTCTGCTCATCTTTTACAGGCCCAAGGAGAGCAGAGCCGCCTATCTGTGTATCTTATCTTAACCTTTATCATACACCCTACAAAACACACCCATCTGTACATGCAGCTCGCTAGGCCTAATACTGTGTTGATTAGTTTCTGGGCTGCTGTCAATGCCACACCAGCAGTGCTCACTTCTACAGTGAACTGGATTAACTGGATTGGTACTGGGAACTTGATTTGCCAAAAGAATGGTAGTGAAAAGTAACTGAGTACATATGTACTCAAAGACTTTACCTTAATCTATTTTGATGTAGGCTACTTTACTTAACCTACTAATTCAATTATTGTACTTTTTATGTTGAGCAACATAATAATAATGAAGTATTATGAATAGCACTATTTATAATACTTTTCAAGACTACATGCAAAACATGATAATCTGATTTAAAAAAAAACATGATGCAATTTTACTGATCAAACAAACCAACAACATGTTTAGCATTCAAAATAACCTCCACCTATCTGGACCAGGTGCAACATTAAATGCTTACATGCAATAAAACAGGAACAATATTGTGCAATATAGGCTACTTTGAAAAGCATTGTGTTGCTTACTTTAATATATTTGAAATGCAGGACTTTTGTGATAATTACAATTTTCTGAATACTTTTTCCACCACAGCGAAACCGAACGAGGTTTCTTCCTGAAACGTGTGTTATCAAGCAAAAAATTAAATAATACCGTACGTGGACTGGATTACTTTAAAATATTGGGCTTTTATTTTGAAACCTAAACGTCAAGAGTGTTGGTGCCACACCGTTAGGGCTTAGATCGCAACAATTTGTCGCCTCGTGGCTTTAACTGGTTTAAAATAGGTTGTCTCACATTTACATGTTATAGTGTGTCTAGTTTGACCTTATTTCACGTTTGATAACAGTTGGCTAATTTTCTAGCAAAAAATAAACAAACCTGTCCCGGAAGTACTTCGTGCTTGTGCCACGTCAGAGCTACTAAACTGTTACCATTCATGCTCTTTTATATACTGTCTATGTTCATGCTACACTACACTGTGTGCAGCTTTTTAGCAGTTTTCTTCTCTCACCATGTTGTTCCTGGGACTGGGCTGTTTGCTGCTGCATGTGGTTGTGGTGTTTGGAACTGAGTTCACGTTTGAGCTCCCTGACAACGATAAGCAATGTTTCTACGAGGAACTAGAGAAAGACGTGAAGTTTGAAATAGACTTCCAAGTAAGTTACTCTGAAAGCTTCGCTACTCCCACAAGTGTGTATGTACCAGATGCTGCCAAAAATATTCTTAACTAGTAATTTATTTGAGTGGTGCCTGTCTCTAGTTCTTGGGAAGAGAAGAAATACATAAGTTTAGTTCTTTCCATGATTTCAATATGCATCTGTTTTTAGTGCTGTGCTTATTTGGTTACTCAAATTGGAATCCTCATAATACCCCTACCTAGTTTAATACCACTCTTTACGTTACATTTAGTTAAAATTGTTTTGGTAATGGTTTGTTGTCTTACCCAAAGTAACCCACCTAACTGCTTTGCTGCATAACCAATGTTAGCCAGTTGCACAATGCATATGTTACAACTAAACATATGTTACAACTATTTTGGCATACACTTGTTCTGTCATCCACACGTGTCTTTAATGTGTGTTTCCTCTTCTTTTAGGTCATTGCAGGAGGCAACTATGATGTGGACTGCTTTGTCACTGATCCTCTAAACAATGTCTTGTATAATGAGAAGAAGAAACAGTATGACAGCTTCTCTCACACCACAGCTATGGCAGGAGTCTACAAGGTCTGCTTTAGCAATGGGTTCTCCACTTTTACACATAAAACGGTGTACCTAGACTTCCGCCACGGAGATGAGGAACCTCTCATGCAGACCATGACTGGAAGTACAGCGCTGACTCAAGTAAGTCTGACAAACTTGGTTTTCAACTACTTTTGTGGAACAAGGTGCTCAAAATCTAACCCTTTAAAGGGCCACATTGTGGCTGTCACTTAGCTGCTCCAGACACTTAAAGGCTTCAGAGGATCACACAGTCACTTACATTTTGTCTTTTAAGTTAGTTTCAGATTAAAGAGACACTGTAGCAAAAACATAATTTGCCAAAAGTGTTGTGTTTAGTAAGTTAGGCTAACTAATCAGCTGTTGTGGTGATAGCAAATGCAGCAAAACATTTGCTGTTACATTATTGTTAGTTTAGTTCAGATGGGGAACAGTTTATATAATGTCCACTAGGTGAAGCCAGAGCTGCAAGGTACATGTCTCATCATGTACTGAAAATATTATATTAACCATGGCTGAATCTTATTTGCAAGGCTTTAAATATACTCTCCTTATCCCACAATACCTGACACATCTAGGTGGGTTAACACCCCCTTTTTTGGGGGGTCAGCCTTTTTCAGTTTTACACAAACAAGAGTTAGAAATGTCAACCCTTGTTGTAAACATTGCAGTTTCCATGTTTGACATAATGTAATTATCAGAACTAAGAAGAAAAAATTCCCCATATCTCATAGTCTCCTAGTTAAAGATAGTGTTTACAATCCTATGCTTTATACAGGATATTTAATATAGATGTTCCATTTTGGCCACTTCAAGTCCTGAGACTTGCTGGAAAAATGTGGGAGGTTAAAGTGAGTCTGTTCAGGAGCAGTTTAGATAATATAATTCAATGTTTGCAAATGTGTGACCCACCTTCCAATGTATGTTTTGCCCCAGGCCATTCCTGTGCTCTTGATTAATTTGTGTTGATCTTTCTACTGTCAGTTGGAGTCATCTTGCGTCTCCATTCATGAGATCCTGAAGGTGGTGGCTGACTCGCAGACATGGTACAGGCTAAGAGAGGCACATGACCGCACAAAAGCCGAGCATCTCCTCGAGCGGGTGACCTACTGGTCCATCGGAGAAACCGTCCTGCTGTTTGTTATCGGCATCGGTCAGGTCATGTTGCTCAGGAGCTTCTTCAGTGAGAAGAAAGGCTCTGTGGCAGCCGCCACTTAAAACTCTTAGTCTTTATGTAGCCTCGGAAAGAGGCGCCAATGTGAGCACATAAGTGCTTCATGAGATTAGCATACATTTTTTAGTGTGTTCAGCACACTATCTATCTATTTCCTAAAGGGATAGTTTGGGAAATCTTTTTTATTTTTTTCCTGCGTACCAAGTGTCAAGACAATCTTGTGAATGCCCTTTTCATGTCTGTGTTGTTTTGTTGTTAACAAGCTGTACTGAACACTTAAACTTATGTTGATTATGAGATTGACACCTTTCAACCTCGCACAGATTATTTATTACATTTTTATGGTGCAACATAAAGCAGGTTAGTACTATCTATCTGTTAATGACCCGGGTTGCTTTACAGTAGGGCCATCATGGATTTACATCTGGGTACCCAGTAATTACATAAGACGTTGTGGCACATCAGTTGTTTCTGAATGTTAGTTGTACTTGTTTTATAATGTGTATTATGTTTGTGATTACCTTAATTTATGGGCTAAAAATGCTGTTATGAGGTGTAAGCTCTGTCTCCCTCAAGGCCTTGTGTGTCTCATACAAAGTGCCTTAAGACATCTTTATTTAAAGGTTTAAAGGTTTGGTCTACTGTCAACCTAATTTGTTACATACCATCCTTTTTTTTACTGACTGATTTGGATTCTCAGTTTTCATTCTTATTTTTTACATTTAGGTGTGATTACAAGTCCATGTTATCTCATAAAGAGATATGTTTAATGGACCCAATTATTATTATCGCATTTCCCAAAGTTATGCTTGCAGTCCTATTTGTTTATCTGTCTCCCTATTATCTTTAAAACCTGTCAAAAGATTTCAATAAAATTGCCAAACATCGCCAGATTTGCATTGTAACTCTTTTTGTATTTTCTGGCAATATTGAGATGCCAATTCAGATCCAGGTTCATATAAAAATGTATTTTTAAGGTTTTCCTAAGAAAACATCCATCCATCCATCTTCGTCCGCTTATCCAGGGTCAGGTCCAGCAGCAGAGAAAAGAAAATAAGTTTATTATTAAAAATAAGAAACTCAGAAAACTGGCAGCCTTGGTGGATATCATCTCTCTTAGTGTTGTAAGATTAACCGCATATTGCAGATGATGAAAGCTATTTCTGGCCAACTCAGGCTTTCTTCATGGCATGTTTTACTATTTTATATCAAGAATAAAAATGATATAGATTGGTTTAAAATGTCATTGCCTGTGATTGTGTGCAAAACCAGTCCTATATTTAGGCCAGGTGCTAAAAAGCAGAAAATATCACCACACTAGGTAACAGCTCCCAAACTTTAATAATAACTAAACAGACATTGTTTTAACCACCAATACAATTTTATTTCTATGATTTTAACCCTAATGGGTTTACATCGGGTTTCTCAATAGGATAAAGGATATTTGTATTATAAGGGTGTTTGTACACTGTGGTACTGCTACTTTTACCCGAGTAAAAGATCTGAGTACTTCTTCCACCACTGACAGAGTGGAAATGAGAGACTGCCACCTGGACAGACTGATGTGGGAAAAGGAAAGAGGACGAAGGTAAGTAAACATGTAAGGGTTAATGCCCGACGAGGTGTCCATTGTCAGGTATTAATGGACGACGGCGAGGCGTGAACCGTCCGACGCGCAGACGATTGGAAAACTAATTAAAATGTGAAATACAGTTTCCAACCAGAAGCCAATCATAATCGAGTATTCATCTAGACCATGGTATAAATATTAATAATTTGCCATTTGTTAAAACTAGTAATGTTTTTCACAAAAAGACAATGTAACATGTCAAATATAACCATCTTGGGTCAAAACATTAGTATTGTGCCACAATTTAAGTATCTGGGCATTTTTATTGATTCTAATTTTTCTTATAAAGCACATATTAAGAAAGTAATAGGGTCAAGTTTAGCCTAGCCAATTTTAAATTTATTAGAAATGCACTAACTTTTAATACTGCCAAATAATTTATGGATGCCATGATTATGTCACATATTAACATATTGTCTGACAAGCTGGGGGCAAACTAACAGCTCATCACTAAAGCCACTATAGCTACTCTTTACAAGAAAACACTCAACGTTTTGGACCAGAAGCCTAACAGTTCACATCACTGTGGTATCCTAAATAACCAT
This sequence comes from Gymnocephalus cernua, assembly GCA_023631565.1. Classification (NCBI taxonomy): domain Eukaryota; kingdom Metazoa; phylum Chordata; class Actinopteri; order Perciformes; family Percidae; genus Gymnocephalus; species Gymnocephalus cernua. The sequence continues at coordinate 9,437,523 of CM042426.1, read as the reverse complement.
AAACTGCTGAGCTGGGAAAATGTAATCAAATACAAAAACATCTGTCTGGTCTACAAGATTCTGCACAACACCACTCCTCCTTCTCCATCTCCACCAGAAGCACCATACGAGGTGCCCTTCTAATTCCATTCAGGAAAAGCACATTTGGTCAATTATAATTTTTAGTTATGGCAATACAAAACTGGAATTCACTGCCCACTGCTATCAAAGATATACATAAACATTCCACCTTTACAACACACTTTAAAACATGGCTGTCCGATAACTATAACTGCACACATTAATCTGTCAGATGTGATGTTTTTAAAGATTATCTTTTGGGCATTTTAGGCCTTTATTTTTATAGGACAGATGAAGACATGAAAGGGGAGCGAGAGGGGGGAATGACATGCAGCAAAAGGCTGCAGGTCGGAGTGGAAACCACGGCCGCTGCGTTGAGGAGTAAACCTCTATATATGGGCTCATGCTCTACCAGGTGAACTACCCAGGCACCCACGATGTGATGTGTGTTTGATGTGAAATAGTCATTGTTGCTGCCGTTCCACCTCTGCTGCCTGCCTCCATGTTATGTATTGTATGAGCTTTCAATGTGGCCTCTGTGACTATTCTCCTTTCTCTTGACTCCTTTGTATTGTCTTTACTGCATGGACTGCTTTAATGCCTTTGCCGTCATCTGTGCTTGCTTGTTTGTGCTTGTTTGTTTGTGTGCCACTTCTTTGTATGTCTTCATCCTTTTTGCTTAGGCCTGCTGTCATTTTAGAGGTAATGCAATTTATTTTAATTTGTTAACCATTGTATTTTAGGATGCTATTGTCAGCTGGCTGGGGACTAAGCTACAGCTGGAAATTAGCCGTAGAGGCTAAAGCTGCTCCTTTTACTGTACAGTTAATTAAGGGGGGCTGTCCAAGACATTATTATTAACTAATAAACTAAACTAAGCTAAACTAAACTTTAACTTTAACCACACTGAACTGAACATTTGCTACTCAACGAGAATACTTCATTGTGATTGGCCCGGAGCCGGTTTTGCTGGCCAATCATAGGAAAGCATGCTCTGTCCAAGCTGAAGGTGTTCACTGACGCCTACAGTAGCCTACGTCCTGCGTCACCAGTTTACCGGGCACTACCTGTCTGTTGCTCATTCATAAGAAAAAAAGGGTATAGTCTTGTCCGTGAGGTTATCAGTTGATAGTAAACATGGCGGGTTACCTAAAAGCTCTGACGGCCGTGTCAAGAAGTACAGCCGCTGTTCTGACGCAAAACCCCGCAGTGCTCTCACCGGCTGCCGTCTGCCATCATAGGCTGCAACAGAGGAACTGTAAGTCAGCCGTCGGCTAAAACCACAACAATATGAATCAAAATGTATTAGCCTACAGTAGTGCGCATTTTCAGCGAAGTTCACAACATTAGTGTGGCCACCTGGCTGTGTAACATACAGTATGGACAGGGTGAGTGTTTAATGAAAGAGTAGGCTGTTGAAACTCTTTTGCTGATTGGCAACTAGCCACCACTAGATCATCTATAAAAGATCCTGAACATAGTAAAAACAGTCCACAGTCCAAAACTGTATTCGTTTAGCACTAGTATCGAAAACCCAGAAAAGAAAATTAAAACAACATAATAGAAAACCGTATAGGAAGCTACGAAAAAAGCTGTATCATGGTGAATACTGAAAAAAGAAATTGAAGAATGGAAGAGAAATTAGTTCAGTAAAGTCTATCATAGCAGTTGGTGCCAGCCTATCTTGGAATGTGAGTCCACGTGTGTGTCAGGTACAAAAAGGGCTGGACAGCTAATTACTGCTATCAGCGTGCTCATATAATCCCAAGGCCACAGTGTCTGGCAGAGTTTCACAGTAGGAGTGAACAAACAGTAGTGAAAGGGATATCAAACCAAATGCTGGTGTGTTGTGTCATCAGTTTGTTCTCTGGTGATTTAGAAAGGTTTCACAGGTGAGATGGTTACTACATTTAAAGGGAGTTATTTTAGAGATATTCTTGACTTGTGGATGAGCTTTCCCACAGGGATGTGAGTTTAAAGACTCCTTCCCAAATTTCAGGGACAGTCGCACCCAAAGCCAGAATGAATTCAAGAACCAAGAAGTGTAAATAAGGCAGTGAATTCCGTCTGAAGCAATGAAAACATGCAAATAATGACTATGTGAATGTTAAGTGGCTAAATGAATGTTAAGTGAATGCAGCAGCCTCGACTGTGCGCAAACATCTTTTTGTTGTTTCTCCTGAACATTTTTCAGTATCATCCCCTGTAGCTGTAAACAACACTGTAAAACATGAGAGCTAATATAATATATTAACTTTTCAGATGCCACAAAGCGCATCAAGGTGGACAAGCCAGTGGTGGAGATGGACGGAGATGAGATGACTCGAATCATATGGGAGTTCATCAAAGAGAGGGTAAATCAAACAGAGTCGTAAAGTGATTTAGACTTTCACTGTCTAAAGAAACTGTGTGTGTGTGTGTGTGTGTGTGTGTGTGTGTGTGTGTGTGTGTGTGTGTGTGTGTGTGTGTGTGTGTGTGTGTGTGCGGTCCTCATACAAATAACACATCCACATCTTGTACTGTACATGTCCAGCTAATCCTGCCCAATGTTGATGTTGAGCTGAAGTACTTTGACCTGGGTCTGCCTTACCGTGACCAGACAGACGACCAGGTCACCATTGACTCTGCTCTCGCGACTAATAAATACAATGTGGCTGTCAAATGTGCCACCATCACCCCCGATGAAGACCGAGTTGAGGGTAAGTTTGACAAGGCCTAATTGTATGCTAACTGTGCTGTCTGTACTATTCTAGCTTTGTGTAGAATCAGACAATTTCTAGTATTGTAAAATGTTTAGAAATACAAAATATTTCATTGTTCAACCAATAGCTGCATTAGTAATAAAATCCGCTGTATGTGCGTAAGTATTTTCATAAGTATACATGTAATGGTACTTTTCTTTTTGGATATTTATGAATGAGTTTCTTAACTGTTCTTGAGCCTTGCTTTGAGTCTTCAAATGGCAAAAGCCTACCAAACATATACTTTTCTTTTTCAGAGTTTAAGCTAAAGAAGATGTGGAAGAGTCCTAATGGAACCATCAGGAACATCTTGGGTGGCACCGTTTTCCGTGAGCCAATCCTTTGTAAAAACATCCCTCGTCTTGTTCCTGGTTGGACAAAAGCCATGACAATCGGCAGACATGCTTTTGGCGATCAGGTAAGAAATGCTCATAACAAAGATGCATCCAAACTGATGGAGGAGCAATCTGACAGCTCAGGCTTGATGTTTGATCTCACAGTACAGGGCCACAGACTTTGTTATTGACCAGCCTGGCAAGTTCAAGATTGTGTTTGCCCCAGCCGATGGAAGCAAGCAGAAGGAGTGGGAGGTGTATGACTTTAAGGCAGGGGGCTGTGGGTTGGGAATGTACAACACTGACGAGGTAAGAAACAGTTTGTTTTTACATTTATTTACATGAAATTAGATACAAATACATCAATGCAATATTTATAGACAGTTAAGCTAATTTGTTTGTAATTTTGGAGTGTGTTCTCTACTTTTTACTTTTTTAATGACAACAAAACTGTCGGTGCGTCCACATCATACAAGCCTTACGTGATTGTGCACGCGCCCCCACCCCTCCTCCATGCAGTTGCTAGTAGCCAAGGAATACACGGAGGGTTAAAAAAACATTATGGACTCTTCAGAAGAAGTCATTATCTTCACTCGAGTTTCTGTGCGGGAAAGTCACTGGACGACACAATCTTCTGAAAATACAGAGAGAGTTTTGTGGAGCTGATAGTCTTAATTAGCTTTGTTGCAACTCATTTGGAAATGGCTTGAATGTAACGGACGTTTATTAATATCAAAAAGTTACACACTATAGCTTTCAAATCTGGACCATATTAATTTAGTTTCTTTGCACAGTCCATCAGTGGATTTGCTCACAGCTGCTTTCAGTATGCCATCCGGAAAAGGTGGCCTCTGTACATGAGCACCAAGAACACCATCCTCAAGGCCTACGATGGGCGCTTCAAAGACATTTTCCAGGACATCTTCGAGAGGTAAGATACTGAACAGATGAGGATTCAGTCTTGAGGTACTGGATTGTTTTACATTGCTCAAGGAATAGACTCTTGAACAGAATGTCATGTGGTGAAATCAGGTGACCAGTGTACAATGGTCAGGCCACTGTTAGGGAGACATGAACATTTCATTATTTTGTCTTTTTCAGGATGTACAAACCAGAGTTTGACAAGCTGAAGATCTGGTATGAGCACCGTCTCATTGATGACATGGTGGCCCAGGTCCTGAAGTCTTCTGGAGGATTTGTTTGGGCCTGCAAGAATTATGATGGAGATGTGCAGTCAGACATTCTGGCTCAGGGTTAGTGCACTTCAATTTGATAATGGGTAGGCAGTAGTTGGATTGCTCTGCTGGCTCAGCAAAGGCCACACGGTCACAATGGCATGTCATGTACATCTGAGCTACTTGCCATGTTTTGTGTGTAGGCTTACTTTTGTGAATTTGGATTTCCGTTTGTTGGTGCGTTGTGTCCAGGTTTTGGTTCTCTAGGTCTCATGACATCAGTGCTAGTGTGCCCTGATGGAAAAACTATCGAGGCCGAGGCTGCTCATGGCACCGTCACCAGGCACTACCGTGAACACCAGAGGGTAAGAGCCACCAGGCCACACTGCTGGCTGAAACTTGATGTAGTTGAACTTGTGATTCTCCACTTACATTACAAACATTCATAAATGTTTGAAGCCGGTGGAGTCAAGTGCAACCTTTATTCAACTGCGAGTGATAACTGAGTCATTGCGATTTCACTCAGTTTAAGCTTAGTGTAAAAAGGAGCATAATTAAATGTTTAATTGTGTATGTTTGTAAACATAATTGTTGAATTTCAGAACCAAATTATACTAAATTGCAGTTCACAGGTTTTACCCTAGAAACGATTTAAATACAACATTTGTCATTTCTTTGTCATTTCTTTGTCATTTTCTTTTTGTTTTTTTGTTATTATTACCACAGGCAACCAGCTAAATGTATTCCATATTATGTCATTATGTGATATTTCAATGTCAATTTATTTATATAGCACATTTAAAACAACTGTGTTAACCAAAGTGCTTTACAAGGTAAAAACAACAACAACAATAAAACAACAATTGAATAAAGATTACATCACAAAAATAATAGACGAGCAAGGGCAATATATCTTAGCCGGAAGGATAGGCCAGAGAAAAGAAATGTGTTTTTAACAGTGATTTTAAGTGTTCGGGAGTAGTGGCCATTTTAATATGAAATGGTGAACTGTTCCATAAGTTAGGGGTGGCTACAGCAAAGGCTCGATCACCTCTGGTTTTGAGCCTGATTACTGGCACATCAAGAAGGAGCAGATTTGCTAATCTCAACACTCTTGCTGGAGTGTGAGCATGTAAGAGCTCGGACAAGTAAGGTGGCGCCAGTCCTTGGATAGATTTAAAAGTTAATAATAAGATATATTCAGCAGAGTTTGAAAGCAGACATTTTTTTTGTCAGTGATCCATGTCATTAATAGTAAATCCCAAGTTATGCTGCAAGTTCTTCAGAATCAAACAGACTACTCTCCATTTTACACATTTTTTACTCAGGAAATGTATTCCATAAATCCATGGTAGAAGAGGCAGAGATACTAATGTCTCCATCCAAAGTAGCATCAATGGACCTGAATGCAAAGTAACCACAAGACATGTGGAAGTTTCTGTAACTAACCTTAACTGTCCTTGCTTTGTAGGGAAAACCAACCAGTACCAACCCGATCGCGAGCATCTTTGCTTGGACCAAAGGACTGGAGCACAGAGGCAAACTGGATGGAAATCCTGATTTGATGAAGTCTGTTATCTGATGGTTCAATGTCATTTACTCATGTGGCATATGTTTACGTAATCTTACAGCGTAATGATTTGTCACTCTGCATTGTCGCTCTCCAGGTTTTCCCAGACGTTAGAACAAGTCTGTGTGGCAACTGTGGAAAATGGGGTGATGACCAAGGACCTTGCAGGCTGCATCCATGGCTTGGCCAAGTGAGTTTACATTTTTGGATCCCCTCAGGGTCTATCTCTTGGATGGTCTATCTTTTGGAAACCTTTTTCCTGATGTTTTAAAGCAACACTAGAGAACTTTTCCCGCTTCGGTCCTCCTACAGCTTGTAAGCGGAATTGTCCATTTTATTACATTATGCAAGTTTGCCAGATCGGGTAGCGGATCTGTAGTTCGAATGAACTGGACAATGTAATGTAATGGACAGTTCCGCTTCCAACCTGTAGGGAGACCAAAGCGGGAAAAGTTCTCTAGTGTTGCTTTAACATGAGGACATATCTTATTCTTTATTACAAATGTAACCCCTGCACTGTGATCTCGCAGCTGCAAGTTGAATGAACATTATGTCAACACATCAGACTTCCTGGATGCTATCAAGACCAACTTGGACAAAGCTCTGGGCAAATGAAGAGCAGTCAGAAGACACAATTGCCAACGTAGAGAGACAAACCCCTCTTTTTTACCCTCATTTGTATGAATCTTTGTATCCAATTTTGAAGGAACCAAGTTTGCTATTTTTCGTGCCATTTTTTAAATTTTATTTGTATAGCTCACTGACGCATAACTGTGCTCATGTTCCTCCTCTGCCTTTTCTGTTGCCAACGGTCCAGTTTTGTATTGCAAAATTAAGTGATTGTACTGTATCAATTCATATTAATGCTTTTAACTTACAATGGCCATTTCGAAGACATTTCAGTATTTCAAATTTAATCAGATCACATCTTCAGGTAACACTATGTACAAACAAGGACCATAACATGACATGTTTTACACTGTAAGTATAAATATTAAAAATAAATAGTGATAGTCACTCAATAACATGCAGTGTATGAAGATGCCTTTTTCCTGCTTGGTTGTCATTTTGTTCTTATCTTCAGCAGCAACACTAACCCCAATGAATGCCTATGGGATCATAATTGTTTTATTGACACTCAACAATGAGCCAAGATAGCCAAATATTGCTTTTTGACATGATTTCAGACTACACCAAATACATAAAAAAGGTCTGTTGTCTATGATTGTAAGGCATTTATCCGTTTCTGACTTCGGGGAAGTGGGAACAAGAGTCACATTCCCCAAAACTACTGTATCTCTGAACTATCTTTAACCCAATCCCAATCTTTTTTTAATAACTAATGTAATACGTTTTTGCTTCCATTCACTGAGCATCCCCTGAAACTGTTTGGAGCTCACCTCCCACTTTGAAAACCTCTTAGTTAGGCAAATGGAGGCGTTTTAATTAAATGTTAGGTGACAGAGGAGCATTTTTGTTTCAGTTTATCAAACTGTCAAGAAGAAGAAGAATGTTTGAGTTGTCAGAATAGCACTGGGAAGTATTGATGTGGTCAGTGTTGAACATGGCAGCTTTTACTATTGAGCCCTCTGGAGGAGCTTCAAGAATGATTCAATGAGACAATGGTTAGGGAATGCAAAGTAGTGCTTAACTGAAGCCTCAGTGACATAACCTCATGATTCTCATGTTGAACCTGTGTTGAATCCATAATTCCTCCAGAGGGCGCTATAGAGGTTCCTTCACAGGGGATCCAGCCTACTGGCAAATCCGCATATTGAAGTCAGAAATAGTAAATGCCATTCACATGCAATTTCATTTCACATTTTCATTTCATGCACTTGCACATATGAGCCTCTGTCTAGCAGTGCATTCACGCAGGGCTGTATGCTCATTCAGTAGGTGTCATATGCAGCCTCCAGTGCATGACAGTGAGTGGTGTTTGCACCAGCAGGGGGCCAGACCTGATGGGAGTTTTGGCAAAAGCTCTTTGCTGTGGTGACAACTTACCAGCAGATGTCGACATGGTCACAGTCACCCAGCCATGTACTACACTGTACAGTGTATAAAAACGTCACTGTACAACTCTGAAAGATGCACCGTTTTTAAGTTTACGCTGCTCTTGTCTACAATAGCTCCTGGGCAAAATTGTACCAACAGATCATTATTGATAGTTGTTCCAGTCTGCTTGTAACGCAGAATAACGGAGGCTTGCTGCGGGAAGACAATTCAGATTGTGTCAGGGTAAATTGCCAATCCCAAATTGCCTGAATTTACTTTCTAGCAATGTTTCTGTTCACCTACTGCAGAAAACCAGGGTTTTATTATGTTATCCCAGATAACAACCTATAAGACCAAAGTAGACCAAAGCAAAATGTGCCTTTGGGAAATATACGTATGTAAATATGTCACAAGGCCGGGCTGGTAATCTAATTAAAGGCAACTGGAGTATGCAAACATACAAACGCTGACAGAACAATGGTTGGTACGATATTGATATTGTTCTTGCTGTTCATTTTCAATCTACAGCATTTGGTACTCAAAAAACTTGACAGAAGTTAACCACTGCCCAGGGAATATGCTTGTCAATTACTAAAAAGGCAAAGAAAATGAACAAGGTGCCTCTATCAAAAACTTACCAGAAATTGTCATTTAGAAATTTAATAATTTGTTAAATTGATGGAATGGAATGCTAACGGCAGGTGATGGCTTATTAGCAAGGGGGTAAGCCTGCCTCCACATGGCGCCATTTTGATGCTACCAAGCACTCACCCCCCCCCCGTTAGCATTCCATTGACTGCCATTCATTTTGGCGTCACTTTGACAGCCAATAACTTTACATCTGAAGCGTTTAAAGACTTTATTTGTCCACTGTTTATTTCTAAAGAAACATGACAATGTATAAAAGGCTCCATTACCTTGTACCTCACGTTATGGCTCCGTAGCAGATGTTTTTATAAAAATAGGCTAACGATTATGTCATAACTACGCGACTTACTGTCGCATAGTACAGGAATTACCGTATAGTACAGGAGAAGCTCACAGGCAGTTTGGACTTACATTAGCTGTTTAGTTTAACTACTAATGTTAACTAGCATTTTAGTTAGCAATAATTAGCCTGTGCCTATGTTATCTCCTTACATATACCTACGCTCTCCGTCTCTGCAAGATTGTGAATGATTGAGATTTCTCTTGGCACAGCTACCAGAAGACTTACAACGTTCAGACACGTTGGTCACGTCACATGTACGTCATGAAGCTCAATTTGCAGCTGCGCAGTAACGCTCAGCACTCACCGGAAAAGTGCTTCTAATAGACTTCACTGGTCTCCGTCCAGAGCAACGGGATCTGTTAGTCCATTTCTTTAACTGTCTATGCTTATTAGCATCAAAATGGCTCCATAGGAGGTATGCTTTGCGGAGGCTCGCTTACCCCCTTGACTAAACCTCAGCTGGACTGGTGCTGGATACAAAAATCAATATAATTGCAATAGGAGTACCTACATACTGGAATCAACGCTCCCTTTAATTGTATTAGCGACAATTGAACCAACTACAGCTCTCAAATATCCACAGGATGGAAATGAGGGATCACATCACATTCATATGATTGTGATTAGATGATGATGTCACTTGCCATTTTGCTACATCGTTAATGTCCCTCATTCACTGTAGCTTTTGTAAGACAGAACAAGAATATTTAACCCATCTGTTTTAGGGTTGTTCATTCTGTATTACATTCTGGAAAAGTTTTGATAATGATATGGTATCCAAAACAACACATACAATCACACTTGAAGGGAAACATGTTATAACCTAATTTGAAAGTAAAGATAGCAACTGTGTAATATTGTACATCTCTTTATCTTATTAGGTAAGTTCCATATTCACACAATTTTCCAAATCAACCCCATGTTTTAAACTATTCCAAATGTAAACTGAATGTACTTTGAGTCTCTTAAATTGGTAACAAATAAGGTATTTTAATAACTGATATCTACTCAAAATTATTTAAGAATACCTGCTGTCACTATCTTTAATGAAGTTTGCTAATCTGTCACTTTATTTATTTTTGTTTAAACTATTACTTTCATACTTACTTTTATACTATGTCATGTGTACTTATTTATGTACAGTTTTATGTTTACGAACTGAGATGACTGAATATAAATTGAATTCTAAATAAAAAATAAAAAAAATAATTTCCCTCATTTTCTTCTTGTGCGTTTTTGCCTAAGGAAAACCTGTAGTTGGTCAAAACAGCGTTAATAAAATGTGTGTTCAATCATAAACCAGTGTTGGACAAATTGCAAATCTTTCCAGATTTCATTCTGAAAGGAACATGAACGTGTGAACCAAATTTCATGACAATCCATCCAATAGTTGTTAAAACAACTGCAATAGTGACAAATTAAAACATGAGTCTCCATCATTTAAACTAGAGAACCTTTATTAAATAAGTCATGGTCAATTTCCATGAGGTCTCAGTTTGATATTCCTCATCTGAAAGAAGAACTAGCAGACGGTTCCTCTGGTTTAGTGTGCATATCAAGGCTGACCTGCATGGCAGGACAGGGGGAGCTGACTGTCTTCCCCAAAACAGAATTATGAATAACAGGACTAGTGTCAGTCCACTTTCAATTCAATCATACAAAATGTAACCTGGGCCGCCAAAGGATTTTCTTCTTCTTTTAAATCTAGATTGGATTTGATATCCACTTTCAGTGTTTTTTGTCCCCCATTGAGAGGGGAAATATCTTTCTGAATTAAGTGAATTGAAAGTGAAGTGAAAACAGCCCTGGATTTAAGAGTGCTGAAACTACAAACAACAAAAAACCCAAACTGCTGATTCTCCATCCAAACTGCTCATTCTTCAATTCACATTTAAACTGACAACTGTGAAATATCCATATCAAGGAAACTGCAGTTTACAACAACAAAAAAACTACTGAGAAAGCATATCTGTTTGTGTTTATTAATATTGCCATTATGGGGGGTTGGAAGATTCTACGATCTTATTTCCCCCAGCTCTTCTCCTTGAGGCAAATGAGTTCACTCCTACTGGAGACAGCCTTCACAGAAAAATGACAGGTCTCAATAAAAAAAAAAAGTGCTCTGTATTGTTCACTCTGTAATTCAAAAACTTTGAGCAGTATATTCACTACACGGGATAGAATATTAATGTAAAGCTAAACCATGTGAGACAAAAACGGTGTGTAAACACACTGCATGTTGCAGGATCATTTGTACAGTGGCAGGGCTTTACATGTCGGTAACATTGTTTTCTGGTTATCAGCCGACATGGGACAGTAGCAACTTTGGTAGTAAGTGCCCTGGCAAGAAAAAGGCTACAATGTCCTGTGCAGAAAGCACACACGCATTTAAAGAACGGCCTGTTTAAACTGAGGGCTGGGCAGGAATGGGTAACTACAATTAGGAACTGTTTAGTAAGAGCATTCAAACCTATGAATATGTTGTGACTATGTATCAAAATTTCAATATACAGTGAGTAAATAGCTGACATGGTGGAAGCTTAGTTGCAAATGTATCTAGCTGGCACTTTCAGTCAAAAATATAAGGGCATACATTGGTTGTGGATGACAAAAAACATGGCAAAAATGGTAAACAGATTTCTATCACATCAAATGTAACTGATGGCTCTGCAACTGCAACTTTTTTTCTTTTCTTTTTTTCTTCTTCAAATAACTGATACATACACACAACATACAGATTTGACTGTCTGCCAGTGAGAGTCTTTGAGACGGTAAGCGCAGTAATCCCAAAAGAAATGAGCTCCAGACCAGCGTCGGCAGCTTCAGTGTCTCTGCCACAGCAACAGAACTGAAACGTGTCCCTTGAAGTGCGTCTCCTTCCTGGCCTCCCATCAGAGTCCATCAGTTCTGGCTCTTCTGGAAGGAGGCCAGAACTAAAACAATCCCTGTCCCCAGTGTCTCCCAAAACCTTGACAACAACTCTGTAATGTCTTTCTGTCTTCAAAAAAACAAAAACATAACATGTTCATCACCACTCAAGGTGTAGCGTAGCTGCTTGTATCCTTCCCGAAATTGTAATACTCCTCCATGTCCTCCATGTTTGCTGTAGTGAGTTTAGTGAGGTTTTGGGAACCACCATTGTCCATATTGTCTGGTGATGTAAAGCTGAAGTTCTGTCCTTCATACTCCCCCTGGCTATCCAATTCTGGAAGAACTTCTGGGAAATACAAAACAAACAATAAAAGCATTATAAAGTACATTTCCAAAGCTACCACATACAAACAGTGTCATCATGCTGAAGATATCCCTGGGCCACCAGTGTTCATTAAGGTAGGGATCTTCAACGGGGGTCCGGGACCCCTAGGGGGTCCTCAGAGTCACTGCAGGGGGGGCCTCCAAATTATTGTTAATTTTTGAAAGCTTTTTCAAAAATTAAAAAGACTTAACATGATTCCAACATATTATTAGCAAATATAAATCCCCACTGATGATAGGCTTACTGACCAATAGGTAATGTAGTCACTAAGGTAGCCATCCACAGATACAGTTCATCCCAAAGGATTGACTGTTCCACATGTGTTTAACATTAAAATATGATTTATAAAATCATGTCAACAATTATTAGGCTATTTATATAGCTTAGTATTATGCAAAAAAGGTATCTATAAACACTTTAGACTGCCCTAAAAGTTATTGTAGGACCAGATTAATATGCAACTTCATTTTATACAATATATGTAGTAGGGGGTCCCTGATCCGTCTCTTTCAGTTAAGGGGTCCTTGGCTTAAAAATTGTTGAAGACCCCTGCATTAGGGTAACACATCCTGTTTCACATTGTTTTATTACTTTAATGTTAATAGATATGGGTTCTCTGCATTGAATAAAAAATTTCATGATTGTGCTACACAACCTCTGTCTTTATATATAGATATAGTTGTTTTTGTTTTGTTTTTCAGATTAAAGCCCCTGAAGTTTGTGCCTGTACCATTAGATATGTATGATTAAAAACAGCAACAATGATAGATAAAAGGAAAAAATATCCATATGTCATTTTAAGTAAGAGTCTAACACTCAACAACTCACTGTGCGGGTGAGATTTGATCAGATTTGATTGACAGTGGCCAGGCACCATAAGCAGGCAATCCCATAACTGTCAGATCAGATTTTGATTCAAATGTCGATAAATTCTGCGTGGCGGTACATGACATCACCCAATCCATCTCAAACTGGTGAGATGAGCATAAAGGGGAAACAAAACAGAAATCTCATGTTTGGCAGAAAGTTGTGCGTTCTTGTAGGATCGCATGACACATAGTAAGAAGTTCATTGAGGAAATAGGTTTTCTGGGCCTTCAACATTCCTACAATCCTTGATGTTGCAGTAATCGTAAACACATGACACCAATAAATTAAACTTTGTCTGAAAAAGTGAAAAGCAAAAACAAGCTTTTAATTAAGTCGATAATACATTAATGCTGGAAAAAAGAGCCTTTGGTATGATTGTTGCCTGAATAAAAAGAAAAAAAATGAATTACATCACTGCTCTATGGTGTCTGAGCAAAATAATACCGCGTATTATGAAACAGTGTCTGTATCTTAGACGGAGCATGACGGGCTCCAAGGATATTAACATATTCAGGCTGTGCACGCTGATGGTCTGTTACTATCAAATATTACGTCAAAACAAATAATTAAACATTTATCACAAACAATGTTAATCACTTATATTTGTGGGCATGTGTGTATGAGCTTTAGAGCTTTAATGTAGGCTTCCAAGCTGTTCGACCAGGCCAGTAGCAGGCCAGAGTTTTTTTTTTCAAATAGTCACTATTGGCAAAACCAAGGGGCAAAATAGTCATCACTGCTTCTTTACTTACCATTTTTTCTAACTGTATCCCCCCCCTTGTCATTTTTGTTGCATGTATTGGTACAAGTGCCAACAGCTAACAATTTAAATAATACAAATATATAGTCCTCTGAAAAAATAACGGTGGGGGGTGATGATGGTTATTTAATCAGCACGTTTGTCGGGCAGATTTCAGGCCAGAAACACGAGCATGTTCCATTTTTTTCTGGCTTCAGGCAGCTACAGCCCAGGACGTTTGAAGCAGCTACGGCAACAAGTGACAGCTGCCGCTAGCATAGCATTAGATCAACAGTCCGACCAATAATCACTTATATAATTACAATTTGGCACATCTAAACAAAATCAGCAATGACCACCAACAGTCATACCCCTTAAGGCCTTAGCTAATCTTAGCAATTCATTGCGGTTAAACAAAGAAACCGCGATTACGTAAAATAATTACAATAGATTAGACCAGTGGTTCTCAACCTTTTTTGTGCCAGCGCCCCCCTATACACTATCCAGGTCCCTAACCGCCACCCATCAAATAAGATGGGAGAATGCAGGGAAACGTATTTCGTCTCCACCAAGGTGACATAAACAAGTGCACCCAGTGAAAAGAGATAATAAAAAGGTAGTCTCACCTGCAGCCACACCAGGCCAGTGACAGGCCATTAATTCGGACTCAGCTTTAATTTGAAGGTTTTTTTATGCCTAGAAGAGTATAGGTTTACTATTGCGAGTAAATAGCAGAAAACGTTTGGAGTAACGCAAGCCCACATCGCGCTGCGTTTTGAGGAGGCGTGAGAATCCCATACAGTACACAGTGACATCACTGCCTCTATCGCTTCCACAAGGAAGTTTTAAAACACCAAACACAAGCCCTGAACTGCCGGGAGTTTGGGGAACAGCTAAATGTTCGCCAAACAACAAAGCAGAGTTGATGCCTCTCGCTCGTCACTTTTCTTTCTCCCTTTTTTCCATGAAATGAAGTTGCCTTCAGGTGCAGTACGAAACGTTGTGTTCTATAAATGATCTGACAAAAAACTGTTACTGTGAAATGTAAAGTCTACTTGTGTTACATTGGGGGGTTAAAGAACACAACAGGACGTTGCACCACCCTGCTGCAATTGCTTTTTTTTCATCTGAACGCAGCTTCTCGCTGGAGTACAGAGCTCATTTAAGATGATGCTGTGACGTCCCGTTTCCATGAAGGCAGCACGGAGCTGCGCCAAACCAAGCTGACAGAAGCACAGAAGAGTTATGAAACCCGTCTCGCCCAGTCGCAGTGCCGTGAACTGGCAGCAAGTTTTAATGTTGCAGACCACTGGTTTTTGCAAGTAGTTTAAAGTGTAAACATGTATTGTTATTGTGAATCTTTTGTTTAAACTAGTTTAATCAGATATCATGATATTCTTGACCAAATACCTCGATATCGATATTGCGGCGATATTCTAGGGTTGACAATTGGTGCTTAACAAAATATCTTCACACTTAGATTTTAGATAAATAATCATCTGTAATGTGGATATAACGACTAAGTGGGGAAAAGGCAAATAATAAGACAGCTAGAACAGTCTGTAAGTTCAGAAAAGTACATCACTTTACTGTAATGCAGCCTTTAAAATCAGTAAAAGACAACACTTATGTCATATCACGATATTTCGATATCCAAAATCTAAGACAAAATCTAGTCTCATATCACGATATCGATAGAATATCGATATATTGCCCAGCCCTACTTCACTGGATAAATGACAGAACCGTTTGTGTGACAACAACGTGCAGCCGGCCTCACCTTGTCCTTCTGGTGAGACGTCCATTCCGTGCTTGACTTTCATGTGCCTGCTGAGGTTTCCCTTCAGGTTGAACTTACTGGTGCAGTAGGGACACTTGAAGGGCTTACTGCCAGCATGGAGATGCATGTGGCCCAGCAGGTTGTACATTCTGTTGAAAGACTTGCCACATACCTGAAAAAAAATAAATAAATAATAAAAAAACATAACCAAATATATTGATATTTATGAACACAGACTAGGGCTGTGAAATGAATCAAAATTGTAATCGTGATTACAACTTCACAAACGATCACAAAAACAGAGTAATCAAGAACAACGATTATTTTGCACATTACGTTTTGCAAGTTAACTCTTATTATATTTTTATATTATAACGGGAAAAGTAGGGAGGGAAATTTCACAGTTCAAGGTGTTTTCACTGTTTTTTTAAATTCAGTAATGAACAAAAGCAACGTCTTTCCAAAAGTCAATGAGTTATCGTGTGAAATAACCAACCAACCAACCAAAATAATCGTGATTATGATTTTTTCCATACATAAACACATACATAAACTAATTTAATATATATGTATGTACATCAAAGTAGCTACTTGTACATGTTGAAAACATCCTGCCTGATGACGGTTGCCTCAAAGCTCACAGTTGGATTTTTTTCCCACGGTAAGAATGTGGCTTTCACTGTAGCAAAACCACTGATATCAAAGCGTATTATCCTGAACTTTAAATGCGCCATTACATTTCACACCAAAATGAATGAGAAAATCTTGCTACTATCACCCAGAATATTATGTTTCTTTTTTCTTTCTTTTTTAAATAAAATGAATCACGTTCAAACACTCGCCTTGCATTTGAATGGCTTCACAGGCAGGTGGACGATCATGTGGGTTTTAAGGGTCTGTTTCTGGATGAAGCTCTTGAAGCACACGTGACACTGGAAGGGTCTGACGCTGTTGTGGATCAGCATGTGCCTCTTCAGGTTGGCAGACAGGGTGAACTCCCGGGAACACACGTCACACTTGTGGCCTTTCATCCCCTGCAGGGTCCAAAGAGCAGGAAAGGGTTAATCATTCAGATATAGAAATGTGTATTGTCATTTTTTTCCTCATCACATTGTTCGCTAAAAATGAGACGAGTGGATTTATTGCTTTTTGTTGAACGGAGGACGCTGGGTGATGTAAAAGGGACGGGTGCATTCTGGTTTATTGTAACGGGATGCTATTTATTGTAGTTTGGCTGACTGCTTATCAACATACAGTGCTGCTCATAAGTTTATGAACCCATGCTAAAGTTGACTAAAAAGAGGAATAAAAAATTATCTTTTGGAAATGGATGTTAATGCCTTAATTAAAAACATTTGGAAAAATCCAACCTTTAAGGACACTAATTTTCTTTGTGAATGAATAATGTATCGTAAATAAATAAATAAATGTTCTTCCTTAAAATACAGGGGGTATACACACCCCTATGTTAAATTTCCATAGAGGCAGGCAGATTTTTATTTTTAAAGGCCAGTTATTTCATAGATCCAGGATACTATGCATCCTGATAAAAGTTCCCTTGGCCTTTGGAATTAAAATAGCCCCACATCAACATACCCTTCACCATACCTAGAGATTGGCATGGGGTACTTTCCATAAAATCATCTCTCAATGCAAATCAAACCAGCTATTAGGCTAACTGAAATAAAACCATGCCAATCTGATTCTGTGGGAAACACTGACTGTTCATTAAAAGAAATCATTAAAAAAAATACGCCATTCTTAACTCCATAACTTCCCTAAGAATATGTTTTATCAAAGTCATCTAGTGATAATTTTTCTGTACATCCATAAGCAAACTGCAACCAGAAATGGCTGATAGCTAATTCGGTATATTTTGAATGGTGCCAATTTGCCAAAAAAATGTAAACAAGGGCACAAAAAAGGTTGTAGCCCACCACGTAACTCACTGAATTCATGGCAACACTGTACTTCCCGTTTACATCCCCCAAAGCATCACGGGAACTGTAGTTCCAAAACAATGAGAGATGATTATCCATCATAGAAGTAGTAAGACTGAGGAGGGGCCCCCTGGCTTAAACTGTGCTACTATAGCCTAATATCTAATGCCATCCACAAAACAACTGAAGAGCATGACGGCTGTGATGGCAAAGCAATCGTTTAACCTAATGATATTCACATCCTGCCTGTGAGAGGTCGATCATTTGTTTGACTTTATCAAAATTCACAGCAGCCATTTTGGGTATACCAAAAGAGATTACTACAGTTAAAGGGGGGAAAAAAAGCCCTTTCTACCCATCCTTATTCTGTTCCTGTAATATTCTCAACCACACGCAACAGTATATGTATAAGCTTTGAAAAGCAGAACACATGAGCAGACAATTCCCGACACCTAAGGCCTTGAGGCTTGTCTCAATGAATGTGCTGCTGCACCATACACTCCACTCTGCAGTTAGCACACAAACGTGGATCTGAATGACTGGATTCTTGTTTTATGGAGAAGAACGAATAAGTATTACAGGTCACCAGTGGGTCGAGAGACTACGTTTGTATAAGCAGACAAATCTGGCAGACTGTCAGTCTCTCCACTGTCTACACACCTGTGCTGTGTTGCTATTGTCCACCAGGGGGAGCAGTGAACAGGCATCAGGCTCAAATACAAAGGAGAACATTCTCTCCACTGAGAATACTGACTGCTCTCTCATTTCCATGATGAGTGTGGCTCTGGGTTTTTGTTCCCCTGAAAGTGATCACATTTATAAATCCTTAGGAATTCAGCATTTTCATTTGCCAATGTGTGTGAGTTATGTTAGAAATGCTATCCATCCGTTGCTCCATCTATCTGAGTGATGTAAAAAATCTAGCAATTTCCAAAAAATGCCTTGTTCTAAAAGTGAAATGAAGAGTGCAGTTTCAGAGAAATGTCAAGATGTCACATGTGTACTTTAGAACAACAAAATGATCAAGGCCTAAAAACTGGACAAATTGAGTAAATGATAGTCCTGTGGTAATATTAAATTAATTGTGCTCCCTCAGTGTCCTCATCTCTCTTTTCCTCACTTGTGTGTGTATAGAACAACACACAGGTGAACAATTACAAACATTTCATTCAGACAAAGTCTATAATGAGGAGTAGGCTACATGAAGATGCTCAATATTGTGCATGTACAGACTCAAATCTTTGTGAAAATGCAGGACTGAACAGATATCTATTCTACTTCTCATTTCCTTAATTCAAACATTTAAAGTGAAAGCTTACAGGAGAATTATCTTGCAACAGATTTGTCCGTATTTGTTAACATGAACAAACCTCTTTCAAAGGTAGAATCTCAATTCTCCACAGGGCACATCCTGGAGCTTGCTCTATTGAATAGAGAATTAGTGATAAACTGTGCTCAGGGTTATCCTGATCCAGACTTCTTAGCACTACAATGAAAAAAGCCTTATATGGACGGAAAAAAACAAGCAAATTCTGACCTTGGTGAGGGACATTTTTCTGTTTCTATCCACTTCTATTCTGACCCCAGAAATCCCATGGAAGTTTTAGTCACAATAAAAGTCAGACCTAAAGACACAACGGACGCAGTACAGATTACGGATGCCTGCCAGGGTAAGTTCTCCTACCTGCCTACTTCACCCAGATCTCAGTGGGTAAAGCACAGAAGATGAACACAGGTGTGATAGCCTCCATTTGGTGATCTGATAGTGCCCCTTTTTGTTTGCTTTCACTCTCTATTCTCATTTTCTTTTACATGACAAAAGAAAACCCCTTAACAGCCTCATTATCTATGCAGGTAATATGTATAGTGCGTCTGTAACTAGAGCAGTCAGGAAGTCTTGGTTGGAGCGGAAGTGTCAGTACCTTATGAGTGAGCGAGTGCTGACGAAGGTGGTGGAGCTGCACAAACTCCAGGCCGCACTGGGAGCAGGTGTAAGGCCTCGGGCTCTGGTGCTTCAGAAGGTGGTTCTGGAGCTGGCTACGGTAGGCGAACGACTTGTTGCACTCAGTGCACTGGAAGGTGTGGGGGCCCTGGTGGCTGGTTTGGTGGCGTTTGAGGTGGGCGTAGGTGGGGAACTCCATGCCACACTGAGAGCAGACATGACAACGTCCGCGCTCGTGCTTCACCTCGTGCGCTCGCAGCTCGCTGGGATAAGCAAAGCCGCGGCGGCAGAAGCGACAGCTGTAGGGCTTGACATCAGTATGTTGGAGCATGTGTCGCTTCAGGTGGCTGGTCTGGGTGAAGCCCTTCTTGCAGACGGTGCATTTGTGGGGACGCGTGCCTTGGTGAGTCAGCAGGTGGGTTTGAAGATGACTGGGCTGCTTGAAGAGCTTCCCGCAATGTGGACAGGCGTGGGGTTTGATGCCATTGTGGCCCAGGATGTGCGTGACCAAGTTGTATTTGGAGGTGTACGATTTATCACACATGCGGCACTTCCAGCGCTTCAGACCATCTCCCACATCCACGCAGTAAGATTCATCAATCTGGATATTGATATCTAGCCGGTCCACTCTGCGGCCGCCGTGGCGACGAGGAGGCTGGGGGTGCGGAGGCTGCTGATGCTGCGCTCCTGCATTCCCATCCGTCCACATCATGTTCTGGCTGCCGTCTTCATACTCGCCCGCCATGCCCATTTCAGCCGAATCATAGCTGCCCACTTCGCTGGTCTGGAAGTAGCTGCTGATGGCTTCGTCCTGCTGGGTGGGCTTTATCATGTTGTTCCCCTGGTGTTCTACCTCGTCTTCGTCCTCTCTGCCACCTCGACCGTGGCCCCCCATAGGGCGCTGGCTCTGCAGTCCTCTGTGGCCCTGCTCCCCTCCTCTGTGGCTCACCTGGGGGGGAGGAGGGTGACCGTGTGTGTTGGCTTGCGGCTGGTTGGATGCTTCCCGCTCACACTCTACACAGTTCTTGTTGGTGCCTCTGAGGGAGGCTGGATCCACTTGTACCAAACCACCTCTGGGAGCCAGATTGTTAAGCATGTGGACACAGGAGGACATTGCAGAGTTCACTACTTCCCCTTTCACATGGGAAGAGGACACAAGGGATGAGGACACGTCACCACCTTGAAGGCTGTGACGATCGGGGCCCACCATTTTCGCATCCGGATGTTGAGGGGGCCCCTGCTGCCACCTCCTCTGACTGCAGCTGGGTTGCATCTGTCCGTCTTCTCCCAAGTTGTCTCCCAGATAATCTCCGTTGGCTCCGATAAGCTGGTCTGCGTACTCGTAGTCGACGCCGTCTACTGGTGGTGCGGGGGACTCTTTAGGTTCGCCGGTGTAGAAGCCGTTGGGTGCAATGGTAGCGCCGAACACTTCATTCTGGGAGATGAGACCTAGCACGGCGGCCTGGGCCAGGGACAGCACGACTACGGGGTCTGTCTGTGTGCCTATGTCCACCAGCCTGGCCATTACCTTGGGCTCACATCTACCCAGGCGCCGGCTCGCCTCCTCCTGGAACAAAAAGAGACACAAATACACAGACAAGGCATCAGCACTGCAAGGAAGCAATTATCAAAGTATATCTGACTATAGAGATATAATCAAACAAATTAAACAAATTGATTTTGTTCTAACTCATTCTACTGCACAATATTGTGGGGGGGAAATGAATGAAATGTCTTAAGTTTAGGTAAAGGTGTGTTTGTTGTTTCAAGCCAATTTCTCAACTCTAACTTATGAACAAAATTAGCGTGGAGAAGCTAAGAAAACTTTCAAGAACACAACCTCGCTTGCTCTTGATAACTTGAAAACAGCGTCCATTTGTCAATACAGGACACATAGGTGACAATCTAAACTAAGGTAGAAAAGTAATGACAATAATTTGGCTTCAGTCACACTACAGCATACTGTCCTTCAATGAGAAAGTGTATGTCATCAAAAGTGACCCAATGAGGACAAAAAGATGTCGAGGTTCATCATCCAATCAGAGTGTCTCTTTAAGCGGGTTGTCGACAGAGATAGGAGAAAGGCACAGAGAGAGAAAGACATTTTGATTGATTCAAATTTGATTGATTTAATTTGTGAAGGAGCCCTTTATTGCAAATCGGCAAATCTTTAGATCTAGGGACTGAGACACAAAAACTATGAAGGACAACATCCTAATCCATGTATGGCTGTGTGTGTGTGTGTGTGTGTGTGTGTGTGTGTGTGTGTGTGTGTGTGTGTGTGTGTGGTGGGGGATTAGATGGCCTACACAAAAACACACACATTCAAGTGCAAAAAGGGGAAAAAGAGAAAGAAAAAAAAACTGAGCAAGATTAAGAAATAAAAAAGAATGTAAAAGCAGGAGAGGAGACAAAAACAGAGGAGAACAGAGAGAGAGAACACAGAGGGAAAAGCAGAGACAGAGGGAGGGAGGGAGGGAGGGAGGGAGGGAGGGAGGGAGGGAGAGAGGGAAGCAGGAGAGAGAGCTTAGAGCAGGCAATAGTCTACTGGAGGGGAGGGGGGAGAGAAAAAAGAAAAAGAATATGAAAGGTAGAGGGAGAGTGAAGGAGAGATAAGGAGAAGAGGGGGTGGGGGGAGGGAAAGAGGAAGGCAGAGAGAGAGAGAGAGAGAGAGAGAGAGACACACACACACACAGGCACTGGAGAGGGAGGGGGAGAGCTGAGTGAAAAAGTGAGAGGGTGAGTGTGGCAGCAGTCAAAAGAGAGCAAGAGGAAGAAAGAGAAAAAAAGATATGTAGAGACAGAGAGGCAGGGAAGCAGGGAGAGGCTGTGAGCAACCAGGAGACAGAAGGAGAAAGAAAATGACAAAATGAAAGCCAGACAGAATGAAAGATTAAAAAAAAATGTGAAGCAAAACAGAGCAAGTGAGAGAAAAAGAAGACGGAATAAGAGTTTTAAAAAAAAGCTCAAAAGAGGGCAAATAAAGTCAATACCAGACACAATCCGTAATTAGTGAGAACTAATAAATCTGCAATGAGCAACTTCAAAAACAAAAAAAACCTACAAAGAGCCAAAGCATCTCTGAAGGCAGCTTTCTACCGGTCTTTCAGCTGTGAGTGGGATCAACCCATGTTGCCCACAACCTCAGTAAACTACCCAACATGCTACGAGTGAGAGTCAATAAACTCACCACGCTCCTCCTGCTGTGAGGTTTCAGGTGCTTTAAGGATCTCATTCTTCAGTGCGAGTGTTGAGTGAGAACAGGCTACGTTCGCCTCTGATTTATACGTGAGGGATGAGGGGAGGCGGGGCTAACATTGCCCGCCTCCACCCCGCTTCGTCTTCTTCAACACAGTTTCGGCAGGGACTCTGGTCACAGCAGCCAGACCAGACACAAACAAACAAATATTCTTCCAACAAATCAGCATGTGGCCAGTAGGTTGAAAAAAAACAAACAAACAAACAAAAATGTGCAGCTCATAATTCACACAAGGCTCCTTGCAAGTATGATGATAAATGGGTCACCTCAAAGTCACAAGACACAAACACCACCAACAACAAAAAATAAAATCAACATCATATCGGTCTGAAATTACGTCTCTCTCTCTCTCTCCTCTCTCTCTCTCTCTCTCTCTCTCTCTCTCTCTCTCTCTCTCTCTCTCTCTCCTCTCTCTCTCTCTCTCTCTCTCTCTCTCTCTCTCTCTCTCTCTCCTCTCTCTCTCTCTCTCTCTCTCTCTCTCTTCTCTCTCTTCTCTCTCTCTCGCTCGTACAGAAAACTGTTGTAAGATTGTTTCATGCACAGACTTGAAGGATAGGGAAAGGGGAAGAACATAGGGAGGGAGGAGAGGAGAGAGAGAAGGATGGAAGGTGACTGACAAGGAGATGGGCGAATAGAAGAGTGAAAATGGAGAAAGAGAGGAAGCGGGAGTGGAAGAAAAGAATACTGAAGAAAAAGAAAGGGGAGGGGTGGAAGGGAGGGAGGGAGGGAGGGAGAGAGAGAGAGAGAGAGAGAGAGAGAGAGACGGAGGGGGATGGGAAGAGTGGAGCAGAATGCGGTAAAAGAATGAGAAGAAATGGAAGATGGATGGAGGGAAAGAAACAGATGAGAGTAAAGGAACAGAATAAAGGTATTGTGCTACTCTTAGAGATGCAGCAAACATGCCAACGTATCTCTCCTTCCCTCTCACACACACACACACACACACACACAACACACACACACACACACACCTTAGAAAAACACATTTGAGGTATTGTGAAGAACTATCATCTCTTTTTACTACATCTCACGACTAGCAAAATTAGGGGAAGCGTGGAGACATGAGATAGCTGCCGCGGAGCTGTGAGACGGAGCCAACGATGGCCTGAGAGTCCACAAAGGTCATGCCAATGCAGAAAACTGAGACAACACAAAAGCTGCAAAACTATGGAGGCAAATGAGAAAATGGAAATCAATAGGACTGACTGACACTTCCTCCCAAGAAATGAATAAATGTGCATTACATACACAAAAACTACATCCAAGATGTCTTCTATGCATATCAACACTTTGGTTAGTGTCAACACATGGGAGGACTCATGAAAGCGTGCAAATAGACAAACCAAATCCTGATTTACTTTGCTGGAATTCCCTGAGATGATGTGAGTCCATGGAAGCTACCAAGAGGCAAGAGTTAATGGACAGTTGATTGTAATGGTAGATGCAGGTGTGCATTATAAATGAGTGTATGAGCCCATGCAGTGCATGTTAAAGGTGTGATCTCTACCAACATTAATTTAAATAAAGTGATCTTTCCTTTAGAGCAAGCATGCACTCTACCATGTCACAAGAACACAACTACAGTAACAACAGTCAGAGCTCTCTGTTTCTAATTGCAATGTGAAGAACAGACCTGTGTTTAATATGGGCTAGACATCTACAAGTTTTTTTTAGTATTGCCCCCTTTCCAGCTGGAGTAATTTTACATGGCTCCCATGGGAGATACAGTGAAAAACACTGACTTTAGGTGTCAAAAAAGAAGCGACACAAGTGATCACTTTGCGAAACCAAGGATCCTGAACTTTTGCTTTATTGTTGCAAATAAGTTCCTATTTTCTTTAAATTGATGGTTGCCTATGATCAGAGAGATACATTTTTCCATCAACAGGAAACTAAACAAACCATTCTCCTAATAACAGCTACACTCAATGCCAAGGGGTGTGACTTACATTTCTCAACAAGAAGAACTCCCGCTCTCTTGGGTCCTGTTCACAAACTCAGCATTATAAAAATGCGATCGGATCAGGGAATCACAGCTTTGAAAAATAGCAAGATTTACCTAAAGGAATTAAAACATAATTTGGGATCCAATTACCACTACATATGGTACAGATACATGTAGGTACATACATAAATACATACAGGTACGCAATACCAATGCACAGCAGTGCAGCCAAATAAATAGATTTCCGCATGCCAGAAAGCTTTGGGCAAAGTTACAAAATTTGCATCTGATGCAACGCACCCACTAGCCACTGTAAACCTCTATTCTAGCTGTACGGTCAAGAGCAAAAATGTGTACTTTTTTCAGTTCAGCAGCAGTTTCCCACTGATAAAATCAAATGGAAGAGGGAAGTGAAATCTGACCAAACGTGGCTGCTTCTGTCTCAGTTGTATCCAGACTTGTTCAACTGGATAAAAAACACACTGAGGTGGGACAGAGCCGGACATGGTCCAGACAGAGCTAACTAAAAGACAGCTTGGCCATAGCAGTCTCTGTAGGCAGACATGTTAGCTCCACATTACGGCTCTATAAGAGTGAGTCCAGCACTTCTGATTCAAAGTCATAAGGCATCTCACATGGCGATATTTGGGTATATATTAGTCAATTAACAAAAACTTTTAAATTAATTAATTGTTTATCAAGCAAAATGGCAAACAGTCACTGGTTCCAGCTTCTCAAATGATTGCTGTTTTTAATTGCTTTACATCATTATATATTTTTGGGCTTTTAAATTGTTGGTTGGTCAAAACAAGATATTTGAAGACATAACCTTGGACTTAGGAAAAGTGTGAGGAGCATTTCTAATGATTCAGTTAAAGATATTAATTGTTCTTGCCCAACATGGCATCATGACAACATACACGCCAACTTTCTTAAGCGAAGTGGCATGTAATCTGTACGCATTTTCAGCTATACTAGCTGTACAGTATCTCACAAAAGTGAGTACACCCCTCACATTTTAGTAAATATTTCATTATATCTTTTAATGAGACAACACTGAAGAAATGACACTTTGCTACAATGTAAAGTGTTAAGTGTACAGCTTGTATAACAGTGTAAATGTGCTATCCCCTCAAAATAACACACAGCCATTAATGTCTAAACCGCTGGCAACAAAAGTGAGTACACCCCTATGTTAAATTCCCACAGAGGCAGGCAGATTTTTATTTTTAAAGGCCAGTTATTTCATGATCCAGGATACTATGCATCCTGATAAAGTTCACTTGGCCTCATCACATACCCTTCACCATACCTAGAGATTGGCATGGTTTTATTTCAGTTAGCCTAATAGCTGGTTTGATTTGCAGAGATGATTTTATGGAAAGTACCCCATGCCAATCTCTGCTCCCATTCCAAAAGGCCAAGGGAACTTTATAAGGATGCATAGTATCCTAGATCCATGAAATAACTGGCCTTTAAAAATAAAAATAGTGGTGTACTCACTTTTGTTGGGTTTAGACATTAATGGCTGTGTTGAGTTATTTTGAGGGGACAGCACATTTACACTGTTATACAAGCTGTACAGTTATTACTTTACATTATAGCAAAGTGTAATTTCTTCAGTGTTGTCTCATTAAAAGATATAATGAAATATTTAGTTAAATGTGAGGGGTGTACTCACTTTTGTGAGATACTGTATGTCTACACTGTATACAGCGGATGTAAACATACACGCCACGTGGCGCGTTGTCGGCGTCTTGCCGTGTTATCACGAGAGCGTGTTATCGCGAGAAGAAAGCTACAGTTGAGTTTAGGAAAAGAAGAACCGGTTGGGTTTAGGAAAAGAAAAACGTGGTTGGCTTTAGTAAAATAAGAAAGCGACGGTTGAGTTTAGGAAAAGAAGAACGGGCTTGGCTTTACACAAACAACAGAGCGAGGAATCGCCACACTCTATTGTATTGAAACAATTTCAAATCATACCCAGCCTGAGCATCTGACCTGCAATAAAGCCTCAGCAAGCTTCCAGTTCAGTTTATGAGGCCATCCTCTCTGTGAACCTGAAAGGTGAGGCTGTCACCTGGTTCATCTAGTTCACATTCCTGTGAGGACGATGACATGTCATTTGTGATTGTTGTAGCCTGGCGAGTTAGCCACTTGTTGAACATAGACTAACAGAAGCAACCACAATGTTGGGGTAAACGGCTAGCCTTGGAGCCGATTGGTGAACGACGCAGGCAGTTGTATTTGGGTTAATGTGGATAACAGAGGCCAGTAAATAGCACCAAAGATGGACGGGTTAAATAAGAAACAAATATGTAGTGACGGGGAGAGAAGCTTTTAGTCAAGATTTCTAACGGTTTCTACCCCTAACGTGTTTTTTTTTTCTGTCATTTTTTAAATAAAGTTTGTATCATAAATGTTATGGTGGAGTGTGGTAAACAACAGGATAGAGAGAACATGGAGGAAAGAGAGAGAAAGGGAAATGGCAGAGGACAAAATGGGGGCGTAATAGAGGAAGCAGAGAGAGAGAGAGAGAGAGAGAGAGAGAGAGAGAGAGAGAGAGAGAGAGAGAAACAGAACAGATGATTGCATGGAATGAAAGAGGGATTGAAGGGGGGAGGGAGGGGAGGAGATAAAGAGAACAGGGATGGGAGGGGGAGTGAGTGAGTGAGTGAAATGGTGGAGTGAAAGAGAAAAGGAGAGAGAGAAAATGAAAGGCAGCAGTGGGGGAGGGGAGGATGAAGAGGAAGAGCAGGAGAGAGAAAGAGAAACAGAAAAGAGAGAGAGAGAGAGAGAGAGAGAGAGAGAGAGAGAGAGAGAGAGAGAGAGAGAGAGAGAGAGAGAGTAGAGAGAGAGAGAGAGAGAGAGAGATGGGGCAGGGAGCAACGTGAGAGCAAGACAGAGAGAGGGAGGGAGGGGCAGTGTGCAACGTGAGAGAGGAAGAGAGAAAGAAAGAGAGAGAGGCAAAGAGAGAGAGGAGAGGGAGGGGTAAAGCGTGATGGAAACCAAGAGCAAGAGAGGAAAAAACGGAGGAGAAAAAAAGAGAGAGAGGGAGTGAGGAGGGAGGGAGTGAGGAGGGAGGGAGGGAGAATGAAAGAGGGAGAGAGAAGGAAAGAGGAACAGAGAGAGGGGGAGGGGAAGAGAGCAGGAGAGAGAAAAACAGAAAGAGGGAGCAAAAAAAATAGGGAGCGAGGGAGAAAGAGAGCACAAAACCTATCTCGCTCTATTTTGTGGTTTCACAAACATGGCTGCAGCAAAAATGAATAGTATTATTGGTTTTAATAAGTCCTCTCTGTGTGTCTCACTCACACACACACACACACACACACACACACACACACACACACACACACACACAGTAACATTATAAAAAAATATAATGCTGATATATAGCTGATATCACCCATGTTAATCACTGTAGGGTGAAAACAGCTCCATCCAGGTGTATTGTGATGTGGTCACAGATGGGAAGCTAGGTGTTCCTAAAAGGCCCCATTTTCTTCTTCTCAACTGCTAAGATGCTTCACAGTAGAGTACAACTGATATGTCGTTTTCAGAACTTGAAGTACCGGTTCCCGTGACATCCCTAAAACAGAGAGCACTGGAATTGGATCAGTACCGGGATCAGCATTGAGTTGAAGTATTGGTGGATCGGTTTCTTTAATAAATAAGTTATCCTTTTCAAAAACATTACAATCCCCAAAAAAACACACTTGTTGAAGTGCTGCAAGTCAACCTCCTCTAACTTAGCTACAGCCAGTCAAAAGTTAGCATGGCAACTGCAGATGGCAGGAGACCCATCGACAGAACTTGAACCCTCTCCTTCTTTCTCACGGTGTGGAAATATTTTGGATTTCCAGTGAGTTATGTTGACAATGTTCGCGTTGTCGACAAAAAAGCCCCAGTTTGCAAGCTCTGCTATGTGCATATACCATATTCTGTGTGTTTATCATTGCACATTAGCCTAGCAGCTAGCAGAGTTTCCTTCTGCTTATAGCTTAATCCCGACAAAACCGCAAGGTTGAATTTCAGCCTGCATGCACGTTTTGTAGCCTAAACAGAGCATCTTATATTGGTTATATTAGAGAGAGCAACAAGTTAACGGACTGCCGAGTTGCCCTTTCTGCTCTCTGTCTGCTAAGACCATTGTGCTGGCTCGATGGTGTTTTAAGCCCTCAACCAAGCCTTCAAGGCAGCGCTGTGACCGGCGTCTTCAAGGTACCTAACCATTGCCTAATCCAAGTGCCTTCCAGGCAGTACGGCCTGGAAGACAACGTTGGGGGCTTCAAACACCAAACCCTGCCCCTCAGCATTGTCGACAAACTTTTTTCTTCTTTTTACTTTATTGACAAATTGTCAAGTTTACAATTGACTGAAGAGATAAGTTATTGTTACATTTTGTTGTTAATAAATGTTTTAAATTTGACAATAGTGTGGTACATTGCAAACTATGGCGTTATATATGCGTCTCATTCCTGAGCGAGTAATTGTATGTTTTGAGCACAGAGAACTACATTTTGCAAGCACATTACATTGCATTTTGAACAGAAATGAACACTCGCAAAAAATAATTTCATTTGAGCAAACAAAAACCTATTCTGTGCTCAATAAATGTATTTGCATGTCTTTCTCTGCTCACAGGTAGACACTGCTGTGCTCCGGTCATGTCTCCCTCGCTCTCAACCTCTTCACACTGTGTGCTCAACTCTAGACACGCTCGCTCAAATTTTCACAGCGTTATAAGTGTGCCACAAAACCAACCAATCGGAGAATCAAAGGTCAATTCTGATTGGCTGCTCGTCTCAGTATCGGCCGATAATGGCTTTAAATAGTTTGATTGGTGGTCTCCATAAAGGCCGATCTGATAGGCCGATCAGATGACGTACTACTCGTGAGAACATTTTCTACATGGAGCTAAAATGACGGCCTCCCTACATTCACCGGTCTGGCAGTTCTACAAGGTGTCTGAAAAAGACAATAAATTAGCGATTTGCAACGTGTGTGCCAAGGAAATTCCACGAGGCGGAAAGCTCCAAAGTCGCTGGACCCACCGGAGGACCGAGACACAAAGTAAATGGGCCTCTCTGACCACTACCGGGGGATAGCGGTTAAACTGAGCGGAGGATGTGCGGAATGTGTCGGTGTTGTCGGAGCCTGGCTGGCCGCTCGGCGCCTTCAGACAAAGGGACAGGGACAGGGGTTGCAAATTAGTCATGGCTATAAACCTGTATGCATGGCATCTACTTTGTATTCTTTATAAAGCAATGTTCTATGCATTTGTCCCTGTCAAATAAACATTAAATAAAAATAAATAAATAAAAGCTCAAGCTAACAGGCTAACGGCTTATTAGCTGGCCAAACACCGAGCGGTAACAACTGCAAAGATTGGATCTGTGAGCGCATTAATCTGCTCGGTGTGCGTCTTATAACAAACAGAGCGAGCAGCTGCCGGACTCTAACATCTGTTGATCCGTGCAGGACGTCACTGTGAGCGGACTGTTTAGAGACGATGTGACCGGCAGGTAACGTTAACGGTTATCTGCTACTGTAGCAGAGCTGCAAGGAAACGCTGAACTGTGCTGTGTGTTTTCATTGTTAAACACTGCTGCAGGTATTCATGCATGACTGTTGTTGGTGATTTACAGAGGTGGAAGACTTACTCAGATCATGTATTGCAGTAAAAGTAGAAAAAAACTGTTGTAGAGTTACAAATTACTTACATGCCCTGCGTTCAACATCTCCCTTAAGTTAAGCACAAAAGTATTATCAAAATATACTTAAGTACCAAAAGCAAAAGTGCTCATTATGCAGTGTAATATATCATATTTTATTGGATTAATTAAATTTAATTCAAGTAGCTTACTTATTTTCTAGGGTTGAAATATGTATACAGATTTTACGGAATGGGTGCGAAGTTGGCATTGAATTTAATTTGAAATGGTATTAAAAAGGTCTTAAAAAGCTTCGCATTTAAGTTGGAGGATCCTGGGGTTAGGATTAGTCTGAAAATTGACAAAACTACAAATAATTTGTTTTGCTGATTTGTCTGCTGTGATTGAAAGGACATTTTTTTGATTTTGAGCTAGGACAAAAAGCCAAACAATTACTGATACATTCTCTAAACATGTGCGACGGTTACGTAAAGGCGTAATTTTCAGTTCATAAAAGCGATCGGTATCGGCCGATACGTCTTCCAGCAATCGGTGATCGGCCCCAAAAATCCTGATCGGAGCACCCTTAATTATTAGGCTATTTATATAGCTTAGTAGTATGCAAAAAAGGTATCTATAAACACTTTAGGCTGCCCTAAAAGTTATTGTAGGACCAGATTAATATGCAACTTAATTTTATACAATATATGTAGTAGGGGGTCCCTGATCCGTCTCTCTTTCAGTTAAGGGGTCCTTGGCTTAAAAATCGTTGAAGTAGTCTAAAAATGGCATAGCAACCCGTGCTTTAAAAAAAAAAAAATGTAAAAATCGAAAAT
This sequence comes from Gymnocephalus cernua, assembly GCA_023631565.1. Classification (NCBI taxonomy): domain Eukaryota; kingdom Metazoa; phylum Chordata; class Actinopteri; order Perciformes; family Percidae; genus Gymnocephalus; species Gymnocephalus cernua. The sequence continues at coordinate 9,406,436 of CM042426.1, read as the reverse complement.
TGAACCATGACCTCAGAATCGAAAATGAAATCGAATCGAGGATTTGGAGAATCGTGACACCCCTAATCCCTATACACGAGAGAAAAAGAAGCACTCAAGAAGCATTGATGATTAGGTGCAATATGTGCCCACATTTTAAATTCAGGTGATATTAATACACTTAGAAGGAAGATATAACATCAGAGTACGAATGTGTGACACATTTTGCCATTTTAAGCCTTCATAGGACACAGGAAGAGCAGGAGAATACAGAAGAGCTGACTTCTCAGGGCCAGAATATTTGTACCACTCTGAAATGTGAGTGGGTCCTGACACACTTAGCTGACCTCAAAGAACTAGTGCCAACAAAGGCATAAGAAGAAATAACTTGTCAGAAAGTTACTCAGAGTAATTAACTAGACAGTTTACTATGCTGAGGTCTAAATCTGCAATTCAGTCAAGCTGGTGTTGTGTTTAATGTGTATGCTGCCGTTCTAAAAAAAGAAAGCAAACTTCTAACAGGGTACAAGCGGCCGAAATGGGTTTCCTCAGGAGGGTGGCTGGCGTCTCCCTTAGAGATAGGGTGAGAAGTTCAGTAATCCGTGAGGAGCTCGGAGTAGAGCCGCTGCTCCTTCACGTCGAAAGGAGCCAGTTGAGGTGGTTCGGGCATCTGGTAAGGATGCCCCCTGGGCGCCTCCCTAGGGAGGTGTTCCAAGCACGTCCAGCTGGGAGGAGGCCTCGGGGAAGACCCAGGACTAGGTGGAGGGATTACATCTCCAACCTGGCCTGGGAACGCCTCGGGATCCCCCAGTCAGAGCTGGTTAATGTGGCTCGGGAAAGGGAAGTTTGGGGTCCCCTGCTGGAGCTGCTCCCCCCGCTACCCGACCACGGATAAGCAGACGACGATGGATGGATGGATGGACTTCTAACAAAGTGCTGGTTACCTGATGTAATAGCACCTCAAAATTGTTTTTCATTTAGGCGCTGCTTCCTAAAGTGACTGAATCTTTAGGGTTTCTCCATTATGGGGGGGGGGGGGGGGTGCAGTTGCACCGAGCCATCCTGTTAAGAGCCACGAGCAGGTGAGCCATGTTTGCATAACTTGACTGTTTTTTCCATTACAATGCAGTGGCGTGGTAAAAGGCGATGCCTATCTTGCTCACCTTGACCACAGCTAGTAAGCTGCATAATTCCTATGCAGTGGGCCAGGCGATGGCAGCTTTGGGCAGGCAGCCTGTCTTCAGAGATGATACATGGGTGCAGTGTGACCATAAACAGGACCAACATCTCCAGGCAGATTTGCTCATCTTTTTACAGCTTCCATATACTTTGCACAGATGCTGGTTACAACTGAACTCAACGTTTCTCAAACATAACTTGCGAAGATGGATGTGAGTGCTTGCGGGAGATTGTTAGAGACCACTGACGCTTTTTTTGCTTTTTTTTTGCCTTTACTAATTTGTCACCCATCTTTATATCTCTCCCAAATGTTGCTCCCATCTCCCAGCACTCCTTTAAAATGAATGACTACTGGTCATGTAATGTAAATTTAAACTTAATATTTTGATCCTCATGCCCTAAAAACAACAACAACTAACAACTTTTTGAAAGTAAAACACAGTACTTAAAGAATTTCATCACAAACTTTTACAAGCAATAAAAATACCAGCATGCTAGAGCTGACACTAATCAGCACAGTGAAGGGAGGAAGCCCCTCCTTAGACACACATGCAGCCAACATCAACAGCAGCCCTGGCACAGAATAGCCATTTCAAATTTTAGAATCAAGCAGTGAGCACCGAGGGTCGAGCACCACTAGCCATGGGTCCAACTGCAGTTCAGTGACCCATTAGCCTCTTACTCATTCCTTCAAATTCCCCTGGAATAAAGAAAAACAATTAAGTCTAAAGTATCAGGGCAGAGAGTTGGAAGTGCGCGCTTACTTGTGCCACTCTTTCATACATTGTCTATTTTGTTTTGGAGGCAAATAAATGAAAACAATTTAATGCTGATAGGTTCATATGCCTTGGATTTAAGTTCTGATCTGAAATCCACATTAAACTGCCATCTATGAATATGCCATCAAAACTTACAGCAGGTGTAAACCGCAGATTTAAGGTAGCCTATTTGCAGCGCCTGAGGCAAGTATACAGTATAATATATTTATGAAGCGTTTCCTTTGGGAATAAAGTCCTAAATTCTCAAACACATGGTGTGTATAATGTTTCTGGTAGCATCTCCTATTTGCTCTCTTTAAATGTGAGTGAAAAACAGCTACAGGACTTCACACACTTTAATTTCTCTTTTTTTTTTTATGTAGACATTAATGATCGGGGCGATAAGCCTGGTTTTGTTTAGGGATTATGGGTACATTGAAACTAACCTAACAGCATTTAAATATCAGTCCCAGATAACATTTAATTCCAATGTTTCACCCCTATGTTACAAATTGACTTATAATAATAAAATGTCAAGGCATGAAGCCCTCAAACAAAATCACTTTGAACAGAATTATAAAATAAATAAACATCATCTCTGCTCCTCTGTTAAATGCTGATGTGGGCCTACCATTTTGTTTTAGTGCTTTGTAACTAACAGTTTCTCTCCCATCACTTTTTTCTCATGTTTCCATGGATACAACCCCCCCTCGTTTCAACACTTCCTTGTTATCTGGTCCTTCTTGCTGTTCTTTCTCCAACCAAGGACCTAAAAAGTACGACAAAGCACGTAAAAAGGAAATTTAAACATCAGGATTAATGTTCTGGTACTATATTAAACCCTGGAGAGAAATTTTCGCGTCACTTGTTCTTTACCAGTTGGAGATCAGCTACACAACAGCGCCCCCAGAGACAAGATAGAGATTTAGGGCCAGATGTACGTACATTTGCGAACGTAGCGTTATCAGCGCCATGGCTCACCCGCAGATAGCGAACGCAATGATACCGTAGTTTACGCCATATTTACAAAAACCTGCAGGTCATCCGTAATTAGCGCCTTTCTCCGCCCACTATACCGTAAACTGTAAGTACTTGTGCTATGATACGGCTGAGTGCAGACTGCGATATTCCCACTGCTGATGCTATGACTGTTTGAAATTATCCTGATGCCAATATTTGTAATGTAGCGAGGAGTTTAACAACTGCTAGAATGTGAACTCTGAGTCGGAGATTCGATGTCATCTTTGATTTCTTCCAGTAACTGTAATCTTGCATGGCTGCTTAATCTGTGATCCTTGTGGCAAAACTCCTTTCAGCTCGTCTCCTTGGCCTATGTCTTCGTCTTGCTCGGATTACTGCTGTCATTTCACCAGGAGGCATATGTGAGGAAACCCGCTTCCAGGTTTACACCTGCTTTTAAGAGGCGGAGAATTTTCACCGCAAAATAGAGGCGCGCTATCACTGCCGGTGTTTGTACATACCGCGGAATACGTAATTAAGCGCTCTTTACGCTTCCCCTCCCATCTCTTTACGGTAAACTCCCACTTTCCCCGCGACCCTCCCATGAATAAATATGCATGACACGAAAAACGCAATTTGCCCTTTTCAGCTCCCACGACATGCAGTTTGCGCTTTTACATCATTGCGGCCTGTTTGTACATACCTCGCCATGATTTTACGCGCACGTTGCGACACAAATACGCCTGAAGTGGGCGCAAAAGCGTTAGTACATCTGGCCCTTAGTGTCTTGCTCAAGGACACTTCAGCAGGGCAGACATTTGCTAAAATGGAGATCTAAAGTTTGGTTTCCCTGCTCAACATTTGGCCTTCTTAACCTTACAGTGGGTTCATAGATATGGAAATTGAATGGTGCAGTCATGTACTCATGACATCTTTTTCTCCTATAGGCCTATGTGCTAGAATACACGGGAAGACTGTTGTGCTCATCACCAAGTTATCGGTTTCAGGCTCTCAGGTACAGCCCAGCGATATCTGGCAACAGAACAGAAAGCTCAGGGCCTCAAAATACACAGCAGGCAAGCACCTATTGGGTCTGTATAATAGAAAATGTAACAGAAAGGACATGCATTTATAAGTATACATTTAATGGATTACTTTATTTACATGCGGCTAAAAATCCCATAATGCAACGTCAGAAAATAGGCTTAATTTTCTTAACCATTCGATCTGAAATTGATCTGAAATGACACTAACGGCTAACAGCTAACACTTTCATCACTGCATGCAAAGTAGTTAACCCATTACTTGTTTTGCTCAACCAACTACATTGCTGGGATAAAGCCTGACATTGATGTCCCTCTCCTTTAGCTATCTCTGCTATCGGGGCTTAGCGCCGCCCAGGGCGGGTGTGATTGGTTTAAAGAAATATAAACAACCAGAGCCATACTCCAGCGCTGACACAGTGCTGTGGAGATAAGTCTGGCAATGCAAGACTAGTCCATTACAGTCCATTTGCTAAGTCTTTTGAGATGACGATAATCCAGTTTGTGCTGTCCATTGAAATTCACAATCCTCAAGAAATGTATCACTGGACACACTTAAGTAAAGTTGCTAACAATATTCTCATTACACAATTTTAAGTTGATTTTAATGTTATTTTGAAGAAAGTGAAAAGCTAGCCGCTTGAAAAGCTGGGCACGAGAGGGGGAAGACACACAGACTGTCTCTCCAGGAAGACATAGTGTTACAGTTGGCTGTTTACAATAAAAGTGTTGTGTAACGAATTTAAAAAAGAGAGAAGTTCAAACCGTGGCTTCTTTCTCACTTCTGCACAGCTGGCCAATCACGGCGTGACGTGAATATAAATGTCGGATTCGGAAAATAACAGAAATTGAAATTGAATGCGTTTTACAATCAAAATCTAAAGTTTTTTTCCCAAACAGTAACTCAGTTTCCCTGGTTACGCCTGAAGGTTTGAGTACTACCCGGAACAATCATTCCCATCCCATAAGGTTATTATGCAATGCAAACATTGTTCCCTGCTCCAGTAAATAAAACGGACCTTAGATGCGATTTGCCAGCGTTATTTATGCTTCTGCATTAATCTATGCCGTGGATGTACGTAGGTGGAGGCACGGGGCCTACGCCATAGCCTGATGTGCACCTCTCGAAAAATGTAACTACATGTCGTGGCGACGCACTTTGCTCGGCCGTGGCTTGGTAACTTTCAAGGGGGCAGGCTTCTCTCCTCAGAGTGATCACCCCCCGTTAGCATTCCATTGACTGCCATTCATTTTGGTGTCACTTTGACAGCCAATAACTTTACATCTGAAGCGTTTAAAGACTTCATGTGTCCACTGTTTATTTCTAAAGAAACATGACAATGTATAAAAGGCTCCATTACCTTGTACCTCACGTTATGGCTCCGTAGCAGACGTTTTTATAAAAAATAGCCTAACCATTGTGTCATAACCACGCGACTTACTGCTGCATAGTAGAGGAATTACCGTATAGTACAGGAGAAGCTCGCAAGCAGTTTCGACTTACATTAGCTGTTTAGTTGAATTGCTAATGTTAACTAGCATTTTAGTTAGCAATAATTAGCCTGTGCCTATGTCATCTCCTTACATATACCTACGCTCTCTTAACTTTACATTCTCTCTCTCTCTCTCTCTCTCAAACAATCATGATATGGATCCCTTAGATTTTTTTGTTATTCTTTATCTTCCACAAAACTTAATCTAAATCATACTCATTTTAATCTGCAAAAGACGTTTAGGCTAACTAGCACCTTCATTGTCCAATTCTCCAGCACAGCTACTTTTCACCCAATCACAGCCTCAGTTTTAAGCAATATCAGCAGTAATGGCTGAGCAACACAATGCGTCAATCAAACCAACACTGTAAAATGGGTGTATTGTCTCAAACTCCCTTGAGAATAACACCGTCTGTCCACAGAGGTGTAGCTGATACATCACAAACTGTAAAACTAATGAAGTAACTAACTAGCCCAGCATCACCCGTCTGAGTATGGCACAGTTTCATGACAAAAGCATCACAGACAGAGAGACACAGGAACAGTGTCAATGGACAGAAACGGAATGAGCGGATGGGAAAGAGACGATAAGAGAAGGAGACAAAACGAGAGGTGTCCATGTACGCATACACAGAAGGCATGCACTCAAATACAGACACACACACAGCTAAAATTACAAGAGTGCATGAACTAGGCCACTGCTCTGTACTATGCAGGAAAGTGGTAGTTTGCTAATTGAACAGAGGACTGCAGAGACATAAAGGCTGAAGGCTAACACTGAATGTGGTTACCCTGAACTGGTATCTTACTAAACAATACCATTATTGTCAGCTCAGATGATTATAGTCGGATCACAACTCAATACAGAGGCTAATAATCAGGATGCAATCAGATCAAAATAGAAAAATAGCAAATGAGAAGCAAACGGTTGTCTTAATACATGTGAACGAAATACTCCAATTTTGAACTACAAATAATTTCAGCTATAAAATAATTAACAGATTGTATGATATCACATTCTGTTGAACTGCAGCAAAATAAGTTCATCGGCTAATCTTTTTCACGCAGAATTTGGGAAGACTGACTGACAAACTGACTCACCAGACAACTAGTAACAACTTCACACAGTAAAAGCTGGCAAGGACAGCATTTAGTCAGACCAGCAGCGAGACCAAAACTGACAGGCATGACTCGCACCTAATAAGCATTACATACTGGAGTTGTCTGTTAAAAACTTCCTCCTGCATACACCCCATGAAGCAGACTTTTTCACTTCTTCACTTATTTATCAGCAGCATAGAGATTTTGCCAATTGTCTGGATTCTAACAGGAATAAACAACTTTATTTTAAACCCAAAAATAACAGGACTAAGAGACCACAGCTAGCGGCTCTGATAGGTGAAAGGTTATGGTATGACCAAAGTTACCACAGTTTATTTGAACAGGGGTACCAAAATCCATTGCAATCCATCCATTACTTGTCAAGACATTTCACTCAAGTCAAATGTGTGTGTGAAATGTCAATGTTATGATGGCGCTTGAGGAAAGGTGATCAAAGTCAGTAGGATTCATCCTCTGAGGACAATGAATGTCTCCACGATGCCACTTCATCCCATAGATGTTGAGATCTTTCACACAATTAGTGAAAACCTTTACATTGTGTTGACGCTAGAGGGAAATTCAGAGGGTCGCCAAAGTTATTAGGATTCATCCTCTGAGGACCATGAATGTCAAATATTAATCCAATAGTTGTTGAGACTAGGGATGTTCATAATTTAAATTATTTAAACCATTAACCAACAATTCTAATTTTGATCGATTAACACTATCACTATCACAATTGGGGATCGACCGGTACTGGTTTTTCAGGGCTGGTACCGATTATTTCTCGGTATGTTGATTATTAGTTAATAAACCGATAACCGATATTTGGAACTGATGTGCTACAGTGAAAATAAAAATCTTTAAGTCAAAATTAAGATTTTGGAATGTTACAAACTCCAACACAAAACTGTAGCAGAGACAGATTATATATTATATATATATATATATATATATATATATATATATATATATATATATATATATATATATTTATTTATTTATTTATTTATTATTATTATTTATTATGATTGTCAAATCATCAAAAATTGACACAGATGAGTCTAGATTAAATCTAGATCATATTTTGCCCATTGTCTCTAAACACCAACACTTCTATTTCTCAGAAGTGATAATAACAGTTAACAAGACTGTTTTTGCTTTGAATTACAATCATATTAATTCACATTGTCCAACAGTGAGATAATGTGCTGACAGTTGTTTTATTAGTGAAACATTCAAACTTGCCAACCCTTCAAGACATTTATGAACAATTCAATGTTGCAGGCCTAATTTTTTCGAGTATTGTGGCGTTCAAATAGGCACATTACTCATACAAACAAAGTGGCACGTCACTCTGGAGGTCGTTCAGCATGGCTGTAACCAACAGGCCCTACACATTAGGCCTTTGTGCTTCCAGAAACATCAGCCTCTTTTTTTTTTAAACCCTGCCTGCAGCACAGCCGAGCGCTGCAATGTGCTGACACCATCAGCTAGCGTATACTAAACCTTTTGCCACAGCTATATTCCCACCCACACCATGAAAAAGAAAAGAGGGAGAGAAAAAAAATAGAACAGCTAATTTCCATTTATCTTCATTTACAAGAGGTGTGTCTAATTTTCAGTGTCTGTTAAGATGAGTGGTTCAGTTTTGTATGCATATTGTGGATGTCCTGATGTGCTTTTCTGTTTGGCTCTGCTGGACCTAACTACAGCACAGCCATCCCTGCTGCTGATGATCCACGGACGACCGGCTTAAGATTTCCTGGGTAGCATACAGATTGTGTAGTGGCAGCAGCAGTGTAATAACACATTATCGATTTAAACTTGGGGAAATTCATTCATCACTGTACAACTCAAGCTGTATCATTCATCACTGAGCACAATACGTGAAAATCACAAGTCTTTCTACAGTCAAGGCCGAAGATTTCCTTGCATTCCGTACGGTTATGTAGAAATTTAAGACCCTTGGTACTTTACCCAACCTCCCTGGAAGAGGAAGCAAGAGCGAAGTATTGTTCGAATGGTGGAGAAAGAACCTCAGACAACTGCAAAATGTATTCAAGCTGCCATTCAGACATAAGGTACAACTGTTTCAATTTGCACCATATCCATTGCCAAATGAAATTAATGAAATGTAATATGGTAGAAGACCTATGACGACCCCACTGCTGAGAGAGAGAGAGACACAAGAAAGCCTAGCTGGAGTTTGCCAAAACCAACAAACATGCCAAAATCTTTCTGGGAGTATATCTTAATGACAGATGAGACCAAATTACAGCTTTTGGTAAATCACATAACCTCTAGCCTATATCTACAGAAAAAATGAAGCCCTTATAAAAGCCCTAAAATAACACTGTACCACCAGTCAAACATGGAGGAGGTCACTGATGTTTTGGGATTGATTTGTTCCCTCTGTTACTGGGTGCCTTGAATCTGTGCATGGCATCATGCAATCAGGAGATTACCAAGGTATATATGGAGTGCCATGTTCCACCCAGTGTCACAAAGCTGTCTCCATTGAAGGTCATGGGTCCTCCAGCAGGACAATGAACACATCACACAAAACACACATCAAAAAGCCCCCAGGAATTGTTCAAAAGAAAACACTGGACTGTCTTAAATTGGCCAGCAATGACTCCATATCTGAATCCCATTGAACACCTGTGGAGAGATCTGAAAACAGCATTCTGAAGAAGGCACCCTTTAAATCTGAAGACTGGAACAGTTCGCAAAAGAGGAGTGGGCCAAACTACCAGTAAAGAGGTGTAGAAATCTCATTGAAGTCTAAAGGAAGCGATTGACAGCAGTTATTTTGTCAAGAATTTTGTCAATGCCATTTCTGTTTATTTTCTGATTTATTTTAAAAGGATATGTTGAGTTCTAAATGAAGAACAAAGTACCTGTGTTGTTAACAGTGGAAAAAAAACTGTGGAGACCAAATACTTTTGTCAATTTCAACTTATTTTGTGTTTACTTTGTCAGGTACTGTATTTTAAATGTGCAAGGGTGCCAAGCCGTAAGCAGAAGATTAGACACACCATTAACACAAGGTTAACACAGAAGACAACAAATATAGCAGCAAGCTGATAGACAGCAAGTTTGCAAAGTAATATGAGGCGAGATGCCTTCAAGCAAAAACAGACTGGAGAGGTTAACATCAAACAGTGCAAGTCAAAGAGGCTCAAAACGGCATTCAGAGGCAGAGCACTCCAATCAACAATGTAGCTAACACTTCACGTAAGAATTCACTGGAACTGCTTGACAGTTCAAGGAAAAAAGCACAGCAAGAGCCAATAAATGCACTCTTTAGAAGACAGAGGTAGAGGTGGACTCTACAGTGAGAAAATACCAGGCCAGCATCACTTGACCAACACTCATAAGGCATGAAAGGATGGCCAAAAACAACGGGGATGCTCAGTCTAAGCGCTGCAATGAAATTGGATCTTCTGACAAAGGGCTACTGTAACACTATGGGGTGAGTTGGACAGAGATGGTTGACGCCCTGCACTCCCTTGGGCATTGAGATAAAAATCAGTTTAGTCAAGGTGTCATTTCAGGACGCACGTCTGCTCAAACTGACAGCAGAAATGGGTCACTTTCAAACAGTGAGATCTGCAGTGAGAAAAGTAAAATCTGCATGGGGGTGATACCTTGGTTGTACAATGCTGAGTCATTTGAATATTTCCATTGAAATGACCGTCAATCAGATGACCCATAGACCACAAGGGGAGGATGTCTTTTTAATTACCGCCAGCCACTCACTGACATCTGAACTGCATCGGAGCACATCTATAGGCCCCAGGCTGCCAACTGGTATGCACAGTATGCAGCTGCCTTGCTGCATGCAATGCACCATCCACATTACATGATTAGACACTGCATGGCATATATGCAAGGGGTCAGCAGTGTTATTACTCGTTCTGGCGTTGCACTTAAATAAATACAATGGCACTTAAGCAGTCCAAAATGAGAGTAGCCTATATATGCAGAGCCAGACAGCTACAGGACCTTCACATCCTTTGACAGTCAGTGTGAGATGCAGTGCCCTCATTAGTGCAGTGGAGGATACCTGTGGCCTATCAATGATCTCCAACAGCCATCGAGGAGTCGGCCAACTGGTGGTGGCCTGTCTCTCCCAGGGGCAAGCAGCCCGGGCTACAGGTTATCTGCTGCAGTGCATCTTACCGGTGCTTTGAGGTGTCAAAAATATCCCCTCTGCACTGGGTTGTGATCAAAATGTGGTCTCGACTGCACGCTATACACCAAAGCTGCACGGGGCGAGCTTTGTATACCATTGGGATTGTGAACACTTTTGCCTGCTCAAATTAAACCATTATCCCCCCCACGAAACTCGCGCTGTATCTTTAAAAGAAAAAGGCCCGACAACTTAACGGCAAAAACTTTGTTCAAGACAGGCCTACACAAGACATCTCGGCCTCCCGTGTCCTCCTGGCATGAAGATGTGTGTTATGCTGTATGTGCAGGGTATGGAATAGTGATGGGCAGACCCGGGCTAATGTGGCCTGGTGTAGCCCCTACTCCTTTATGCGTCTCTTTCCCCATTCTCTCCATCCCCCCTCTCGACGCCATCTGTTTGTGGCATGAGAGAATGTGGAAGTAAAAAAAGAAAAGACGACATTTTGCCTGTAGTTGCTGACCTACATCGACCGTTTGTCTCAGTTTAGCGTGAAAACCGCACCGAAAGACACCCGTTCAAAACGCACAGGCAGAAAAATCGCCAGACATAACGCGGGTACATTTTCTAGCCTGGTCAGGAGGAATTTAATAAGTTACGGTTGAAACACTCCTCCGCCTCGCCGGGCCGGACAAGTCAACGCTCCAGCGGCACATATACATTTCCTCGTTTATCGTCAAACGGAAGAGAAACATAAAATTATAACTCACCTGATTCCAAAATCGGTTTATGGTGGCGGCGTGATTGTGGTTAATTTCAATATGGGAAAAACAGTTACAACGGTGGGTCCCCGTTGTGTGTAGCAGGAAGGAGGGAAGGGAAGGCGAGAGGGGCTGACGTGAATGAATAAACAACTGAGCTCCTCCTCAACGCCACAAGTAAAGGCGGAATGTGGCTGACTTGGTCTAATTCACCACCAGCCATTAAACACCCTCTTTATGTAGTCGTTGTCAATGAATACTGATGTTTTAAACAAGCTTTACAACCTTTGATACCGACTATTAGCCTACCGTGCCACAACATGTTGTTAATAAAAAAAAGCCTACTTATTAGATAATCCATACGACAATAATATTAGTGTATAATTGTATTGTAATATTAAGTAACAATAACCTAGGAGTCATTTTTTTACTGTAAAACATATTTTGTATGACATTAACAAAATCCACCAGGTGGCGCTATGTCTGTATGGAAAGCATATGTCTGCATCCTGTCGACAGGACTGACATGCTTTAAGGCGTGTAAAAATATTTTGCTCTGAATTATACAAATTTGTCAGATATGGTTCTTCAAGGCTATAGTATCTTATTCAACAAAAGAAGTTTGATAAACTACTTACACTTCAATGTTTACTCTTCCTCAGTGAAAAAGCCAGAATCTATGAATAAAAAGTTTCACTGCTGGATGCAAATAAAAAGTCCATTCTCGGTACATGTGGACTGAGGACTTCAAGTTTCCACATTACATTTGTGTGATTGCATATTGGACAATGATTGGCTTCCAAACCAGTTGTGATGTCACAAAATCCTGCTTGTACAGATACACATGGGGAGCACACAGAAACTTTCCAGATGAATTTGAGAGTTGAGTTTACTGGCAAACTCTGCTCATCATTCTGAAGCTCAAACATCCAAGTTAAGTTACAATATATAAAACATATTTTTGAGTAAAATGGGACTTTTTAAAAAGAAGCCTTAACCCTAAAATAAAATTGTTTTGTTGTGAGAACCAGCTGTCCCCAAAAATGTGAGTCTCCATAATAGGACTGTGTGCACACATTTCTATTCCCACAATGTGAGTAATGCAACCACACACACAAAGATACACATACAGCAACAACCTACATTGTGACAAGAACAAATTAGCATAATAAACCTATTTCAGAGGAAAGCTGTCAATTATATATTTTTGACTACTTAGAATGACAAGATTAAACAGTGAGTACCAGATCTCCACGGAACTATTGTAGTTTTATTTTAATTTTATTTTTTTAGATTAGGTTATTTGAAGAAACATTGGAATAGATGGGGGAAGTGCATGAGGTGGAAAAAAGCCTTTTGATATACCCAAATGCCTCATGCCTCCTTGATAACATCAAAATGATTTGATTTATTCCATTAAAAGCAGTCTCCTGTGTCCTCAAGTGATTGCTGATTACGTTTTGATTGAATGGATTTAGAAACATATCAGAGAAACATACAATTATGACACTAGAGGGCACAAGCACTCTACTGAAATTGTGTGACTGAGCATTCAACATCGTTTCAGTGTCCCAATAATTCATGTCTCATATGATTCCTTAATTAATTCGTTATTGTTGATAATGTAGGAATAATTATATCAGTGTTTCTCTTATAAACTGTCAGAGAAGATCAAGGCAGGTCCGCTGTATGTTCATAGCTCTCCTCCTTTAAAGTCACACATTTTTACAACATGAAAGGAAACAATGCTCAATTGATCCTGTTAATTTGTTTCTGGCAATCAGAAAATGATTGAGAGGGTTTGTGTTGTATAATTAAAGAGTAAAGATGTGCTCTTGGTATTTGTCTGTGTGTGTCATAGCTGTGCCTTCCAGTCCTATACTGTGCTATCATTGGGCACAGAGGCCTGTGCAGGCTTCTGCAGCCTGTGATTATCCAGTGTTATTGACAGGATATCCTCTTTTACATAAAGATGCTGCTGTGGCGCCCTTCAGTATTTAGAGGCCCATTGATACAAGTGTGCTGTGAATTTAAATGTTTGCGGGTTGGTGGGCTCAAACATAGGTTAAAACTATGTCAGCGAAGTGAGAGGAGTTTGTATTGATTGTTATGTTAGAAGATTCAAGGGTAAGAATACTGCAGGCATTGTCAAAAGGGAAAATCCGCTTGTTTTCTCACAGTTAGAGTACATCACTTGAGCACACAACCAGACAATGTGGGGGTGTTTGAGAGCTCACTGGGTTATAAGTCATACTTCTGGCCATTTGAGGCTTTCTCTTTGTCATGCCTCTGTCTTTCTTTCATCTGTGTGCAGAAAAAGTGCTGTTCACATAATAAATATGTGAGGTAATATGCAGCAAACGCTCTGACTTACAGTAACACATACTCCTTTTTTCCATGCCAGCGTAATTTATATTCAAGACTGGTACTGTTGGTTCATCATGATGCGCTACCGTGATAATTACACTGCTTGCTTTTCGCATTGCAGAAATCTGCAGTGGAGTCTTTGAAAACGGCTTAAAAATGTTGTTCCTGTGGGTGGTTGATTAAATAGCAAGACCTATCTCCTCCTCGCCTTCCTCCTCTCTGCCCTGCCTGTCTAGACTGTGATTACCATCTGCTTCATCACTTTGGATGGTCAACTATTTGCTGTGCTCTCTCTCTCTCTCTCTCTCTCTCTCTCTCTCTCTCTTTCTCTCTCTCTGTCTCTCTCACACACACACACACACACACACACACACACACACACAAGCACAAACAGCCACAAACACAATAAAATAAGATGCTAAAGCAGATTCTTGTCAGACCCATTTAGGCAATATATCCTCCTAATTTCTCCTTTTAGTTGAAATACATTTATCAGTAAATTGTAGCATTAGAAGCTGGCGTCCATCCTGTAAGTACAGTATTTCCAGACTGATGCATGAACAGTGTGGTGACAAAGGTCGAGCGTATGACTGCATTTGTTTCTCAGGATGAGGAGCATGTTAGACTATGATTAATCCGAAATACATATTCGCTTAAAGTGCTCATATTATTTATTATTATATTCATGTTTTCTCTGGAAGATGGTAAGTCCCTTTGGGGTGGACTTTGAGCTTTTTCACTTTGTAAACCTATAATGTGCACAAAAAGATATATAACACAATAAAGGAAAGGGGAAAAGCCACACTTTAAGGGAACTTAAACAGATTTTCTCTAAAGGGAACTTACATCAGAGAGAGAATTTGCCATGATTGTGCCAGTGCTACTTATTATGGCCTCAGCAAGCTGTGTCCTGTTTTGCAATCAGGTATAATTTTCTTCTAAAACTACACATAATGATGATGTCATCTACAAGCCAATTATGCAACAAGTTACTGACAGTGAAAAGAAAGAGTTTGAGACAGGAATTTGTGCATGTTTGTGCAGCATACCTGAAATATGATAAAAGGCTGTTTGTGCAATGCTCAAACTATACTTTTTTTTAGCCCACAAACTAACTTGAAGTAATTAATACTAGACCAGCCTGCTTTGTCTCTGAACAACATGAAATATCAGAGCCGTGATTTACATCTAGCCTTGGGACCATGCTCACTAATAGTTATTGGACTTTCTGTTTTTGTTTTCTAGCCATGCTATTGGTATGTCTCAAGGAATCAGTCCAGACTGATGGACTACTGGATGGACTGCCATGATATTTTGTACAGACATTCATGTTACCCAGAGAATGAATCCTACTGACTTTGGTGATCCCCTGACTTAAATCTTTGGCTTTAAGTGAAATATCTCAATAACTCTTGAAGAAGGATTGCAATGACGTTTGGTACAGACATTCATGCCCCCCTCAAGATGAATTGTAGCCTAATCATTTTGGTGATTCTTTTTATTTAAAGCCATCATCAGGACAGTTTGTCTAGTACTTTGGTTTACCTGCGAAACTGATGGCATTCCCATTGGCCTCAGCTGTTCTTTGTATGTTGTAATGTCATGATAAACAATATACCTGCTAAACATCAGCATGTTAGCATTATTATTTTGAGCATGTTAGCATGCCAATGTGAGCATTTAGCTCAAAGCACTGCTGTGCCTATCATTACAGTCTCAATGAGCAGCTAGAATGGCTGTAAACTTGTAGTCTTGTCGATTACTTAGGCTTCACTAACACTTCATGTCATGTCATATTTAATTACACAAATTTGAGAGGGCATAAAAACGAAAGAGCCCAGCTTGTTCAATTTGTTACACCAATGTATTTTAACTTTGGCCTGCATGTTTGCTATTCATTCAAGTCAGTGTAGTAGGACTACTCTGTTTTCCCAAATTACTTGACAGCGTGTTTTTATTGGGGTGTAACAGCATTACCTCATTCGTCCTCTGACAGTTTGCTCCGAGCTTTCAGTGCTTTCAAGAGATGTACAGGCAGGGCGTGTTGGGGCAACTGAAGTTCACATGTTCAAATTCAAACCAAATCCCCGGAGAATGTTGCATAAGAGCAGGCTTCTTTCAAAGAAATACCCTGTGTTGTCATGAAGAATGAAAGAAAGAACAGAAAGCATTCTTTGTGTTTTCTGGACAGCTGTTGCATGTAGGCTTGGGATGTGGATTTAAATTCAGCTGCAAATGTTAGCAACATCTGTGTAAATGAATATCTCACCTTTATGCATGCTTCTTTTTCAAAAGGGCTTTTCTGTAAATACTATACAGCGTTGACTAGAAGGTGTTGCACACACATTCCACAGGACTGTAGGAAAAGTATGTGAACTATGACAACAGTGTGAATGCCACAGTGGGATCACAGTGTCTCAAGAATCCCACCCCAGTGAGGGGTTTAATATAGCTGAGGTCGTTCTCACCCCTGATGAGAGACCAGTAATTAACACAGGGGCATCCTCCTCCTATGACACATACTGTACTGCCCAACAGCCCACTTGACCAAGTTCTTGTGTCTATTTCAGGATATACAGCTCCTGTTACTTTGTTCAGGAGTGTACAGTGTCAAATGGATTAGAGTTTGCAGACAGACTGTCCACAGACAGACAAGAAAATGGAAGAGACGTCTTCATCGACAACTGTGTAGAACCTCAACACATGCAGACTATTGCTCTCTTGTGGTTGCCACATAATGCATCACCCTCTAAAGGGTTTGGTGTGTTGTCAAAGAGCAATCCTGATGTAACACCAGCTACCTTTTTAATTGCTGGAGCATTTTGTTCAGTGAACACAGAACTGAACAAATTGAACAAGCAGCAATACAGCCACCAATTGGTCCCTCTATCCTCAAGACTATTTCTGTTCTACCTTGAATGTGAAACGTTCTCAGTGTGAGTGTGAAACTGCTTTCCAACAGGTTCTTTCAATTTAAACAATAAACAACAATTACTTAATACATATAACTAATTCATAACATGATTCAAGTTATAATCCTAACAATTTCAGTCCTGATTGATTTGACGACACCTGTGGTTACTGTGGCAACAACAAAATTAGTTTAATACTATTACAAAAGATTGGGGTTACCACTTACCTTAGTGACAAATGCATTGTTTCCTGTTGTTTTTGCACTATAAAAGCCACACCCTGTTTCACCACTTAAATGCTTTTAAGGTGAAGCAGCATTAACTAAGTACTGGCACAATGCAGAGAGAGTAAACAGTAAACAGTGAGGTTGTTATTATGCTGGATTACATACTGCATTTATTCCTGTGAAACCCTTTGGCAATTAAAGAGTCCACCACTAACAACATTAGTGAACTACTAGACTACTAGAACTACTCGAGAGTTAATTACTGAATGTAAATACATGGAATGACTATTACAAAAAATGCCATACATAAAATAGTATAAAAAAATGAAGTCTGATTTACGTAATGAAAATCTTTATAATATTTTAACTTTGCTTCTTGACAGACCAACGGTGTGTGCTGTATTGTAGCTAATGTTGCTGTTTCTTTTTCACATGTTGGAAATGTGCGCATGTCTGTAAAGGATATCCTCATTAGATGGTGTTGGAAATGGCACCGACTAATCAAGTTTCCTTGAAAGCTGCACTTTTATCAGCATGGAAGCCAGCGCACCAAACACTTCATTGTTCATTTGTTCTTTTTTCCATTGTTGTTTCAAGACAAGGAGAAAGACTGATCAGGCCCACAGCATTCCTATTTTTTATTTATTTTTTAGGCCTTTATTTTTATAGGACAGCTGAAGACACGAAGAGGGGAGAGAGAGGGGGACTGACATGCAGCAAAGGGCCGCAGGTCGGACTCGAACCTGCGGCCGCTGCATCGAGGAGTAAATCTCTATATATGGCACACACTCTACCAGGTGAGCTACCCAGGCGCCCAGGCCCACAGCATTCCTGCTCAGTTCAATACAGCAACATCTATAATAGTGTTGGGCATTATTGCTAAACAAAAATAATAAGATATTTTAATAAGATATGTCAAAAGGTTTGTCTGTACTCATATTACTATAGGAAATGTAGATTTCTATCAATTGACTAAAACCTTGCTTCTCTGTACTGGAATCATGAAACAAGGTATGCAGGTGTAACCATTCAATTAGCCACCAGTTTACAATGCAATACAATGAGATGCAAACACCTCCCCAGAAGCAGAGAGCAGATTTTATGTGAGCAAACAATCTTGTTTATCTGGGAGAAAGAAACATTTAAGTAAGGACGGTTGTTGGCGTCTATCTGGCTCCAGTGCAAAGCTTTGATACAAGTCCTGTGATTTGGTGGATGGGAGATGTAAGCCGTGCACCTGTTCAGGGATTCTCCCTTGCTCCTTGAAAAAAAGAGTGTTTTGTAGCCCGAGGTGGGCGGCTGACACAGGTGCTGCCTCTGTTTGATGTAGACTCTCAGACTGGGGGAAATCCACCCACCTGTATCCATCTGAGTTATTGAAAACTTTCTCTCTTCTGAATTCACATAGGTTTAACAGTACCTTTTGACTGGACGGATGAGTCTATGGCACATAACAGAAGAGATGGAGATTGTTCAGGTACATAACGTTGCAGTTTGAAACTGGGATGAAATCTTAACACGAGGGTTCTTTACTAAGGAAAGTAAAAGCTGAGCCATAGTTCATGGACTCTACACTTTATATCATAAATGGTATTGGATTTTCTTTCCAATAAACTCTTGCAAAACTACTCGTACACTGAGTCGTCAGAATCAATGAAATATTGACCATTTCTTTTTTCCAGTGGTTCTCTTGTAGTAGGGAAAGCACACATTTATTTGAAGGCACATTTGATACCAAACCAAGGAGACAGATGGCCTCCACTGATAGGTGATCCATAATTACAGATTAATTCAAGCATGAAGAAATACATTATAAATACGTAAATTGAGCACAAGATAAGGCTGGCAGCATATGTCAGACAAATGGTGTGCTCTCTGACTGCGCAACAGCAAACACACTTATTGTGTCTCTAGGTCTGTTTGTTTAACGAAAGATGCCACAGAAAAAACAGAAAACACAACTTTCAGGGTCCTTAAAAGGAAATATAGATTTAGGGCTTGAACTGGAATCAAAATCATGTTGGGGAATGGCACAGTATGTCAATGCCATGCAATGTCACCTCACAGCATAAATGCCCTGATTTTTTTTCTTTGTAAGAAAATCGTTCCAACAAAAAGATTTGACAGCAAGGTTGGTGGATTGTCCACTGTAACTGGCAAATTGTTTCTGGGCAGGCCTGTTGGCATTACACATTTTAACTGTAGTTGTTCAATGCTTAACCACTTCAAATAAAATGATATCCACCCTCATTGTCCAGGGGTTAGAGCACATGTCTCTGCAACCAAAATCTCAAAATATCAGCAAATGAAAAGCAAAACTCTCTGCATTGCTTATCCCTATGGGTAAAATATAAATTATTTGTAAATGTTTTGAACGTTTAACCAAGCGTTCTTGTTACGTTAAGGTCAAATAAATTTACTACATGCAGATTGATTTGAAAATGAGCTGGTCTGGTTCTAGTTCTTTATTGTTTCATAGGAAGTAGAAAGAGAAAAGCTGGTAAGAACTTGCAGCAGGCAAGTGAAGCGTCACCGAGGCCACATTAACCACGTGGCTAAGAATATGAGATGGGGCTTTGGACTGACTGAATACAGCTGTGCTTCATACTCAGGAGATCTCAAGTGTCTGAAGGAACTTGTACAACCTGTCAATGCTATCATTCAGCTATTAGAAGAGAAAAAGAAAAATCTTTGAAGGCTGCTTTTCAAAGATTGTTTCATCTTACACATTCTAATTTGCTATTTTCCTTCCTTACGTTTTTACATAGCTGTCCTTTTATTTGCATTATTCTGCAATCTTTTAGTTTTTTCAGTTTTCAGTTGACCTGAAATAAAGTTTCATAGAGATAGCACTTAAAACTGGACAGAAAAGGAGAGACTCTCACATCGGCAAAATGCACATCCATTAGCAGTCATTAAAGCATGACACTGGCCACTGACTCATATGTCACTGAGACACATTCCTGTGTGATCGTTTCACAAATGCCTGTATGCATCAATTAAATCCCATCAGTCAAAGGTTATCTAATACTGAGCGGGTCAAAGGATGAGCCTGGGATGAAACTACAGCAATGACTCACTTTAAAGTGCTCATATTATGCTCATTTTCAGGTTCATAATTGTATTTATGTTGTTTAATTTTCAAAAAACACTATATTTTTGTTATACTGCATATTTCTGCAGCTCCTCTTTTCCCACTATGTGTTAAGCTCTCTGTTTTAGATACAGAGTGAGGCATCGCACTTCTGTTCCATCTTTGTTGGGAGTCGCATATGCACAGTAGCTAGGAAAGGACTGCTAGAGTATGAGGGAGTGCCATGCTAGCAGCTAGGCGAGCATTATCACGTGTTACAAAGTGACGCACATTCGTCACAAAGTAAATGCTGGACTACAACAGAGCTGTTCAGAGCAGTTTGTGAACAGTGTTTTCTCTGGAAGATGGTAAGTTCCTTTGGGGTGGACTTTGGGCTTTTCACATGCACAACAAGATATATAACACAATAAAGGAAAGGGAAAAAGCCAAAAAGCATAATATGAGCACTTTCACACTGACAGACCAATTGTATTCATCAAAGAGAAGCAACATTTCCCAGTGGCCTTGTTGGTCACATCTCATTGACTTAATTCTTCTTCTTCTCCTCTCTCAAAGGTGCTTTAAGCCATTCTAAGCTTCCCATTTCACTGTGATGTTCAGTTTTTGAGTTAGAATTTGGGAGGTCAGAGATGCTATAAATGTCACTTTGGATGAAATGTGCTTCTAATTGTGCAACAAGAGAACTGTTTCATGTCTGGAGTGTAATGCCCAATTTTAGTTTTCAGTGGTTTTTAATAACAAATGTTTGCACTTTCTGGGCAAATTGTTTGGGACTTTTGATGTAACAGCAGGTTTCCCCAAAACACTGAATGAATCAGACTTGTTTAATACACCAGCTGGACCCAGAATTTAATCCATTCATCTTTTCTTGCCTGCAGGCCTCACGCTACTAATATTGTTCACCTGCTGCTGAAATGCACCATAAGGCACCCAGGGACCTGCAAAATTTTAAAGTTTGGGCATTAAGAAGAGATTGATTAGCAGAATTACGCAAAATTACAGGATATGACGCATGTTTCTGGAAAATGAGTGTTTCTTGTCAGAGCCCATGTCATAAATTGCATCACATCCTTTCTTCCCCCTCTGGGCTGACTGGATTCATGAGTGCTGGGATGGGCTTGGCTGGGCTGGACAGCGATGACTCTCCTACTTCTCAACAAGGTCAGAACTCAACAGTGTAAGAGTGTGTTTGTTGTCTGCTCTCTCCTGGCTCTCCTTCTGTCTTTCTCTCTCTCTGTCTTTCTTCTCAGATGTGTCAATCCATCAGTGATTGATGTCTCCCCCTAGGACTTGACTCATCTTTCACCTGCAGCCTGCCTCACAGCTGTTCAATGAGCTCAGCACAGGCCCACATGCATGAACACACAGCTCTGCACACCGTAATATAAGCTCCTCAAAGGCTGTTTGGTTTTTGGAAAGTCCAAAGGCTGATGTATCACAAGCCTCTGTCTGAATCATCTTGCATCCAGTATTTCTCTCTTCACCGAGTTTCTTCCTCTGCGTAGTTAGTATTTACTTTATTGATTGGGAGGAGATTCGGAAGTGAAAGATCAGTCCAGATACTAGCTTAGCCTCCTTTTTTGCCACTTGCCTCTTTGTATGACAATCAATGCTATTATTCAATATATGTCCCACCCTTTATTGCCATTCCCAAGAGCACAGAAATAAAAATCCACTTTTCAGCTGCAGAGGTTGTAATTCCATGTTGCCAGAGCCTATTGTATTGCAGAAGCTGCATCTGTTCTTGTCTTGTATTGTCTATTGATGGTGTGGGAGCAGCAGGCGCCTCGACGGGCACAATTATGCTGCTTCACAAACCAGCGAAACTGCATTTCCCTAAACATGGATCAGCGTTTTCTTGAAGCCAAAGGTGAGGAAAGGCTGAATAAATATATTTATCCTCTACAGTAACAGACCTTAAGGCTTTATGCTAACGCTCAGCTCCACAGCGCCTGCAGTAACATATTCATGCAAATATGATGAGCAGGTTAAATACTCAGCATTGGCTCAACCACAGTATCATTTCTGTTTGTTTGGCCTTGGTTTTTGGTTTAGGGCAGAGATTATGCTTGCAGAAAGTTATAAACCAAAATCCTTGCTTTAAACAGACAGACCGGCCTGTGTTTGGAAAGATGTCTGCAGAGCTTTTGGGGGTTAACACAGTGTTTCAAAGATGTGAATGCTGCTGACAGCAAATATTGATAACATTTTAGATTACAGCCAGCAACGTACAGCATAATTACTCCGAAATGATGGTGTACCAGTACAGTACATATACCAATACTTATATGTGGAATGGGGAACAAGATATGAAGTTAATATAATGTGCAGCGCTCAACGATTGTTTCGCAAAGCAGCTGCTTGTAACATTTTTGGTTGTTGTTGTTGATGGATTAGCGGGGAACTCTATTACTGCATATGTGAAAAAACATTTGTGGCTCCAGCAATACCTCTGCGTAGTTTGATAATTTGCCTCAAGTGATGTCACTTGAGTCAGCGTTAGTTGGGGCTGAAGACTACAAGTTTGAAAAAACAATCTGTGGGTGTGGAGTTAGAAAGAGTTTAACAGAGCGCTGTAGCTAGCTTGAGGCTATAAGCTACATTACCTGCTACTATAGCATACCACATCTGAATCGTTGACCAAACTGTCCAAATTGTATTTGAGTTGCTAATCTTTTGACAAGGAAGAAGAATGTGTGAAAGACAATATCTCGGGTTCTGCTGCATCCATTTTGATCCCTTTGTTTTTTTTTAAACTGTCCATGGTGAGTTTATGCGTATTATAGTGTTATAGGCTACTAAATCAGAGAATTATTTTACAAAGACCCAGGATTGCCAGGTTTGGAAAGCCAACAGATACGTTTTTCATGTTTTACTTTATTTAAAGGTGCTCTAAACGATGTTGAGTGATGTCATTTCCTGTTGACGTTCAAAGTATAGTCAAACAAAATGAAGGCTAGCTTGCCCCTCCCTCCTCCTCCTCCTCCTCCTCCTCCTCCTCCCGCTCCTGTCCCCTCCCCCTTCCTTCCGTGCACTAACCCACCAACCCCCACCCCCAAATCCTTGTTGTCAGTTATTGGCTGGAACACTATTTGTTATGTTTGGTGGTGCAGGTTGGCACAGTTTGTTTTTGTTGTCGTTTGTGGAGCCTGGGCTGTCTACAGAGGCCGCATTTTCTTTACAGTGTGTTCAGGGGACAGGCAGCTAGCGGATAGTGAGGAGATGTTTGCTGTATGTGACAAAAAATGTTGTAGCCTAAAAAACGCGTGACATCACTTAGAGCACCTTTAACTACATTTATTTAGGATGTGATACCCTTTGACTGAATATCTACAGCAGTATTCATTATGTAGAGTACTACGGTGAAAGACATGCCAGATTTCTCCTGTTACTATACAACCAAACAGCAATGTACTAAAATCACAAAACACATGCCTGGCTGTTACATAATAGACATACACAATAACAATGTTAGATGATTCATGTTACCACAACAGTTTCAACGTGGCCTCCTTCCTTCTCTGTTAGGATCAAATTCAAGGTTCAAAGACTGGAAAGTCAAGAGAATTATGACAGAATCAAGTTTCCTTGACAATAACATGAAACAAACAATTGAATCTGAATTGCTTTACTTGAACTAGACAAACAAACATCAACAATGCATGTGAATTGAATTACTGTTCTACATGGTTGGTCCTGAATCAATTGCTTCCTAGAAAACTGACACAATCCTTTAGTCCAGCAGGGAAGAAATGTGCTCTGACTGCTGTGCTGGAGCCAAATGAAAAAATAAAACACTGCTTTACATTCCCACTACACAGCATCTTAGTCTTTGTCCAAATTTGTGTTCCTCCTTTATCCTATCCCCATAGTCTGTTATACGTGCAAAGGGAAATGTCTCTTTAGTTTGGCATTGATACATTGTCTTAACAATTACTCATTTTTCCACTACTGACTGACCATTTTTATTTTATTTTCCATCTTCAATATCTTTTTATTGAACAAAACTGTGTGTAATGGTGATACGGGGGGAAGTAAACAGAACAGTAGAGGAAAAAATAGAGAGAAGCTCCTGGATATATTGTGACTATTGGGCAGTCAGACAACTACAGCAGTTCGCCAACTCACCAACTAGCCCTGCGAGTAGTCACTACGTCACCAAGCTTATAGTCCAGGGGTCTCCAAACTTTCTTCATCTACTATTCTAGCTACTTTAAAATAGGGTAACCATATTTTGATTTCCAAAAAAGAGGACACCCGGCCCGGCCTCGAGACACAAATTCAGACAGGCTTCTCAGAGGTTAATGAACATACTTTATTATGCCTCAATGGTACAAAAATAACTTCTGAATTCCTTCTTATATTCACGACCTTCCACTTCTGGGATTGCTCTGTTGCTGGGGAAAAAATTCGCTGTATGTCCTTCTTTACGGCCGGATGTCTGTTATCTTACACTTTCTTTGTGTTGGAATTTTAAACTCTGGTCGATATATGAGGACTATGGTTAACTGCTCTTCAGATCTCTGCAGGGTAAATCCAGACAGCTAGATAGACTATATGTCCAATCTGAGTTTTCCGTTGCACGACTAAAACTACTTTTGAATGTACATATGTTACGAAATTTTTTTATCGCACGATTAACGTTCTTTCGGATCTAGCTAGACCGGAAACAAAACAGATACAGCCTGCAAAATTACGAATCCCACTATGGCCACACCATGTCACGCCCTACGAAGCAGCTCGATTCGTTAGGGTTAGGCATTTCACCTCGAGTGGTTAAGGTTAGGATAGCGGATTGGTCAGGGGATAGGACCTGAACAAATGGGTAACAAATTACCTTGGACGCCTGGCCAATAGTAGTGATTGTAGTATATATGTAGTTATGTAATATGTAGTATATATATATATATAGCCTACAGATTTGATATGGAATGGAGCATATTTAATTGAGGAAAAGGTACAGCTGCCACAAAAAATACTCTCTTGGTATAAAGATTGTTTGAAAAGACATATGCAGCCAAGTGCAGCCAGAATCTGTTCCCATTTAGCCAGGAGGTAGTTGACCTCATCAACATGATAATTGTCAGATGGCTGACATCATGGGGAACCTATCCACGCCACTAACAGTCCCCCTGTCACATCTCAAAGAGTTTCTTTTCCCTTGATGGTGTGTATAGGGCATATATGTGTGTATTCATTCCTGGACTGGCCCTTGCACAAAACACTATTCAGACTCACCAGGGGTGTCCGCCTCAGGCTCCCCTTGACGTCACATTAGTTACAATAAGACAATCAATTGATGGGCCTTCCCCTACGGTGCTTTGAATGGACGTCTGCCACTGTTTGACAAGGCTTCTTGGTTCTTGGGAGTTTAATGTCCTTAACATTTAACCAGGCCCAATGTGGCTAAGCTGACATTTGCATATGACCCTGACAGATTATATACAGCCAATCACAGAGAGAGGACAATAAGGTTTTCATGGTGTCTTTCAAATTGACTGGAAGATATACTGTGTATGATCTCTCTTGTCATTGGTCGTAAGTGGAGGAGTTGTGTAAAACATGTACCAGTAGGGTACAAATTCAGGTTGTCCAGCAAATTTGACCAAACACACAACTTAACTCATATAGGAACTCATTTACACATTAACTTTTCAGTCGTTCTGTCATCCAGCCTATTTCTTCCTCTCTGCAATCCTGCTGAACTGTGTAAAGTTCTTCAGATCTATGACAATATTTATCCCCAATGAAGGAAAACCTTTTTTCAGCTTTTTCCCATTTCCCTTATGTTCCCACTATGTCATCAGTCTTGTGGATGACTGGCTGCCGAGCTGATTAATTGCCTGGCTGGCTGCTTTGCAATCTCACGGTGATTGTGCAACTGACTGGCAGACGCACAATAACTGTACAATTGGTTGGTTCTTTTGCTGACTGACCTCCAAGGTGACCGACTGGCTGGTTTGCAGGCTGACTCTCATCAATTGCTTGCACTCATGACTTATACACCGCCAACTGAGTCCAGGCATAAAGCTTGCGTCATTCTACATTTTCCTTATTATCAATGTGCCTCATGAAAAAAAAAAAACCAACAGTGTGTTAGTTAATATTTTCTGACATCCCCAGCTTTCTGTGGCTCTCAGCCCCAAACCCATTGGTCCCTATTGAACACATAATACTGATAATGTAAATGTATTGGGTAATGAATATATATACCTTCATGTTTGGAAAAGACCAAAAACAATCCTAAAACATCTGGACACTGTAGTTTTCAGCAGATGTTACTCAAACAGGAGTAAATAATGTATTAGTTGGCACTATTTTTATCAGTGCATAAATAAACATTTGGTGATATAGTGTGTATTTCTGTCAGCAGAACAGTGTAAACTATAGTGTCTTCAAGATAATGAAGAAACAACGTGCAAAGTGTCTGACTGATGTGTTTCTAATCGTTTTTGGACAACAATGGAAGTCTATGGCACAGATAAATAGGACTTATTAGGCTTTGGATAGTAGACAGTATTTGCTGGAAGGGTCAATTAATGTTTGTATTTTATCTTTTCATGAGATTTGTTGACAATAAACAGAAGAACACCATACGTATCCCATAGAGGCCCTAAAAACATATTTTCCCATTTTTTGAGCATATTATTAGCCTACATGGACACAAAAGTTTCAGCCAAAGTTTAAACAATTTAAATTATTTCACATAACATATTTCTGTATTTTGTTTTGCTCATCTCACTGGTTTGAAGTTGGTGGGGCTCAGCTGGAAGAAGGTGATGCCATGTACTTTCATGCACGAATCACTATATGTAACAATATTTGAATCAAAATGTAATGATGGTTGTGGGGTTATTTGTGGCTATTTGCTTAGGTCATTAACTCTGATCAAACCTAAACAATCCTGATGAAGTAGATTAGGTGAGGTTTTAACACTTAATAAATGATACCCAAGGATGTTTTCTTTTCAAATCTGACCTTTATTGTGGCCGGGTTGACTCAGTGGGTAGAGCAGGTGCACATAAACATAGAGGTTTATGCCTCGTCGCAGATGTTTAGGGTTCGAATCCGACCTGTGACGATTTCCTGCATGTCTTCCCCATCTCTCTCCCCTTTCTCACCTAGCTGTCCTATCCATCCTCAGTGGAAAAGACAATCAATAGATAATATTGTGCATCAGACCTCAGAATCCCATATAAGGTTTGGGAGCAATGCTTGGGAGTTCTCAGTTGTTGTGAAAGAGCTTTAAAGCTGATGGAAGCAGATAAAAGAGGTCAGGAGGGGACAGATTATCCAGTTCTCTTAAAGCTTTTACTTCAGTCATTGTTTGCATTTTTGATTGAGTAATTATCTGATTAGGTTACCCGAGTGATTTGTGTCTCTCATTGCCAATGTCAACAAAACAAGCTGTTCCAGAAGATCTATCTGTCTGTCTCCTCGGGCGGTCACAGTCAGGGATCTCTCCAAGAAAACTCCATATTTGTCCCGTTTCTTTCCCTCCTCCGCTGCCTTATGAAACAGGGTTAAGTGATGGTTTAAGGCCGAGAGACATCCTGTTTCTCTCTCCCTTCCTATCTCTTTCACTCTCTTGCACACACTCAATCGTTAAAAGAAGCATCTGTTTCAACTCTTGCTGTATCTGGAAGCTGATAAATGCCGACTATTTGTACAAAATATTTGCATAGAAACCCTTCAGTGTTTGAGTATTGTTCCTGAAAAGTAGTACACAGGATGCACTTCAGGCTGCACTTGCCTCTCTCATTCTTTGTTCCCCTAAGCTCTGAGAGGCCCATGACCAGACAGTCTATGAAACTGGAAGATCTTGTTAAGAACAGAACAATTTGTTCCGCCAAAGGGGAGACATACACACACCAAGTAAAATTCCTTCAAGACAAAACCAAACAATTTAAGCTGATGAGTTACAGCTGAGGAGACAAAGTGATAACCATTCTCTTGACACTTCATTAAATTACTCGAATCAGAGCATGGGAAGAGGCCCCTCGGCCTGTACGTATTGCATTGTATGGTGTTGATGTTATGGTGAAATGGGACTAACATAGACAAGAAGTGCCTTCCACTTGTCAACCTTACATCTCTTTAGCTCTAGATTACATGTTTTGCTATTATAGTGCTCAAAAACCTGTGTTGTTTCGTTGAACACAGTGTCAGGTAAAGAAACCTGTGCTGGTATTTTCTAATATCACTTTTCTTTTGCCACACAATTTTGCCAGCTAGACAACCTTGGCATTTCCCAGAATCTGTTCTTTTAGAAGATGTGTTTGATGGTTTACCTTTACATAGCAGAGCAATTGACATCAGACAAATGTTATTAAAGTTTAGTCTGTTAGGGGCAGAGCAGCAAGACACAGGATACAGGTTTTTGGATTTAAAAAAGATGGGTTTTTATTTTCCCTTAAAAATGAGAAATGGCAAAAGCAAACATGATTATTAATAAATTGGACCCTAAAAGAGGTCAACAGAACATAACTTATTATTATTACTATTATTATTATTATTATTATTATTATTATTATTATTATTATTACTTAACACTGGTCATTGCATTAGTCAATCTTTACATGGCAGAGGCCAGACTGAGGTCCCCTGGGTCAGCAGCACAGTAACACAAAAGAAAGACAAATTATATTAATGCGACTTAAAAATGACAGAACTTAAATTTTGACAATGCAAAAAAAAATGTATGTGAATGCTTAATTTAGACATTATAAATAAAAAAACATGCTAATAAAACAAATATTATTTCCCAAAATTGAACTATTTAAAGCTGGACCTTTTGTCCTTTACAATGAGCTTTAGCTGAATGGATGAGACAGTGGATGAAAGCAGAGGCACAATGTCTGTGCTCACGCTTTATCGTAATGGACACTAATCTGACACAACACCATTGTATTCCTGTTCGGCACTCCCTTTCAGTTGGAACAGATTGGACCTTTTTGACCTAAAACTCAGTGGTGTTGAGCCTTCACAGCATATGAGCTTTATGTTTCGGTTTTCAGAATGTATGTGGAGTGCCGTTTTCAGCACCATATATAACATTGTTCAGGCTTTATTCGGTGTGAGTGGAGCTATTATTTTCCTGTTTGTGCTCCTGCAAGTGTCTCATTGGGGAGAGAAGAAAAGGACAAGCATGTACCTTTTTCTCTGCACAACCTTAGTGAGTCCTTCAGCTGATTGGGGGCAGGAACAGAAGTCCCTGTGTATTCAGAGAGAGAGAGAGAGAGAGAGAGAGAGAGAGAGAGAGAGAGTGAGAGAGAGAGAGAGAGAGAGAGAGAGAGGCCTGGCCGTAGGGTTGCCAAGGCAACAGGGAACAGTGCAGGCATGGTGGTGAAAGAAGAGGGGGTCTAAACTGATAGGGATAACTGGAAACGCCAGGGGACACCTTTATGCATTAAAATACTCCACACTCCCGTTTGAGGGAGAAAAAGAGAAGTTTCCTTTTTATTTCACCAAACTAAATTAAACTATAAATAGTGCTGCTTAGGCAGTGTCTGAAATTGAAGAGCCCAGTATCAGGGAGTGTACCTTACAGGTGGACACAGAGCATTTTCCAGTATCCAGACCAGGGTGAATGGATACTTTGATCTATTTCTCATGTCTACTTTATGGTCTGCAGTGCACTGAAATGGACACTCTTGAAATTCTTTGCAGTTATTTGTAGCAAAGTAAAATACATCCTATAAGAGCTCACACTGATGCTTACACTAAAATACAAATGTTAACATGGCTCCATCCCTTCTACCTGCTCCTTTTTTCCAGGATATAAATATAGACACATTTACATACAAATTGGGAAACAAATGAAGACATATTGGAAATATGTGGTTAATACGAGTTATCTAATGCCATTGACTATAAACTATAGACCTGTCACCATCTGATGAACAAGATATATTAAAACAAAGAAAATTGTGACTTTTGCCATAAATCCTTTCTGAAAATGTAGCCAACAGCAAGGTCTGTCCAGGCTGTTTAACCTGGCCTAATGATTTAAGATGTGTACTGTGTAATTCCAACACCGCTTGTTAAATTCCAAATGGGTGTTGCATGTTTTCCCATTTACTCCAATTCTCTATTCACTTTAAAACATTAAATAAAAGCAAAATACCCCCACAAATGATTTTAAATAAAAGAAAACTGGCCCATGTCCATTTAAGTACTCATAGATTACATATTAGACACTACATTCCGGAAGTGACCATTTCAAGCATGTGGTTATATAAAAAAAATCCATTCATTGTTCTATCTGAGGTCTTTCTTGTGCAAAGCATCTTCACAAGGTGTTTGCAGGAAATGCTGTGCCCAATAACAGTAACATACCCATAGCTACCTCGTCTGAAGAACCATTCTGGCAGAGCAGATGGTCTCTTCCTGGACATAAATGTCCAAATGTTTATGAGACTGTGTGCAGGAAAGACATTTCGAGCATGCATATTGCCGATTACATATTGGATAGACCTTTTTCACTAAAGACATTTTGACATGTCAAAATAGAAAAAGCACACACATAATCAAATTGATGATAGCTGGATTCTACCTGACGATGTCTTCAGTTTCAGGTTCCTGGTAGCGTGTATGCTGGCTTATAGTGCGTTCCAGACACAATTTTTAGCCCGTAAGTTACGACTTCAAGCCGCGACTCACGACTTGGTAGCGTTCCAGGGTTCAGGTTGGGCTACGCTGACGTTGACGTTAGCTACTGGCTACGCTGACGTAGCCTGGAACGCAGCATTACTGTCACACTGCACTGTCTTGGCTTTCTGGGATACCTGAATAGAACAGTGCCATCGTTTATGTTATTAGCAACACCTGTGCTTTTCCTACTATGACAATGTCTGCTGTGAAAAAGGCCTATCAACACAGTAATTATCTGCACATACTGTTAGTTCATCCCTGCAGGATATGAACTCCTCTTACATTAACTGTTTAATTGTTTAACTGAATTACCACAGCAAACATGTTTCCATAAATGCTAATTAAATCACAAGATAAGCAATGTGGCAACAAATCTATGGTATATGTAATACAGCCAGTGGAACATTTTATGTGCACATGCTATACTGATAGACCATCCATTGCAGTTTAGCATGCCATTCTCATGTCAGCGGTCTTAATTAGTGCTTAGTTTCCAGAGCCTGGGAACCCTACCGCCATGTTGACTTTAGATGTGGCCCCTTTCCAACCGGGCATGGTTTTGTTTTTGTAAGAGCAGGAAGACACAGGTTCACTGGAAATTACACATAAACTGGCCAGAACGGGCAAGATATGACCATATAAGTAATGTAAACAACCTATGGGTGTTTTTTTTAATCTTTCAATTAAAGTGAAAATGTTACACACTTTTGGAGACTACGCCAATCATTGAATAGTTATAAATCCTGTGTGTTTCGATCCAATATTCTGGCACCATAGTCCTCACACTGTGATGAACACAGATTTTCAAACTGCATTTATCTGGGTTAAATGGATGTGTTAACCCATTTATAATATATTAATGTCACTTCCAGTCTTTCACAGGGGTTTCTACAATAAACAGGCACTAGTCTAGGAAGTATGCATGTTACGAGCAACATGTAGTCTAAATGAGTCACATCCACTCACATGTGGGCACAAGTCCATTAGCCTTTGTCACATTTCATTTAGTGAGTCAAGAGGATCTCTAATGGCTTATGACAAATAAAAGGTCAGACCTATTTAGAACTTCCTCACATGCCGATGTAACCGATGTAAAAAGCTGAAATTCTTGCTGCATTATCACTTCACCGTCAAAAGGAACTGAGTTTAGTTGACCTGAATTGAAATATCTGCAGCATTACCTCTGAATAGACACATGGTGATTAACTTTGATAATGACCGATGCTGTTAATTTACATTTTCTGTTGACATTCAAACCGCATTGTCCAACAAATACATTGAAATTAGTTCAAATGAGGCACTTCTCTGATCTTTGACAGCCCACGTCACAAAAGATGGATGGAGAATTCCCAGTCAGCAATTCCTACATGGGAGATGAGAGGACATTGAGAGGACAAAGACATAAAAAGGAGTCCATTCTTTAGCCACTTACTGATTATGGCCAAAATCTGCCTTAACTTGAAACAGTAGCATGAATCATTAGAGGAAGGTGTGTGTGAAAATATCCAATATCTCATAAAATTATATTGGCAGAATAAGCATGAATTGCAGCACTTCTAAAAGCAAGTATAACAGCAAACATGCCAGAAAAATGGTAAATAGAGAACAATCGTCAATCATTCCTACTCCGTAGAACCTTTTATGTTTGTTTCCCCGCTGAGATTTTCTCCTGTACTTTAAAGTATGTTAACTGTATTAGTGTTGCATTAGCCCATGTCACTGCTGAATCATTGTGCTTGTTGTCTTTCAAACAAAGCCCTGCTGCCAGTCCTGTAGTATCACATATAATTAACTTCTCTTTAGTCAGAAATCTCTAAAGGCCTGGACACACCAGGATTTAAAACAGTGAAATGTTGTGGTGAAATCAATTCATTCCAATGAAATTCCACCGATCAGAGGATCTGCTCAAGGAGGTTAATGTTTTAAGTAGAGTTCAACTTTGGTGAACTTTGACATGCAAATTTGCACTATTGACCAATAGCAAGCAGTCTTGACATTGCTGACCTTTGAGGGGACAGAGAACCAGAGAGTCTAAAATAAAGGACACTATTATTATTAGCTGTTTTATTTAATGTCCTCTGTCGGAGTAAAAACTGTTCCACAAAAGAGACATGATGAGTTGATGGTACATACACGTCTTTTGAATACACTTATTGTCCCATTAGCAACCGAGCTAAGCTAACACATTTGCTAACTTATCATTAGCAAGCTTGTTAGCTTGGAGAGCTCCTCCTTCTCAAAACCTTTTGATAGTTTTGATATAAAACAGTGTGTAATGGTGAACAAAACTTCCAGTAGGAAGTAAACAGAACAGCAAAGAAAATTGAGAGTAGATCTGGGAGATAATGTGACTGACTAGCGCTAGCCCGCCAGGCCGCCTAGCAAGTTAGCTTGTTAGCTACAGCAATTCACCAACTAGTGAAAAGAGGCCACTCGATGAACTGCAGTTTTTGGGACTTCCGCATTGGCTTCTTTTTTCAGCACCGGTGGTTGCTGCTTGGTCAGGATCCACGCCTGTTTTGTCTGGACGAGTATATGCCACTTTGCAGTGTGACTGCCGCTTATAAGAGAATAGACATACACACAGACCTGACTTATGAAAATGAATGAAGACAGCTGGGAGGAAAGACTTTCATATTTACGTGTTTCTGCCACCTGAATCCCTCCTATCTTGTTTTCTGCCTGTCTGGTGACAGATTGGTACAGAGAGAGCAGAGGTGCAAAGATGACCCTGAGCTGTCATTGTTTTCCTACTAATGCCCTTCCTTCTCACTCCCTCTTCCTCTTCTTCCTTCTCCCTCTGTTTCTTTTTAGGGATGGCAGGCTGCTCAAAGAGAGGTGATTGCTGCTGCTATAGGGTAAAAACTAAAGTGTGTGCTTTATCTTCCATTTAGAGACGTGCTCTGTCAAAGCCAGCAGAAAGTGTTTGGAATCACTCACCTGAAATGTCAGTGACTTCCTAACAGGGTGTCCATCAGTGCTTTTTCAAACTGACAAGGGATCCATTAGCTGGTGGAGTGTGTCATGGAAAGGGGCAGGTTTGAGTTTTTTTCATCTCCAGCAAACTGTTAGCCTGTATGACATTGTATTTGGACATGAAAGTTTTGAATACTTAAAGTACCAGGATGTTTTGGTACATAATCTAAGAAATGTGGTGCGATCATTATACCTTCTTGATTATAGCTGTTGTTTATGTTCTGCTCATATGTACACAACCACAACTACACAAACACAAACACACACACACACACACACACACACACACACACAGGTGCAGCCACCATGACAGCATTGCACTGTATGCAGCATGGACACACTCTTTAATCATCCTGTCGTCCGCTGCAGAGGGAGAATATACAGTGATGGTGATGCAGACACAAACACATGCACATGCACAAATACACACCCACACCTTCCCCCACCGTAGCCCCCCCTGCAAACCTACCATTCCCTAGTCCATGATGTAATGCTATCAGACCCCTCCTCTGCTGTCTCTCCCTCCCTCTGTCTCTCACACACTCCTCTCTCTCTCCTCCTCATTCTATTGGTGGCTCCCGCCTGCATCTGCTGGATCAGCTCTGACTCCCTGCACACACACACATACATACATACACACACTCACTCACTCACTGACACACACACACACACACTCACACACATGCACACTGCCACGCTCCCTCTCACACACTCTTACACATACACTACTGGGGGGATTCCTCCGCCACTGCAGCCTCTGCTCGCTCCACCTGGCTCCTGTATCCCGCCGTGGGAGGAATGCACGGTGAGTCCCTCCTTTCTTTTATGACAGCAGGCGATAGTGGTTCACAATAAGACAAAAGGATGAGAGGACGTTGTTTTTCCTGCAGAGAGTGGTGGACAAATACCGGGAGGCATTGCTGCCACTGCAGCCTGGGAGGAGAGGCTCACAGCTGAGTTTCAGCTTGGAGTAATGAATGAGGTGTGAGGTTGCTCAGTTACTACAGATACCGGTCATCTAAGCGCTGGGTGCCATGGCAATAGATTGCATTCAGTCAGGGTCTTGGCTCATTGTGTGTCTGTGTTCTAGTAAGGTCCTGGAAGCTGTCTGAGGTGTGTGTGTGTGTGTGTGAGTGTGTCTGTGTGTGTTTGTGTGTGTGTGCGTGCGTGCGTGCGCGTGTGCATATGCGTGTGTGTGTGTGCAGCCTGAATTATGAAGCCCAAACCTGCTCCAGGGTGTTGTGTGTTATCTGGTCTCCTATTTAAAAAATGTCATAACACAAGGAAGGAATCACATGAATGTAAACCAAAGCTGCTATTGCATTTAGTTCCTGTGATGGTTTCATTTGTTCTGACTCCCGCCCACTGCACTGGGAGGAAATATTGGCTACAATAAAACCTGGACAGTCTCACTACATATAGATTGTGCCTGTTGTGTCACTGACAAAACAGGGTGTGTGCATGTGGTGTGAACTCCTCCGCCTGTGACATTTGGACACTTGCAATGCTCTCTCTGTCTTCTCCTTCCCCATGTGCACTGACTGTGCTCTTTCACTGTAAAACTCAATGACATTGAGTCTAATAGGAAAAGTAATTATATTATTGTCATGGCTTTTGACTGCTAAATGGCACATTAATGATAATGGAACTGAGTGAAGTCACTGGTGCATTATTCTTTTTGGGGCTTGAGTTTGATCAGCCGGTAGCAACGCACTGCAACCTAACCTTTACATCCAGTGTGTTAAAATGTTAATATTTTATAATGGTTGGACTACTCCACATGTGGACACTCTCATAACTAATTCATCCAGATGTTTTTCCATTTCTATATCACATGGAGCTGAGAAGAAGCCAGACATGATTCACAGCTTTTTCCATCTCTATATAAATGCATAATTTTTATTCATTTTTGAGTATCTCCATTCTGTTTAGTTGATTAGTGCATCACAGGGATCCATAATTCACACAAATCTGGAAGGAAGTGTAATCCGTCAAATGCCACCAGCTCACTGGCAGCAAACCAAACAATATATTTTCTACGCTAGATAATCTGCACACCGTTTTTCAATTAACCAACAAACAAATTAGCTTTGCTATGCTTTTCAACTCGCTCATTACTATCAATGATTAGCTATAACCACATAGAAAGGATGAAACCCACAAAGAAATTTTTGGAAGTCAGCTGGCCTTGTTCAAATTATATGCAGCTCCTCATGAAACTGTGTGCAAATATGTATGTATGTATGTATGTAGGATTTTTAAATCAATGATTAGCACAAACAAAACTCTTCCCGGAGGCTGTTTAACTCTGACATACTCTCTGTCGGCATAAATGTAAAAGTAATGAGGATGGTGGCTCAACAACAAACTAATAATCCAACAGGTATTACAGGAAGTGCAGTGCATAGTCACTTTCCATTGGCTGTTAAAGCCTTATTTGGGTGCTTAAAGGGTTAGTGTTTGGTCATACTGAGATAGTTTATTGATTTGTTTACTGTTTTGAATCCTGCCTACAACAGACATTGTGTCTCCCCACTGACCTTAAAGATCTTTATAAGTAAGAGCGGGAGCTAATATTGCACTCATATGCTGCACTTCGTGACCCTGGCAGAATCTTAATGTTAATATTCTCTCTGAAGCAGTTAATTTGTTACTATCATCCTCTGATGGTTAGGGGTCTCTTCTCATCTATTTTGTCACAAATTCTGACCTTGTTGCTTCCTGTGAAGTGAAGTTGAGGATGCAGGACTTTTGCTGTTGGTACATTAGATGTGTTACAATTTCATGCTGACTGAACCTGTCAATTTTGTATCTACTCTCACTGGGTGTGCTGACGTCAAACCAATCAACTGAAGTGAGCATGGATATTTGAACTCACTCAAGGTAGAATAGTGAAAGACTAGGAAAGTAAATCAATTCAATCAATATTTAATCGACTCTGCCAACTGTGTAACTATTTTGGATCCCGATACAGCACAGAAAAGGATTCACATACCTTTCAGTCACTATTTTATTTCACTCAATGTGTGCATATGTGTGTGTACTGTTTGGTCTATACAGGCTTCTACATGAACACTTTTTCATTTTTTAATCACAGATTGTGAGTGGTTTCCAGCATTTTACTCTTAAAGGACAATTCTGAACGCCGTGCAACCAGTAACATAGCTCAAGCATGGTGTTCGTGGTTCGACTGGTCATGACTGTTTTTATCAGTGCCCTGACGACTAACGTTACAAGCCAATTAGCAGTTTGCGCTAAAACTGGTCACATTAGATTAGCATGAAAACATATCCCAGAGAACAGTTGACTCGGTACACGTGTTATTAACCCCTAGGTTAATTTTGCGCAGGAATTGTCCTTTAACAGAAAATATGTGACCATACCATGTACCATACCTAAACCAGACCCAGGACAGCTTATCTGGTTCAACCATTCTGAAAACACTGAAGAAGTATTTTACACAAATTGTCCACCAAATGCCATGCATACTACCTAATCAGGAAAGGATTTCAACTTTAAAACTTCTTCAACTTCCAGGGCGCCTGGGTAGCTCACCTGGTAGAGCATGTGCCGTGTGTACAGAAGCATCACTTAATTGTAAGTCGCTTTGGATAAAAGCGTCAGCTAAATGACATGTAATGTAAAAGCATAGTCCCCCCCTTTCATGTCTAAGCTGTCCTATCAAATAAAGGCCTAAAATCCTCAAAAAATGTTTTTTTTAAAAAACGTCTTGTAATCTTTTGAATTTTGAATTTGTAACTGCATTGAAGAAAACAATGAACACTTCCAAACAAAAGAGTTGTGTTTCTGCACATGGACACAGAGCATACTTTAAGGATACCTGTCACAGTGGTTAACAGACGAAACACAGAACAGAAGGTCGTAAGCAAAGAAAAATATGGATAATGCTTGTTTAATAGATAATATGTGTATTAAAAAATCTAGGGTGTGTGTTCGTTCCTGCGCTTTTAATTTGTGCTATTATCACTACAAAAACTACTTCAATAGTTGCGGAGGATTAATAATATCTTGCTAATATCCAAGCAGCCTATGGAAATTTCATTCTGTTTTCAATGAGCTGCTTTTTGTAAAATTCCACAAGCCCAGGCAGAGCTTTACTGAAAGTGGAGCATGTCCGAGTTTTTAATTTTCTGGCTTTTAATTTCAGGAAAAGATCACAAAAACACTTAACGGATAAACCTGCCATCAGACCTAAGAAACACCAAGGCAATTTCTTGCATTTAATGATATTCCCCTTTACTATATTTAATGTCAAGATTAATACAGTTCTTGTGCTGATAAATTCATAAAAAATAAGAAACCCATTAATTCATTCCCAGTGCCTGGAGGCTTTCTTCCACAGCCCTCCCCCCTCCTGCTGTGCAGCTGTGCAGGACCTTCACCTATGTCCTCCTACTGCGCCCACCACAGCCTTCCAGCTTCAAAACCACCAAGAAGGAGCCAAACAAAGAAAATCCATGTATTGAGACATACACCAATGTCTGCTTTTAAGCTGAACTGGCTGTCACTGATGTCACTTCCCCCAAGCCCTCAGGGGAAAACCGGACAACATTAACATTGTGCATTAATTTCACAACATCCTATTGTATTCATATTAACACCATGCACATGTCAGCCCTTCCCCCTGTGTGTGCACAGAAGCTGTCATTGGTTCTCATTCATTATGGAAGATAAAGAGGCATCCAAACTGGTTGCATCAAGGGTTAAAGTCCATTTCCTTATCTTTTCCACATGTCAGACTCTCTCATTATCTGGTTTTCTATTTCTCTTTCTTTGTTTGTGTATTTCTTTCTGTAACTTTACTGTGTACTGGTCCGTGGAGCAGAAATGCTGTGAAGCTGATCCAAAAGATAGGCCGCTTGCATCCTTCTCTCCCACCACATCTTCAAATTTAGTAGTCTTTCTTTTGCAAAGTTTTAACTCAAGTCCGAGTCCAGGACTCGAGTACTCCATCACTGGCAAGCAACCATAAAGAAAAATCAAAGAAATAAAAAATTTGTCAAAAAATGAAATAGACACATTGTAGAACCTTGACAGTAAAATCAAGACTTTTCATTTGTAGTTTCAATCATTCAGTCTTCAACAATGAGGAGCTGTGTAAGTAAGTTAGCTGGTAAACCTCTGAGCTTTAATTATGTGGGGAACCAAAAAGCCTAAAAACTCACTCTGAGATGATTGAACATGAATGAAAGTACGAGCCAATTAAAGTCGATGACATGATTTGCATCTCCTGTCTACTTATTTTCCCTGTCACTATAAACACAGGCCTACTTCTGATGTGTGTGCATCAGACGGAGAGAGAGAGAGAGAGAGAGAGAGAGAGAGAGAGAGAGAGAGAGAGAGAGAGAGAGAAAGAGAAGGAGAGGTGGCTGTGGCTGCAGGGAAGGATAGAAGTGGTAAAAACAGATAAAGGCACCTCTCTTGTCTTTGATATGGACATGAGGTGCCATCTGCGGCAACAGAAACAGGGATTTACTCTTTTTCTCACTGATGCTGTTTGGTCACACTGACTGTTACCAACAACTCTACCTGGACATGAGTGCTGTATCAGGGTCCAAAGTAGTTCATTGGCAAAGTTATGGTGGGTGGTTATTAGACACAAATCTAAAATGTGTGATGATGGTTTCACATGTGCACAAAGGTTACTGACAAACATATTTGTTGTGATCCTCCTCATCTGGTCCAAACATTAGTTAATGTTAGTTTCCCAAATATGCATAAAACATATGGTCACTATCAACATCACTTGCAGTTTGATTTAAAGGTATCAAAACAGCAAGTCATTCCTATCGATGATATATGACCAACCTGTCAACTAGGGATGGGCATTCGATTAAATTTTCTTCGTCGATCGTCGGGAGAATTAATGATCAATTATCGATTAATCATTAATATTTGTATATTAAATTAATTATTTATTTAACTTTTTATAAATTAAAAACACAATGAAAATACAAAAATACGGCGTGTTTTTCCTGGATGAGATCTTAATTACAAGAAGAACAACTTGTGACAGTTAAACTGGAGGTTAGGTTAAACTTGAAGATATATGCGCTGCGGTGCTCTGAAGCAGCGGAACCGTTGCTGTGAGCCGGCGTTGTTAAACAGAGACCCTCGTTTGTTCCAAAATAATAAATAAAAAGAATCACGTTAAATAATAACTTAACCATAACTTAACCAAAAACATAATACTATTTAGATCTGACAGGGCACAGACAAAGCCTAATACAAAATAACCAGTAACTCACATAGAACTTCTGCACCAGTCTACTGGTTTTTGTTGAGAAAGATAAGCATGTTGACATGATCTGGGGTCTGAGGTTCACTTACTACATCCATGGGTCAGACGTAACCGCTACCTGGTGACCGTGAGTCCAGCTGCCGAAAACACCCACCAGGATGCACAGGTACCTCCACGCTAACTTGGCCAGCCCGGGCCGGGGAACATTATTCCGTTCTGGTGATGGTACGTCGTGACGGAACGTGACATGCTGGTTCCAATATCCATCTCAATGAACTTGCAGATCCCTTGGGTAATTTCCTCTGCTCGTTGTGCATCGCAGCTCCTCCGTGCTAACGCCGAGTTGATGCTAGGTTGAGACTGAGAGCAGGACGCCCCGCCACCGACATTAACCAGGGTCGGATGCACTTTGTGGTATATCATTTGAGTCGTGGCCGTGTTGTACTTATAAACGGCGTCGCAGTGTTTGCAGTGAACTAAGTCGTTTTTTAAATCAAAATGGTCCCACGCCACACTTCGCCGTGACCTCTTCATGTTTACTTTGAATCAATACGAAACTGCAGGTAACTGAGCAGCCTATGGCGCCCCCGGGTGGCACAGTGGAATTCATTTCATATTGCTTCAATCACACTACACAATGCAAACTGCATTAGTTTAATCGATGACAAATTAACGTGATCAACAAAATTCTTAATGATCAATCGTCGATTGTCAATTAATCATGCCCATCCCTACTGTCAACACAACTCGATTCAGGATCATCTATAGAGGAAGCAAATGGGACACTTTCAGGCCGGGGTGCTGCATCAGTTGAGAAGTCATGAATCATTAGTGTGAAGAGAGAAGGCCTCCTGCGTACTATAGTGAGAGAGAGAGAGAGAGAGAGAGAGAGAGAGAGAGAGATGTGGGGACATTTTTTTGGGACTGTCGGAGCGGGACAAGGTGTGGACATGGGGATGAGTCATAGTGTTGTTAGCTCTGCAGGAGACACCTGCATCGGGCTGCTCTGACTTCATCACAGCCTGCAGGGGTGGAGCTTACTGGTCAGTGGGAGCACAACTT
This sequence comes from Gymnocephalus cernua, assembly GCA_023631565.1. Taxonomy (NCBI): domain Eukaryota; kingdom Metazoa; phylum Chordata; class Actinopteri; order Perciformes; family Percidae; genus Gymnocephalus; species Gymnocephalus cernua. The sequence continues at coordinate 9,365,471 of CM042426.1, read as the reverse complement.
GTGCTCAAGGAATCATGAGTTTGACCTTGTTGTGTGTCAACAATGGTTGTTTTTATCCCCTCTCCCTCTCAGATAGCCTACTACTCATATTACATACAATTTAAAGTATATCTGCTTTTCAGGTATAAAGGTATACAATCTGTCGATCACCATTCAGTTTAACACCAAGCCAGTAATCAATGAACAACAGTCAACAGCCATGGAATCAGAACTGTGAGGCGGTACTTATGCACAGCAGTGCTTTGAGCTAAATGCTAACATCAGCATGCTAACATGTTGATGTTTAGTATAATGTTTACCGATTTAACCATTTTAGTTTAGCGTGACAGCATGCTAACATTGGCTAATTATCACTCAACACAAAGTACCAACAAGTCCTCCAAACAGTAAGACCCTCTAATTTGACCCACAGAAGCATTTCATAAAGTAGTGCCCCTAGTGGTGGCGGGAGGAGGTGTTTTAGGGCGTGGCTAGTGTAAGGGCTCCTCCCTCACTCCTCCCTCTCGTCTAAAATTGTCACATCCGCAACCAGGATGGCTGAGCTCGTAACGGCAAACTCAATGACTCACAGCAGATCTCCACAAACCAATGGGTGACGTCACACATGCTCTGTCTATTAATATTATACAGTCTATGGTCTCGACCAAAGTAGTGGCTGACTGACCAACCATCCACCAGGTATGTCGCTAGCATGGCTAACAATGACACTTAATAATGAGCAGCCGTGACAGCGATACCGGTATTGTTTTCATCTTGTGAGTCTATGTGTGTGTCGTGTGTGTGTCATAATAGCAAAATAAGGTCCTGGAGACACCTACTGCAACCATGCAAGATACAGTCACAAAACTTTACAAGTGTGTAGTTGAGATCAAAATGAAGGACAAGTTTTAAAATGGGTATGGTCCTAGCAAGGGGGCCAGAAGTAGGGGGTAGGAAATAGGGGGGAACACCACTTTACGCCCCTGGCCCAATTTGGCATTGTGGCTGGTGTGAGCCTGTCACAAGATGGCCTCTCTAGTTAAAAGTCCTTTTTAAAGCCTCTCAATCTTTCCTTCTTCTCGTTCGTATTTTTCATATACACTTATAGTGCATTTGAGCCTGTTTATAAAAGAAAAACAATGACTTGATCTCATTGACAAAGGCATATTGGGTGGTTAAATTCACCCAAAATCTGGTGTTGTGTATTACTGAAAGAGTCTGTTATATACTTAACCCCAATAAAAGCTCCACGGGTGGCCATGACCTTAATATGAATGGCTGCTGCATGCTCCCCGGAGTGTTCGCGTGCCAAGACAAGGGGATATTATTTGGGTGCAATGGCAGATTAAGAGTGATGTGATCAACAACCGCTGAGCGTTAAAATGCAACCTTCAGGACTTAAAAACAGCCCTATTTGATGATTTTTTTTTCTAAGTCATAAAATGATTTCTTCAAAGTGTAAAATGCTCCAAATAAACCCAGGAGGCCACTTAATTCTTATCAAAGAGCTTCACCCAAAGCTACAGAGCTACTCAGCATCTTGTTATTGCATCTTCATTTTGGGAGTGCCAAAGTCTAACTGCTTGCCACTTTAATTTTTTCTCCTTTTTTTAGTGTGAGGTAGATGCTAATTTGCACTCATAATTCTTTAATCTGTTTGTTTTTGGAGAACTTAATCACAGTTTGGGGGACTGGGTGTTTTAATGCATTCGTATATTGCACCATACCTGTATATCATGGCAGAACCAATAAAAAAGGAATGAAAATAATTCAACCCATTTTAAGAGGAATTCATACTGCTGAGTGGCCTATTCCCCCCTGTTGTTGCAAGCCTGACTTTTGCAAAATTGGATGATTTTAATCTTCTCAGAAGTAATCCTTGATTGAATTTGAGGGATTACCTGGCAGATAAAGGAGAACAACTTTGATTTGGCATCTGTCTATCAGAGAACATATAATAGAGAGACATGCATAAAGTCAAAAGATAAATATACCCCCCCCCCCCCCCCCCTTCACATATTTTTTCCAATGGGGGGGGGGGGGGGGGGGGGCTTTGCTTTCTGTGGCAAAGTAATGCAAAATCAGTCAGAGAGTGACAACATTTCCAGAATAAAGTGTCACGGTTCTGTCAGACGGGGCTATCAGGATGCAGCCTCAAGCATTCTGCGCCTGGCTTGGTGTCATCACATATCTTGGTGTTAACAGTCAAAATATCTGACAAATTCTCACACTGTCGCATGTCACTGAAAGCAAGGAGCTGGAGACTAATTACTAACGTTATTTTTTCCCCTGCGGGTGGGAAGAGTGGTTTTGTGTTATGCATGAGAATTTGTTTTGTGTCCCTCCTTGTCAAGAAAAGATAATGATAATTTTGATTGGACGTCCGGAGCAGAGCAGAAGGTGCAGCTACGCTGCCTGTTGTTTTGAGCTTTTAAAGGAAAACTACATGACTAAAGTCCACAGTTCTGTTTTCTCTTTGGGGGGCAAAAAAGAGATTACATGAATAGTTGAGTTTGGTTGTGTTCGGGTCTTTGCCTCTCTACATAATGCCATGTAATTCTCTTTGTAGTGGACGCTCTCAGTTGTCATTCATTGTTTGACGGCTACAGGATAGCCTGAGAAAAGACAAAAGGAGGAATACAGATACCCAAGACAAGAGAGCAAGAAAACTTTATCTCATCAAAGAAATCTGAGAGCAGATGCATTAAGAGTGCAAGAGTGCTTCACTGCAAAACACATTTGATATATACTTCAGAATATATGCTTCAAAAAGAAAATGAATAGCTCGATCCATCCCAAGCAAACCATTAGGAGCTACGGACAGGAGGACGACATTTTCCAAATTGGGTCTCTCATCCCCACCCACTCCAACATCACAGACCTTTAATGACACAGACATCTGTACCCTTTGACCGCCCCTGATGACTGGCCTTACTTAATCCTGTCGATATTTGACAAGTTACCGTATATCTGTACAGATTATATGTATGCATATTTTTTTGCAAAGGAAAATTGATTTGCTGCATTCTTGGCCAACTTTTGCATAGTCAATTAACACTTATAGGCTACTTTAGGCTTTTATTCTGGTGGAAAATATCGCTCTGTGCCCCACAGCAATTTGGGGCGACCAACTATGCTGCCATAAATAAATGAAAAACAAAAACATGCGATTTCTTTTTCAAATTCCAAGTAAGGCATTCACAATCTTTGCATAAATATGCTACTTGCAGTTCTTTGCAACAAACAGTGTAGGCATTTCCAATAAGACATTTTTTACATTACACAGGAGTTTTGTGTATGCATTTATTTGTCTATGAAATATATTTTTCTTTACATTTTGACCCACTTTTGTATAGTTCACAGACGCTTGTAGACTATTTTAGGCCTTTTCTCTCCGACATAGACATAGACATAGACATATAGCCTATTGTGAAATTTAGCTGATATTTTCCTGCTTTAGTCGACTAGAAGTGATTTGGTGAGGAAACGAATGAGCATTTGTGTAGCAGGATCTTTATATAGGCCTACCCATATACAGTGAAATGAAGGGCCTACCGTCATGGTTGCAGGGAGGCAGCGTGTGCTGTGGGAGGAGCTAAAGTTTAGCAGCTTGAAAGCGACCAGCCTCTTCAGTCTGTGTAGTAGGAGGCTCGTCTTCAAACCTTCAACGCTCGGATGATGGACTTCCCTTCGCGGACTCTAACGTGGTCAAGCTAAGCGCACTTTGCGGATTTAAATGGTGTTACTGTCCATTTTTCGACAGTTTTTCCAACGACTGTGAAGACGAGCTGTGACCAATCTTTTTTATACAGTCTGTGGCTGTGATCGAGATTTTTTTTTTGTTGCGCTGCAGCTCGTGGATGGTAAGGTCTTCCCGTGCCTGCTCGGTGTTCTTCGGTTTTCAGGTTAAACACCTTTACGACGGGGAGACTGAATCTCATCTAAATCTAGTAGGCAAAATGTTTTTTTGTTTTTTTTGTGAAGTAGAATTTGTGGACTTCTTTAGCCTGGCTTAAATATACATTTGATGAATAGACAGCTTTAAAGCGTAAATTAAGTTTTTCAGAGAAATTGCTTATAGATTCGTGGTGTTTTGCTTATGATACCCAGACTTCCAGTTTGTGGTCTTGCTCACCTCAGAGCTGCTTTCATGTCATTCCCATCAGGGATGTGCTTGGTGAGGGTCTCATGCACACATTTCCTGCTTTCTCCTGAGCAAAATCCACAAAATACAATTCATAAATCTGAAGTAAAAATAATTCAATTTTAGCGCTAGCAGTGATTTGCAGCATTGCCAAAGCAGTGTAGGTGGGGAGACAGCCTGATGGACTGGCTCCTCTGTTTTCTATCTACCCGTGTGCATAAACAGCTGCTATTTGCATTCAGCCCAAAGAAACAACAAACAAGAAACACTTCTGTTGCTATGGCTCTGCTTTATTTTCACCAGACTTTAAAAAAAAAAAACATTGACAAAATTGCTGCTGCTAAGCCCTCTCTAATCACACAGGTCTTTAAACACCATGTGGAGCCTTTTGGAATTGACTCTGTCCGACTTTACACTTGCTAAATGACACCTTGCTTGTTTCCTGTTATTCTCTTCGAAATAGCCGCCTCCTCTTATCTCTACTGGCATGTTGTAAAATGTGTTGACATGAATCGCATATAACACTTCATTTCTATGAAAGAAACACAGTTTCAGCCTGGATAAAGCATCTCTTTTTTTCCCATCTTTCTCTGAGGCCCAAACCACAAGTGCTTACAAAATTTGTACTTTATCCTGAACTGATGGACCAAATCTGGAGGTTATGATGCGTGAGAGAGCCAAAGCCTGGTTCGGTGTTTAGATGGTGCTGATGCTTTGTTGGAATCTGCCTGTAAATGACCGGTGGAGCAGTCTTTCCCCTTTGGGCCTCTGCTGTTCTTTTGCTACCCTTACCAGAGCGTGATGCTGTATCAGTAACACTAATAAAGCCTGATAGTCTCTGGCTCTCTTACTGTAAACAAACCTTTTCTCTGCAAGCACTTGCAAACGCATCTTGCATGCTTTCCCCTCATTCTCCCTCTCTTTCTCTGAAAAACACACATATGCACACACAGACCCCCGCCCACACAGTCACGCACACATTCAAACACTCAAAACAAACACACAGACTCCACCCAGCACTCCACCCACTGTAACAACTTCAGAGGAATGGTCAGCATGTGGAGAGGTTGTGGTAAAAGAGTTGGAAGGGAAGTGGAAACTGGGGAGGGGAGTACACTCTGGTTGCTTTTAACCCCCCAAAGGTTAGTGATATCCCATGTAGTGTCTGCAGGGTCTGGAAGTACTCAGTACAAACTGATGGGAACTTGCATGTTCAGGGTCCATGAGCCGCCTCCCATTCTGTGCAGAGATGTGGGAAAACAGTCATTTCGCTGGGCTGAAGCCAGATTGCACCCAGGACGAGGCAGGCATGAAGCCAGCCACGCTGCCTTTCCATCAGCTGAGTTGAGTTAGTGCAGATTAAAAAGGGTTTGTTGTCCATCCCAAATAAAACGAGCAATGTGTAAAAAAAGTAGGTTTTGTTTTGCTGCAGCTTTATTTGGCAGGGAAAGACATCAGTTTGAGGAGTCTGCAAGAATTCTTGTAGCATTAATGCAACCAAAACTGTGAAAAGTCACACCTCGCTTTTACACATGGGCAGTAAGGTTTAATGGTTCACATTTGCATTCACTAAAACCTGGCTGTAGCCCCGTTTGCTGACTGTCTCTGCTGTGTCTACACATAGCTTGGTCTGCCTGTTGAAGGTCATTCATATTCAGTATGACCTGCAGGTCCTGTAGAAAGGCCGGCCAGGCCCTGCAGGGGTTTAGATGTTGGGCCAAAGGAGGGCTCTGAATGCAGATGATGTCCCTCTGGGGCCATGCAGACAAACCTTGATTTCCCTAATTTGACTTTTCTACCTTCCCTTGCTTCACTCTGTTGCTTGCTCTTTGTCCACTCTGGCATTACTTTCACAAATACATCTGTTTTTAACAGTAAAAACATGTATTCCAATTGTATTTGACCCATCTGTATGATACTGCTGCCCTGCCTGGTCAACAGGACCTGAGTCTGTAGCTGTGAGTCCACACATATCACTGCTCAACCACATGATTACACCAGTCCTAATAGGCATACTGTATATATTTGCTTAACGCTGTTTAGCAAATTTAGTGTGTGTGTGTGTGGTTTCTGCTGTGTTTACACTAGAGATTCAACATGTCATGTATTTTAATAGCATTTGTGCTCTGTATTTTGGCAGAGTATTATAGTATTCATTTAGTTGTAATGGAAAAGCATATTCACCCTCGCATAATAAAGTTGAGCCGTGACAGACCCATGTTTAACTGTGGTTGGGAGCAACTTGAAAAACCAGGTTGGTTAACACCATTAGGTTTATTATAGGGGCGGGTTTTTACTTCACTTTGTCCATCTGACAAGTGTTTCGAGTTTGTCCAGAAGTGCCCTCTGCATCTATCTGGATAAGGTCCCTAACTGAGTTGGCTGTCTTTGTTCGTCACCAGAGAGACATTTCATGTCTTTCCCATTTTTCTTCTCTTGTTTTATACATTATTGATAAACTGCGACTTTTGTAATGGATAACAGACTTTCTGTGTGCCTGGAATGTCTTTCCTTGTGAATTTGCTGATAACTGTATCTTATATTTCAATTGGAGGAATATGGATACAGTTGTTGTGTTTCTATTTTACCCCCAAGATGTCTGGAGAGTTCAGTATTTATTACAAATTTGTTTGTAATTTATTACCAAAAAAAGTGTCCTTTTATTGCTTAGAAGAGATAAGTAAGCCATTTAGCCTAACGCAATACTGCAGTTTTATTTCTTCTTAGAGCTTCTATTCTAAGGCTGAATTTATACCAAATCAGGCATTGCAGCAGTTAGTGAAGGGTTGTGCAGTGGTGTGGTAGTGTCATTTCAATTTTTTGTCCATTAAAAATGATTTGCTGCATTTTTGGCCAACCTTTGCGTACTTTACGAACACTTGTAGGCTACTTTTTAGGCTTTTATTAAGGTGGGAGCAATTGTGTCTCCATTGTGTTACCCACTATGTTACGTGATTGGCCACCGCATTATGACCATATACAAAAGTTGATTCTGTTTAATTTTTTTCCAACATCCTCTGTTCTCCCCACTGCCGCAGCCTAAACGCACTACCCACAGTCAACATTTGCTATGTTTGCAATACATTTAGCAATTTCCAACTTAACCTTAAATGTGGCTTCAGGGGCTATATTTTATTATTGCTTCATTAAGATATTGATGTCTAAATTAGGGTACAGGATCAAATGAGTTGTACTAATTTACAGTTGACTGTTAAAATATTATGACATTTGGGGAGGGGAAGTATTGCAGTTTTCTTCTAATTCCAAAGAAGGATCCAAAGAAAATTGACGCTGGGGAGGGACACATATGATTGCCCACCCAACTCATTTTCATACAGTCCCTTACTTATATTCCAATTTTGTTGGAAATCAATTCATTATAATGTTGTTCTTTTTTTCTAATCATTTCAAATTATTTACTTAACACGATTAACTAGTTCTAGGTGAATAAATACTTTTATAATACCATTCCTTATCTGTCCCATGTATTGGCTTTTATCAGTGGGACTGTAGCAAGGAGGGACCACACTGTTGACTAATTACTTCCTTTATTGGCGGTGACTGCTCACAAAGACGGTAAAGCAAAAGTGCTTCAGCTGTTCCTTTTGATGTCGACATGTTTGCAGAGAGTAAACAGCCGACAGCCTTGTGGCGGCAAAGCAGACAAACTGTGTCGTGTCTTCACTTTGCATGAGTTATGCAAACAGTTTTGTGGTCAAGGCTTCACGTTTACGATCATCGACGTTCATACCTGAAAGTGCTTCGGTGAGTGCAGTGTTGGTCTGATAAGGTGAAGCAGGGGCCAGAAACAGAATATTGTCATCTGCTAAGCTTTTAAATCCTATTGCCCTGCTTGTCAAATCGAGTAAAGCAATGAGTCCTCACATCAGGGATTAATCGTGCCCCCCCCAACTCAATGTTTAAGTCATGAGATGAATAGCCTACTACGGATCGCCAAGTCTTTGGATTTGACGGTGTAATTAGCAGATGAACTGTGATGCTAACACAGCGTGGTCCAGACCTCACAAAGGCCTCTATTGTGCGATTACATGACTGTAAATCTTCAATTCTCCTTTGTCACGCCACAGAGTTTGTTCAGAGACTTGACTGACATCATCATCATCAACCCAGCAGATGAAGGAGATGTTGTGCTGTGTTGTGGCCATTTGCAGCTTTGATAGCAACAGTGTTCTCTATACATCTTGGCTAGAAAGTTACAAGGAGACCAGAGTGGCAGGGAAATAAATGAAATGCTTTTTTCCTTCTCATTGCTGATGTCTTTAGACAGTCATTCAATTGCAGTATGTAGACCTTTTTAGAGTCTTAAGCAAGTGAAAAATCTATATTTCTCTGTCTCTTATTTTGTTATGTTCCCACTGGAGGCAAAGTGTTTGGCTCTAATCATGAGGATTTCCTGATTGGTCAGCACACTTCATTAGTCTATGGGTCATCAGGTTATAAGTGTTTAGAGCTTTCCAACCCAGAAGCACATAATTAACAAAATGAGGGAATCGTAATCTATTTTGCAGTGAGTTTGTATTCTAATAGCAATCCTTTTTTAAATCCAGTTAAGTGATTTTCCTCATAAGGAAAGGTTCCCATAGTTTCTGTAACAGGCCTGTGATCAAGTGGGAAATTATGCCTCCTATCACATTGCATTCTGACTGACACGCACAGCTCATTATTGACACTTTGCAAGTTTTTCAAGAACCGATCTCCCACTGTTCCCCGTCAGGCTTGAATAATTTGAGGCAAGGGCAACTCTGTATCAGAGGGAATAAGGTGACCCCGACTCTCCTTTAAGCACTTATCTCCTCTGCCAGTTCTGCTTCACTCGCTTGTTTGAAATGATAATTGCTCCTTCTGCGTGGTAAAGCTGAGCTATATGTGCACAAATGTAAAAGGGAGTTGGAATATTCCTCAGAGCCTCTTCAAGCTTGCAGTCACTCTTAGGGCTGGGCCGATTCATCAATTACGTAAATGCGTCGACACAAATAATTTGTGTCACGTTTCTTTAACTGTCACTCACGCGTAGAAATTTAAAAATAGCATGGCTGCCTCCAGCAACAGTACAAGTATGGGTTCCTCGCATGTTCAACAACACGTTGAGAAAAGGCTCGCACACGGTCTTCTAAAGTATGGGAGTATTTTACTCTTAATGCCAACAACAACGTGGTAGTCTGTAGACTTTGTAAAATGATCCCTACGTCAGGATAACGGCAGCAAAACACCCATGCCTCTCCAGCTTCTCCCGTAGCTCCGGGTAGATGTCCTGCACTGACTTGAGTGTGAGGTAAACTGTGCTAAATCACGTCTCCCCCATCTGTAGCACTGTCTACGATAATTATAACGGCCCACGTATTAAAAAATTGTTGGGTCGAAATCGGGCTCAGGCTCATAATTCCCTTTTAAAAAGGAGAGAGTTTTTTTATTTGTGTATTCCTCCTGAAAGTGACTTGAAATGTCATTTTGTTTTGTTGTTGGATTTATTTGATACATCTGATTTCATATGTTGCTAAAATTGTACTTTTTTTGCTGTAAGATTAAAGGGAGAAGAGCTTGGATGTTTAACAAGAGCTTATTCATTATTTTACTTACTACTGTTAAAAAAAGCAAATGCAGGCTAGTCTTTTTGCACTTTCTCTGTTTACTTGACGCTTTTATTTTTGTATTCTCCTGAAAATGACTTTATATTGTTGTTGGATTGATAGCCTACATCTGGCTTCAGGTTGCACTACACATTAATTTTACTTGAACAGTGCAGTGTTAAACAATTTTAATAAATAGATATTTGAACCTTTTATTGAAATTTGTTTTGTGTCAATTGTTAATAATTGAGCAATGGGAAAATAATCGTTGGAGTAATCGAAAAAATAATCTCTAGATTAATCATTTAAAAAATAATCGTTTGGGACAGCCCTAGTCACTCTTAAAGTGGTGTCACATCGAGGTCCTCAATTCAACGATGTGTGTGTCTAGCATGTTGGGATAGATGTGACAGAAAGACAAGTCCTGTTGCTAATTTGAAGAGGGATGTAGAATCTGAGTTCATCACTGCATTTTAATGAATGCCTTTGACTCAGAGACACGGGCATGACGGGATCATGGAAACCGTGCACGTAGTGTTGTTAAACTATTAATACAGACCAGTTTGGTTGCTCAGGGTCATGGAAAGCCAATTAGGGTATGTTTAATGTCCAGCCTTGTACCTGATTATCCTGTGAAAAAGAGGCTTAATGCAAAGAGGAGGAACAGTCAGTCGGTGCGTTAATATGCATTCTTATAACTTGATTATGAGCAGATTAAGGAAATAATTGTCATGTCACACCTACACCAGGTCATCTTACTTAAGATTGATATCTAAACACACCTTGATAAACTCTTTATTCTTTCAAACTAGTAATGGCTAATAACTGGCTTTTATGTTGCACTGCAAGCAACAGAGCTTTCAGTAAGATGCTCTGTACATTCAACAAAATCCAGCACAAACAAAGATTTATCTTCTTTCCTTTTTCCCTCTCATATTTCCTGTTAGCTGCAAGATCACACATCTTTCTGGACATTGATAAAGATCTAAATCTAGAAGCAGATCAACAAATTCTACTACACTTTGTTTCTAAAATAGCACATTGAGCATGCCATCACTGAGTTATTCTATAGTTTAGTAAGAACACTTTGTGTCTGTTATGCTAAAAAGAAGATCTCCATATTCACGTTTACCCGAAGATAGAACCACCAGTGAGGAGTCATTTTGGGGTCATGGGAAGTGACTGTCTTATAACCTGAATTTCCTTTAGTTTGGTAGGAAGTTTGATGCCTCTTGAGTAAAATCCTAATTTGTTATACAGTATTTTCCTCTTATTTTGTTGTTTGATAGTCATCATCATTGTATATTTGAATACACCGGGGACATACCACAGCAGGATGCATTACAGCCAGTCATCAATAGAAAGATGATTCAATAAATTATTAATAAGACATGCAGGAAACGTCTGTATCCTCATTTTATCACTCAGGGATCACATATTTGAATTAATAATTCAGTAAACGCTGTTGCTTTCAATTCTCAGAGACTTTTGTATGTCAAATAAGCTCAGGGTGGCAGATAAAGTAAATGCCCACTATCTTAAGATTTCCGCCTTTCTGGACACTAAATATGAAAAGGTGTTCAGAAGAGCATTCATGTGTTACAAAATAAAAGGTTTAGAAATTTGCCTTTTTATATTTGCATCACAAAATACTCAGTGAGTCTGAAATCTGTCAAGTAGTTTTTGAGTCTTGTTTTGTAACACCCTTGTTGTAAAGCATTGGAAAACTGCCAAATTGATGTACTGTGTTGCAATATATATACATTATCAGCTGCTTGCTATTGTTTGCATGGAGGAAATGGAGAGGGATATGTTAAATCAATGGCTCTTGATTAGCAGTCAGATCTGTTTTTATTGCATTTGTACAAATTTGTCTCTTTTCACAGGCCTTCAGGCATCGGGATCCTGAATCTTTAGTGTGCAGCTGTTCCACATTATAGACCCAAAAGTTGGAGTGTGCATAAAGGTTTTTATTTTATCCAGGGTTAAAGTCTCTTCTGTTGTGTACTGACAGAGTCCTCGGCTGGTTTCTACCTGCAGGGTAAATATTATATTGGTTGTATTATATGTGGGTTTTTAATAGTTGTCTTAAGTCCTTTACTATGTTGACATTTAAAAAAGCTCTAAAATGTTTATTTTTAGCATTTCATTTCCTGCTCTATATGAATTTGCCTTAAGAAGCAAAAACAAAACATTATCTGGACAGAAAAGATATTTTTGTAAGGCCTGTGTTATGCTCAGCTTGTTAAGACGAGGTTGTCCATATTAAAAGCTACTTTAAGGCCTCTGTGAGAGGATATCCTGGAGATTTGTCTGTGATAGACGTGTTACCTGTAAGCTGCTGTACATTCCTACAAAAGCAATGAGCCATTTTAGCACCAGTGTAGACATACTCAAGATTTTACCGTTTTATTTTTAAACCAGTTGTGATTTATTCAGGAGTCTGCTTTCTTGGTGCTGGGAGCAGTCTGCTCGGCTCAAACCCTTCTTTTTAAACCCTCCCCCAATCCCATTCCCGGATAGGCTATGTACATAGGAAATGTGGTAGGTTTAGGATTCAAAGTTAGTTTACACAGTAGGAGTACCTGTTTTTTTCTAAATCAGCTATTTATTAGATATTTATCAGATGGACTAAATTGCCTTATACTAGTCGTGAAAAGGGTACAACCCCACATCAGAAAAAGTTGGGACAGTATGGAAAACACAAATAAAAAAAGTAGTGATTTCTAAATGTACTTTGACTTGTATTTCATAATTTAAACCGCACATAATTTAATGTGTTTCTCATGATTTTTATTGTCTTTGTTTCAAAAAAACAAAATTCCTATTTTGGTTCTTGCAACACATTTCAAAAAAAGTTGGAACAGTAAAGCATTTACCACTTTGTAATGTTGCCATTCCTTTTCACAACACTTAAAAGACGTTTAGGGACTGGAGACACCAAGTGATGAAGTGTTTCAGGTGTAATTTTGTCCCATTGTTGCTGCAAACAAGTCTTAAGGTGGGCAACAGTACAGGGTCTTCGTTGTCGCATTTTGCACTGCAAAATGTGCCACACATTCTCTATTGGAGACAGGTCGGGACTGCAGGCAGGCCAGTCAAGTACCCGTATCCTCTTTTTGGGCTTTTGGGCTTGTTGCTGGTAACAGTCTGGATGATCCTTTTCTTCTTTGGTCCGTAGCACACGGCGTCCATTTCTCCCAAAAAATACCTGAAATACTGATTCATCTGAACACAGTACACGTTTCCACTGTGTGATGGTCCATCCCAGATGCCTCCGAGCCCAGAGAAGTCAACGGTGCTTCTGGACACTGTTGACATAGGGCTTCCTTTTGGCACAGTACAGTTTTAACTGGCATTTGTGGCTGTAACTACGTATTGTGGTACTTGACAAAGGTTTGCCAAAGTAGTCCTGAGCCCATGTGGTGATATCGCTTATAGATGAATGACGATTCTTGATGCAGTGTCGCCTGAGGGATCGGAGATCACGGTTGTTCAGCTTAGGCTTGCACCCTTGTCCTTTACGCACTGAAATTCCTCCTCATTCCTTGAATCTTTTAATTATGTTATGCACTGTTGAAGGTGAAATAAGCAAATGTCTTCCTATCTTTCTTTGAGGAACATTGTTTTTAAACATTTCAATAATTTTCTCACGTATTTGTTGGCAAACTGGCGATCCTCGACCCATCTTTGCTCCTAAAGGACTAGACCTTTCTTGGATGCTGCTTTTGTACCAAATCATAATTACAATCACCTGTTGACATCACCTGTTTCAAATCACATCATTATTTAACCAATTTACCTGATTACTAGCCCTAAATTGCTCCTGTCCCAACCTTTTTTGGAATGTGTTGCAGGTCTGAATGACAGGAAAGGATGTATATTTACAAATGAAATTAAGTTGACCAGACAAAACATGAAATATTTTGTGTTCACATTGTCTACAATGAAATACAAGTCAAAGTACATTTAGAAATCACTACTTTCTTTTTTATTTGTGTTTTTCATACTGTCCCAACTTTTTCTGATTTGGGGTTGTAATTATAAGTCATCCAGCAAATGTCGAGCTAGCAAGAGATCTGCAGGTTGCGGCACTGTGTAGGCAGATTGCTCAGTCTTTAGCCGTCCCTCATTGGCCCTTTTGTCAGCTTACTGCTCGATCAAAACACGTATTTCATGGAGATTTATTAAGTAAAACTGATTTCATGGAGCAGAGGCTCGTTGCTTTTACGGTCTGTTGTTTCCAATATTGAAATTTCCTACTGGAGCAGCCGATAACAGCACAGCCCTGCTGCTAGAAAGGATGTTCATCAACTGGACTCAATTGCTCTTAAGTTTTGTAATTATAATTTTAACCTCCATTTTAATGGCATTTGATGACTGTATTTTTTAACATATAGCCAGTTCTATCTCCTGGGCAGTTTTCTTGGCATCATATACTGTACATTACAGTGTTATACGCAGATTTACAAGTCAGGTGCCACCGGTTAATATCAGTTAAAGTTTTAACAAGTAATATGTAATGAGTAACTGATTTCATTTGTGTAGTGACATGGCCAGCACTGCTTTTAATATGTACAAGTGAATCCATACAAATGTAACACTAGAGCTGAACTTTGGGGCACGTGAATGAACAAGGACATCAACAAGCTGATTGTATTAAAATTGTACTTTTAGATAAAAGATAATGGCTTTGCAGCTTGTTCTTTAGTAATAAATGAACAAACATCTCAACGTAATTGAATAGCCAACAATTGATTTTTGGGAGAATATGGTTTACCTTACCCCCCCTGCCTTCCCCTTGTTTGAATTCAAACCAATCATGCTCTGCCCAGTCAGCTAAGCTATAAGTGAGAATTATAATGGCAGGCACAGCAAGGGGTCTCTGCCTTTGTCAGACACCTACTGAGGTCTTTTCTGCCCAACATAATAGCTCCATGAATCTTCCTAAATAGTAACTGGCACCCATGTTGTTTTTTGGGTCAGACGTAGAACAAAAATCAACTATAACATTATTGCCAGACAACGACACATTTTTGACCATAGGGAAACAATTAAGCTTGTTGTTTGCTTATGTTTATATTGGGAGCTAATATATTTTCATTTTCAGTCTTACAAAGTCACCCTTAAACCTGGCAAAAAAAACACTAACACTAAAGTTTCAAATTTGATTGCAGCTGCACAATTAAATGCAAATGCTTTTATAGTTCTCTTTCACTTTGGACTTAGATGTACTCATGATACTGTTAATGGATTGGACGTTGGCCTAATCTAGCCTCACGTCGAGCTCTGTGATAGCGCTCTCTCATCACAGGGTCCTGCCCGGCTGCTGATTATCTCCATAAGTGCCTCAGTCTGTGCCAAAGCCTAAATGAGAGACAAGTCACTTTGCAGGGATGAGTTATTGAGAGCTGGGTGCAGATCACAAAGCCCAGCCGTTTTACACAAAGCTAGCCAAATGGTTAGCAGTCATGCTGCTCCCTATCTAGTGAACTTGCCATGACCTGGCCGAGTGTATCGTCCAATGTGTCTTTCGCGTCCTTTCTCTCTCTCAACAGATGCAGGTATTAATAGGGAGCCTCGAGGGAGGTTCTAAAGGTTAATGAATCTATAGCCTTAAGCAATATGGCAGCAGATTCACCCTTCATAGATACAAGGAGCAGCAGACCTTCTCCTAGATGAGCAGATGGGTCCTGTGGCTCTGGGCGTAGAGGGGCACCTGGACTGTAACAGCTCCAGTTGAATAGAGCCCTAACCCTATAAGTCCTATAATTGTTGCTTCTAATAAGATCACTTTCTTTGGTTGAGTACTTGCTGTCAAATATGATTTAATGGTTATTAATATTTAATACTTTCTCTTCCATGCTTCGTTGTTCTCCAGATTGGGATGCTACATGATTAAATTGACTAAAATGCATGTACTTGTGACATTGTATTTAAAAAATTAAAAAAAGATCTTCCTCTGGGATGTGGAACATCAATCTTGTCCTCCTCAGGTGCTGGCCTCAGTTATATGCTTCACACCCATGAGTCATCCTGTATTTTGGATTCCCTAGATACCTTGAGTTTGAGTCTGCTGCAGGGACCTCTTCATAATGACATAACTTATATGAATGAGTTCATCAGCTTTTCTTTTTTTCTTCACAATACAATATTGTTTTCTGTGAGGAGGCACCTGAGGGAAGTGTTCAAATACAAGAGACTACACGATAACAATGCAGTAACCCAGAGGAACGAAGATGTATTGAATTTTTTCAATTTCTCAAACGTTTTACTAAGCAGCTTTGATTATGTCATACTAGTTACTTCACACCTGAGTACAAGTCTCTCCTGTTTTCTTATAGATCATATCTGAGGTATTTTGATACAGTACATTTGGCAAATTGCTTAGGGTAATGATTACTATACTAATTTGGACCAAATCAATAAGATGTTAATATGTTTGCCATTTATTCAGATCTTTAACACTCTGTGAAGTTAACCACCACTCATCTGTTGTCTGGTGTCCATAGTGACCATTTATAACCTCTTTTGAGACGTGACCACCAATCTTTTTGGGCACTGAAAAGTCAATGCAAGAGTGTGGAGATACTGCCCCACATAATTAGCCAAAAAGTAATTGTAATTTATCAGTGCTAGCAAACACTCCTAATAGCACCCCTCTCTTTTCATTAAAATTTAAAAGAGCACAAGTAGGAGCACTGGGGTGTGCGACACACGTTGGACTGCCATGCTTGTTGTTGCAGTCTCAGCAGGCATGAGAGGGACCAGCCGAGGAGGAAGGAGATGTTACGGGACCATGGGTGGATAATACAGCCTCCCAGTGACACAGTTAGCTTCAGTGTAGCAGCAGGAACCAAAGCAGGCTTGTAGTGAAGGGAAGAGAGACACAGACACATTGGTCCGGACAGGAGCCAACAGTGTGACAACAAGGCACAGGTGCAGAGGAAAAGGGAAAAGGTTTTATTCAGTAAAACTAGTGTGTCTTGCCATTGCAAAGGTGAGACAGATGACCCTCCACTTACCTACAAAAATGCCAGTTACTTAGTCATTATGCAAGACGTACAGCTTGCCAGTAAACTACAATTTGTTTGCTACCAGCCATCAAATTAACAAGCCATTTAGTCAGCAAGCTGCTAATTTTGCATGGTGCCAGTGTAGCTGTGTTAGCCAACTACTCCATCAGTAGTCTTTGCACTGGGAGCTAGTGGGGAGATGGGGTTGTACATCTTTACTTATCCTGCACTCAGTTGTTTTATGACCAGGTTGATCAGAAGTTTAAAATGGTATTCCCCAGCAGGGCATTGTCTCAGCAGACAATCTGGGGCCACTAACTGACCCCCCGCCCCATCCCACCCCCTGGTCATCTAGGATTTATTAGCTACCATAAATATTTGAATGAGATCCTGTGGGAGTTGTTGCTGCGATGCAAGCTCTCGACCAGTGACGCCATGTGCTCTCCAGTGTTTACTTTGTAAACGTCACCACCTATGTGGGAGCTCAGGGAGGACACATCCAGCGCTGTCAGGAAACTGACTAGTGAGTTGTGTTCACTGACTTAAGTGTCTGTGTACTCTTAGGATATTGCTAAAATCAAGAGAAGCAAGTAACAGTTTGCACTCCTCATGCTTAGGTTTAGAAGGACTTGCCAAATTTATTTAGTAATTTTAGTGATCCACTCACTTCTCATGTTGCACAATAACCAGATCAACATTTGAATTTGTCAACCCAAGCAAAACCCTATGACATTCCCATCAGCCCCTGTGTTTAGTGCTAATTAGCCATTGTTAGCATGTTGACATGCTAAACCATGATGGTTTTTGTAGTAATTACACTCTTTAAACAGCGTATTAACATTGTCATTGCATGTTAGCGTGTTGACATTGGCATTTAATGTACATCATTGCTGTGCCAATGTACAGTCTTTCAGAGCTGTTAGCATGGCTGTTTTAAAGCAGCTATAATCAATGTTTTATTAACATTGAATCAAAATGACAAAAAGCCATTTGTAAGAAAGCCACAGATAATTTAGACCTAACTCTGCATTTCTCCTCAGATCTACAGAGCCTTATGATGTCTTTCAGCTCGTTTTCATTTACTGGGTTCTCATACAGTAGTGCCAGATTTGGTTGTTGTCAGAGAGAAAGCTTGGTACTAAACAGCAGATGGACAAAGTTACCGACTAGCTGGTGAATGTGGAACATTCAGAGGCCATCCACATGAAGACGCGTTTGGATGCAAACTTACTTTTTTTGCATCGTCTGGGCCGATTGTCCACACGAATCCTGTAAACGCACTGCCCGTAAACGCACTTTTTTGAAACCTGGTCCCAGGGTGAATTAAAAAAAAAAAACATCGCCACACACCTCAGCCTCACAGCTGACTGCCTTCAACCCAGCTGACGGCTCTAACAGGGACGCAATGCTGTTTATAAAGTGGAAGTAGATAACTTATCAACTAGCTAGCTAATCTGTCTGTTTATCAACTCCTTGAACGGATTATAGTAACTTTTAGCACCGCTTATTGTAGAAAGGCTACCACAAGAAAAACGTGTAGCTAGATTATCAAAAAGACATCGGATCATTGATGTTTGTTTGACTGCCGATGTTAGCTAGCCCATTAGCGTTAGCTAACGTTAGCTGTGCTAGCTAGCGCGCTGCAATCATGTCCGATAGAATGTAAACAAAGACACGTTTTCTAGTGGTGGCCTTTTATATAACGAGCAGTGGTAAAAGTTAGTAAAGTCTAGGCCATGGATGTATTTAGATTCTTCTTAATTTCTGTAGCAATAACAGCGCTGCCTACAGGCCTGGCATATGAAGTAGCATGTTGAGTCATTTACAAATGGATTCATGTGGAAGTGAATTTTCTTGAACCGAATCCAGGGAAGACGGATGTGTTTGCATCCTAACGTCTTCATGTGGACATGGCCTTAGCTGTTTAAGAGCCAGACATTTGCCTCAGGTGGCTATAAACATGACTCCAAATGGATGCTAATTAGGGATGGGCATTCGATTAAATTTTCTTCGTCGATCGTCGGGAGAATTAATGATCAATTATCGATTAATCATTAATATTTTTATATTAAAATTCATTATTTATTTAACTTTTTATAAATTAAAAACGCAATGAAAATACAAAAATACAGCATGTTTTTACCTCGATGAGATCTTAATTACAAGAAGAACAACGTGTGGCAGTTAAACTGGAGGTTAGGCTAAA
This sequence comes from Gymnocephalus cernua, assembly GCA_023631565.1. Lineage (NCBI taxonomy): Eukaryota > Metazoa > Chordata > Actinopteri > Perciformes > Percidae > Gymnocephalus > Gymnocephalus cernua. The sequence continues at coordinate 9,346,538 of CM042426.1, read as the reverse complement.
CTTAAAGATATATGCGCTGCGGTGTTTAATTTAGCAGCGGAACCGTTGCTGCGAGCCGGCGTTGTTAAACAGAGACCCTCGTTTGTTCCAAAATAATAAATAAAAATAATCATATTCAATAATAACTTAACCATAACTTAACCAAAAACATAATACTACTTAGATCTGACAGGTTTTGTCAAAATGTAACTCAAAACTATCCAAGGCACGGACAAAGCCTAATACAAAATACCAGTTACTCACGTACAACTTCTCCACCAGTCTACTGTTTTTTGTTAAGAAAAATAAGCAGGTTGACATGATCTGGGGTCTGAGGTTCCCTTAATACATCCATGGGTCAGACATGACCGCTACCTGTTGATTGTCAGTCCAGCCGCCGAATACACCCGCCGGCCCGGGATGCACAGGTACCTCCGCACTAACTTGGCCAGCCCGGGCCGGGGAACATTATTCCGTTCTTCGTAGTGAGTTTCTACCAGTCTGGTGATGGTACGTCGTGACGGAATGTGAAATGCTGCTTCCAATATCCATCTCAATGAACTTGCAGATCCCTCGGGTCATTTCCTCTGCTCGTAATGCATCGCAGCTCCTCCGTGCTAACGCCGAGTTGATGCTAGGTTGAGACTGAGAGCAGGACGCACCGCCACCGACATTAACCAGGGTCGGATGCTCTTTGTTTAAGTGGTACATCATTTAAATCGTGGCCGTGTTGTACTTATACACGGCATCGCAGTGTTTGCAGTGCACTAAGTCGTTTTTTAAAACAAAATGGTCCCACGCTACACTTCGCCGTGACCTCTTCATGTTTACTTTGAATCAAAACGTAACGACACACTGGAAATCATTTCATTGCTGCAATCACACTACACAACGCAACCTGCATTAGTTTAATTGATGACAAATTAACGTGATCAACGAAATTCTTAATGATCAATCGTCGATCGTCGATTAATCATGCCCATCCCTAATGCTAATGTATCTTTGTATATGGATGTGTTAATAACTGTTTGCTGTTGGCTAACAAGTTCTACATACCAACATAAAAGGTCAGTGTTGTGTTTACAGCCTGTTTCCGCTGCCCCCAAGTAGCCAAAAAAATATGTTATTGCTGGTTTAAGAACCATAAACACAATTCTCCAGTTTATTTTAATCAGAGCTATACAGTTTATGTCCTGTGTTTGTTTAGCAAAGAGGGATGGAGTAGATCTGGGTAGTACCCATAGGCGTCGATTTCAGGGGGGATGGGGGGACCAGATTTTGTCATGAGTCATTTTGTACCCACCACTTTTTTTTTAAAACCTTGAGCTCAATTTAGTTAAAAAAAATACAGTTCACGCAAATACCGGCACTTACTGTACATGAGGAGCAATATGAGATAGAAATTTGATCGTTGTTTAGGTACATTAAACCAGTTAAGCTTTTTCACGTTATATTAAACCCATGAGAACTGTGGGGGCCAGTACTACGAAGCAAGATTTAGCGTTAACGAGGTAACTTCAGGTTCAACCCAGGGTTTTCTGTACCACTGTGGATTAGTTGTTACCGGGTTCAATCGCCGTGGTAACTTATGCTGAACACCTTACCTGGTCGGGAGCAGGTTATGTTGGAGATTAGAGATCAACCAGTGTAAAAGCACCGCCTACTGACCAATCAATACTCCATTGATAATGGCGTCACCGTTCTTAGAAGATCTTAGAAGACTGAATGGGTGGAGTTCAATGAGTGCGCTTCCCACTGCCAGGGTTGCAACTGAAAATAATAGACTAAAGCAACGACGTTTATGGAAAGGACAAGTGTAATTAATGTCAGATCTTGTGCATGACTGATGGAGAAGTTATATTGATAAGCCAGTCCCTCCAGAAAAACATGATTATGTGATTGCAGAATTCAATGCATAATCAGCCAAAGTCCTCATATTTATGCGGGGGCCGCATACATTTTCGCCTAAATTGCCGATTTCCGCGCAAAATATGCGGGGCTTGCATGATTTCAAGTCGAAAAATGTTGCGTTTACGTCACACAAGAGCAGCCATTTCCCCCTGTTGCCATGGGAACGTTATAAAGTAATTTCGCCTAGTGAGAACACGGTGTTAAAGGAATCACTTTTTCTCTTTTTCATCAAACTGCAGTTTTTGCAAGTTCCTGCAATTTCATCGCGTAAAATTTCATAAATATCCTGCATTGCATTTTTTAAGAAAACGTGCCGCATAATCAAGGCCACTGGACGTCTTTCAAAACATGACCTGCGCGAAAGGGAAAAAAAAATATGAATGCGTTATTGTACCCAGCATTTCTGGAAATGCACTTCCGAATGCGTCTCTGTCCCCACCACATTCCAAACCAAACTGACGCCCATGGTAGTACCTATTTTAAGTGTTTTCAAGAAAGCCGACCCTTTACTAAATAAAAAGTCTCAGCATGCATCTACATAACCGCCACCTTATCTGCACACTCACACTGAGGCCAATAAAAGTCAAAGTGCAGATGTGTTCAATGTGCCTCTTTGAGACAAATTACAGAGTTGTCTTGGGAGTCACTGTTATTTCATTTATTTCCCCACAGCCACAAAAGTACATAGAGCCAAGCTGCCATGTTATCTTCTTCGGGATCTTTCACAGATTTGTTGACAGCATAATTAAATACAGGGATTAAAAAAGAATCAAACATGTGTTTTATCTCGCAGATAAACTTTGTGGACTGCTGTGCAAATTGGACATTAACTCATACTTTAAAGTTTGTTAAACCCTTCAAGCTACCACATGATGTGTGTGTTCATGTTAGCTGGCTGGTGGTCTGAATGGTCTGTTTAGTTGAGTTTTTCTTTGGCAGTGTGGTGAAAGAGTAAACAGTAAAAGCATAAATATTTGTTGTTTTTTTTTACCTTAAGGCTTTAGCTGAAGCCATTAGTGTGCTATAGTTACTAAAGTCTCAAGACCAAGAGAGGAGACGGGTGATTTTTGAGTCGTAATCACCTTAACTCTTAAATTCTGGATTTGTTGTTTGCAGTCAAATCCACACCCTCCCCCAAGATGAACCGCAGCCAAATGTATCAGTTCTTATGCTTTTGTAGTTGTTGGTGGTAGCGTCAGAAGTTGGACATGGATCTGTTATTCTAGCTTGTGTTTCATCTTCTTTTTTTGTTTAATGTTCTTGGATCAAACATAAAGAAAGAACCTCTCTCTCTTCTCTCCACAGATCCAAAATGACTTTTACTAAATGGCCATTGGTCGGAGCTTAGTGCTGATTCATCGAAGAGCACTATGAGTAGATGACAACAAGCGACCTTTAATCCAGAAAGGATTCCTCTTCTCTGTGCTAAGAGTCTCTTAACCGAGTGTAAGGACTCTGGGAGTACAAGAATCAAGTCAAGGACACGCTCACTCCCCCTCAGCCTGCAGGAAGATGGGAGTGAGAAAATAAAGCTCTGCAGAGTCAAGAGGAGCTTAATGAATTCCAAGGAATTTTAAAACCAACTGCTTTCATTTGTTTAAGTCTGTGTGAGAGGATCAGGCAACCATGTGGACATTAGCTGCGACTGTCCACTCTCTTCTGGCTGCTGCGCTGCTATTAGCTAGCTGCCTCCAATCACTGATGGTCACTGAGGATGATGTCACACCACGCATCAGTTTCTCTTACAGTAAGTCATAATAATTACCTGACATGCTTTTGTCATTAATATTTTTTAGCATTGCAAGAGACATTCCAGTGTAAAATTTGTATTTTCTTTTATTCTTGACCGCTCACTAAACCCCTCCCTCTAAAAGCAATTGTCCAATTATAGCTTAGCAACAGTAACTAAGCATGGCAGGTTTGTCAAGCTTTGGATTTCTAAACGTGCTGAAGCAACGTTTGTGGGGCTCAAAGCACGTTCAGACCAACAAAAGCGCTGGAAGTGTCACTTAAATGGCTCATTTGTGTGATGTCCTGTTGTGTTATTGTTGTGATGTTGGGTTGCGCTTCTCCAAAGTTGAGTCTGTCTCAACTTTATTACAGTATTGAAAGGAAAACAAAACAAAAAAACAAATATTTGAATTCCAAAATTGAATACCTACTAAGGACAAATATTTGAATAGTCGTATATAGCCCTAAACATTAGCATGTCCAGCTAACTAGCTAGCTAGAAATATTAGTCAAATATCCCTATCTTATTCATAGTACTAGGACTAACTACTTCCATAGTGCAATAAAAATACTTGTTTGTTTCCATGTCTTCTACATGGATCATCAACAAGTGAGGATGGTAACTTTTTGCCTGATATGCAGCTTTAGCCTCAGTCTTTCAGCACGATTTCATGTTCGTAGCTATCGAGTGCTAATTTAAGACAGTTTTCCAGGCTTCAAAACAAGCCACCTTGAAAAATAATGTTAGCTAATGTTAGCTTAATTAGCCTGCTATCTACAGCTGAGAAATCTGCTACAACACTTGTAATTTCATTTTTTGACACGGTTAACTGTAGCCTGCTTTTGTCTACCTCTTTGTGCAGCGGTAACTTAGGGCGGTGGAGCTTAGCGATCTGTCAATTCCACCCAAAATAACATCATTTAGGTTAATGGTGAACAAAGACAACATACACAGCTGCAACAAGTGTTTAGTGTATCAGCCTTTGCAGCAGCGTATTCAGAGACCACAATAAGTGCCTGCAGCCTCACTGGAGCTACATGTGCCAACTTGAAGACACCTGAACTACCATCACCACTTCTCAAAAATACATGCAATTATAAGTTTTAATATTAGATGTCACTTTGCACATCATTCACTGTGTGTGTTGTTGTTTTTCACCCTGAGCTTTGACGGTACAATGAGGTAAAATAAGCATGGCATTTCATGTGACTCCTCAGTTACTCAAGGTGAAGAATAAAATATTGCAAGTATTCTGCAGTACATTTAGTTTGCCTTCGTACCTTCACTTGTTTTTCCTCCATTTCCTTTTTCGTATTGTACAGCTGAATGCAAAAATTTGTCTCACAAATATAAACTGGTGTTGCCTGGTGAATCCACTGATTGACTGGAAGACCTTTTTTGCACCTGACTTCATCATTGCATATAATTACTCCACACACACACACTGCATCACTCCCCTTATCATAATGAATGTGAGAGAAGCTTTTGTAATATAAAAAACATTGAGCTATTTTTCACTATTGGTTCAGCTAACAGCCTTTTGGTAATTGATTGATGCATTATGGGAGCTTATGACAAATGAGGGGAACTGGACTGCTTTTCAGGGATGTGTCACTAAATACTTATTTTTTACCATCCTGTGGTATAGCTGTTGGAAAAAGACAGTTCACAAATGTATTCTTAAAATGAGCTCCCTGGCTCCTACAATGTATTTTTATCCTATCCTCGTCTCTGTTTAGTAACACTGCTCATACAGGCAAATATGCCGACCTAGCAGCAACCAAAGTACAGGCTTCTATGGATGTAGCGGTTCATTGGCTCCTGTAAGCACTACCTGTCTGAATTTTAAGTTCTCCTCTCTGAAAACAACAGTCTGATGCTTGTTTTCTTCACTCCTCATTCAACTTGGTGAATCGTTGTGCGGTAATTTACATGCACCATCTCAAATTGGCATCGCTCATACCCAAGAACAACCTTTCACATATTGAGCCATTTTACTGGTTTCTCAAAGAACTAAATGGATTAAATTGGCCCCAGGCTGGTTCCCAGCAAGTGAGTGTTTTGCAAACCACTGATGTTTCTTTTTTTCCTCCCTTGCTTTGCTGCACTCAGCATTCATAATCTGAATTTCATGTATTTTGACGGCAGCAGTGAGTGTGAGATTCTCTCAACTGGAGAGCGTAAGTAGTAGTGTGAGACAACATGCTTTTCAGCTGATAATACGGTGTAGAAAATCTTATTTAAACGTCACTGACACTGATTGTAACCTATTCATTCAGAGGACAGCTTTGCAGAAACAGGGTCTGCAGCATCACTGACATGCTAAACGTTTCGTATATAAACTATCCTCAATTCAACCCACACCATTGATGCATTGATGTAAAGCAGGTCCCCGTTTTAAACCTCCATTCTGGTTTGTATAGTATGTAAGAAAAGGGGGACCCGGACTCTTTTCTCAAGAGAGGACCCTTGCCTCAACATGGCCTTTTTCCTGGAAAGGCGTCCATTTTTCTTTTTGTCCTCTTTCCCTGTCCTCTCGCTCCTTCCTTCTCTCCTAATGAGCAGGCTAATCTCTCATGTGTAGTGAGTGGAGGGGTTTTGTGGTCGCTGCAGTGGGAGAGCCTTGTCTGTTTTTCATTACGGCTCTTGTGCAGAGAGACGGCACAAAGGATCATGGGACTCGATGCAGCAAGCATCGGCTAGGCATGCGGCATGTATCACTGTTAGTGATCAGAAACTTATGAGGCAGGATGTTATTGTCTTTCTCCAGATATGAGCTGAGGAGAGGATTTATTTGTCCTATTTTCTTTTTCTTTCACTTGGAACAAGAAGGAACAATTCAGATTCTGCACTTAATAAGAACACTTTACGTTCATGAGCTGGTTAGGGCGTTTGGCAACCTTGATTTTTTTTTTTTTTTTTTTTTCTTTGCTGTTGTCTGGCTCGACTGCAGAACTCTATTGTATGTCACCCTTCTACTCTAATTCTGGTCCCTTTTTAAAGCAACATTTCGACATTTCTGAAAATATGATAGTTTTGATAGAGATTACAGTTAAAGATTATCTATACCACTATCATGTCTGTTCATTTATTATGAAACTACAGCCAGCAGCTGGTTAGCTTAGCATAGAGTGATATCAAGCTTTTCATGTGAGATGTGGCAGAGATGTTCACAAGTAAATTTTTGGAAGTCCAAGTTGAGTCTCAAGTCTTTGAGCTCGAGTCCAAGTCAAGTCTCAAGTCTTTGAGGGGCAAGTTCAAGTCAAGTCTCAAGTCTCTGGCCATCTGATCTGTCCCTAACAACACTGTATTGTTAAAGGTTATCAATTCAAAGCATGTCCTGTAGTTACCATCCATACAGTACAGTATCAAAATCAGTTGTAGGATAACTTTATGGGTATAAATATCACATATGCTTTAATGGAGCTAGCTTAATTTTGTTACATCCAGAACTTACATTGGGTCTCCAACTTAGGACATTGTATAGTCTAATCTAGTCTGTCACATCATATGGATACAACTATAAAGATACTATTTGCCTGTTCCCAGCATTAGCACAACACTTTGTAATGGTTAGCTTGCTACCTGTGATGATATATGCTAAATTTAAAGTCTCTTTCACATTAGCAAGTGCAACTGACCTATCTGGGTGTGTTTTGAGATGCCTGATGAAGTTCGACGTTGATCCGGCATCATTTGTCTTGGTGCCACACACCTTGCATGTAGCTGTTCGCTTACTGCCACTGTTAACGAAATTAGCAAAACTAATGACAAAAGGCACAACTCCGGGAGGACTTGGCGTCGCCATCGTCAATGCTTTTTTTGATATGTGAGTGCGCGCACATAAGGCATAGCGCATGCGTTACTTTGCACAATATGGCAAAGGACAGGGGACATGCAGCTCATCATACGTTTCCCCAATGTATATGCGCCAATAAAAGAAAATAGAAATACATGAATAAATTTAGATTTAAAAAGCAATAATTGCATGAAAACAGGTTGTCAACGAGTCTCGAAGCTAGAGTCCGAGTCAAGTCTGAAGTATTTTGGGTCGAGTCGCAAGTCAAGTCTGAAGTCACTGTTTGTGCGACTTACGTGCGACTCAAGTCCGAGTCTCAGACTCGAGTCCCCATCTCTGAGACGTGACAAAAAGTGTATTTCCTAAAATGTCAAAGTATTCCTTTAATTATCAACTACGTGGTAATCAGAATATATGAATTTATGTATAGAGAATTGGGTTTAGATGCAACATAACCTTTTTGAATATCCTGTGTATGCTGCATGCCATTTTGTCTCCCCCATGAAGGGACATTTCAAAGAATGTGTTGAAATCTGTGTTTTTACGGGTTCATTTTAATGTAATCGTACATTTAAATTAGTGCTGTCAAACGATTTAAAATATTTAATCGCGATTAATCGCATTGTCATAGTTAACTCGAAATTAATCGCACATTTTTATCTATTCTAAATGTCCCTTGATTTCTTTTTGTGTCATTATTTTTTCATTTTAATTCTCTTATCAACATGGAAAAGTGTATTGGCTGCTTTGTGATGTTTTTTTTTTAATTGAAAACATTGGCATATACGTAGTATTCAATTTCACACTAACATTCACACTTGGAACTAATAATCTGTCACATAATGTAACACTGTTACCTCGATTTTTCCATTGCAGATAGTACTGCCTCATGCCTGAGGCGAGCATGGCTCGTTGTCATAGCAGCTATGGTTTCCCCCGACTCATTTCCTGGTAGTTCTTCTCCATAAACAACGTAAAATCAAGGAGAGGGTTAACTTCTCCTGCTCCAGGTTTCCCACCGTGGTCAGAAAGAACAGAGGAGACACTTTGTTTCTCTCACTGACTGTAGAGTCACTACTCGCTCGTTCCGAAGCTAATCGCTGTCACGAGCCTACAAGCTATGCAGCTCGCAAGCCCAAACCGTTGTTTCTGGTCTGCGACCCGCCCTTCAATCACTACTATTGGCCAGGCGTCCAAGGTAACGTAACCCCATTTGTTCAGGTCCTATCCCCTGAACAATCCACTATCCTAACCACTCGAGGTGAAATGCCTAACCCCAACCAATCGAGCTGCTTTGTAGGACGGGACATGGCGTGGCCATAGACAGTTAAAGAAATGGACTAACAGATCCCGTTGCTCTCTCTATGCGATAATCGTGCGTTAAAAAAATTGTCGGCGTTAAAATGGGTTTGTGTTAACGCCGTTAATAGCGCGTTAAACTGACATCCCTAATTTAAATAATAGAATGATTTAAAAAAATTGACATATTGACAGGTTACCTGGAAGAGAGAAAACATTTTATACAACCCCAAATCAGAAAAAGTTGGGACCTTATGAAAAACACAAATAAAAAAAGAAAGTAGTGATTTCTAACTGTACTTTGACTTGTATTTCATTGCAGACAATGTGAACACAAAATATTTCATGTTTTGTCTGGTCAACTTAATTTCATTTGTAAATATACATCCTTTCCTGTCATTCAGACCTGCAACACATTCCAAAAAAGGTTGGGACAAGAGCAATTTAGGGCTAGTAATCAGGTAAATTGGTTAAATAATGATGTGATTTGAAAAAGGTGATTGTAATTATGATTTGGTACAAAAGCAGCATCCAAGAAAGGTCTAGTCCTTTAGGAGCAAAGATGTGCCGAGTATCGCCAGTTTGCCAACAAATACGTGAGAAAATTATTGAAATGTTTAAAAACAATGTTCCTCAAAGAAAGATAGGAAGACATTTGCTTATTTCACCTTCAACAGCGCATAACATAATTAAAAGATTCAAGGAATGTGGAGGAATTTCAGTGCGTAAAGGACAAGGGCGCAAGCCTAAGCTGAACAACCGTGATCTCCGATCCCTCAGGCGGCACTACAGGTGCACTTCTGTGATGGCACCATTAATGCTGAAAAGTACATAGAGATTTTGGAGCACAATATGCTGCCTTCAAGAAGACATCTTCGTCCATGCATATTTCAACAAGATAATGCAAAACCACATTCTGCACACATTACAAAGTCCTGGCTGCGGAGGAAGAGGATACGGGTACTTGACTGGCCTGCCTGCAGTCCCGACCTGTCTCCAATAGAGAATGTGTGGCGCATTTTGAAGCGCAAAATGCGACAACGAAGACCCCGTACTGTTGCCCACCTTAAGACTTGTTTGCAGCAAGGATGGGACAAAATTACACCTGAAACACTTCATCACTTGGTGTCTTCAGTCCCTAAACGCCTTTTAAGTGTTGTGAAAAGGAATGGCAACATTACAAAGTGGTAAATGCTTTACTGTTCCAACTTTTTTTGAAATGTGTTGCAAGAACCAACACATTTCAAGAATTTTGTTTTTTTGAAAAAAAAACCCAATAAAAATCATGAGGAACACATTAAATTATGTGCTGTTGTATTGTCTGCAATGAAATACAAGTCAAAGTACATTTAGAAATCACTTTCTTTTTTTATTTGTGTTTTCCATACTGTCCCAACTTTTTCTGATTTGGGGTTGTACACCAAAGCTCACATGAGCCAGATTTCAAACCCACAGCTCCACAAGTAGGTGTCCTCTGTCAGTTACAATTGTATTATACAAAGACCTTGGCAGTGTGTGGATCGCGGTGCAGAAACAGAGGAGGGGCAGTGAGAGGGGGGTCAGGCAAAATACTCGTGACATGCTCCGATGCCCACCAAAAACCCGGCAAGGACACGCCCTCTGATCCTGAAAGAAAAGCGGTCTCTGGCTTCCAGCAGAGGTGGCACTCACAAGTGCCTGCATATAATGCCATAACAGCCGCAACAATGGAGCATAATTACAGCACATCAACTCCGTCTGTTTCATACGCTTTAATGGCTTCATCACTTGCATGCTCCAGGGAATGTACAGAAAAGTTCAGTCTTTGCAGATTTTGATCAGGAACATTTGATTTGAAGAAAATGGCAAGCAGTGAGGAATAATGGTGTAGCTGTTAATTAAGATGGACAGAGAGGAATGTGAGGTTAAAGAGTGTCATTAGGTAGGCTTTTTGGATTGCTGGGATGCAGTGTAGATTTGTCCAAAACTAAAGTGTGTCCACATTCTTTTTGTTTCTATAAAATTAAGCATAAGGGAGCTTTGACATCTCTCTTATAGGAAGATAATCTGAGATTTAGACCCAATTCACACTTAGTCACTTCGTGCATCGTAGGTCGGTAGTAAGGCAAACCCATCCTTCTTTTGTAGGAGTTGTTCCAGGGCAAGTTTCTGTTCCGTTTTCAGAGAAAACTTGCCTTTTTTAAAACAGCAGCGACAGCGGCATCAACGGATTGCTGCACTTTGGTGGTAAATAAAAACTGCTTGCCTTCGCTTCTCTATCGTCATCATGTTAAACCCGGCAATAGCGCGCCAGGTGGATAAGCCAGTTTGTGATTGGTTCCCGCAAATTTGTAACGGAAGTAGGATAGATAAACATACAGGTTTCCAGCCTGAGCTGCAGGGCGAAATCTAATCGCCAGCAGATCGGGCTGGGTTTACCCAGTCTACTACCACACACTGTTATCTAAAAACAACAACGCAACAAGAATAAGCATGTGCTCAGGAAACACTTCATGGTTTTGACTTTTGAGTTAAGGCAGAACTTAAAGAATTTTTTTAGGATTATACTTGCATTTTGTGTTTGTACTAGAACATGTTTACATGCATGTTAAAAAAAACACTTTATTTTTCATACTGCCCATGGCTGCTGCACCTGTATTCACCCTCTGTAGGAGCGCCTGTCTCTTTAATCCCTCTTCCCGACAAATCCCAGTCTGCTCTGATTGGCCAGCTAGTTGAAGCTACTGTAATGGAGTATGTAACAGGACTTTTTACCATGAAAAATCACCAATAAAGGCTTCTAGACCAAGTATTACACACTCTGACAGTAGTGAAGTGACTGGAATTTGGGGAGAAATTACCAGCATTGGCCAAGATTACAGCTATGTCGCATTAGCATGTAGCTACTTAATAGTTAGCAGTATGCTAACGTAAGATTGTAGTGCAACGAAGCATCACTTTTTGCCGTCACAAATGGTAAATGGCAGATAAAGGCTTCTGAACCAAACACTACCCAATTGGACACGTTTCATCAGTAATGCGACCCGGAACCCGGGTTGGAGGAGAGAAAAAGAAAGATATTTGTATTAAATAACATTGGAAAAACCTGTATAAACTGAACACCAAAGAACAATATTAACTGCAAATTATTAACAATATACCTAAGTAAAATAAATAAATAGCTTAATCTATAACACTTTTGTTTTCTTTGTAACAAAATGTTGAAAAACAAACGGAACTAAACTCCATTGTGGAGATGATTTGAGCATGTTAAAAATTATTCTTCAATCAAGTTCTCTTACATTTACAAAGTAAATTAAATGGCTACTGTTTCACAGTACTGTGCAGGGTCAAAATTAACACTTGCCTGTCGCCAAATGTGGGGGCGGGCTGACAACGCATAAACACTGGTGCACACACCAGTCACTACCTTCTGTTTACTGATAGCTAGTGTTTAACGCTAATTAATTAGCTAGTAAGGTGCCAGCCTTCCAAAAGAAAGCACAGGAAACAGTCTCAGTTCACCCATCCAGGAGGCTCTGACACGTTCCACACTCCGTGTCGCCGGGCAGCTGTAGGCTTGTACCGGTGTTGATGTTCTGTGCATTGTCGGACACATGCAGCCACTGCTTGCGGGACTGACACAAGTCCACAGTGGTACGCGGCGTGTATGTCCGAGCCTGTCTCCAGCGCCTCCACCTGCAGATCGTCAGCTGTGCATCTCCCTGGTATACTCTCGGACGGCCGGTTTAACTCGCCGGTCCTCATCAATATAGTTGTGTGTGTCACGTAGCTCTCTACAAGCAGAAAAAAAGGAGGAGCTTAAAACGCAACTTTCGATGTGATCTGGACAGGAAGCATAACTCTGGGAGTTTGAAGGGGTGTGCCGCGATTCTGCTGTGTCACAGCGCGACACAGGTTTGTGGGTCTGAGTGTCGTGATTTCCATTTTATATCGCATATCGTTACAGCCCTACTTCGAGCAGATGACCAATCATAGAAGGCCGGCTTAGAGTTGCGTAGAACTTAGCTGAGAGTAGAAAAAACAGTTGAAACCGGAGCGCTCAGAACTGTTGGAAATCTGAACGTTTTAGCTCACAGGGACTTGTCTAAAATGTTTACCTAATTATTTATTTGGTCACGTTGAACATAAAAATCCAACATTATAACATTGTAGACATGACAGAAAACACGGAAAAGCATATGTCCCCTTTAAATGGTTAAAACAGTCGTCTCATGCATCTTTCATTAAAAGTCAAAACTTTCCTGATTCAGTTCCAGTATGGTAATACACTCCACATGCCTCTTATTCCTACTTGTGGGTGTATGTAAAAAGAGAATATGAGGTGTGTGTGTGTCCCTGTGAGGCCTGGCTGACTATATGTTATATAGACTGAGCTGAAGGATTTGAGCACACTGTAATCCTGTCTGATTGAAAAATTGCCTTGATCAGTAACAACAACTGACAGTCTGCTGTGTGTGTGCAGGTGTAGCACTCATGGATTCATGATAGGAAGCATTCTCCTTATCAATATAAATGACATCTGTTGACGGAGATGGAGTTACATTTTTTTTCAGACTGTCAGGTCAGAATAACCCTTATGAGCCAAAATATATATAGGCTAATGCAGCAGGTGTGGAGGTCCTGAGCTCACCAGGCTCCTGATAGCAGCATGACTACAGAGTGCGTGCGTGAAAAGCCAATAGCAAAGAGCGTAAAACCAGTGTGCTTGACCACTTCTCATCCTCACTACTTTACTTCGTGGTGGATGAGTAGAGAGCAGACTTTGTGCGACTCCTGACTGCTTTTCTCATCAAGAGCCTCTCCAGAGAGAGAGAGAGAGAGAGAGAGAGAGACACACACACACACACACACACACACACACACACACACACACACACACACACACACACACACACACACACACACACACACACACACACATACAGACATGCACACGCGCGCTGTGGTAGCACTTGAAGGACTTTAACACATGCCAGTCCAAAGTGAATGCACTTAATAAACTGCACACAGCTCCACTGGTGCCCTAAAAATTGACAAGTGTGCAAGCTAGAAAATGGCAGAAGAGATGTGCCAAAGTGTACTTTGATGAGCTTATAGCTGTAGCAGAAACCATCTGCAAGCCAACTGGATTGGTTTGCGGTGCCAAAACAAATGCTTTTCTTTCTCTTCAAATCCACTTGGCCAAGCTGTAGACATGTCATTCATCAAACCAATCTCTTGGTGTGCCTGTGTTTTTTTTCTTCTGTGCGATTAAGGACATAAGTAAGTTACAAAATAAAATAAAAACATTGGAAGTACTGGAAGGTGGATTAGGAGGTGGAAAGTCCAAAGCTTCCCAATACCTCATTACATTTTAATTTCTTAAGATTTCAGTAATTGCTGGAGCAAACACTCCTCAACCAGCTACTTTGTCAGAAACACAACAGAGGAGCAACTGGTGTATCTGCCCAAAAAATGCAGAAAATGACAGTATTTAGAGATGCATTTTTGGCTAACAATCATATATGCCGACCTCTGTGACAAACCCATTGCATTTTCTGTGACTGCTTCACAATAAAAGCCTCTCAGTGTAGGAAATGTTGAGTTGGCATTAGCAGTGACTTAATACAGCTTTGATACAGCAGAGTTGCAAACAATAATGCTGGATTACACATGTGCATAATTTCATGTGAAGTGTGTGTGTGTGTGTGGTGTGTGTGTGTGTGAGAAAGCAAGTTGAATCCCATGTGTCCCAATGAAAACCACTTTATATAGAAAGGTAATTACAGAATGTAAATACATTGAATGGCTATTCCTAAAAAAATAGGGTTTGCCTACATTAAATGAATTAAGTATAACTTAAACCCCATTAACGTACTTCATAATGATAGTTTTTGTTTTAGGAAGGCTGAACAAAAGTTGTCAGATTTTTTTCCCCTTCCGTTTTAGAAGCAAAAACATGTATTTTTAAAAAATCTGAATCTGTGTGTATCAGATGCCTGTAACATATACTGTCTTTAGGGAGAAGGTAGGAGAGGATGGAGAGAAAGAGATAGTGAAGTCATTCCACATATGACGAGCACAGGCACGTCTATTTTGAATTTAGTGTGAGGAAAATAAACAACTATCTGTCTCCCTCTCTCTCTGTTTCAGCCTGTATTTAAACAACCCACTCAGGTACCAAATAGAGTGTCTCTTTGTCTTACCGAGCTAATATCCAGGATTTTGTACACTTTCAGTCGTGGTAGATCACTGCGCTCCATCGCTCCGCTGCTTTTGAGTGTTGGGTGCGTGCGTGCCAATCCAGTGCATTAGGATGACACCTAAAAGCCAATAATTACAGAGCAGAACATAATTTCTCTCTCAGCCCCTTGTTCTCTGCTTTTAGAGGTATGCAGCGATTTATCCACTGGCCTCATCCTTGGTACATGTGTGTCAGGGAGATGTTTTTTTCTTCAGTGGGTGAAGGGAACATTTTTCAGTATTTCGGGGCTTTTACAGTAAACGCGACATTTCCAATATTCAGTCATTTAATGGTTTTCCGTTGATGCCCTGATTCTGAGCCTGCACATGTAACCGTGTGGCACCATTAACACATTTTTGTTGCATAATCCTCACACACAGCAAACACTGGACTTACACACTGTCAGGCTCTGGTTATTATCTGCCAGGTACAGCTGTCTCTCAGTATGATGTGTACATACTCACACACACACACACACACACCCAAGTACAAACATAATACACAGCATGTACACACAAAATTGCAGCAAAGCCACAAATCCTTCAAAACAACACATCACATCTGTGAGCCTTATTGCCCGGCATTGCAGACCCTGCAGGTGCCACACTCTTTCTCAAAGTGGTTCAGTGCTGTCTGCTTTTATTTACAGTCCAGTAAAGTGTGATTTTTCTCTGCTCCAGTTCCTCCCTGTCTTAGTCTATATCAGGTTTTGTAGAGTTTTTAACTCAGTGGACATTCATTTGCGAATTTCCCTTTTTAAATATATAACAGAATCCACTCAAGTAGCCCCAGGGATTTCTGTGTTGACAGTTTAATAAAGACTGGGTAAACCATTCATGTTAAGACGGAAAGGAAATATGTGAAGTCTGTTTAAAGTTTTCCCAAACTCCTCCAACCCGGTCTGCCTCCTCATCAGAGGTCTGTGTCCTCTAACTGTGCAGACCAACAATGTTTCTGTGCTGATTTGGCTGGCATACTACAGCAGGTCTTGGTTGCCAGTTGTCGCTGACAATGAAATATCCATCACTTGGCCCAAATATCACAGGGATCAGTGCTGCAATGACCTTTGTCAGGAGCTCCTACGCCCCTATCAAGTCCATTGTCAAATCACGTCAAACAGAGAGCCTTGAAGCTGTGTAGCTTCAGCTTGCAGAGGGCAGAGATGGATTTATTTATACTCGGTGTGAGATTAATATCAGCAGTGCCACTCTCTCCTTTGGGGTTTCTCTGCTTGGCTGCAAACAAACCCCTTTGTCCCTGTTGCCCCCTTGCCTTGTGACTTGGCTCAGGCTGCTTTAGTAAATCTGGGGCATGTTTACAGTCTGCCTTTTAGGAGTGTCTTGGCAGGCATATACCTACCAAGCAGGCAATCAATTGCGCCAGCCTCAGAGTACTATTAAACCTTCAAAAAATAGGTTGATCCTGCTCCGTTTTCTCTGAAACATGATGCCTGCCAAAGTGCTGGCATGTATTTTATTTCTCTGCGACACTGTGTCTGCTAGCTGGCACCCTCTGGTGATATCTTAGTTACCTCAATGGTGAGTAAGCACACACCAAACACACTCAGTTGCGATGTGAATCAAGGGATTCGGAGGAAATCTTAATTGATGTCACTGTGCTATTTTGGTCTCTCAACACTGATAGGGTTGTTCAGAATATATTTAAATTCTTAATTTAAAGATATGGCAAGATTTTGAGCATGTATGCATATATAAAGATTTTATTAATGTGTCAGGAACATGAATTATTTTGATGATTCATAAGAATTTTTCCTCAAGAGCACTCCTTTTATATCTACACACTACGTTACAACCACATACAGTATACAGGGAAATTTGCCTAAAGTTAGATGAGGAAATTGTTACCACTTATGTATGTACGGTAAATAAACAGTGTGGGTACCAACACCGCCAAAGCTCCCAAATTAAGATGGTATATGTAGTATACAGTAAGTGTAAAAATGACAATTTGTGGTTTTAGGGGGGGGCTATGTGCTAATCTTTTTCTTGTTTTCTTCTGCCTGTTACGCAAAAACATCACACAAGCACATATTTGAGTCAATGCATGTTGCACGTATTGCAATAGTTACAATAAAGCATTTGCATTATCATTAAGGTAGCTTACATTAACACTAGCATCTGTTGGCAGGGAATATAATATACTGTACATATGGAAGATGTACAACTTTCACCTCATGTCTCACCGTTAAAATTCAAGACATCTGTAGCCGTTCATTGTATGTGCACAGATTTAGTCTGATTCTATCACAAACATTTCTGTGATCACAGTGCAGCAGCTCTCGGAAATCCTCTGTGATAACTCAACCACTGAAAATGGCAAAATTGAATTTAACCTTATTAATTGCTGATGTGTCAGTGCGGAAAAGATTTTCAGTTTGTAAATGTTGTTAGTATTGCTTGCAGACCCTGATCTTCCAGCAGGAAATTGTCCTCAAACAATGCATCTTTTTAAGTGTGCCACTGCGCTCCAGTTTGGATCATTGGACAATTTCTTTTGCACCTTGTAGGCTTTCATAACCACAGAGAATTGAGGCAAATAAACAGACTACAAAAGAAATCCTGTGGTACTAACTATTTCAGCATGCTAACACTGGCAATAAAGCAGCCATATTGACGGAAGGTGTGATGTGACAAGCATTAGCGGAGGTTGAGGGCTGTGGCTTGGTGACAGCCAACTGATTAAACAGGCGGGTGATGAATGGATGTGGTGCCTGGCTGTGAAATGGCCTGCAGATGCCCGGCATTCTGCTGCAAGCATGTTAAAACACACAACTGATATGTTGTATTGGAAGGCGCAGAAAAAGTCTCCCAAAAAAACTAACTTCTGTAGATGAGTAGAGAGAAAGAGAGAGAGAGAACGCCTTGAGTTTGAAATCGCCGCAGCACACAATTGACGTTTGTTACTGGCTTGACCTTCTGCTCTTACGAAAAATCCATCTCAGAGTGCTTTCTTTCCTTGTCTGCATGTTTCCTCACAGGTCAACATCTCAATCCAATCTTCCTGGTTACTACAACTCCCCCCCCCCCCCCCACACACACACACACACACACACACACACACACACACACACACACACACACACACACACACACACACACACACACGCATGCCCAACCTTCTGTACTGCTCTCCAAGTAAAAGTTTCATGCGTTTGCTCTCCTCAGCTCGTTATTCCATTGTCTTTCTAAGAGGATGTCACTGTGATTTATGTCAGAGAGTTTTAATATGCTCAGGGAAGGCTGTTTTTGGTTCCAGTGAATGCCCAAAACTCAGGGGAGCTGTGACAGTCAAGCTATGATATGTCCCCCTGTTGAAAGGAGGGATAGCACTCCTTTGTCTGCCATCAGCAGTGTCTACTGGGACTGAGAATAGTTCACTTTATGAGCATTTAGGACATTTTTAACATACGTAATTACGGTACCTTGAGATTAAACATTTTCCTTTTCCACATTAGAAAACGTGTATATTTTTTCTGTCCTGAATGACAAAAGGAAGTGTTTTTATAATTTTGTATCCACCCTCCCTGGATTTTGATGATAGGCCCTTCTCTTTATTGACTCCAGATGTCACGTTTTAAACAGAATGAGGGCTGTTGATCTGGAAAGGGCCTTAGATTTGATTTTGGACAAGATGGGGCCTGTGCAGCTGGCTTTCACTCCCATAAGGGGAAAGTGATCATCTGCCAAAAGTGCCTTGAGTGTTAGATGAACCATTTGTTGTGAGCATATTGGAAAGTTTAAGTCGTGGTTTGTGAACATTTATTGCCATTTACTAGCTCCATTTCCATTATGCACCACCTGGAGTGTTGGGAGATAAATGTAATGCTGGTGTCTTTTTCTTACTGTTAGAAGTGTCTAAATTGGAATGCAGTGTGCTGGTTATTCACAAGGGAAATGCTGTAAACGGTTTAACTGCAGCAAATATTAGTGTTGACGACTCCAGATACGAGCCAGTTATTTGGACAAGGGTCTGCGACCCCCAGCATTTTGGCTTGGGGAGCACATCGAGTGGGTTTAATATGTTTGGAATGGGAGGCAATGGATAAACATTTACATAGATGGTCAAAAACTGCAAAGGGTAAGAAGTATGTATGCAATGCATGCACAACAATTTGATTGCATATATCAGATATCTTTGGTGACCTGTAGAAGATTGTTAGTCTTGTTGATAGATATCAAGTGATAACATCCACCCATCCAGATCCACATGGACCCCCAACTCTGCTGTTGTTTCTCTTAGGATCTCAATAATCTTGAATACATCCTGTTTATGACTTCCTGGACTTTATGGTCATTTGAGCATGTTGTCACGCAAGTAAATCTGAAAAGTGACCAATTTCCTGTTACAAAAATCAATCCAAATCTCTTCAAACTCCACTTCACAGTAAAAAACAGTCAAATAAAAAATAAAAAGAAGCTGCCGCTGATGCCACTGTAGAGCATCCTGTAGATCATCCTGGGATGCGATGCCGAGGGAAATACTATAAATGGAGCAATGTGTAAATTGAATCTCTACTTCATCACAAAAACTATTTAAGGCTGCAGGGAAAGGAGCAACATAGGGAAAAAGTAACTCATTTGACTCGTGGCTCACAGCTAAAGAGATCCATTTGAAGAGGGTTGGCATGTAGCAGAAAGGAGATTTAGATTGGTGTTGAGTGGAAGAGATTTTTAACCCTGCTGCCAGTGCAGAGCACAGCAAAGAGAGAGCTGGCCAGCACAGGAAAGTGTGGACGTGGCTCACTGGCGTACATGTGACATGTTCTCATGGAGCTACAGTAGCTTCTGGCTGCCGCTGTACGAGAGGGATAAACAGAGAGGACAGGAGCGAGGGCTGCAGAAATGACAACATGCTCAGTGAGAGGTTCCCCCTTTTGTATCATAAATTGATGTGACTGAGACTCCCCACTGTGTTGTGCTGTAGTTGGATGCAATGTGACGTCTGTCCACTTGTTCTTGTTTCCTGCTAGATTTGTGGCTCTCTGTGAGGCCTTTACAGATTCCCAGATTTCCTTGGAGTACTGAAAGTAGTAAACATGAGTTCAGATGTCATCACCTCTGCAATCGTACATTTATGGGTATGTGGTAGTCAGTGGTGGTTTTGGAGTTTTAATAGGTCCAAGTAGTTCTTGCCTGAATTCAACAAAAAAGTTGAGCATTTATTTTAAGGAATTTTATGTTTTCAGTTGTGGCATGATTGTTGTTAAGCAGGGACTTGCATTCTCTTTGCAATGATAATAATGTTTCACTTCTGGTAAATGAACCAATTGACTGAAAATGATGACTTCATTAATTGGCTAATTAGACCCAGCAAATTAGACCCATAGACTTGCATAAGATGCAGTTGTTTGCTATTGGGTCTCATATCGCTGAATTGGACAATATCGCTGAAAATGGTTGTACTTTTCTATAGATCTTTTGGTGATGTCTACTTTATAATTCACTTATATTTCACCAATAACACTAAATTCTCTCATTAGGGTTTCGCTTGAGAAAGCTTGAAAATTGTTGTATGCCAGTAACCAGCATATACATTTTATAACATGTACAGCTTCTTTCTGGTTGGAAATGACCAACTAATCATATACATGTGATGTTTTGTGCATCATCACAAAACCAACCATTTTGGCAGGTATTTTGTATCTAATAACAGGAATAAAATGTATATTTTTCTAATAATGAGATGACATTTTCACAACCTTAAAACACTAAAACATTCATTTTAAATCCTAGCAATGTGATATGTAAATCATTGCTTGTTTTACTCTCTGTAGAATGCAGAAACAACGTATTATCAGGGAACTATTTATGTGTGTTCTTGTACTTCCAGCATCAGGGTATGTACTGTACCAGTCTGTTCTCTCTGTTCTGTCCTGCAATGTGATGATCTCCTGCTGTTTCTCAGATGCAAAGGAGAGGTCGGCCAAGAGATTCTCTGTGGACGGTGTCTTCAATTACACTTCCTTGTTGCTCAGTCAGGAGGACGACATGCTATACGTCGGAGCCAGGGAGGCGCTGTTTGCCCTCAGCCTCTCGGACATCAGCAAGACCAAGCTCCAGAAGAAGGTGAGTATGACCAAATGCCATGTGGGTTATCAGAGTCAAAATTGCAATGAAGAAGTGGGCCAGCAGATAATTCACTCTCACTACTATCATGGTTATAAATGGCAATCAAAGACTAATTTAGGTAATAGTTTTATCTGATTTAATAATGCCGTTTTTGAATACAAAATATTCAGAGTTAAATACTAGCTTACTTGACTCCATATGCCATTTGTTGCATCACAAGAGGTAAGTTTCTATTCCACACACCAGTTATTTGTATACATTTTGATATTATAGAAAGAGTCCTCAGTAGACTCAGCATGGCTCCCTGAACTTGGCATGACTTACTCAGGGTTTCTTCTTCTTTTTATCTTCAGCTGATGTGGGGCACTCCTGCTGGAAAAAGAGAAGAATGCAGCTTCAAAGGGAAGAACCTGGACGTGAGTGGCATCTTTTACTGCTCCAGCAAAACACCAAATAATGAAAGTACCTCAGGAAGATAGAGATAGTTGTTTTATGACAATATCAAGTGCATGGGTTTTCTTGCACAGGGTGTTTGGTCTTTCCTTGCATTATTTTTCTGAATCATTTCCCTAGTGTCAGGAGAAGATAAAATGAGCATTGAGTTCTGTGTTGACAAACCTTTCCACCAGTACAAATAGATTCATCAGGTGTGCATGCTCGCCAGGGAATTGCTCTTTTTTTGTGCACTGCTTCTCTCTCTGTCTGTCTGTTACCTTGTTGTCATGCCAGCTGTTGTATCCCTAGGCGACAAATCTTGGTAATCCTTGTACTGCAGTGTACAACTCTGGTCTGTGTATTACATAAAGCCCACCAGGCAACTGCTGTGTGATGCTTGGAGGTTTTCCCAACAGCATTTTAAGAAAAATGGAACATTTTTATGTTTCTAACCATTTCTATCAAGTTTCACAGAATCTGAAGTATTTGTGTGTGTGTGTGTGTGTGTGGGGGGGTGCTGCTCTGAAAGATTTACTTATGACTACGAGCTCCAGTATTTCAGGCACAGATTTTAAGGAACTCTCAAGAAAAACACATTCAGTTGTAAGGGTATCTTGTGGACTTATGGACCTCACTCTCTCTATTTGTTCCCCATACAGACTGATTGCTTCAATTACATCAAAATACTCCTGCGGCTGAATAGCACTCACCTCTATGTGTGTGGCACCTATGCCTTCAGTCCTATTTGTGCCTACATAGTAAGTAATGACCTCTCAATCTACCCAATGTTCTCTCCAAAGAGTTGCTTTTTATTTCTCACTACTTCTCTCACTAGCACAGCTTTTAATTTTGATATTTCCTTTTTTTGGTATTCTGAAGGGAATTAAGCTCCTTTATTCACCATGTCAGTATTGGATCTGCTGTTATCCAAGTGTAACCAAATGCTGCTGAGGCACTTTAGCCAGACAAGTCAACAGGGGGTACACAATATGTGTGGTTTCCAGCAAGAGGGAAGGAAGCAGGAGATCTGTTTATCTAGCAGAGGAGTAAATCTGGAGTGATGGTAACCGGCAGCAGGATGACAGTGATTTCAGTGATAGGGGGGCAATTAAGCTTCGCGACAGCTCGGCTCTTAAAGCGGGGCATTACACTCTCCCCTTTGACGTCAGAGGGGTAAAAAACACGGGACGTCTCTGACTGTAAATTAGTTGGCAGGACTTTAGGCCCTGAACTGAGATTCCAAGCAATTTTGAGCTCGGTTAGTCTGGGTGAGCAGAGAGAGAGAGACCAGATGCTCTTTGAGTTGCATAATATTAACATTATAAAGTGTTTTATTTTTATAGCTCTTCTCAAAACAGTCTCAGGGTTTTTTTTTTAAGGGCAGAGTAACAGGACACTGAAGCCAAGAAGATACACTAAACAATAAGATGACAGACATGGATTAAAACCAGCCAGGGGTATAATAACAACTCATAATGATGAAGCATGGGAAGATTTTCCAGTCAGTGGAGGCACTCGACACTGTCCTGTTTGATTTGATTAAATGGATCAAGTTATTGCATAATTTATTATTACTGCAAAGTTTTTATGTCTATCTTAATTAGAGCCCGACCGATAAAGGATTTTTAAGGCCAATAGCGATACAAATATTTGGTGATTTAAAAATCCGATATTCCGAACTATCTATCTATCTATCTATCTATCTATCTATCTATCTATCTATCTATCTATCTATCTATCTATCTATCTATCTATCTATCTATCTATCTATCTATCTATTGGAGTCAGAACAAAACATATTCCCTAACATTAGTTATGTATGACTCCTCACTAAAATAATATAATGCAGTTTAAAAATAAACTTTGTTTTATTGTCACAACAGAACAGAGGAACATCAAAATATATTAAAGTTCTGATAAATAAAATGTATAAAAATACAAACTTAAGATATGAAACTTAAAGGGTTAAACATAAGTGTTGCCAACAGGGACGTTGTAGAGCGCCCTCTGGTGGACAACCACTCATAACATGGTTGAAGGGTATTTCGTCCATTTTTATTTTATTTTATAAATGTTCATTTATCGGCCATTATAAATGCCGATACCAATAGTTTGGAAAATGCCTAATATCGGCAGATAATATCGGCCCGCCGATATATCGGTCTGGCTCTAAATCTTAATGCAGTACTCCCGTTCCAATATAGACATTGAATGCTTAATTGCTCACTGTTATTGTTCCTTCTTCTCTATACTGGCTGCAAAGAGATCCCTGCTGTAAACAATTTCAATGTAAGTGATGGGGATCGAAATCTACTGTCATCGTTCTGTGCACAAATACATTGAGAGCCTAGCTAAAGCTAATATAGATAAATCCAAAGTTTTAGTCTTTTAAGTAGCAAATCCCTACGGTTTCAATGTTCGTATAGGCATGTCAGTTTTGTTTTAAGATAGACTTGAAAAAATATGAATCTATCCTTTAAACCTAAGTGTTATCTATTGTTTTTTAAAGCTTTGAGCCATAATTTTGGATCGATCAGTCAAATAAAAGAAAATAATTAGCAACAATTTTGAAAATCAATTAATTGTTTAAGTCAAGTATCAAGCAAATATTCCAAACATTTGCTAGTTCCAGCTTCACAATATTTGCTTCTTTCTCTATTTTATATTGTTTTATGGTGTCTTTGGGTTTTGGACTGTTGGTTGGACAAAACAAGCATTTTGAAGACGTCGCCCAAACTTGCCACAATGCAACATGATGGCGTCTTTCATAAGAACGATGCCAACATGTTTCAAAACTCCCTGCCCACAATGTCTGAAACTTTTTTTTTTTTTTTTTGCATTACAGTACTTAAACAGGAGTAAAGATTACATTTCTAAATTTGTTTCAACAGCAGCTCTATGGCACAGATGAATAAGATAAACTTTTCCTTTAATATCTGTTCAACTAGCCTAATGGGTTTAGAAATATGTCATGATAATGAACCAGCCTTAGATCTGCTATAAGTTTTAGAAATAATATAGTTTCCTGTGACATACAGTATCCTAAAGCCTTGGCTGAATCACCAGACAGAGCTACTGTATGTTGAAAGTGACCAAACTCTCTAAAGGTCAGTGTGCTGTGTGTATTGTAATGAAGAAGTAGAGAGAACGAGCCCGAGGTCGCTGAGCTCGCTTTTTACTTTAAGTAAAATTTAATTGGACTGTGCCTGAGGGACATTTGCTGTATGTGTCTTGTCTCCAGAACACGTCAACATTCACACTGGAGAGAGATGAAGTGGGCGAGGTTGTGATGGAAGATGGGCGCAGTCGCTGTCCCTTTAATCCAGATTACAAATCCACCGCCATCATTGTTGGTATGTAGTAATACACAGATTTAGTTTATTTTTTTCTCTTCATGTCACTGTAAACATTTAGCATGCAAAGAACACCGTATTATTATGAGCTGTTTATGACGCTACTTTCATGTTAACTACCACTTTGATTTAGTAATGAGTCATGATGTGCCTGCTAATTTTTTGTCTAATCGTTTGTCTGCACCGGTCCCAGCCGGACACCAACAGTTTGTGTTCAACTTTTTTAACAAGTAATTAGTGAATAATTAAGCTGGATATGAGCGGGAGAAATTATGTATCTAATCCTTCACTCAGACTGCTCCGTTGACTGCTCTCAGTTCACTCTAAGCTATTACTGACTTCATCTGTTGCAGTTAAGAAAGCCCCTAACACCATTTCTTTGTAATGTATTGGCAAATAATGTATTAGCAAATTAATAGCAAATCAAGTTCTTAATTTAAAATATTGCAATATTTTCTTTTGTTTTCTTCCAGATGGTGAATTGTACACTGGTACTGTCAGCAACTTCCAAGGGAATGAGCCAGTCATTTCTAGGAGTTTGGGTCAGGGAACTGCTCTGAAGACAGAAAACTCTTTAAAATGGCTGCAAGGTAAACATCCTCTCCCCCACCCCCCAACCACCACTCATTTTCCATTATGTATCCAACAGAGCAGATAAGCTCCAGAAAGTAGTGATCATTAGCGAGGCACAGTCGCTAATGCATGCAGACCGAGAGCAAAGACAGGCTCTCCTAGATTGCGAGAGTTTACGCAGCTCTCTGACTTCTTTCCAAATGTACAACAATCCAAAAGTGATGAGAAAATAGTTTCCTTACGTAGATGATAAAGGTGTAACATGTCTCTCCAACCACGTTTCCTTTGTGTTTTTTTATTTATTTGTTACAGATCCCGTCTTTGTCGGGTCAGCTTACATTGAGGAGAGTCAGCCAATAGGCAACCCCGTGGGAGATGACGACAAGATTTACTTCTTCTTTAGCGAGGCGGGAAAGGAATTTGACTTCTTTGATAATACCATTGTGTCGAGGATTGCTCGCGTGTGTAAGGTAAGACACCTGGGGTTGGGGTGAGGTTGTACACAAGAGGGCCATGCAAAAATAAGAGGCACAGTAGAGCCTCAAGCTTCATCCCCTTAATCCTTATACAATTACATAAAAACAAGGCGGGACGCTCCCATGTCAAAGCACGTTTGGTCACATTTAACTGTTCTGTACTTCATGCCTGTGTAGATGCAATGTAAATATGTCACTGGTGCGTTAAAGCTCTTTCCATTTGACTCTGCAAACATGTTTTCAACAGATTTGGTTTCCCCTTGCCTGAATCATCCTCTCCTCCTCACCATGCCGCCCTCCCTCCCTTTTTCTCTGCAATGTCATCTCTCCCTTTCCTTCCATCTCCCTCACAATGTCAGCTGCACACGTCCATCCCTCCAGCTCTTTGCCTTTCTCCACCAGCGCATTGAGCTTTGCAGGCATTATTAGTATTCAAGGGTGCTTCGCAGCAATATGAAATGCTTTTTTTCCACTCTACTATATGGCCTGTTTTTGTTGCGGGCAAAGCGTACAAACTATAGCAACTGCAGAATTCACTCGCATCATTTTAAACTACTGACTTCATTCCCCTTCTACGCCTACGAGTTTTCGAGAGTTTTAAGTTTGCTCGATCACCCTGAATAATCAACGGCAGACTTTATCCCTTTTCACCTGTCATCAGATCAATTAAACGGCTGCCTTATATACATGCCGCAGCATCCCTCCCTGACTGATGCCTCTTGTTCATGGAGGCAGTAATGTGAGTAATCACGGGCACAGCATGTAATCTTAAGTGACAGCTTAATGACTAAGTCCTGCTAGGCTCTGGCACTCGGTGCTGCGACACCTCTCGCAGCCGCCGGAGCACCTCCGAGGTTCTATATACGGAAATCATTGACAGAAAGGCCCCCAGACTGGGGCAACTTGCTGCAGATGAGCTGTGCAATAGAGACAGAAGAATGTCTTTCTCTGCTCTATAAAGCGCCTTTATTTCTCTGGAATGCAGCAACCCTGTTTCCTGACTGACATCTTTTCAGATGATGTTCTGTGGCAGTACAGCAGTGATGCAGGTGGTTTATTCCCCCAATCAACTGGGGAAATGCTTAAAAGCATTAACGAATCAATGTAATAAGATGATGCATATGAATTCTTCCTGCTGATCAGTAATTTTGTGCAAATTACGTTCCACAACACCCCTTATCTGTTGCCCCTCTTCATTTTTGTGAGTGAGCAACTGATGTGGCTGGGTTTTGTTCATTTGGTACCATTTAAATATGGTAGTATTAGCTATAAGTATTAGCTAGTTTCTGTTTGCAATATGCTCATGGATGTATAGAAAACTATCACTGGATTACTTTGAGTGAAAGAAATCTGAAAACTTAAAATAATAAGATTCTCAGGCAAATTCTGGAAATATAAGAGGCGTCTTTTTATGATTTTAAAATCAGATAGATGCTTTTGTGTGATGGACATCAGAGATAATGACATCCTTGGAATGTGTAAGTCACACTGAATTTAAAAAATACGTGTATTATGTCTGTGTATTTAAATTTGACTGAGTTATGACTCAGAGAAGGAGACACAAATTGCTGCAATCAGGCTTTAAGGGTTTAAAGTACTGTAATTGCCTCCATGAGCTGCGTGCCACTGCTGATCTCGGTGAGTGGGCCAAAACAGCGGGCAGAACACCGGCATCCACCTGTCCACCTCTCACAATGTCTTTTTTTCACATCCCTCCCTTCTCTGTCCTAACACTAGAGACCAGTCTAAAATATCTTTGAAAAACCAGCCCCTTAACTGCTGCAGGCTAACATCCCCCTCAACTATTACCATATTTGTTTGTTTTTTTATTCTCAGAATAGTGTCTCACATCTGAACACATACCCTGTGTACTCTTTCAGTGAGCAGAAAGTGCTGAACTCAGGTTAGTTAGGTAACAGCGAGGAATGACGTCCCTCCCTGTTAGCAGGTTCAGTATCTATAACGCGCTTGCAGACTGACTGAAGCATGCGCTCCCTTTTCCCTCTGTGCACATGGCCAAGGCCAAATAAATTTGAATGTGCTTTCATTTTGATATCTGAAATATTTTAGATGTGTTGGTTCATCTTGCCAGACATTTTGCTACCTTTTAAAGAGGACATGTTTTTGTAAGATAACGGAAATCAAAGCCATTTCAGTTTTTCATACAGTTTAAACTGTTTTACTTGGGTTCGCCAAGTAATTCTGCTTCCGGAGTTGTTTTTTCTCCCTCTCTTTGCTATCCGCCCCCCTCCCTTCTTCCACTCCCTCTTTCTTTTGTTTATTCAGGTGTGTACACTGAGGGACTGAGGAAAGCAGGCAGCTTATTGTGTGGCACCGTTTTCTTTACTTCTTGTTCGTCAACTTCTCAGGTTGACACACATGCCGAATCTGAAATGTGAAGTTCAGATGACATGTGAGAGAGCGGTGTAATACAGCACAAACGAGCGGGTATATTTTTGGAGGGCAGCCATCAGGGGGTGTGGTCGATGCGATTGAGAGTACAAGCTGCGCAGCGGAGCATAGCAACAGCGGCGGTGGACAGCTGAGAGAGCAGGAATGTGGTCTCCTCATTATGTGGACAGGCTACTACCACAGCCTAGTAATTGGCTCCCAGGCCGTGCATCTGTCCCACGAGGTTTCACCTCACTGTTGTTTTTGTGTAACAGCACACGGAGGAGGATACAGAGGTGGTTTAGCATTTTATTATCTCCAAGGGCGATTCACTCCTTGTGCTGTTATGTTGGAGTTGTTCATGGTTTTGGAGGCCGTGCTGATGGGATCGCTTGGATCTGAGGCAGGAAAACTGTCTTGAGATTGGGCGAGACCACTTGTTTTGGTTCGTGTTCTTCCTCCTCCTCCTGCTTCTCCTGTGTTTTTCCAGCTCGCTAGCTGTATTTGGGAGAATTTTCTTTTGGTGTGTGTTTACAAGCTTTTTGATAATTGCTAGTCCTTGCAAAGTTGTCTGATAACTGTTTATGTGAATATTTAGTGACAGCTCAAAAAGAGCGAGTGCCTCTTCTGTATCTCAGAAGAGAAGTGAGACATGAACCACTAATGCTGATTTCAAAGCTGTAATTAATAACTAACCACTGTGTGTTTTCCATTTCACTATCTCCTATACTTCAAAGAGCCACTGATATTTTGTGCTACAGCGTGTTTTATGTGATCTTTTCCCCCTACATTATATTGTCAAAATATCCTTTGTAGTTTGGTATAAATCCACCACACATATGCTGCACCAAAGAAAAGGAATTTCTTTAGAACATTAAAATCCTAGTTGGTTGTAATTATTTGTCCAGTTTATTTCTCTGAAAAAGGGTCATGACTCTCACAGTAACCACTTTCAGATTCCCTTATTTGATCTCAACAGCACCCTCTAAAGCAAAGAGGAGGGATTCCAGCCTCAGCTCTTTTCTCACCTTTCTAAGAGCTAGCAAATTGCAGCATATTCAAAGTCCCCCTTCTCTAAAAAATGTGTTTTGCTTATTGTTACTTACCTGCTGAAGGAGGAAAGTTTATCTGTGCTCACCTCACATCTTAGCTTAACACGTGTACGTACAAGCATGATTTTGTGACATCACAACTAGTTTGGAAGCCAAACTGGAAGCCAGTATGAAGCACATACACTGAGAGCAGAAGAAGATATCTTGTTTCCAGCAGTTAAACTTTTGAAACGAATACTCTTTGCATGTTAATTTAAACTAATGATTTTGCAGTGTATTGTTATTTGTAGAACATTTTAAATGACTTAAAACATGTCTGGAGGGGATCTTTAAGTTATCACCCCAGGTCTAAATTGGTTGCCATCTTCTAGTATTCTTGAGAATTAGTGTTCATGTCTGAATGACACATAGCTGAAACAGTAACGAGAATTTGGGGACAGACTTTGAAATCTTCATCAGTTTAAATGAGATATAAAGTCTTCTCTAACTTACTATAACATAATTGCACTGTTTGCAGGGTGATGAAGGCGGCGAACGGGTGCTGCAGAAGAAATGGACGACCTTCCTGAAGGCACAGCTGTTGTGTTCCCTCCCAGATGACGGCTTTCCCTTCAACATCATCCAGGACATGTTTGTCCTGAAGCCCATGGGAGACAGCTGGGAGAGCACTGTCTTCTATGGCGTCTTCACCTCCCAGTGGTAAGAAATGCACAAAGGGGTTTGTTCTGATCACCAAACAGTGACACATAGGCTCTTTGATAAAATCAGGTTTATGGCGCTGTGTGGCTGGGTTGGCTCAGTTGGTAGAGCAGGCGCACATAAACTGAGAGACTTATGCCTTGATGCAGAGGTCCAGGGTTCGAGTCCAACCTGTGAAGATTTCCTGCATGTCTTCCCCATCTCTCCCCTTTCTCACCTAGCTGTCCTATCAATTAAAAAAAGAATATCTTTAAAAAGATTTACAGCGCTGTTCAGGTTATGTTTATGCACAGACGCTTGAATTGACACAGCTCAATATCTGCACTCAGACTTGGCAAGTTGCCTTTTTCTTACTTGGCTCCTCTGAATTTAGAGCAGCCGTAATGAGCTTAAACACTAACACAAGCTCATGCAACCCCAATGTCTAATTAATGTATCAACAAAATAAAGGTTTTAATATGGAAATCATACAAGTGCCCACTCTAACTGCTCTCCAGACAGACGTGGTTGCTCCAGTTTACAGAATAAAATGCAGAAAGGATGGATTGGGTACAAAGAAATGGTAACATGCATTCAACCAGGGGTAACATATACATTTATTTATGTGTTCACAGGAATAAAGGAGCATCAGGCAGCTCAGCAGTGTGCGCTTTCACCATGGCACAGGTGGAACGAGCCTTCAGCGGGCGCTACCGAGAGGTCAACAGGGAGACGCAGCAGTGGTACACCTACAACCACCCAGTGCCAGAACCACGGCCCGGGGCGGTGGGTAGTGTAGAAAATATCCTGTGACAAACAATACAGTTTAACTTCTTTTGGTTCAGTCAGTGCATATGTTCATTCAACCAGCACCAGTCTCTATTCACTCTGCTCACATAAGAGACACAAAATAACAGCAATGCTGTTTTTCTTTTACCATCTCAAATATCTATTTTGTCATGACACTTACAATGTATATTTCAGTCTCCAACAAAACATTCCCAGTTGTAACTGTAGACAGATTTATTTTGGGGGGGGGCTGTTCAACTAGTGAGCTTGATGTAAAGCAGATGTTCTCCTTTTTCTCTTGCTGAAGTAAAGCTTCAGAAGTTCCTGGAATAAAAAAATTAATATAAAAGCTTAAAACTAGTAGAGATTAGCTTTAAAAACATGGTTCCATCAGCCAATCCCGCAATTTCAAGGTCTGCTATTGTACATAACCATTGTACTGTATTCTGTTCTTTCAAATGTTACCTTACCCCAAACTTAACTGGCTAAATACAGGTCAATACAATATCCTGCTTCATTGAGTACTTCCGGGTCTACTTGAATAAGCAGAGATTCATTTTTCATTTCTAATTCTCTCCCTCACAGTGCGTAACCAACCATGCCAAGCAAATTGGTATCAAGTCGTCCTTGCACATGCCTGATAAAGTGCTCAACTTTGTCAAGGACCATTTCCTGATGGACAGTGTGATCCGCAGCGCTCCCCTGCTGCTGAAACGCAGCGTGCGCTACACACAGATCGCCGTGCACAAGATCCAAGGCATGGAGAGGGCCTATGACGTGCTCTTCATCGGAACAGGTACAGCTCATTACACAACAACAGCCAGTTGTTATTTTGTAGGTCTTTCCATAAATCTTTAAATGGAAAAACAAGTTTTTAAAAGTATACTTGCACTATCTTCAAACATGAACCATGCTTTTGTGCTTTTAAAACAGTAGAAGTTGCTTCTATAACGCACAGACTGTCTGCTGCCTTCAGTAGAAGTCACTTCCACTCCTCCCGTGTTTTTCAGATGACGGAAAGCTCCATAAGGCCATCAATGCCAACGATAAGATGCACATCATAGAGGAGATAATACTGTTTCCTGAGCCTGTGCAACACATCGAACTTGATCCTCAGAGGGTAAATCACATCTCTGTCATCTTAAAGGTCCTATGACATGCTGCTTTTTGGATGCTTTTATATAGGCCTTAGTGGTCCCCTAATACTGTATCTGATGTCTCTTTCCCGAAATTCAGCCTTGGTGCAGAATTACAGCCACTAGAGCCGGTCCCACAATTTGCTTTCCTTAGGATGTGCCATTTCTGTGCCTGTAGCTTTAATTGCTATTGAGGAGGATAGAGGCGGGGCAAGGTGGAGGATGGGGGTGTGGCCTTGATCAACTGCCATGCTTCGCTCGTTTGCAAGCCATGGGGCCCTATTTTAACAATCTGAAACGCAAGTAGCTTTGTGGGCAGATCTCGGGTGCTGTTGCTATTATACCAGCGGGATAAAGCGGGTCTGAAGTGTGGTTTGGGCGTAATGTGAAATAAACCAATCAGAGCGTCATCTCACATTCCCTTTAAGAGCAGGTGCGCTTGTTCCATGGCGTATTGCTATTATGACGGTGGTTTTGCCTGGCGCACGCCAGGAGCGGTTCACAGCCGTGGAGACGTTCTCGTCAGGGCTGGAGCGGGAGCTGTCCGGGATGCAGCAAAGTAATAAAAGCCCGTCTTGACCGGGTGGCGAGGTTGCTGCGGCCTCTCGGGCGCATCTCATCAAGTCTGGAGAGGATTGCTGCAGCCATGGAGCGTGGTCCTCCAAACGCACCACCTGCTCCTGTTGTGCCCCTTCCTCCTCCCCCCACTCCATCTCCGTCCACCCGCTCCACCAGGAGCACATCGCGCATTGCCACTCCCGGACCCTCAAGTGTCCAATCCCGCCGCAGTTCAACATCATGTCTCCTCAAGTCCTCTAATATTTCCTCATTTATGTCATAAACACAGCCATGATTCATGGAAATGTGTAAAACACAACAAGCCACAAAGAATGCTGCGACGTTTTGAGGACTGTACTGTAAAGTGGCTCCTGACCTACCAAACACTTGAAGCGCATATTTTTCCTTGTAATTATGTATGGTTTGCAAAAATGGGAACTGCTGCCTCTGTGTAGATGAGTGTGCGTTGTGCACACGCTACATTATGGCCAAGCATGCGCCCCTAAAATAACATCTGAATAATGCGGAATTGTTTTCTGAAACTGCAAAATAGCACCAGGGAACATTTGCGCCTGAACACGCCTCCTCTTTTCGCCGAACCGCCCCCGGGAGCACAAGTTCGGGTGCAAAATAGGAATGATACATGCATTGGTGTACAAAGTCAATTGCGCTGGGTGCAAGGTAGGGCCCATGATGTCTCTCTCTTTCTGATGGGCGGGCCAAATTCTCTGGGCGGGCAAAGCAGAGAAAGGGGAGAGCAGAATACCCAGGGCATTTCTAGCCACTGGGGGAACTCATATTAATGTTAAATAACCTCATAAAGTGAAATTTTGGGCCATGGGACCTTTTAATACACATCTATAATCAATATTGTCACACCGGTCTGTACCAGTTTTTTATTTCATGTTTTGTTTCCTATTTATGATTCTCAAATCCATATAATAAAAATGTGGAAGCGCTAGCTTTACCGGAGCAGAAGCTGACTACAGACATTGTCTTTCCACAGGGGCCGTTCCATTGAGTTTTCTTGTAAGATATAGCACAGCCTTGAACAGAGTTTCTGATCCTCTTTGGCTTTTTACCCCTGAGCTAAATTTCATTACCTGTCTCTCTCTGTTACATAATGGCCTCTCCCCGGGCCAAAGCAGCCAAATGGCAATCTTATCTAAGATTATCTCATTCTAATAAAGTCCAAGATACTTTTTGTGAGTGTATTCTAAATAGGGATATAAAAGACAGAAATAATCCACATGATGCCTATCTAATATACTGGTAAATAAGATGGCCTAAATATAGACTGCACTTTTGGGAACACAGGTGTGCTGTACGTCAGTATCAACGTCACATTCATGGTGAAAATGCTGGATAATAGTAGCCTACTTCTACACAATGATAGGTGCTGCTTGAAAAGTGATTACAGCAAAAGAATAAATAAAAAAGAAGACAATGTTGTGTTGCAAGCACTTGAGCGATTGTTGCCATGTGATTTTGGCCACAATCAAATTACTTGGCTTGCACCAGATATTTTGTTTTAAGTTATATTCTTCTATTCCAAAGTACTTGTTTTAGCATGGTTTCCCTTTCTGAAATCAGAAATAAGTAACCAAAAGCAGAAGTTCTGTTTGGCCCTTTAATCTTTTTGATGAGGAATTTGTATCACACATGGTTTTTCCTCTTCTGCAGGGTCTGTTGTTTGTGTCGTCCAACTCTGGGCTGGTGGAAGTTCCTGTGGCCAACTGCTCCAACTACCTAAGCTGTGGAGAGTGTGTGTTGTCCAGAGACCCATACTGCGCCTGGACCGGGCGGCTGTGTCGGGACGTCAGGATGGCTCCACCTGACAGGTGACAGATCACACACACACACACACACACACACACACACACACACACACACACACACACACACACACGGCTACAAATTCTGTACAATCTAAGCTATTCCCAAACTATTACTAAATTTTCACTTTTAATTTGAATCATGAGCTCACAGGCTGTATTTGTTCATTAATTCACCTTAATAGATTATTTTCATATATATATATATATATATATATATATATATATATATATATATATATATATATATATATATATATATATAAAAATTTCTTTACATTCAATAGACTTTAGATAAATGTGTTTTTGCTGCATTAGATGTGAGCATGCACTCAAACAAACTCCTAGTCATGTGCTTGAACACGAAGCTTCTAAAATAAGTTTGGACTCTTACTCATACTAACAAAGCTATTCTCATTGGTGTTACAATGACAGACTTTGTGAGAGTTAAATGAGTACATCCATACAAAGTGTCTCTTATAACAGCTGCTGTTCCTCACCCTGTCTTTTTGTTTGGTATGTTTTCTCAGTCACTGGCAGCAGGATGTAGAGGAGGCCGATACATCAGCAATTTGCAACAGGACGTTTCCCAGCACCAGATCTGCCAGACCAGTAGCTTCTCGTAAGTGTCTTCTCTTTGTGTAGTGGTCTGTAATTAAAGTGTTGTCCTCTAACATACACCACAACAACATGCACATAGAGGCTTCAGAAGAATCAGTCACATATTACAGATTTGTATGACAGCAGGTTAAACCGAGCAGTTCGATGTATAAAAATTCATGTTAATTATATGTTTGACTTCGAAATTGTACATTATGCCATGATGTTGTTACTGTAAATACACTTATAGATGACTAATCCACCAAATATTTAAAGGTCTTGCTTTCTTGGCAAGAGTTACTGTAGATGAGAAGATCAAGCTCCTCAATCTAACATGTTTCAGTCAAATATGACGTTACAGCAGTTAGCTTAGCATAAAGACAGGAATAAGGGGGAAACAGCCAGCCTGTCTCTGTCTAGAGGTTAAATTAAATTTACACATCAAGCACCTCTACCCCCCGTAAAACCTCAACTTGTCTTTTTTACACTGGACATATTAAACAAACAAGATACAACATGTTAATTTGTGAGCTTTAGAGGTTTTGATAGGCAGATTTTGTTACCTCTGGACAGAGCAGGGCTAGCTGTTTCCCCCTGTTTCCAGTCTTTTTGCTAAGCTAACGGCCTCCTGGCTCTAGCTTTCATATTTAACGGACAGATGTGAGAGTGGTATCAATCTTCTCAAAATGTTGAACTATTCCTTGAAGGCTTTGTTGGCTTGTTAGGCTTATTCCATATGCAATTAGTAAAATAGCTCTCGAACTGAATCTTTGTGTTTTGAAGCAACATTGTGTTTTTGTTTTTTTATACATTTGTGTGTGTGTGTGTGTGTGTGTGTGTGTGTGTGTGTGTGTGTGTGTGTGTGTGTGTGTGTGTGTGTGTGTGTGTGTGTGTGTGTGTGTGTGTGTGTGTGTGTGTGTGTGTGTGTGTGTGTGTGTAGGTGGCTCCCAATGCCAGCTCATTACAATCCCAGTCAACACATTCAGAGTCCTGCCCTGCAAACTGCGGTCCAACCTGGCACAGAGGAGGTGGCGTTACAGTGACAGTGCCAGCCAGTTCCTCTACGCTACTCCAGAGGGAAACCTGGTAGTGGTGGCACACGCCGACAGGATGGAGACCTACGAGTGCTGGTCAGAAGAGGAGGGTTTCCGGCAGCTGTTGGCCAACTACTGTGTGAGGGCGGAGCCCCGCCAGGAAAGCACCACTCTGATTGGTCACTCGCGCACACCGCACATTGAGCGAGAGGAGACCATCATCCTGCCGGGCGAGTCTCGTTCTGAGCAGGTCCACACAAAGACGTACTGGAATGAACTGATTGTGGTGTGCGCCCTGCTGGCGTTCTCCCTTGTGGTGTTCTCCTTGTTTGTCATCTACAGGAACCGCGATCATATGAAGTCCATGCTGAAGCAGGGCGAGTGCCCCAACATGCAGCAGAAGAAGCCAAGGATTGTGGGAAAGCCTGCTGAGAGCTTACCCCTGAATGGTAACACCATCCCCATTTCCACTTCTGATCACAAGGGCTACCAGACGTTAAATGACAACTACATCTGCAGCACGCCCACCCACGAGTCTTCGCCAGACAACAGCAAGAGCTTCTCTGAGTCCTCCGACAGGCGGCCGCTTAACTTGAAAGAGAGCCACGTGGAATACTCCCCAACTTGCCCTCGGCCCAGAGTGAGGCTAGGCTCGGAGATCAAAGACTCTATCGTATGAGAGCACTGTATTCCCTAAAAAGATGCCACACTGTATCTCCATGAAGGATACAGGCCACCGAGCGAAGGAGAGGAGACCCTGACATCCCTCTTCATCACAGCACATCTTTTATTTTAGTCATCTTTTGTTCTGTGATCAGTGCGGAGGTCATTTTGTTTAACCATTTCCACTCCGAAGCCAGAGGTTGGTCTGGTGTGCTGCATAGGGCAGGAAGAGGAGGCAGCACAACAATTCACTTTCAACCAGGAACAACAACCATGGCAGCTGCTCAGAATAGTTATAGGCTTTGTTTGAGTCAATTTCATGGCCACTAATGTGTGTGAGTGTAGGGCTGGGCAACATGAGGAAGAAAAACATACCTTAATAACCGGAACATCTTCTTCCAATATTAAATATAACATTAAAACTAGTCTAGTTGATGTTCATCACACAATATAATAAAAACAATACATTATGAACATTGATAGGTTTCCCAGCCCTATGTGAGTATGTGTATAACCTTCCACATGCTCTGCAGAAGAAGGCTGCCACAGAGGCCATACTTATGTTATTATGCACACTAGAGCTATAGCTACATGGTGACCAAGAGTTCAGGTTTAGGAGACTATAATACATGTATTGCTTATTCATTATGATCCACACATTATGGAAGCAAGTCAGAAGCACATATGTTCCCTTTTGCTGAATAAATGTCATGACTGTAGGAGGTTAAAGATGATGAAAGAAGAAACAGTCTAGGAGAAGACACCACTTGCTGTTGGAACAACAATTGCAAGGACTGTAACTTTAAGAAAAAGATCAAAAGAATGCGCTCATAAATTATGCTCCGGGGCCTGAATACTGACATTCACCTCCTTGAATGTATGTTGTTGTTCAAAGGTTTAAGTCACACATCACTGCACCATGGACAATTTAGGGAACCCGTTGCTCTACAGCTCTGCTCATCTGAGACGGCCCAATTCTACAGTACTGACATGCAGGTACCATGATGGGCTCTAAAATCGAACTGAGACAGACAAACCTGTTTTTGAGGCCAATATAGAAAAGAGACCTATGTCAGTCAAGGCAGACATCACAAGTACAGAGAGCCAAGAAAAAAAGGGGATGTCTACACCTCTACCATCTTCAGGGCAGCACCGAAATCATGTGCACTGTGCCAAGAAAATAACTTGATTGTCTTATCGAAATGCAATAGTGCCATTCTGTTATGACCACTCCCATACTTTTGCGTTAGCATTGATCACTGTCGAAAAGCACATGGTGACAGAACCACAGGTGTAAGTAAAGTGGCACTAAGAATAAATAAATGTGAAGTGCAAGGTTAGAAATTTCTTGAAGACTGTTAGCTCAAAAGAAACTTTTCAAACTGTGTTGGGCAAAATAATTGACGTTAATGAAAAATCTGAACTGGGACCAAAGGAAATTGCATGGAGATTACTTCATGTGAAAGCTTGTCTTGTGGTTGTCCAGTGAGAAAATATTCCCGTTTTTTTTCAGCTACCCTTAAATCTGTCTTCTAAGTATACACTGAAACATACAGGTACAACTAGTGCAAGACTATTGAGCTTGATGAGTGCTAACAACACATACTGTGGTAAATTTAAGCACTAATAATTCAAAATGAAAAGGTCACAGAACACCCAACAATAACTGTCACTGTAGTGGAGAGATAATATTTCATGTTGTCCAGACTGCAGCTGCACTATGTAGTGATGTAGTTGCACAGAGCGCTGTATTGGCTCAATATAAGCCCCCTCCAGCAGGTTACGTATGTATTTTACATACATGGTTCCCCACACTCAGTCAGATGTCATTGTGATGTTAATGTGAAAGCACAAGTAATCAGGGTCTTGAATACTTAACAGGTTTGTACATGTCATTAAAAATCTAAGGAATGCAACTACTGAGAGACCGAAAGTATGTGGCTGCTGGGGAAAATTATTTTTTAGAAATCAGTTATTACAGGGACCAGTGCCGCCATTACAAACACTCTTGCACCCACATTGCTTAGACTTGAGACTTAACATGCAGAATTCCCCAAAGATTTAGGAAGCTGATGATGGTGTGTAAATCTGAATGAGAAACATTTACACGGCCATAGGGACAATATGGCACCACATGTCTTAGAATACATCACCAATTCACTGTATTGATCAAGTAAGCCTTCAGTATATATTCCAGTATCATACAGAATAAATGTTTTGCTATTTACAACATTGAGCAGATGATGGAATGCTACAGTATGTAACTGCTACAAGTTGACAAAGTAATTGCACAGCATATTGCGTAACAGTAGACAGTGTTTCCTTTTTTTCTTCAGTTTTTGTTGTGTATATACAGTATCTGTGCTTAATATTGTGTGTTTTTCCAAGGGACTTTGTGCAAGATGTGTTGTAGAGATAGTCTTAAAACTAGAGAGTGAACACTGCTGATATTTTGTTTTCATAGTGCTTTACTGCCTACTTCAACATACATTTCAAATCTTGTACAGCATACTGCACATTTCTCACCATGCTGTTTAATCAGCACCTGGGCTGGTTTTTATCAAGCATGTCACAGCAGGAGGGACATCTGTTTTTACCCAACTGAAATGAAGGGGTAGCCTAGTTTAATATTGTAAGAAATATGCTTAATCACTTTCCTGCTGAGAGTTCAATGAGAAGACCGATACTGCTCTCATTACAGACACGAGTGCTGTCAATCTAACTCTTGGCAAGAAAACAAAGTATATTTCCCAAAAGGTCTATTCCTTTAATTGCTGAGACTAACCAAATAAACAAACAACAGTACAACATTTGCCAAGAGCTGTATAACAAGAATAAACCAGACAATAAAAACCTTGCAGAGCATTGTTTGCCACCACTGTTAAGATCACTGTTAAACTACAAGATGTATCTCTGGAGGCTGAATAACCTGCTTTCAGATGCTTGGTGGATAACCTCAAAACATATTCTTATGCCTTTAGATGTCAAGTTGTTCTGCCTTTAGCCACGTGCCACATTGTACACTACCCAGCAGTGACCTCACCAATGGTGAATGGTGTGATTGTAGCCCTCCGTGGGCACTCATAACTCCACAACACGGGTCAACAGTAGATTTACAGATTCACTCAAGCCACCATTAACTTAATCTGCAAACTATAAAACTGGGAGCTGCTCAAAATTTCATACCATTCTGCAGGCTTGTGTCAGACGTAATACTGTGCACATAGGAACATCTTTCTGAAGAGGTCAGTATTTAATAATAATGATAGTGAAGCTTAAGTAACAATGCCATTTGACATTCATAATGCCTAAAAGGTCAATACTGTGTCATAAATGCATATTTATTAATGACGTGCTTTTCAATAAAAAAGCAAATATGGTGATTGATGCTCCATTTTGAGTGGCTCAGTAATGCAACATACTATACTGGACATGAATTACATATTTTGTAGAACATCTACAGCAGTCTATTTTCCTAAAACGGCTTAAGTAGGCAATGCATTGCAACATCTTTTTAGGATTTTGTTTAAATGGCCATACTACAAAGAAACCGCACACTAGAAGTGATTAATCATTTGTGCTGCACGATGTAGTACTGCAGTAAGATGCAAGCACAGCTCCAAATCCTCCATATCGGCTCAGCTATGAGACGCAGCAAGATCTTTGCCTCAGCATACTGAATACCATAAACTTTGTTGACTGAGTAATTATTAGACAAATGTGGTATTGCCTGCATGATTTCCTTTTTTATTTGTTGTGTACAAATAACATTGTGGACTGTATTTTTTGTATCATTGAGATTGTGACTGTTTTTATTATATTGTACATAAAAAGCACTTTATTTTAATTTTTTTTTTTAAGATAAATGAATAAAATACATGTTTTGACAAATGCATGTGTGAGACCATTTTATGCTGTAATTTGCTGATTCGTCATGGACTTTAACATAGAACTAGTGATGGTCAAATGAAGCCTCATCAAGCTTCGTGAACCGTTTTCTGAGCTCACTAAATGGTGCTCTCTGTTCAACAAAGTGTTGAAAGCACACTGAATTAACATTTCTTGAGCCTTTTTCTTTAAACCAAGAGCGCCATTTTGTGGGCTCAGAAAATAATGATATGGTTCACTAAACTTCCTGAGGCTTCATTTGGCGATCACTACCTACGTAGAATGCTTGTTGAGCGAGAAAGTGAAAATGGCTCACTTTAATACCAACTTTGTATATCATTTTAGATGTGAAAACAATAAATAACAATATTAAAATGTATTAAAAAAACAACCTCATGGCCTTCAAAACAACTTTTGTATTCTCCCTTGGAGTGTTGTCATCACACTGATTTATTGCCTCAATAAATATACTGAGTTTAGTGGTTCATTTAATTAATTAATTGCTGCTTTTCAGCACTGAAGTCATGCTTGCATTAGCTGATTTGCATCAGAGGTTTCATTTACATTTGGCCACCTCTGGCTCATTCTGAAACATTCAGTATGCTCGCCATTTCCGACCTGTGGCGCGACTGTGTGACCGTAACTATTTATACTTGCGCGTGATGGTCGCGACATTAGTTGCAGTCTTCTCCTGAACAGAGGTGTCGCAACTGAGATAAGGCTACTGACTTTGCTATTTTTACGGACTAGAAGAAGAAAAAGGTAAACAATGGCAGACCTGGCACTTTGAATACTTCAGAATGTCTGCACAACGATTCATCAGACCAAGCCTTTCATTCACCATAAAAGAGCTCATCTTAACCCATTAAGTTTACAAGAGAGACTTGCAGTCACTCTGAGAGTCCTGGCATCCAGTTGCCCTCAAACTCATCCATGCTTCTTTTTTCCGCTTTGTCGTGCGCCACTGAAATAAATAGAGTGGTGCACGACCTCTGGTCGCGCACTTTAAATCCTGGCGCGCCAGCGAGATCTACGTCATTTTGACGTACATTGTTGCGCGACAGGTCGGGAATGGCCTTTAAGCTGCTGGGCTACCAGTTGACTTGAAACGTCATATTCATGCAGGTGTACAGAGTGGTCATTATAACCCGACACTTGTCGTTACTACTCTCCTGACCGGCTTATGCCAACATTCTGTGCTGAAACAGTCCCAACCTCTGCCTTATGTGTTAGATTTTTTTGTAATGTTGATTTAACTTAGGTTTGCTGGTGATGCTAATGAGATGAGCCTCTTCCTCACAACACTGAAAGTGATGGTTATGAGTAAGTCTTGAGTGCCGCACACCCAGTTACAGTATTTTCTTTTTGCTGCACACTAGTAATGGATACACACAGTTATTAAAGGGCAGCCCTGTCATAAACGTTGGCTGTGGGAATAAATACATAGTTATTTTTTGGACACTGTGTGTATCTGCCACCCTGTTTGTGTTTACCCTATGACGGCATAGGGACTGTGTCCATTGCTGCTCTGCTTGATAATGGTACAGCACAGGTAAAGACTGGGTTTGGTTTTCTTTCTCGCCGCTAGCACTGTTCTCATATCAAACCAAACTGTATCTCATTCTTGGGTCAAATCCACATCATGATCGAATATCAAGGATCAAGGCCATAAAAGAGGTCATTCTACAAGATCTGTCCATGCCCTTTCTCACAGTTCATTAATACTTTTTAAATGTATTCTTTCTGGAACATTTAAACACATTCAGTTATTGAGTTGTCCTTGTCTATTCTTGACCACAGCTGCTGCAAACATTAGGCAACTGTTCACTTCCTCTGACACTTGTGTACTGCATATCACTGACCATCATTTGCACAAGACATCTGCAAACATCCAGCCTGTTTTGGATGATTCATAATTTACTGTATTATATCAAGGCCACATTACAGATGGAGAGAGAGAAAAATGTATCATATGTCATTGTTGTGTAATAACAGATGTTATCTGTAAAAGTGTTTTTAAAGTGTTTCAGAATTTCGTCGATCACGTTAATTTGTTATCGATTAAACTAATGCAGGTTGCGGAGGTTGCGGTTCGTTCTAACTCGGCGTTAGCACGGAGGAGCTGCGATGCACAACGAGCAGAGAAAATTACCCAAAGGATCTGCAAGTTCATTGAGATGGATATTGGAACCAGCATGTCACGTTCCGTCACGACGTACCATCACCAGACTGGTAGAAACTCATTACGAAGAACGGAATAAGGTTCCCCGGCCCGGGCTGGCCAAGTTAGCGCGGAGGTACCTGTGCATCCCGGCCGGCGGGTGTTTTCGGCGGCTGGACTGACGGTCACCAGGTAGCAGTCGCGTCTGACCCCAGATCATGTCAACATGCTTATCTTTCTCAACAAAAACCAGTAGACTGGTAGAGAAGTTGTATGTGAGTTACTGGTTATTTTTTATTAGGCTTTGTCCGTGCCTTGGATAGTTTTGAGTTACATTTTGACAAAACCTGTCAGATCTAAGTATTATTATGTTTTTGGTTAAGTTATTATTTAACGTGATTCTTTTTATTTATTATTTTGGAACAAACGAGGGTCTCTGCTTAACAACGCCGGCTCACAGCAGCAGGTTCCGCTGCTTCAGAGCACCGCAGCGCATATATCTTCAAGTTTAGCCTAACCTCCAGTTTAACTGCCACAAGTTGTTCTTCTTGTAATTAAGATGAAAAACACGCTGTATTTTTGTATTTTCATTGCGTTTTTAATTTATAAAAAGTTAAATAAATAATGAATTGTAATATAAAAATATGAATGATTATTCTCCCGACGATCGACGAAGAAAATGTAATCGAATGCCCATCCCTACTTAGCCTACTTCTTCTCTCACTAAACCCCAAAGTAGGCTACTGAATAAGTGGTAAAAGTATAAACATGTTTAAACACGATGTTACATTTGACCCGACGTACAGAGTCGGGTGAGCCGAAGGCGGTAAACTAGCATTTACGAACTCCCAACTCTCATCCACATAGAACAGCAGAAACAACAGGTTCAACAAAGAAACAAAATACGGGAGTAAACGTGAAACATAAAACACAATATGGTCAACTGTACTAAATAATAGCAACACCAACATAACTTTGGGGCCTTTTCTACATGTCTCTAAGTAGCGATTCAAGACTAGATGTCCACTGAGCCCTCTGTCTCATCTTTATGTGTTTGCATCAGGACATGTAATTACAACGTATTTCATATGCACTAATGAGAAAGTGCATGTTCATGGCCATGCTGAAATTGACCCCAGAGTCAGTATTCTGTTTAGCCTCAGACCCAAAACCACTCTCTACATGGACAAAATGTTCTGCAGGAAACCC
This sequence comes from Gymnocephalus cernua, assembly GCA_023631565.1. Lineage (NCBI taxonomy): Eukaryota > Metazoa > Chordata > Actinopteri > Perciformes > Percidae > Gymnocephalus > Gymnocephalus cernua. The sequence continues at coordinate 9,302,672 of CM042426.1, read as the reverse complement.
TGCTGAGACAGGACAGTGCACTGTGAATAAATCTCACCTTATTGATGTCCTAACACCCCTGCTGAGACAGAGATCAGCTGCCAGCAGAAATAATAGGCTCTTTCCCTCACAGACTGCCCATGTGTGTGTGTGTGTGTGTGTGTGTGTGTGTGTGTGTGTGTGTGTGGGTGTGTGTGTGTGTGTGTGTGTGTGTGTGAAAGCTAGAGTGGATATCCAGAGCTGACTGTGACTGTGCAGAGGACTCTCATCCAACCTCTTTCCTCAGAATGACTCAAGGTTAAAAAAAAATAAAAAAATAAAAAGATTATCTTTTTTTCTCACACTTTCAGCCCATGTCTGTCTTTCTGTACTTCTGAATCCAGCTAGATCTTGACATATTCTCTCTCTTTTGATGCTCTCTGACAGATTTCATTTTCTTTCAACACCAGCCGCTCATCTGCTGTCACCGACCATTTGATGAAGAGCAAAGATGGTAATTTGCTATTCATTATTAACAAATCACTGCGCTGTGAAAAGTGCCCTTTGTTTGCCTCAGCCTTGATAACAATTACAGTCGGGTTGCATTTCAGCTGTGATTGCATTGCATATTTCATGGCAATGCTTCGTTGATGGTGAAATTGAAAAGCAGATTTACTTTTCACAGTCAATGAAAAGAGCTGGAAGATCTTTCAAATCATTCCAAACCCAACTTCCCAGGTCACACACCATCTCATCTCTCTGGGGTATTCACATGATAGCTAATATTGTTGAACGGATAATGATTTTGAAGTTATCTGCTAATAACCCAAAACATCTCCTAATTAAAGAGAAACTTCATCCAGAAATATAATTCACGTTTCCCTTTGTCCTATTCAGTTTGGTTCATTGCTCCTTTTTATATTTGCCAAATTAAAGGAATAGTTTAATATTTTGGGAAATATGCTTATTATGTATTATAGCTTAGCACAAAGATTGGAAACGAGGGGAAACAGCTAGCCTGGCTCTGTCCAAAGGTTAAAAAAATCCACGGAAAGACAAAAAAGTCCAGGGTGCTCAGGAAGTTCAGTCAGATGTTTGAAGGTGCTCTTTGGGGTCAGGAATTCAATTAAGTGTAGAAAAAAAGGAAAATCCAAGGCACTCTTCTTCAAAATTGTTTAAAAACCCTTTATTTTACTTTATTTTATTTCATAATAGAAAATGTCTTTTAAATTGTCTATTATGGAAATAGCCAGTAAAATAAAGGCTTTTTAAATGAAGAGTGAGTTGTGAAGAAGAGTGCCTTGGATTTTCCTTTTTTTCTACACGTAAAAAAAATCCACCTTTGAACACCTCTAAACTTCACCACTTAACATCATGTTATATCAAACTTATGCTGCGTTCCAGGCAACTCGTAACCCGTGTTTTCACAACCTTCTACCTGTGAAAGTGCCCTGGAACGGCAGTCCAACCCGTAACTTACATCACGTGAACTCGTACCAGATCGTTGTACTCCCAATTAGTTTTTTACGTCACACATACATAAACAACAATGGCGACCCCTGTTGATGCTGTACAGACGCTGGTGATCAACGGTGAGAAATAGAAATAAATAGACATAAACAGGCAACGTAAAGTAATTCCGCACATTGTAATCAAAACAATACACATATGATTGTGTACTACTACAGGTTATGTTTATTAAATGAAGCCCAAAATATGTTGCTGACTAGAAATCACTAGTATTAGCTAGTGCTAGCTAACATCAACATTAGGTAGCCGCTAGCTAACGTTAACGTTAGGTAGCCTAACCTGAACCCTGCCAACTGCACAATGTTTAGCTAGCCAGCTCGTGACTTTGCCTGGAACGCTACCAAGTCGTGAGTCGTGACTTGAAGTCGTAACTTACGGGCTAAAAATTGTGTCTGGAACGCAGCATTAGTGTCAAAACATCATTGGCCATTTTACAGGGGGTTATGTGCCTATTTCTTTGCAGTAATTGTTGTGGAAGTTATCTCGGTTCAACACGGTGTAAGTAAATAAAAGGTTTAAAGCTTGTAGTGAAACAAATGAAGACCATTGAGCAGAAATCAAAGTCTGGTTATTGAGTGTTTATTCTCATTGATCAATGGAGAAACGCTGTAACACATCCAACTCGGTGGCTATGCAAGAGCGCTCTGAGTCTTTAACTCACAGAAAACCAACATATAGAGAATCAAATCAAATGGTGACAGCTTTCCTTCCCCCCCCTCATGGATCTTACAAAGACCCAGTTACACAAACAAAAAGCAAAGAGTCATGTCATGCCTTTTGGCCCAGTCAAACCCAAGTCATAACACCTTTCCTTGTATCAGCTGCCGGGGAATAGAAAACTGTTTTAGAGACACTGTAGGATATTGTTTACGGTGTCTAATCTAAACTTGTTCTAAACACACGTCAGTAAAGACCTTGCGAAAAAGACACTTCAGTCTTCAGTTAATCAAATTTTATAGTTTTAGCTGTTCATCTGTTAGAAACCTTTTTCTTAAGTTAACACATACAGTAATCAGATAAATCCTAATAAAAGAATGTGTTTTAGAAGTATTTTTGCCATTACATTTCACCCTTTTGATTACAAAATAATCACATAAACAAAAATTACTTTAAAGATTAAAGCACTTGGCCATATAGCTATATATATACATATATTACAAGTGGTCTTTGAGGAGTACAAAATAAAAATCCTCTGTGTAAATCAGGAATAATAAAAATACAAAAATAGTCTGTAATCAGAGCATAAGCTTAAACCCTCTGTGTGTCTGAACCTATCCATGTGTACAGGGAGTGCAAGTGTACCCCTCCTGGTAATTGAAACCAACCCGTCATGACTCCACACAACTCCTAGCATTGAGCAACACAAATATAATCATCATAAGAAAAATAAAACAAATAATTAGCATTATAAAGCATCACTGGCTGTGTCGCTGAAGTTATCCTTGTTCCTAAGCAGCTGGAATAACTCAGTAGTCTTCAGTGGTCTACAATGCCTGGTATTGGATCATACTTGTCATGAACAGAGATGAAAACATTTTCCTGATTAGTGGAATGATACAGCAAGCAATAATCAAAAAGCCTACTAAGAATGTGATCACTGGAGCTATGAATCTCACCACCCACGCTTTCCAACCCCCGCCAAGTAGCCATTGTTCCCAATCCCAACCGGACGTGTCAGCCGAGACGTCGCGGGATTTGAGATCTGTCAGGAGTGAGTTGAGTTGATGAAAAGTGTCAGTGATGTTACCTTCAATGTCTGGAATGTAGGTGCAGCAGTGTGTACCTATGATGTGGCACAGGCCCCCTTGGGCAGCTAATATCAAATCGAGCCCGATCTGATGCTGAAGCAGCATGCTACGCATTGCTCGCAGGACTGGAGGAAATTCGTTGAACCCTGAAATTAGAGTCGCAGTCAGATTTTCGAGGCTCTCCTGAATGTGGTCGATATTGTGAGCATTATTGACCGCACCCCACCATGGAAAGATCCCCGCAACAAATTTACTCCCTGGCCCCGTTACCTCTCGCTTCCGTCTAACCCCTCCGTGTGACATCGGCATGTACTGAGGATAATGGTGTGTTGTGTGTACAAGAGAAGTCATAACAGTAATGGACGGTGACAAATAGATAAGGCTACATCTTCCAGCCCATAAGGGAGTCAAAATCTGATACCACTTATCTCCCCAGATCCAAACGTAACTCACCAGTGACCCTGCACCAGAATCATCAGGCCAGCGCATCATGTGAGTTAGGGATGTGTCTAGAGCAGAAGCATTCAGATGACCTGCTGTAGAGTGTAGACATGGACTAATGTTATATTCACCGGTCGCACATGTACAGTTTAGAGTCAGTTGGCAGCCCGCATTTGATCCCAAATAACGAGAACCTTTTCGCTGAGCTCTCTCAATGCAAAGTGCATGTTTCAGATTTTTCATTAGACTAGGATGAAATTGGCCTAAGCTGTTTGAAAGTTTACCCTCTTTTGCGGTAAGCATAGTACCATTAGGAGCGCGCACAGTACGATTTGTAAACTCAGCACAAGGTGCTGGTTGAGGGTCGGCAGAGTAAAATTGGCCCCCCTCCTCTCTAACATCTTTAAGTGCTGTTAGCGCGCAGATGGCTTCCTTTAAAGTCAAAGGCTGGGGTTTTACTGGAGTCGCTTGTTTTTGTGAGTGAGGAAAAAGTGAACAAACATAACATAAGTGATTGTAACCTGAGTCACGCGTGAATTTCTTAACTAACCCTAGCCAGGTATTAGTAGAAAATGCATCGTCAATATTAGCCAAGGAAGTCCATTGATTTGTCATAATTTCAAGCGTTTCGGTCAAAGGTTGTCTATGTGGAATGTCAGATATGGGCGATGGAATTATTTCTATATAAAACATGTATATAAATATATGTATAATATGTATATAAAGTATGTCTTTCACCTGTGTAAACATAGCATATGTAGATTTCAGCTCGCCCACCATGTAACCCCCCTTCCCTACACAAGAAATAGTCGCAAGGGTTAAGCATGCAAGTAGAGGTCATATTAGCCATTACAGTGATATTTGATCTACCGTACTTATTGTAGTGTGAGCGCCATAGTTCTCTGGAAGTGTCATCTGCCGAGCGCATCTCGCGGCGTTTTCCCCCCTCTGTGCTGCATGAGTGACTTCAATGTGTGTGGGTGTGGCAGTGGTATTTGGGAAGGTTTTGTTAGCAGAGGTCATTACGTCAATCAATTGTTTATCATATCTTTCTAATATCACAAACGCAACCACCACAAATGCAGTAACAAAACATAAAAACACCACAAACTCTCAACCCCCGAATTGTCGTGGAGGGTACCATTTCCGTCGTTTCCGGTCGGACTGCTCCATTTGTCGTTTTTCTCAACCACCAGTTGTGTTGTGGAAACAAAAGTGGAAAGAAAATACACTCTCCTCTGAAGCCTCAGAGAAGTCAAACAGTCTGTCAGTACCTAAACTGTGTGTGTTTTTTATTGCTGAACAGAAGTGCAGAGTGAATTGTTCCTTCAGTATTCAGCGTCACTGTTGTTTCCTGCAAAAAGTTTAATCAGTGGCCATACCAGTTTGTAGGTCAATCTTTCACTCTTTGATGCAAGGTGAAGTTATCACCCTTTTCCCACGCAGTCTTCTCGTCGGTTGCTGAGAGTAGCACAGAATCGCCGTCTGTCAGGCTTGCTCTCAGTTCTCCCCCGTAGGCGACACAACGGAAAGTGTTGTCGCTTGATGTGAGTTATCGCAAACCCAGCTGTAGGTTATCGCAAACCTAGCTGTAGGTTATCGCAAACCTAGCTGCTCCTCTCCGGATCAGGAACGCTGCTCCTTTCTGGGTCAGGAACCTGCTTGCAGTGTGTGGCGTGAATCCATGTGGCTCTCTCTGCTATCTTCTCTGCCGTGGGTGTCCATTCTCCTCCTGCTGTCCTTCACTAGCACCAAGTCTCCTGGTTTGAGTTGATGCAGTGCCCATTCCACTTTCCTTGGCAAGTCTGCTAAAAACCCTGGAAACTCATGGTAGAGAGAGTGCAGAAGAAAATTGTACACACCATTTCACCTGTCCTTTTCGCACTGAGCGGTGGAGGGAAGATGTCCTATCCCTAAAGATGTTTTTGTTACTCTTAAAGGTTGTTTAGTGCAAGTCAATCAGATTTAGAAAAATACAAAGACTGTATTTAAAATAACTAAGGGCTGGGAAAATTAAAAATGAACACAACAATGTTTTGGTACCGCATGACTATCATAGACATATCAATTATTTAGTATTTGATCTTAATGATGACTCCTCAGAGCTGTCAGTGATGATGGTACTAAAAGGTTTCCCCATCACACTATCCTATTTTAATAATATTTTGAAGCCAACACTACAAACTTAATTATGAGCATTTTATTAGGCCTTTAATGTTGAAAAGATGCAAGTAGTGATGTCATTTAAAGCTACAGCTAGCTGGCCACTTGGATAAAAACATCTCAATATTTGTTTAAACCAATCAGATCATTTGTGGAATCAAATCCACCTCCCTCTGTCTCTTCCTGGTGTTCCTAATAGCATTAGGGAAAACTTTCCCATATTTCAGCTAATTTTGCATTACTAAAATATGTTCCTGAAAGGATTTTAGGTGAGAAATAGGCAATGAACTAACAGAATATTGATCATTTTTTATTCAATTTGACATTCAGTTTTACTGCAGTTCATGAGCAGTCATTTGAGACTATGCAGAGATTCCTCGGCTCTGATTGGTAGTTGTTCTTGGAAACTTAAGAAAACAGAGAAACATTATCTTTTCACAGACTGTCTGTGTAATGTGCTACTGTTTTTAGTCTAAACAAATTACCTACTGAACCTTAACTGTTACTAAAATTTACTTAAAAATCCACACTTTATACTTTTAACTTCTTATTTATGAAGCTACTATTATCCCTCCTGTTTGAGGCATGTAAAACACATGACTCAAACACTCAGTATATATAAATAATGTTTTAGTGGTTTCTATACCAATACTGTCCTGTCTTACACAGAAATACCTGTATAAAAGCAACAAAAGTTAAAACACCAATCACCAAAACAAAACGTTTTCAACATCATGTTAATAGTTTAAACAATTTTATCATATAGTAACTAAAATGCAACCAAAATCTATAGTGCAGTTCTGCTGAAATCTCACTAGAGTACAATATTAAATGCTGATAGAATCTAATCTCTAAAACCCCGAATCAGTTTCAATATGGTCTTAACCAAGAAACTCAGATAAACCCAACAAAACTATGTAGTTTATCTTATTTATCATGTTTGCAACACAAGGTAATACTAATTAATAGCATAGTCACAATTTAAACTAAGCACTGAGTACTGCAGTCCGTTTATCCAATTTGTATCTTGAAATCATATCACATTGTAACGATCTATGACAAGAACGTGTATCAAAATCATCATTGCTGAACCTAAATTCGAAATCCAAATGTCTCCTTCCCCCACATGCACAACTCCTCCCTCATCTTATCTTTGGGTATGTGTGTGCGTGTGTGAAAGCCCCCACCTTAGCTGCTCCCTGTAAGGAAAAGAAAACAAACCCTCCTCCTGTTGCATTGTAACACACATGTATTCAATGCCTGTAAGAAAATGTTGTTCCGAGCAATCCTGTCAGCCAAATAAATGGTTTTAGCAGCTAATTGACTTGTAGGTATATTGGAAAGACAGTTCAACAATGATAATACAGTAATAAACATGTTTCATGTACCAAAAAGTCCCAATTTAGTCTTACCCCAAACTATATGTCAGATCACAGTGATATCTAACTGTTTTTAGCAAAAACTCCAAGGTTCTCTCTATCTAAAAAAATCTTTGTGTGCACACCGTTTATCAAAATATGGTTAAAAATGACTCCCACAGCCAATAAGGAGTTAAGAACGAGAACCCGTACGGTTACATCGATCGCTTCCTGTTTTGTCGGATACTGATGTTTTTGAGGCCGGTAGTCGGAGCGCCGTTTTTGATGACCACAATTTTCCCTCAGAAGCAACGCGGTACCCTGAGGAAAAAAATTGGTGAAACATCAATTGGAAAAAGCGTTATTTTTACCGTGGAAAAGTGTGTGTTAGGCACAGACTTCACCCAAACGGTGAACACTGCAGGCCCGAACACGCGCTGTGGCCAAAGTTTTCTTCATAACAATCGGTCCAGTCAGTCAGTCAGTCAGTCATAAAAACGTCCTGATTTAGTCTCCTGATCTGTAAGAGACAAAGATGAAAAAATATGAGACAGTTGAGTGAGAGATAGTCTGAAAAAACATACGTTGTTTATCAGTCAAGGTTTTAGTCATACTGCACATTTATTCTTCCAGTAGACAAGACCACTCACGCTCATTCATTAAAAATGTCTTGATTTTTACCCCAAAAAAAACTCTTCTGCTTCAGCTGTGACAAAAATGAAAACAAAAGAAGCACAGTGTGATTGTTATGGCTTCATGTGTACCTCTGTAGGCAACAACGTACTTTCTCTCAGCCAGGAGGTTAACAGGCTGGCAAAGAGAAACACTTGAAATTTAAACAAAAGTGTGCATTTTCCAATGTGTCAAGAATAATCAGTCAAAGAATGATTTTTATCAAGACACACAACTGGAAACATGGAAACAACCCTAATACCAAAATAGACACCTTAAGTGTCTGCCTATACGTTTACAACTCATACTTTGTAGGAAACAAAACTGAGCCTTTTTCTATCTGTTTTATGGGTCCTAAAGATCAGTAATACACATAAAAAGCATAAGAGTGGTTCATTCCTTTTTTCTAGCATTTCCAGAGAGGAAAGAAAAACAACCACTAGTCTGTCAGAAAACTTTCTGATTTGTCGTTCAGTTTTACCTAAAAATAGAATTAGTAAACTCAATTTACCCAATAAGGAAATGAACAGTGAGCTGTTGTATGTCAATCCTTTTAAAACTCTAATAATTAACTTTATAACCCCATGGTGTCAAATACCAAGAATGAAGTGGGCCTACTATAATTATACACAATTAGGCATTTCTTATAGGATCTAAAAAGATCAGTATGTTGGTTAAACCTGTCTATAACAATCTTTTTACCCTATCGATTTGTCCCTAATAGCAAACAAAAAAACCTGTGTATCAGTGCGAAGCATTTCTTCATTGCATGAAGCAGTGTGTGTGTCTTTGAGTGTGTCTGTGTTACCGTCCTCAGTCAGCTTTGAGACTCAGTCAGTCAGCATGTTGTTCTCCCTCTGAGATGTTTGTGCTTTCTTCTTCGGGCAGTTACATACCCAATGTTCAAAGTCCTTGCAGTACCAACAGTGGTCTGGGTTGTAGGGCTCATCATTTCGTCCACGGTACCCTCCTCGGCCTCCTGGCCTGGCGCGACCACGCTCTTTGTGGCCGCGGCCTTTTTCGGGTCCGCGCTCCATATGTTGCCCACCAGCCTGTTGTTAACATGCAGACATACGCTTCAAACATGGTTTTGTCAAGTCTCTTACTTTGTTTGCTCTTTCTTTGGTCCTGTTGTTCCTTTCCACCTGATGCAGAGTGGACTGCTGTGGCGGTTCTGTCCGGTAGTCGGGTCTGAGGTTTTGGACGGCGGTGCACAGAAATATGTGTCCTCTTCGTCCTCTTCTCTTTCCCAGCTCGTCCTTCCTGGTTGTATAGGACTGGAAAACTCAGAATATGGACTTGGGTTAGGTTGTGGAGCTGATGAGGAGGTTATAGGTGTATGTGTGTTATAGCATTCTTTCCCTGTATCTACTTCCTGCTTCTTTCATCCATACATTGAAACATTCACAATCCTCCTTAATTTGGTTTAAAACCTATTGTTTCAATCGTTTTTCTTTCTTTCAGCTTTCTCTCTGCACCTTCCATATCCTGTTTCAGCATTCTTAATTTTACATCACTAAATGAACCATTTTCTGGGGAACCATAAACCTTTTACCAATCAGGCAGACATTTCAAAACAAACTCGTCCACATTTTCTGTTCCATTCCCCCCACTATCGGGCCTGAAGGCTCTAGTGACTTTGAACCTTTGTTCCCCATCTTGAGAGAAACAAAAATTGAAGTAGCTACTTACGTACGATTGGAACCGTCGTCCCAAAAGCTCCGTTTTATTAGTAAAACAGAGGGAAAAAACCTAGACCTGTGCGTCCCTGTGCCAAGAGGCAACGCGTCTTCTCGTTTTAAGTCGACAAACTGAGTAAAATCCTGGACAGTATCTTCCCTCTCCCTGAAACTATTAGGAGAAAAAAGAAATGTCCCAAACAGTGACCTCCCTAGCCCCAAATATAAATCTAAATATGAATATTTAGGGAATAGAGCTGTTTTCTTTAGTTTAACAGTGACCTCCCTAGTCCTAAGAACACTTAGGATCAGAGCTGCTTAAACTTGTTTAACAGTGACCTCCCTAGTTCCAAGAATACTTAGAACCAGAGCTGCTAAGTTTTTGATTAACAGTGACCTCCCTAGTTCCACTAATACTTAGAACCAGAGCTGCTTAATCTTTGATTAACAGTGACCTCCCTAGTTCCACTAATACTTAGAACCAGAGCTGCTTAATCTTGTCACTCCGTTCGTGGGAAAACTTGGAAAATATGTCTGTCTTTTGCCTGAAATGCCTCCTGAATTAGTCCTTATTTTTGATTATTGAGTGGTTAAAATCACCCCTTTAATAAACTAAATAAAACATAAAAACCCAGTTTCAATTACTCAAATCCAACAGTCTTTGTCTTCCCTGGTCCTCAATCAATAATTATGTTTTTTTACAATTATGATTCTTCTCAATCTGTTTTTAGGGTTTGTTTCAAAAATCTTGAATTTCCAATTAAATCCGTTAAAATTTGATCTTACCCGTGTTGGTTGAAATTGTTTTCCGTTCGTTTGGAATGGAGTGGAACAGTCGAGAGTCTCTCCCCTCCCTGACCTCTTTCTCTCAAGAAAACCCTTTTTATGGTCGAGGTTAGAGGCAGGAGATTAATCTCCTGGTTCGCGAGACTTCAGGGCCCGGAGAGATCTCCTCTTGTGTCCATCCATCCCGGGTTTCGGCACCAAATTGTTGTGGAAGTTATCTCGGTTCAACACGGTGTAAGTAAATAAAAGGTTTAAAGCTTGTAGTGAAACAAATGAAGACCATTGAGCAGAAATCAAAGTCTGGTTATTGAGTGTTTATTCTCATTGATCAATGGAGAAACGCTGTAACACATCCAACTCGGTGGCTATGCAAGAGCGCTCTGAGTCTTTAACTCACAGAAAACCAACATATAGAGAATCAAATCAAATGGTGACAGCTTTCCTTCCCCCCCCTCATGGATCTTACAAAGACCCAGTTACACAAACAAAAAGCAAAGAGTCATGTCATGCCTTTTGGCCCAGTCAAACCCAAGTCATAACACCTTTCCTTGTATCAGCTGCCGGGGAATAGAAAACTGTTTTAGAGACACTGTAGGATATTGTTTACGGTGTCTAATCTAAACTTGTTCTAAACACACGTCAGTAAAGACCTTGCGAAAAAGACACTTCAGTCTTCAGTTAATCAAATTTTATAGTTTTAGCTGTTCATCTGTTAGAAACCTTTTTCTTAAGTTAACACATACAGTAATCAGATAAATCCTAATAAAAGAATGTGTTTTAGAAGTATTTTTGCCATTACATAACTTTCTGGAGTCACCAGGCATTCAGCAGAGGTCAATAAATAAGCTGGAAAATTTCCCATGATGTAAAACTATTCCTTTAATGTCTGACACTGGTTTGTTTGCTCATAACTGTTGAAAATGAAATATATAAATGGAGCTCAAATTCAGCAGCTTTTGCTTCTCATTTTGGAAGGTTGCAAATATTGCATTAACTCTAGGATTATAAAGATTGTGTGTAAAATGTGTTTTGGGATTGTGCTTTCATATTTATTAATTTCCCAACATGTCTAAGCCAATCAGAGGCCACTTATTTAGATCCAAAGATCACGATCAATTACACTTTTTATGTGAACAAATACACACATGCATCATACATGTGAACATGCACAGATTTTCTACATGCAGGCAAGCATACACTCCTGCATGTGTGCATGCATGCAGACATTTTTGCAAAACCATTAAAAAAAGAGTGAAGCAGGGCAGGAAAAGCACATGTTCTGCATTCCTCCACATACACACAGTCTTGAAAGCATTTCATGTTTTTTTCCTATACTGTTCTGTTAATATAGAATTATATGTTAAAATTAAAATTGCATTATTAAATATTTACAGATGTTTCAAATTTAATTAGCGTTGGGTGAGTCAAAATGCAGCAGCATGGGAGAATTACAGCAATCTAATCATTTATGTTTGATGTATGTACCTCCTGCTACATCATTATTTATGGTAGTATAACTACGAAGAGACAGTTTCTCTGATAAGGCATTGTGTACACACTGTGGCTATCAGCCAGTTACTTGTTTTGTAACATCCATAATTCATTATGCAGTCATTGTCTAAGTGGTTGCAGAAGTGTCAGAGATTTATACTTTTCAGAAAACAAGCATTATTAAAACACTGTCCCCCCCTGTGGCTATCATCAACCATATGATGAACATGATAGGTCATTCTTGCTTTATTAGATTTTTAGCAGCCGCGACAATGACGCTGCTATTGTGTTCACCTAGTGTGTGTGTGTCTGTAGCGTGAACTACCACAGAGGCGGTTTTGAATACTTTGCTGGGTGTTTATACAGTATGTCTGTGGCAAGATTCTGTCCCCCCAACAGAGCCACAACCTTGCAAAATGCAGTCACGGAACTTTACAGCTGTGTAGGTGAGATGAAAATGAGGGCTGAGTTTGAAAATGAGTGTGGTCCGAGCAAGGGCGGACCACACTCATATGCCCCTGGCCCAATTTGGCGTTGTGGCTGTTGTGATCCCATCGCAAGATGGTCTCTATTTGATTGAGATGATGATAAAATGGGATGATGAAATGTGACAAAAGGTCCCAGACCCAGGACAATAGTGTCATTGTATGTGTCTTGGCTAACGGAGCCACCAGGATTCCCTAAAGAACTAAATCCTTATCACAGCAGCAGTCTGGAGGAGTTATAATCTGGAGAAATTGTGTTTTTTACACTCTCAGAGACTATTTGATCAACCCAAGTGACAAAAGGTATTCTAGCAGTGGACAATCAAAGACTCACACCTGAGCTCCTGAGTACAACCATAGCATTACACTGTTGGCTACTAACCTTGTAATTAGGGGGTAGCATGTCTGGTTCCAGATCTAGCATGCTGTGAACTGAAGGATCTTGGAGAGAATACTGAGATTATAAATAAAGTCTAAACTCATGTCAGATTTCACTTGAAGGTATTTTTGGATTAGCATTGAGAGCTTTTATTTGCACAATACATAGCTGAAGCTGACTTGATTTCTGAAATGCAAATGTATAAATGGGATTTGACTTTACTTAGATTGAATGACTATACCCATCCTTGTTGTGGGTAATTTTAGGCCATATTTTTACAGTACATTGTTGACAATTTTTTTTCCAGTTTGTACTTTGACATGGGACTATTCAACATTGTAAATAGCATAGCAACAGCTCTGCTACAACAATGCATTTTTACACAGTGCTCCACTATCTCAACAAATTCAGCAGAGGAGGCATAACAAGACAAAGCTTCTTGTATTTTAATTAGACAAGCTGACACCCGTCTTTTCTTTGCATTCTGCATCGCTCATCACCACTGAGCTCCTCTCTTGGTCTGTTTTAGAAAAACTTGCCAGAACCCACAGTCAAGTCTGTTGGGCCTTATGCTTGAATTTAAGTAAGATCTACCCAAAGCTGTAAGCAGAGTATCATGGATGATAGTGGATAAGGTTGGAATTTTCTCGAATTTAAGCAACTTGCTGATTCTGCATTTGTTCTTCAACACTATTCAGCTCTTGAGCTACTTCCCCTGCTATCTGAGATGGAAAAAAGCTAAACTGGTGACTTAATTATACGCCCTGTAATCTGAGAACGGAGGATACAAAGTCACTGGATTTCAGTAAGTAGACACACAGCTTATTGACTATAAATAGGCCGAGCTGTAGTTTATTCTATAAAATATCAGCAATATGCACTTTGTGCTTATGTTGGAGGATGACAAGTGTTCTGCAATAGCAGAAAATGAGTTTGTGTTTGCTTCATTTCAAAGGAATGAATAACATGACTCAAAAGCCTTTTTCAAAAGACCTTTAAATCCTAAATCAACACATAACTTCCATACTGTATGTGCTCTTGTAACTGTCTTAAGCAAAGAGAGGACATAATACACCATAACTAAAGCAGTCAAACACAATTCATCTGCTTTACTATTATAAAAAATCCAATGTTCACCAGTTAGAGTACAGTTACAAAATATTTTGGTGTGTGCTTCCACCTAGTGGTGAGACTGCCACTACAGTAGGCTATCATTCTGTCTGCGGGCACACTTGGGTTAATAACAGTGAATTTGGCAGACTGCAGTGTTACACTACCCAGACAGAATACAGATGTATTCTTTCCTTAACCACAAGTTGTGTGGGCAGGATATTATGTTATTATGTTATTTATGGAAAATAGGACTTATAATAAGAGCTATTATGTACTACTGATATCAACATGTAACCATTTAGGGAATTCTCTTGAATGTGACTATTTACACTTGTTTGCCACCCGTTAAAAAAAAGTATATCAGAGTTCTTGAAGGCAGCAAAATTATCATAAATCAGTACGCCAATGAAATTAAATAAGCAGCAGAACAACAGCAGACTCTGATTTGCCTGTTTTTTGGCATGACATGGTTCTCACTGGGGCTGGATACGAATATTCGTTCGATGGGAGAGGATCTAGCTCAGATCCTTGCCCACTCAAAACTGGGGTTCCTCAGGGATCAGTCCTGGGTCCCCTCCTCTTTTCTCTGTACACCTGACCAACTCTCTTGGGTCTTGTCATTCAGTCGCACGGCTTTTATTATCACAGCTACGCAGATGACACCCAACTAATACTCTCCTTTCCTGAGTCTGAAACTCAATAGCAGCATGTATCTCGGCCTGTCTAACTGACATCTCCTCTTGGATGTCCACACACCATCTGAAACTCAACCTTGACAAGACTGAGCTCCTTTTCATTCCAGGGAAAGGCTCTCCTACCCAAGACCTGACTATAACAATTGACAACTCTGGGGTAGTCCCCACCCAGACTGCTAGAAACCTGGGTGTGACACTTGACGACCAACTCTCTTTCCCTGCTAACATTGCTGCAACCACCCGATCTTGTAGATACATGCATAACATCAGAAGGATACGTCCCCTTCTAACGCAAAAGGCGGCCCAGGTTCTGCTTCAGGCTCTAGTCATCTCACGTCTAGACTACTGCAACTCCCTCCTGATTGGCTTGCCAGCATGTGCCATCCGACCCCTGCAGCTCATTCAGAACGCAGCAGCTCGGCTTGTCTTCAACCTCCCCAAGTACTCTCACACTCCACCGCTCCTCCGCTCTCTTCACTGGTTACCAGTTGCTGCCCGCATCCGCTTCAAGACACTAGTACTTACATATAGGGCCATGACTAGATCAGCCCTAGCTTACATCCAGGACATGGTCAAACCATATACCCCAACCCGACCACTTCGCTCTGCATCAGCTAAACTGCTTGCTGCTCCCTCACAGCGAGGGAGAACTAATCACTCAACAAAATCCCGACTGTTCACTGTTCTGGCTCCCAAATGGTGGAACGAGCTCCCCACCGATATCAGGATGTCCAAAAGCCTACACACATTCCGCCAAAGGCTAAAAACACATCTCTTCCGACTACACCTCGGATAAAAAAATTAAAAAAAAATCCTGAACTTGCGCTTTCATATGTCTCTTTGTAGCTTTATTTATTTAAAGCTATGCACTTGCACTTTCACATGTCTCTTTGTAGCTTTACTTATTTGAAGCTAATGTACTTGCACTTACTACTTGTTGTCTGGAGTTTGTACCTTCACAGTTGAAAGCACTTAATTGTAAGTTGCTTTGCATTTAAGCGTCAGCTAAATGACATGTAATGTAATGTAATAGGTAGGTATTCGATTTTCAATGTTGGGATTCGAATATTCGTGTTTGTTTTTTTAAACGTGCATGCAGACTGAAATTCAGTGTGGTGTTTTGTCGTCCGCTAACCCCAACCAATGGAGCTGCTTTGTAGGGCGGGTCTTGGCGTTCCCATAGTGGGATTCGTAATTTTGCGTCCTGCAATAGCAAAGCAATCGCTCCATCTCTCCCTTTTTACAAAAGCTGCCTTCAAGGGCTGTTGGAAATGGTTTCCCCCACCGCCACCAAAGATTTTAATGTTCGCTGTTGAAAAGCAACAAAGCTTCGAAGCTCAAAAAATTGGATTCGGTACAGCACTAGTTCTCACTGTACCAGTTTTCTCTCAGGAGACTAGGCTTTGATAGGCTGGTTAACTTTGTGAGGTGTCTCACTGCCACCCTGACCCTTATACTGGATGAATATCTTCTTGTGTACTACTACAGGATGTTTATATGTCCACATAGTACTGTGCCCATAATACCCTCCTGTATTTTTCTGGGAAGCAAACCTGATATATATTGAAAGGAGGCCATGAGCAGGGGGCATACTGTAGCCTGCAGCGCGAATAAAACCACTGTTTATCCTGTAAACTCATCATGCTGATAGGATCCTGTCACAAGACACCAGTGACCATTTCTTTTAAATAATAATTTATGATTATATTATATTGATTTTCTTATGATAGCTCATAATAAAAACAAATGCTTGGTCTTCTTTAACTTTTCTGTTGACAGATTGTGACAAGAGACAACTTGCACCTAATTTAATAGAAACGTGTTTTTGATTATTCAGTAATACTAACAGGTCTAGTATTATCAATTAATAATACTCTTTTAATATTTATCCAATCTATCTGTCCAGCAAGTGCTATTTATAGATTGCACTTATGTGCCGAGGTTTAACTGGGTTTAAGGGCCGGAGTAAAATCATATTTTATCTTCCATCTCAGCAATTACTCACCTTTTGTTTGTTAAAATCTATATTATCTATTTTCTATGCTATTTTTTGTTTAATTTTCATATGAATTAAACCGATAAAGTCAAAGTCAAAAGCATGAAGTCAAATTATCCAAATAGCTAGTAATAGTTTATTTACTGATGATGCCTCGTCATCTGCCATTACATGGTTTCTATGAATTGCATCTTAATGTGATGCTATTAAAAAAACGATGCTACAAGATGTAACCAACATGATTACAAAGTAAACATTGGCCATTTAATGCTTCCACAACAGAATTACGGATTGTGTGAATATTACAAAAACTGTCTTTAACGCCAACATTCAGAATAACTGAAGCAAGCATGAACTAAAAAGATACACTTTATTTGAAACCAGCAGGGGACATTTTTGTACAAAAATACACAACTGTTACATAGGTGTTTTGTGTCAAGAATTTTTCATCCTTCTCCTGCTGCTTACACCACTGATGCTCCTTTGCATGCAGCACCAACGTGGGACAACCGTTTTCTTGCTCAGACATAATTTCACCAAGTAAAAATGAAAAATCCAACAAGCAATGTCATTTGCCATAGGGAAGAATGTAGGATCCTAGATTCTTGAGGCTAGACAAAAATGACAGATCCATTCTCATAAATATCAGGAAGAATGCTGAATGTGGGATGTTATTGAAGCAAAGTTGAATTTGTCTTCGACTTCATTCTTTACTTGGACTTGGTGTCTTCTTTTCCCCCTTCATTTGCCTTTTTCTGCTTCTGTTGCATTATCTCGGCATCCCTTGGGGAGAGAGGGACATTTAAAAAGAGAAAATAGACTTTGTTGTTAGGACAGACTCTACTTTAAACACACACACCTGTGTAAAAGCATGCAATGGTGCACCCTTTATGTCCCCTTTTTAATGCCCCCATGACATCACAATCATTTAACTGTAAAGGTCTCTCTGGCTATATTAACTTGCATAGCTTTATTTTTTTTTTTTAAACCACAAAAGTACTAAAAAGGTTGATTTGTATCAAGAGCTCCTGTAGAACCAGCCTATATCGCCAAAATTTAATTTAGCTGCCGCCAGAGGTTCTGCCGAACGTCCCTCACCTTCAGCTTTCTTTGTGTTTTCTCTGTGCATTCTGAACTCCAGTCGATTTCTGAGGACTCTGCTTAACTGCTCCTCAGATCTCTGCAGGGTAAATCCAGACAGCTAGCTAGACTATCTGTCTCTTTTGCAGGACTAAAACAACTTCCGAACGTACACGTTTCACCAAAACAAGTTCTTTCTTGAGGCTATTTTGCAGAGGCACCGTTGCTCCGTCCGGTGCTTAGCTCCACCCATGACAATTGTGATTGGTTTAAAGAAATGCCAATACACCAGAGCACGTTTTTCTCTTATCCCGGAATGCTGTGTGGACTAGCCAGAGCATTCTCTGCAGGGCTGTGGAGGAAGACCTGGCAATGTAAGACTATTGCTCCATTAAGTAAAACGGAGTTTGTGATTTCAAGAATTTCTATAAGACAAAAAAATGCACAACTGCATGATCAGCCAGGAGTGAAGTAGTCCACAGAGCCCTTTTATCATCCAAGTCATGATAAAACACTTTGGTTATGGTGCTACAATGATCCACTGCTCATGTGTTTAAGTGTGCATCCCAATTCTTTAATCTCATGCAGACCAATGCCTACCTCTGCTTCCGAGCAGCAGCAGAGAGCCCATCATCGCCCCTCTTCCCTTTACCATGGTCATTGTTTTTTTTGGCATTCTTCGCGCGTGCAAGCTCGCGTTGGTTTCCTCCTGCATTTCAGACAAAAGAAAACACTTTACTGAGCAACAAAGCAGGTAACATTAGCTAAACCCCTAAAACACCTCTATTAGGGTTCGTTCACACTAGATCACGGTTGAGCGGTGGTGGGAGCGTCACCTAAATGGCCCATTCGTGTGATCCCCCCCCATGTGGCATACATTTAGACTTTATATTTCACAACTATCGTTTTCCGTCAGATCGTTTTTATAATCGGACATAGAGTTTTATCCTCATAGTTATTTATTTATTGTGGCAGTGATAGAGACAGTGATGTTTACCGTTTACTGCACGGAACTCTCACAACAAAACGGACATGATTGACCACCGCAAGGTGACAGAGTTGCGTTTCCCCAAAAGTTGAATCTTTTCGCCGCAGGCCGCTGCGTTCTTTTTTTCCGGCAGCCCCCGTCCCCGCAGCCTAAACGCACTAACCCTAACGTTACACTGACTGCCAGCTGCAGGCTTTGTGAACGCAGCCTTACTCAATACCACAAAAAAAGGGAGTATTAACAACATAAAAGGCATTTTCAGTGTCTACAAGTCATAATTTAAAATGACAGATGGCCCGTTCACATTAAGTACGACTGTCTGATGGTACAAATAAAAAACAAAAATTGAACATCAAAAAGCAGCCGACGTGGCAGAGAGGCGCTTCGGAGAAGCTTCATGCCAGAACAAGAGCGCAGAAGCAGGACAGCGTCTTCCATCGTACCAGTGAGGTAATTATAGATACGCAACAAAGGCACAGCCACGTTTGAGGAAATACATAACATTCGGTCTGCTGCAAGCCGCTTTGATACCCAAATATTGTCTCGTTATGTCACTACCAACTAGCTAGCTATTACTTTACAGTAGGCCATAGCTCCGACTAACAGCTGGGCAATAAACAACCCATTGATCCTATCGATGTTGACAAACGTTCAACGCACATAATGTAACGTTAACACACGGCAACTTGACACACTGTAGAATATACCCGTCTACTCAATTTAAACCTACAAATACAGCACATTAAATGGTGTGCGTTAAACCAAGATGACAATACTGGCATGATTTCCGTGGAATTACGTTACGTGCTATTCAGCAAATAGACGGAGACCAGGTCGGGGGTAGCCAAGGCTAACGAGCGGCTAAAAACAACGAGCACAGACTACATGCAATCCAATAAAGTACACGGATGCCTTACAGTCAAAATATATGTCGATACCCACTGGTCATTTTAGTAATCGCCGCTTCTTTCGCCCGAAATCCAAATAGTTCAGCTCAGCCAAAGGGCCGTCCGTCCCTTCTCGTCTCTCCAGTCGCTGTTTCTTCTGCTTTCGTTGCGCCTCTGAGGCTGACAAATATGCGCGAGACTTCCGTGCGAGAGGAGAGAACCAGAACATTCCGTCTCTCTCCCAGATTGCACTGCGCGTGCGCTTGGCAATCGTCAATTTAAAATGACAAAACATAGAGATCAATTCACGATTGCAACACAATAACAAAGAGATTAGATCATTACAATCCTTTACAGAGGTAGAGCAGGAATACCACATTCATTGTAAATTATGTCTATTATATCTATAACTAGGCTACATAATATTATTACAATTGTTTATTTTTTATTTTACCCAAATAGTCTGGTATTTAGAATTAATACATATCACATAATTCCAAACTAAACCCTCTCAAGACAACTTTTTTTTTCAAGCTGCGGGCTAATTTAACAATGAACAGCTATTTTATTAATAAAAAAACATTATGCTATGGGATAAAATAACTGCATTTCGCTGTCTTTGTACTTGTACACTGCACAATGACAATAAAGTGTAATCTAATCTAAAATAATGACGGTAACTGCCGTGGAAGTTTTCTTAGTTTGTAGTCCATATGCTGTTTATTTGGTAGTGTTGTATGGCTCCAGCAATCACACGGAGAAGGTTTGTCAAACGTTGTCATTAAGCCTACAGAGTCCAAGGCTTTGATTGAAGGACATGGAGCCTGGCACTGTCCTAGAGTGACTTTTCTTCTCCTCTTCTGTCATCCTCGGCCAACACCAGGATGGGAGACACAATGAACAGAGGCCTACTGTACATCTCAAGTGTCAACACTGGTATGAGGCTGCTGCGTTCTGTGTATCTGACCAATAAATAGAAATGTCAGTTCCAAGCTGAAATTAAGCTTAAACTACGACCAATTATTAAAAAATAATGAATCTCCATCTAAGAATGCCAATCTTCTCGTACACAGTCTTAGCATCCAGCCTACTACTTTCACAAATATGACTTACTAATAGGTAATACTATATATTAGTATAGTATAGTAGTACTATATGAATAGTATTGATGTCAGCCATGGCAGACACTTACTTTCAACAAAACATTTATTTCCCATTGTATGTGCACACCAGCCAACCGCAAATACATAAAGAAAGCTTGCACAGAAATAAAGATATACAAAAGCAAACATTATCACAAACTACTGTACAATATGTGCAAGAAAAAAGAAAATATGCTGCAAATGTATTAGACTTATGGGTCATCCAATCTCTCCTCTCTGTCTGGCCAGAACATTTTTATAGACATCACACCTGATCTCACACCTGAGATACTATACTATGACCTTTTCAAGACTTTTATTGACATACTATTCTATGACTTTTTATCACTTTTTTCGACATACTATACTATTACTTTTTTCGACATACTATATTGTGGCTTTTCATCAGTTTTTTGACATACTATACTAAGGCTTTTTTATCACTTTTTTTGACGTACTATACTATGACTTTTTATCACTTTTTTCGACATACTGCACTATGGCTTTTTTTTTACTTACTATACTATGGCTTTTTATCCCTTTTTTCGACACACTATACTATGGCTTTTTTCGATATACTATACTATGGCTTTTTATCACTTTTTTGACATACTATACGATGGCTTTTTTTGACATACTATACTATGGCTTTTTATCACTTTTTTTGACACACTATCCTATGGCTTTTTATCACTTCTTCGACATACTATGTCCTTGTACACTTTGTATCCAGTGTAAAAATGTACTTCAAATTGCACTTTGTGTATCTAAGATGTCTATGGGAGTCTCTTCAGTTACTGACATAGGCTGCATTTGGCATGTTTTTACTTACATTTATAATCCAGATTCAATAAGCTAAATACTAAATGCAATAAAACATTAACATCAATCACAACCACAGCTATCTCAGAAGATTACTACAAAAGAGCCAGCAGATGGCAGACTAAGCCAAAGTATATTTCAAGTGAAGGCACTCAAACATCTACATTGTCATGCTTGACACAGAGGCTACTATTCATTTCAAAAGTATATTTGTAGAGTTAGATGATGAAACTATCAACTACTTAAATAGATTACATGTTAAATACTTATGTTCCAGTGTTGTGTATTACACCAGCTTGGAATCATAATAATTATTAATAATAGTAATAATAATTTGACAATAACTGCTCTTTTTGTGGCTTTGAAGTTGAAACAATTAAATGTTACTTTCATTCAGCACTATCATCATAATCAATAATAATAATTGGACCACATAAGTTTGCATAACATTCTGATCTTATCACCACAGTATGATTCCACTGATAATATTGAATTACTGCCCTGGGTTAAAGTGCGAAATGGAATTTTCTCAATTGTTTCATTTCTGTTTTGCATTAAGAACCATGTGATGTTTTCCTTGCAGTTTTTGTAGGATGATTTTATGGACTGTCTGGCAATTAAATAGTGAGATGTCTGAGTCATGTCTGCCCAAAACTGAACCTCTACCCAGACACTACAACTTTGAATTGAAAACAGCTTACTGTGTGCCACTGAACCTGCAAGTGCCTAATGCACTATAGGTCATGGTGCAGTCAAACAACTGCATCAGAAGTATTTTTCCAATTTAACACATCTGTTTCTGATTGTCTGCAGCTATATTTAGTTTTTTAGAACATGACGAGTTTGAAAACTATTATTTTTTCGGAAAAAAATGATCAGAATCAGCTAAAAAAAATGTAAACGAAATTGTATATTTTAAAGAAGAACTGGAATCGTAGGTTCACGGTTGTTGAGATGATAACAACTATACAGTTTGCATATTGCATCTGCAATAGAAACCTTAAAACGTGTTCATAGCAGTGGAAGTAAGCTGTAGGAGGAGAATGAAGACAGGGTTGGGTTTCTTACTGAAAGACGAATATTGTATTTTAAGGACATAATTACTGTTTGAATACAATGAGCCATCAAACTACTGCTGTGATTGTATAGCCATCAGTCTATTTGGGTAAAGAATAAGGTCTTCTTGGAATTTAAGTATATGCTGTAAGTTTGTTCTGGTCTGCAGCCCTCTGGGTATTATTTCTTGATGGATGTTTGGTGAAAAACATATTTAACTTATAAAAGTAGAGCCCAAACAGGTTGCCACACATCACTGACAGTAATACACTATAAACACTGTTGTCAGTGAACAGGAATGTTTAGTTCTCTGCTAACGTACTGTAGGCTACAATTGCCGTTTATTTTGTTTAAAAATGACCTGACAAAGAGCATGCAATTCAAACTGCTGTAGAAGTAAGGAATGCAGTTGAGTACTAGCAGCCACAGGGTATTTGTATGTGTTCATTTGAGAAGGATATACAGTACATAATCATCATTGTACACAAGTATAAGCCCACAAGTATTGGGAATATTAAATGTTTTTTAATATTTTGACCTGATGATGACGCTAGATGAAAAGGTAAGTGATCACCAACATCATTACACTTTATCCTGCAGGGATCATAAATGTCTGTACAAAATTGTTTGCCAATCCATCCAACCGTTGTTGAGATAATTTCAATGGTCACATGAAAACTTTGACCTGCTGGTGTTGCAAGAAGAAACTTTAGGGGATCGCTAAAGTCACTAGGATTCATCCTGAAGATCATGAATGTCTGTACCAAATTCCGTGGCAATCTAAAAGTTGTTGAGATTTTTCAGTCTGCACCAAAGTGGTGGACTAACCGACCAAGACACAGCTAGCATGGCTAAAATGTTTATCTTCTAGTAGAGTAATTCACATGATAAATATCTAGTTTTTAAATATTTAACTTTTGCAAAAATGTATGACCCATCCAACAACTATGTAGGATTTAAAAATTACATAATCTGACCATTGACATCTGTAGCTTAATCCCTTCCTGATTGCGCTGATTTGTCAGGACATTATGGATTTCCATTATCCATATACATTTTATATACTTACATACCATTTTATATGGTTTATTTGACAAATGTTCTCCAAGATTATGAACAGAACTTTACCAATCATCTATGTCTGTGTAAATAAACAGATGAAATATACATCATATTTTTCCTTTTCTAGTGTCAGTCCCTCAGAAGTGGGTGAGCTAAGTCCTGACTTTGTTGTATTTTTTTGCACATGAAGTTGAAGTCTTCCACCAGATTTGAAATGTTTTCAGCACTGGACACAAAGAAAATATGTAGTTTTGTGTATTGGGACCAAGACTGAGACTGAGAGATCTAGACTGAGAAAGTGAGAACTTGTGAATCTAACAGGAAAAGTCAGCCAACAGGGGATCGAGTGGTACAGAGCAATAGCTTTTTCATGCCACTAGCGTGCTGGAGCATGAAGACTTTAACAGCGTGTAGAACAGCATGTCAAACACTGTGGTCAGTTTATTGGGCTGCTGGCGACACAGGACAGCCCAGGATGTCTGCCTCTGACTTGTTTTCCCCACAGCTGCTTTCAGTGACAGCATCCTGCTTATAGCAAACTATTTTTGTCTCCCAGTGCAATTATCACCACCTGGTAATTTTGACAATGTTGACTCTTTCTGCTTTTAAAAATCCTTTTAAATGTTAATGCTGTCCTTGTGTGACTGCTGCTGCTGCTAAGTTGCCAGTCTTGTCTGTAATTTAATCAAATGGAGATGATGGGGAGGAAAAATCTTTGTTTTTCCATTAATTTCATACTAAATTTAACAGGGGGATTTTATATTAACAGAGTCCTTGCACTTTCATTACCTCCAGCACTTTTCCATACTGACTACTTAGTTCCAGACAGCCTTTCACATGATCATATGCAAGTAAGCTGTTCAGTTTGGGCCTACATGTGTGTGCATGTTTGTCTATTAAGTATGTGTTGTGGGATAATTATGTTAAAGTACTGAGTCAAAAGCAAGGAGATTTGCTGTTTTAGGGGTTGTTGTGTTTTGTGCTTGATTTTCTTTTTTTTATTCAGTCCAAACAGGTGATATGTGAAATCATGAAGTTGCGGAGTGCATATGATGTGAGGAAAGGACAACCATAATTAATTTCTCGCCTAACATTTGATCTGCACCATCTTCATGCATTGGCGACACTGTTACTGTTAACACGTTGATCATGAAGTTGTGGAGGCACTGATGTGTGGCAGTATAAATTTAGTGTGACAAGCTGGACGTATGGTGCATTCCTCTCTGTCTCATTTCACCACTGTCATCCATCACACTGCCAGAGTCCTGCCTGCTGTCATGAGTGATTGATGGGACTTGCTGATCCCGTCTTCTGCATCGCCTTAATGTCCCTCGTGTCCTGATTGTTGGAGCTAATTTTGACATGCTCCTGTGAAATTATTATGTTGTCTATGCTGTATTGCAAACTTCTGTTTGACACACAGACCCTTATTTTTCTTCTCTACTGAGAAGCACTATTTTCTGGCCATTGAAACTTGAAAACTGAAAGGTTCACCTAATACTGTAAATATATGTATAGGTTTTGTGATGCATTATTCAGTGCATTTTTCTAACCAAGCTAATGTTTTACTTTTCTAAATTATTATCAATTTTTTTTTTTTTTTTTTAAAGATAATTTCTTTGGGCATTTTAGGCCTTTATTTCAAAGGACAGCTGAAGATGTGAAAGGAGACAGAAAGGGGGACTGACTTTATACATGGGGTGCACGCTGAACCACGTTGTTCTCAGAATTTTGTACACATTTTGTCTTTGAGCATTGCTAATGTTACACATGAGCATTTCCTTTAAAATGTTAATATAATATACTTTTTGTATTCTGTATTGCAAAATACTGTAGTTGAATGTGAACATACTAGATAGAAAAATACCAAGCGTCTTCAGCCATGCTAGTGGCTCTGTAAGGCTGTACTTTACAACAATGGTTTGAGCTAAATAACATCAGCAGGCTAAAATTCTCACAATTACGATGCTAACATGCTGATGTTAGGCCTACCATATTTACCATATTAGTTTAGCGTGTTAGCATGCTCACATTTACAAATTTTTAGCTGAGGCTGATGGAAAGGTCACTAGTATTGCAGGAATTGGTCCATAAACCAGAATATTGAACAGAGAAAAATTGACCTGATGATGGCACCAGATAGAAAGTCAGGGATCAACAAAGTACAATTTATTCTGAGGGGGACACACATTTCTGTACCAGGTTTTATAGCAATCCATTCAGTAGTTGATACAATATATTAATGTGTCTGGACCAATGTGGTGGACTGACCGAAAAACATTGACATTTCTAGAGCCACACAGCTAGCATGGCTAAAAGTAGCTGGCAGTGCTGGACAAGGCCGCTTTAATGCACGGGCTTACCTGGGCTGAAGCCCAGGGGCCTCCCAAGTTCAGGGGCTTCCCATATTCACGTTAATGATGAGCTGAAGAGGTCATATTGTTTTCTAACGTGTCAGGTTTTCTGTCAATCACTCTAATCGCAGGTTACATGGCTGCTGATTGATCCAAATTAGAAGTGACCCACGTGGCCCCATCGCCTATGGCCCGTGAGCTTACCTATCAGCATGTCTATAGTTAGTTTTGGGGTGTGTCCCTCTATGACTGAGTGATGTCTTCTGTACTGGTTTGCGCTTGACAGAGCAACAGCGGGACATTTTTTCTTATTCATCATTAAAGTCACTTCTGACAACGTTTTAGGCGAGAAATGAACTGTTTAGATTTTGAATATAGGCAGTCATCCGAAAATCGTTGCCAAATTGACAATTTGCTTCAAAGTTTTCGGAGTTGAGAAGCTCCATAAAGTGACGGACTGCCAGCTGGTGGTGGCCCGGGATCGCTCGCTCGCTGGCCGGCCTGTCATGCTGGGACGCCCCGCTGTAAGTTGACGGTCTCTCAGACCGGTCTCGTAAATAAGAGGCTTTTATTTCGCCGTTGACGGATTGTTTGTTTAAATATCACATGTCCATCATAAGATTAACGGGAATGTGTGGTTAACTGCCTTTTTGGCGTTAAACTCCACAAGCGCCTGGTCGCCCTCTCACACACACACACACACACACACACACACACACACACACACACACACACGCAGAGAGAGATACCTGTTTCTCTTCGGGAGACTTGTTTAAATTATGACATAGGCTACATTAGATTTAGTATATAGTTCATATTTTTTTGGCATATTTCTCTTCTGATTTTAATTAAGACTGTTTCCGTGCTTGCATCACTCCCTTACCCCTCCTACCAGTCCCTGTCCTCATGCCCTCTCGGCTGCTGCTTGCTAACGTTATTTCAGACTCTGGCTCTACAGCTAATCAACAGAGTTTGCCTCGGCGGTGGACGAGGAAACATCAACTGTAACATCTACAGATAAAATCTTGCTAAATTTAGCCGCATTACTATGCGATAAAAAAAAATCTCGAATCCTTTTTTGCAACATACTCTTCTACAGCTAACGTTCAGTCAACTAGTCTCAGCCTGCTCGCTTCTCAGCGAGTCACGTCTCTTTACTCACTTTCTCTTTCACCTCTATCAGCTATAACAGTTAATTTTTAGTAGGCTATATTTTAGAACCTATCCATAACCCTTTTTTGCTATTTGCCTCATTATTTGATATACAAAAATATAAATAATGTCACACAGCGAATTAGTAATCATTTAAAAAATATAAAATCCAGCTCCTGCCAGCAGGTGCATGTGATTGGTTCACAGGGCTTGCTGAGGCCAGAGAAGAGGCTCCTACTTTGATATGTTGCTGTTCTTTGCTAATGCTGTTATCAGTTATTATCAATGTTTGTGCAGACAGGTGATGGTTGGTGATGTTTTTCATAATATCGTTTGAAATCATACTTTCACACATTTTGGTTTTATCATCACCATAAGTTGCTGTGTGTGGTTGTTACATAAAGTATCTTGAGTTTATGCTCAAGTGGACTCAGTGATATGTTAATAACAATATCATGGTGTTTTCTGGCTCAAAGAGGGAAAACTCACTGTTGTATGCCTCGAAAAAAACTAATGCATTTTGTGATGTAGATTACCTAGATATTACACTTTTTAAAAATGAGACTCTATGAATCGAGGGGATGGGGGGCCTACAAAACCTCTCATCCCCGGGGCCTAACATTAGGTCAAGGCGGCCCTGGTGCTGGATATTGTTTCAACTTCCAAACCACACAAAAGTGCAGTTATTCTTTGGTTGTCACTGTAAGTCTTTGATTAAACTAGTACAACTTAAAAGAGTTTGTATGATGCCTAGCCAAATAACTATCCAGGATTGTTGGTTTTTTCAGAGTTCAACATTAAGAATAAACACAATACTGTAGATCGTTGTATAGTTCAGAGTTGTCAGATTGCAGGCAAAAGTCAGTTATTTGGCTAGCTTCTGTAGATACACACATATATGACCTAATGACAAGACGAAATAAAAAAATAACATACTGCATATTTGGACTTTAGTCACTGCAAAGAAATGTTCAAACTCACTCTTTCTTAAGGCCAGAACAAAAAAATAGTAGCCTAGTTATAAATGCAGCTCATGGCTATCACCCTCTATAGTATGCAATGCAATGATTCATTTCACCTGCGCCTTTGTCCTCCTCGTCACTGAACACAAAGCTTTTAACAATATAAACAATATTTACATTGTGGAAAAGCACAGTTGTTAATGTGTTTCATTGGTGGGGGAAATACTAGGGCATGTTTGCTAGCATGTTGGCTTCTCTGATGAAGTGAGGGAAATTCTTGACAAGGTAGAGATATGCTGGTGTATGGGTACACAGCCTGAAAGGAAGGAGTTATTGATTACATAGAATAATGTTTGATCAACGGTTTGATTGTTTGATCTACTTTTTTAGGCTTTTAGATCACTCAAGACACAGTCCTTTTTAATTTCTTCTCTATATGGCTGAAACCGCTAACTGAAACATCACATTAAAATATTCATTTGACCAATAAAAGTCTGGTGAGTCAGAAACACAAAGACGTTTTAGAGTCCACCTGTTTCTTGCACTGATTAAAAAGGGAGGTGGAGGAGGTTTTGCTGTTTTGAGCCAGACAAAATGACCTTCTCCCATTCTTCCGTAGTACTTTTACTCCCTCTCAACTTATTTAGAGGCCATTTCAGTAGACCCATTGTTTCACTTTTATCTGAGGTCTAACGACCTTGCCTGAGGGGAAGTTGATCAAAAGTTATTTGGGGACAAAATAAAAGTGTGTCAAGGTAATTTCTCCTGGAGTGCGGATGTTGCACAGACCCTGTGCTGTGGAAACACTGAGCACAAGCCAGCATAGGTGGAGATTAGACTGGGTTGAATTTCACTGAAAGGACTATGGATGTAACTTACTGTAAGCACAGATAAATTTTCAGGTGCATGAGAACAAAGGAAATATGTGAAAAAGGATGCAGCCAAAGAGTCTCACACATGAATTGAGCCCAAATGTGCATTACACTGATCAGTCAGCTTGATACTGTGTGGCCAAGCTGCAACACAAGAATCATCAATATTACAAATGAAGATTCAGATGTTGGGATGTCACTGTGAGTGTTACCCTTTTACTCCACTCTGTGAATCAGAGCTATCACAAACACAATGCCTATGATTGGAGCTATGACACCAAATTAACATTGTGAGATTAGCAGTGAAAGGATAACAAATTCAATTTGATCTGCTGATTCACAAATTGTCTTTCCTCATGTAAACGTCAGATTTTTACACGGCCACGTTGCAGTGTGCAGCTTAACCTGACAACCTGTCCTCTGATACAGCTTAATTTAATGTTCTTTCACATGGCGCGGAACAAAAGCCGTCATCCGAGGAGAAAATGATGGCTGCATTTTTCAAAATTTACACCAGACGTACTCTGTCTTCTTCTGTGTTTGTCTTGTGTTTGCATCCTGGTTTAAGTCACTTGTAATCTGCCTAAAAGCAGCAGATGAAGGAGTGGGCTAAATTAACTGTAAGCGCAACAGGCTGTTTTTAGAAGTCCTCAACATTGCTACTTTGATTCTGTGCAACATTTAAAGCATTTGACTAAAAAGAACAAAGCCTACAGACAAATCCATAATGCTGTTTTATAGATTTCCATTGCCCACATTGTCAAAATGGGCTTACGTCAAGACTGGCCTAATTGCAATAATATAATGAAATCATGACATTGTCCAGATGATGTGTTTTCGAATGGTTGCCAAGGAAACAGCCATTTCTCTGCTAATGCATGATGTCCAGAATATAGGGAAGACTAGATAACAGTGGTGTGCTGGATCATACATAAGTGCCTCTGACAAGGTTGCCTGGTCCAACATCAAAATGATTTGGGAAATGGGATAATTGCTACAGTGAACACAATGTAGACACATGTAGACACACACAAACATCCTTAATTGTCAAAATATTTTGTTTTATTTGTACAAACATTTATTTATTTTTGTTTAAAGCTATAATATGCAACTATTTCATAATAATGAACGTCTGTTACATGGAAGCCATTGCCAAATCAGTTGCTACAAAGCTAATTAAACCTATCAGCTCCACAAAACTCTCTCTGTATTTCTCAGTGGATGTTTACAAAATGGTGTATTCCGGCGAAATTCACATGCAGAAGCTCGAGTGATGCATTTTACATCACCGCCGAGAAAGGACAATATCAGCGTTCCGTTTTGGAGACGAAGAGGACATCAAATTACAAGATAATCACCTTGTCTAACATGTTTATCCTCCTTGTCTTCCTTGATTTGACAGTTAAACGCTACTAGCAACTGCGTGGAGGAGGGACACTGTTGTTGTCATTACTTAGAATTCCTCATGGGGGCGACAGAAACTATGCACTATAGCTTTAAGATGTCCCTGTTGTCACTCTGTCTCTTTGTCCTCCTGATGTGCATGAGCTCACCACTGTCTCCTGGCTGACTCATGTTAGTGGGTTCCAGCAAGAGGCAATATGACTGATGGCTCCCCACTCTGCATGAATTATTCCATAACTGTGAAATTTAGAGGACGAGCAGTGACGGCTCACTGAAACTACCAGGGAACTACTCTACCAATTTGTAAGCACCCACCTGGGTGATGCACGGCAGCCTTGCGACACCAGACACTCACCCAACATCAGCTCGGTAGAGAGGGAGGGGAACGTGTTTTAAGTGGTGGAGGAAACCGGAGCACCTGGAGAAAAAAACACAGGGAGAACATGCAAACAAAAAGGCCCGGGATGACCAGGGTTCAAACCCATTACCTTCTTGCTTTGAGGCCACAGTGCTAACCATTGCGCCACCATGTTAAAACTTAAAGGGGCTGTACTCAAAATACTAAAATAAAAGTGCCTTCATACAGCTCTCACAGACCGTTCCCCAACTCGGCATCTGATACTGATGCACAAGGCACTCACATGCACTAACATGTACGTGCGGCCAGGAACCGGCTATCAAAAATAAAAACAGAGAAGCTCAGATTACAACCCACTTACAGAGAGAGAAGTTTCAACCCTGAATACCTTTTTACCTCCACAAATCTGGTGTGGAAGTTACAGAAATTGTTGGATGCAATTTGATAGACGTTACGATTTATCACGAAGTATCAATCCTGTATTTAAACAAAGTTGTATTCTATGCGCAAAATATAAATAAAAATGTTCAGCATGAACTTACCAGTGTTCCCAAAAGAGCGAGACTAAAAGTAGCATCCCATATGTGGGAGTCTCCTCCATGGCAACTTGCCTTTACCAGGCCTCAATTAGCTGAGTGTCAGGACACATGGGAACCCGTACCCATCCTGAGAGAGGGCTCCTGAGACCACAGCAGAGGGAAATGAGTACAGCAGACTGGTTCTGTACAGTGAAGCCCATTATTGTTGGTCCGAGGAGTAACAAATATACACAGTGCTTTTTCCCTAAGAGGACACGTGGAGACAAATATTATGAGATGTAGCTTGCACCTTTAGTCATGCTCCTGCTCCCAGGGCTCTTCAGCTATAAAAGTGTGTGTAATGTTGACTGTGAACTATAATCTTCAAACTGCAAACACAACCCTGACATATTATTACCTTTGAGTTGATAAACTCAAAATCATTATTTATTTTGAGTCGTGTTTGCGTCCACCTTATGGATGAAATATGCATGCACATTAATCCATAACAGTAAAATTGTGTCAAGACATGTCTTTTTAAGATGGAAATCCTGACGTTAGCTGAACTGATGCCAATATGAAATTTTAACTCAGATGCAAAACAAGTTGACTTTATCTGCTTCTGCTCATTTGTGTCCCAGACTGACTGGAAGAAGAGGTTGTCCCTGAGCAGGATTATGTGTGCTCCATCCAGGCTTACAAATCCATCAAACCCTTTAGCTGACAGTCACCCGCCGTCATAATGAAGTTGTGCTGCATGATGTCCTTTGTGCTTTGTGGGAAATTAGCTAGTTCATCAGCAGCAGGACTAGGACTTTCACATGCATACTCGACTTGTTTCGTACATTGTTCAAGATGCAGTGGTAATAATCCGTAATAAAAACAATCAAAATGACCTAAAGAAGAGGCTGAAATTTACCTTTTCATCCTCTGTCTAGTTATTATTTCGCACATTCAATCTATCCTTTTTTACTCTCCCTCTCTCTCACTCCTTTACACAAGTGTCGTGCAGCTGTGATAATACGAAGGCACCTTCCCTGAATAAGATGAGGTCTGTGGCCTCAGTGAGTCATCCAGACCCTAAAGAGCTTTGTGAAAACTAAAAGTGGGCTGAATAACTGTAGCCTTCTCCCCAACCCCCACCCCACAAAACTCTGGATGAGGCAGCTCCAATCATCCAGCTGAACAACATTCACAGAATGAGTTGTATTAAACTGCGGGATAAGACACTGTGCAACTCTTTTGTATGATTCTAGTGCTTTGACTTTCAAGTGTGATTACCTGGACGTAATATATAATACAGCTCTTGACAAGGCGATGACTTTAATCAAGCTTCAAAGGGAATGGAATCATGTGACGGACACAGACACACACACACACACACACACACACACACACACACACAAACACACACACACACACACACACACACACACACACACACACACACACACACACACACACACACACACACACACACACAAAGAACACTGATCTGTTTCTTTCTTGTTCTTAAAAACACAGACAGATGTGTGAGTCAGCCAGAAGGCTTTGCTCAGAAGTTTTATGTATTGACAGCATGCTTACACAATAAACTAAGATGGGGACCATAGAATACATTACCTACTAAACATCTGCATGTTAGCATTGTCATTGTGAACCTTTTAGCATGCTAACGTTAGCATTTAGAGTACAGCCTCACAGAGCTGCTAGATCTCCCAATCACAAGCCATGTGCAAAGTAGACTCAATTGTGGCTCGGTCCTTTCCTGATCCAAGATTGAACCAGTTCATTATTCATTTGAGACAATAAAATCCCCAAAATGATATTGCAGAATGCAGATGCATTCAAAAGTCACAGCCTACATCATATTTGGATTTTAAAGGCATTAGATTCATCAGAGTGTAAACGTCTGGTCACTGCATTACCCTGCTCTGTCAAAACATGGTTTCAAAGACACAGCCCCTTTCTGGTCCCTTCCTTGATATAAATACTTCAGTAGTCTGGTCTCTGACTTTTATTGGATCGCTCTGTCACTGTGCCACTGTGGTTATCGTCTCCTGCTCACAATTACCCAATCATGTTACAGTGGCAGGCGCCATTCATTGTTGTCTATTGTGTGTAGTGGCAGAGAGCTGGTTATGCCAGACCAGAATTATATTTTAATCAGAAATTGTCCAATTATGCCAATTATGCTGTAAAGACAGACATCAACGGTCTCGCCACTTCTGAGATTTTGCTGTAAGCAAAGTGTGGTTGGTATTCGCTGCTGGAGCATTTGCACAAAACTGTTTGAACACTGGGAAGCAAACAGAAACAGAGGATATGGGTGGGTAGACATTGATAATCTCAATATCTGTTTCATGACTATTGTTCAAACCCAAAACAATTAATAACACCTTGATGCCAACAACTCTGTGAAGTACACTTAAAAGTGTTGACTATGTGGAGGAACAAAAGCTCTGCAGAACGCCGATGTTGTGAGGATGTTTTCCTACACAGAGCAGCTCTTGTTTGACTGCTGTCTCTTTTCATGCGTGAAATGATCAGTCACACCTGTACAGTCACAGTAAAAGTGGTGGCTGTAAAGGTCCTGTGATCTCAATAAAAACACAGAACACCTGGGTCTACTTAGCAACGAGTGTATGCATGTGTGCAAGTGATAGCACAGACAGAGGAACACACACACACACACACACACACACACACACACACACACATTCAGAGGGAATGAAAAGCTGAATCTAAAGTCTGATTGTGTTTCTTGGTGGGAAAGTTTGCACCCACCTTCACTTTGAAGACAGTGAAAACAAATGTGCAAATCTCAGCTGTGAACATAATCCCTAGACTTTGCTAAGTAAACCTGCAGCCTTTGTCCTTGGACCCAAGTTGAAGAAAACATGATATGAATTTATGTTATGCTGTACAGAGCAAAAGATAAGCTCTCATCACATTCCTTAAAGGAGTAGTTTGACATTTTGGGAATTAGGCTTATTCTCTTTCCTGCCCAGAGTTAGCTGAGAGGATCGATACCACTTTCTGTAGCCTAGGCTACGGTAAATATAAATCTGGAGCAAGGTGCTAGTTAGCTTAGCTTAGCATAGAGACAGCAAATGGGAAAATTGTTGATTTTACACTTCAGTTCTTGTACATTTTAGAGCCAGGCTAGCTATTTCCCTGTTCCCAGTCTTTATGCTAAGCTAGATAACCGGCTGCTCACTCCAGCGTTTACTGCGTGTATCAGTTTTCTCATACATAACTCTTGGAAAGAAAGCGAATATCAAAAAAGTATTTTCCAGAATGTCAAACTATGTAAGACAAGGAATATTGATTGACTTCATTTTTCCCTTTGTTTGTTCTGTGGGCTTTACAGATCGCACAGGAAAACACCCTGAACAGCTTTCAGTGAGACATGGAGAGGTTTTTGAGCTAGTCTATTGCCAACATGCCTCGCAAGTAACACACAGCTTTGAAATTCCTCCACCTCTGAAACACAGATGCCTTGAGTGTTGCTTTGCAACAATGTAAGGATTCTAAACTGATTTTTGCTCTCAAGCTTTACTCATACAAATTTACATCTAGGATAGTCATCAGTCAACTTTTATTTGACCTGTTCAGCAAAAATTCAAAAAGAAACGTTGATTTATAGGTTTTTATATTTTAAATCTTAAAATCAATATTTCACTTTGTGTTTAACCTTTGAGGGCACATTCCTGTGCATGGGCTCATGAAGAGTCAACCAACAGTGTAAGCTAGTCTCATGACTCGTAGATACTGATCAATTCATGAAAACGTGAAAAACTACTTTAAGATGTGACTAGTGTTCGACCGATACGGATTTTTTAGTACCGATGCCGATACTTTTACATCAGCCTTAGCCGATGTCCGATACAGGCTGCTGATTTTATTGAGCCGATATTTGGAGCCGATACTGCTTTTGCTCCCTCAATTTTCTACATAAAATAAAATGAGCATGTCTAAGGCTAATATGCCACCTAATATGCAAAGACTACACACTAGTAGGTCTAAACAAAAATGTAAAAGAAGCTGCCAGATTTGTCAACCACAGAACATAAATCAGCAGAGGAAAATAACGTGATGTCAGATGCACATTAAGCAACAAATTGTTCAAGTTTCTGTTCTAAACTGCATCAACGTTAAAAGGTATAAATATTCAACCACATATAAAACATATCTCAAAGTTTTAAAAAGCAGCACTCTCATATTATTGCTGTGATGCGTGTCACGCATACATGCGCGCGCACACACACACACACACACACACACACACCACGGTGCACTTATGTCTGACGCGTGTGTTGTGTGTGTCTTTCGGAGAGACACAGAGAGACACACACATACTGTCCAAACATCAGCCAGCTGGTCGCTGAATACTCCCAAAAATACTAGCTACGTCAAACATTTAAAAGATACTTTGAAAGTTTAAAACTCACCGTTGTCTTACAGAGTTCCAGCACTCTGCTAGTGGGGGAGGGGCAGAGCATGGTCTGACTGCATGTGAACGGGAGAGCGTCCCTAGCAACACAGGGCTGCCTTTGTGGATGCCTGACTGTAAATAATGCCGGAAAAATCGGCGAACGCAGCAGCAGCGTATCGGCCGATGCAAATACACGTAAAAAACGCAAATATCGGCCCGATATATCGGCCGGCCGATTAATCGGTTGATCACTAGATGTGACGTAAATACTGTAGACATACAACAAACAAATTGATGACACTGTTTAACCAAGTACTCAGTGGTACAGTTAATGCATAGTATTTACATACTGAGCTCCCCATTTCATTTCAATATCAACTGCAGCTGATAAATGGAATGTTAGGGTGGGAGGGTTTTTTGTTTTTGCAAATGTGAACTATATCTTCATTCTTTGAATTAGAGCTCACCTTAAAGCATTGGACAAGACCTGTGACATAATGTTTTCCTTTTGTGATGTTGAAAAATATTTTTTTAATATAAAGTTTAGTGCACTTAAATTTAAAAAAATAAGTATCTGACAGTATCTTTATAAAACGCTGAATGAAATGTGTGTTTTGAAGAATCAGTATGTATATACAATGATATAAGCTATAATTCAGAAATCATGCTCATTGCAAACATCACATGTGCTGCTGGGAGACATCAATTACCTGTAACTGATCTCTATTACAGCTCAGCCAGCATCGAGTTCTCACAGTGCGTCCTTTTTAACAAACGAGAACAAGCCAAAGTGTCTAAACTGCAGTCTGATTTAATGAAAGAACATGCTCACTTTTTGTTGCCTCTTTACGTCAATGTTTAGGAGGTCATTACTGTAAATACAACCCCAAATCAGAAAAAGTTGGGACAGTATGGAAAACACAAATAAAAAAAGAAAGTAGTGATTTCTAAATGTACTTTGACTTGTATTTCATTGCAGACAATACAACAGCACATAATTTAATGTGTTCCTCATGATTTGTATTGTTTTTCTTTCAAAAAAACAAAATTCCTATTTTGGTTCTTGCAACACATTTCAAAAAAAGTTGGAACAGTAAAGCATTTACCACTTTGTAATGTTGCCATTCCTTTTCACAACACTTAAAAGACGTTTAGGGACTGAAGACACCAAGTGATGAAGTGTTTCAGGTGTAATTTTGTCCCATTCTTGCTGCAAACAAGTCTTAAGGTGGGCAACAGTACGGGGTCTTCGTTGTCGCATTTTGCGCTTCAAAATGCACCACACATTCTCTGTTGGAGACAGGTCGGGACTGCAGGCAGGCCAGTCAAGTACCCGTATCCTCTTCCTCCGCAGCCAGGACTTTGTATGGTGTGCAGAATGTGGTTTTGCATTATCTTGTTGAAATATGCATGGACGTCCCTGGAAAAGATGTCTTCTTGAAGGCAGCATATTGTGCTCCAAAATCTCTATGTACTTTTCAGCATTAATGGTGCCATCACAGAAGTGCAAGTTACCTTTGCCAAGGGCACTGACACAACCCCATACCACGACAGACCCTGGCTTTTGGACTTGTTGCTGGTAACAGTCTGGATGATCCTTTTCTTCTTTGGTCCGGAGCACACGGCGTCCATTTCTCCCAAAAAATACCTGAAATACTGATTCATCTGACCACAGTACACGTTTCCACTGTGTGATGGTCCATCCCAGATGCCTCCGAGCCCAGAGAAGTCGACGGCGCTTCTGGACACTGTTAACATAGGGCTTCCTTTTGGCACAATACAGTTTTAACTGGCATTTGTGGCTGTAACTACGTACTGTGGTACTTGACAAAGGTTTGCCAAAGTAGTCCTGAGCCTATGTGGTGATATCGCTTATAGATGAATGACGATTCTTGATGCAGTGCCGCCTGAGGGATCGGAGATCACGGTTGTTCAGCTTAGGCTTGCGCCCTTGTCCTTTATGCACTGAAATTCCTCCTCATTCCTTGAATCTTTTAATTATGTTATGCACTGTTGAAGGTGAAATAAGCAAATGTCTTCCTATCTTTCTTTGAGGAACATTGTTTTTAAACATTTCAATAATTTTCTCACGTATTTGTTGGCAAACTGGGGATCCTCAGCCCATCTTTGCTCCTAAAGGACTAGACCTTTCTTGGATGCTGCTTTTGTACCAAATCATAATTACAATCACCTGTTGACATCACCTGTTTCAAATCACATCATTATTTAACCAATTTACCTGATTACTAGCCCTAAATTTCTCCTGTCCCAACCTTTTTTGGAATGTGTTGCAGGTCTGAATGACAGGAAAGGATGTATGTTTACAAATGAAATTAGGTTGACCAGACAAAACATGAAATATTTTGTGTTCACATTGTCTGCAATGAAATACAAGTCAAAGTGCATTTAGAAATCACTACTTTCTTTTTATTTGTGCTTTTCATACTGTCCCAACTTGTTCTGATTTGGGGTTGTACATAAATACTAATGATGCAGCTTTGAAAAAAGAAAAAATTCAGCCTGTGAAAGTTTGACACTAGGCAAAGCGTTAGCGTTAGTGTCACACAATAGGCGTTGGTGGGACTAACCCGATACCTTTCCCAAATTCATAAGCACTTTCTCATTCTGCCAGCTGAAATAACAATGTGTGTGTGTGTGTGTGTGTTTGTGTTTGTGTGTGTGTGTGTGTACACGCATGCTGCTATAAATGTGCACACTACACACTCTCTCTAAGCCTCAGCCTTTGAGTCATTGGTACCTTCTTTGGGAAAAATTTAACTGGGTATTCAGTGAAATGTGCATGCTTTGTATGTATGTCATTGAATGCAAAACGTGTGTGTGTGTGTGTGTGTGTGTGTGTGTGTGTGTGTGTGTGTGTGTGTGTGTGTGTGTGTGTGTGTGTGTGTGTGTGTGTGTGCGTGTGCGTGCATGTGTGTGTGTGTGTGTCTGTGTGTGTGTTTGTGTGTGTGTAAAAATGTTACTTTCTCTCAATGAAACAAACAGATGTGGTAAATCAATAGACAAAAAGACTTTAAAGCTGAAACCTGTCATGTTTTTAATTAATACACTATTCTTATATGCATTTGGTGGAGAGTGATGAGAACAACACATTTACTGTGCACTCTCCACAAAGTAGTATGAGAAATGCTGATCAGGTTTGTCAAGTCACACCCATCTGGTTGACAATGCCAATGCCTTTTAACTTTATCATTTAAATCATATATTTGCATGCAAAACTTAAAATACTTGACCTTATTTTGTCATTTTTGCTTAAGCTTGAACATGTTAGAAAGTAACTACCAGTCTTAATGGAGTAGACATACTGTCGAATTGAAGCTGCATTCTGT
Organism: Gymnocephalus cernua; assembly: GCA_023631565.1. NCBI lineage: Eukaryota > Metazoa > Chordata > Actinopteri > Perciformes > Percidae > Gymnocephalus > Gymnocephalus cernua. The sequence continues at coordinate 9,263,736 of CM042426.1, read as the reverse complement.
TCAGTTTTGGACAACTAACATTGTGCAAAATGTGGTGATGTTTGGTGTCTTAAAGGGGAACTACACCAAAATGTTCACATCAAAGTCTGTTTACAGGTGTTGAGTAGTACTTATATATGTGTAAAAAAGTTGTATAAAGCATTTGATAAATATACTAAAGTTATGTCACTTGAGACTCTAGAGCCGTGAGGCTACATTAGCCGCTACTAGCATAGCACTTGCAACGTGACTGAGCTGTCGACAGCGTCAGGTTTTCATAACGAAGAATGCATGGAATAAAGAAGACAATATCTCTGGTTCTGCTGCATTTTTTTTAACTGTCCAATGTGAGTCTGACAGTGTTATAGGAGTGCAATGCTAAACCATTGGAGTAGTAAAAAAATGGCAGATATTATGTACATTCAATGTTTATTTAAGCCCTAATGTGTAACATTTGGAAATTTCGGACAGCGGCAACTCATACTGGTAGTATCAAAAAAAATTCGACCTGGAGATACTGACATTAAAGTAAAACAGACTGCAGCAGTTTTCACTCAGATTGTCTGGATTTTACCACTAACCAAAACTGTGCAATCAGAATAATTTGACAGAAGCTATAATCACATCATACACATAATGGCTTTACAGTTGCAACAAATTGCAGCTTACTTCATCCCATTTTTGTTCATTAAGTACACTAAAGTTTTAGGTTTTCAGTTTCAAATTACGCCCATTATTAATGAAATGTACGAAGGCTACATTAAGAGTGTTCTTAACATGCTGATTAATAAACAAGGGGTGATAGCACACAAATTGCATTTAGGATTGCTCTGCAGGCCATAAAACTAACAATTTACTGTCATGCTCTTCACAAAGGTGTTTTACCATTTACATACATAGCCTAATGCAGACAAAATGTCCTGTTCTCCTCCCACTCACAACATAGTCATGTCATGTATGTAGCCTACATATCATGTTCCATAGACCATTATGTTCTCCTCATGAGGGTTCAATGTAATCTGTATATTTCAACGACATGTTATGAACCAATTACAGTTTTTTTTTAACACACACTGCTCTGCCCTAAAGATGAGGACACATGAGGGACAATAGTACAATGTTAACAAGCTGCCTCTAGTTGCAGGTGTCCTGGGAGTCATTGACCTCAGGTGCGAAACGTCACTCCCAGGGGATCGGTGTGCATTAGCGGTTTCCCATGCAGCAGATGGCAAAGCCACAGACAATGAGTGGATGAGACAGATGAGACAGGTAAAGAAGTGGGAGGGGCTGACATGGGTTAATCTTGCACTGCTTGACTGTTGGAGGAGTGACTTCAAACCTTTCATGCATCGGTGGGGGAAGGACTGCTGTTTCAAGTACTACTACACAGTACGCAGTCACTTTTGGAGCTTCATTTTCATATATACTGTATATTTTGTTATAACACAAGGTTTATTGGATTGTAGAGAATTACATGGTGGTCAGAAGATACAGGGTTTTTCCAAATCTCAGATCCAGGAAAAGTGCATGACATCAAGATTCAGCACCACCTGTTCTCTGTTGACCTCCAGTAACCCCGCCCCCTCTTGTTATGTACTTTCATTCGAGTAGCTTAGCAATTTAACTAAATAGGCTTACATGTCAGACTCATCTGCTTTTCAAACCTCCACCATCACTTGTGTGCTTTCTCACAGTTGTGCAAACACTTAAGTTGCTTAGATTTGCCATTATTCAGCTTGGCCATGTTTGCTGGGCTGTGAGACATAAATTCAACACGTGGGTTTTGTTAACAAGCAGATAACCGGTCTACCCAGCAGTGGATTCAGTTTCAGTTTTAGGTAATCTTGGTTGTGTTGGTTTACTGTTGGTCCAATCAACAAGAGAAATGAAAGTTGGACAGACTGTCAAAAATGACAATAATTAAACCCCTCCTCATGATAAGCATCTGGGTGTCTTTGGTGTCAAGGATTATTTGCAAACTGACCCACATTGTGATTTTCGCTTGGTTTTTCTTTTCCTATTCTATTTTTTTAGCTTTTCACAGGGTTCACCACAACATTTCAAATTTGATTAAACAACTAAAAACAATAGGTATTAGCAGCAATCATGTCTACTTAAATATATACATTATTTAAATTTGATTCAATTATTTAGCTAATTATTGAACATGGTTGCACAGTAAAATCAGTGCAATTAAATAGACAATTCATTCATTGCTTCTTGACTATTAGTGTCTCGTGATACAAGGGTGCTAGGACATTTATCATCAAGTTTGTACAACCCCAAATCAGAAAAAGTTGGGACAGTATGAAAAACACAAATAAAAAAATAAAGCAGTGATTTCTAAATGTACTTCGACTTGTATTTTATTGCAGACAATGTGAACACAAAATATTTGATGTTTTGTCTGGTTAACCTAATTTAATTTGTAAATATACATCCTTTCCTGTCATTCAGACCTGCAACACATTCCAAAAAAGGTTGGGACAGGAGCAATTTAGGGCTAGTAATCAGGTAAATTGGTTAAATAATGATGTGATTTGAAACGGGTGATGTCAACAGGTGATTGTAATTATGATTTGGTACAAAAGCAGCATCCAAGAAAGGTCTAGTCCTTTAGGAGCAAAGATGGGCCGAGGATCGCCAGTTTGCCAACAAATACATGAGAAAATTATTGAAATGTTTAAAAACAATGTTCCTCAAAGAAAGATAGGAAGACATTTGCTTATTTCACCTTCAACAGTGCATAACATAATTAAAAGATTCAAGGAATGTGGAGGAATTTTAGTGCGTAAAGGACAAGGGCGCAAGCCTAAGCTGAACAACCGTGATCTCCGAGCCCTCAGGCGGCACTGCATCAAGAATCGTCATTCATCTATAAGCGATATCACCACATGGGCTCAGGACTACTTTGGCAAACCTTTGTCAAGTACCACAATACGTAGTTACAGCCACAAATGCCAGTTAAAACTGTACTGTGCCAAAAGGAAGCCCTATGTTAACAGTGTCCAGAAGCGCCGTTGACTTCTCTGGGCTCGGAGGCATCTGGGATGGACCATCACACAGTGGAAACGTGTACTGTGGTCAGATGAATCAGTATTTCAGGTATGTTTTGGGAGAAATGAACACTGTGTGCTCCGGACCAAAGAAGAAAAGGATCATCCAGACTGTTACCAGCAACAAGTCCAAAAGCCAGGGTCTGTCATGGTATGGGGTTGTGTCAGTGCCCTTGGCAAAGGTAACTTGCACTTCTGTGATGGCACCATTAATGCTGAAAAGTACATAGAAATTTTGGAGCACAATATGCTGCCTTCAAGAAGACATCTTTTCCAGGGACGACGATGCATATTTCAACAAGATAATGCAAAACCACATTCTGCACACATTACAAAGTCTTGGCTGTGGAGGAAGAGGATACGGGTACTTGACTGGCCTGCCTGCAGTCCCGACCTGTCTCCAATAGAGAATGTGTGGTGCATTTTGAAGCGCAAAATGCGACAATGAAGACCCCGTACTGTTGCCCACCTTAAGACTTGTTTGCAGCAAGAATGGGACAAAATTACACCTGAAACACTTCATCACTTGGTGTCTTCAGTCCCTAAAGGTCTTTTAAGTGTTGTGAAAAGGAATGGCAACATTACAAAGTGGTAAATGCTTTACTGTTCCAACTTTTTTTGAAATGTGTTGCAAGAAATATAGGAAATAGGAATTTTGTTTTTTTGAAAGAAAACAATAAAAATCATGAGGAACACATTAAATTATGTGCTGTATTGTCTGCAATGAAATACAAGTCAAAGTACATTTAGAAATCACTACTTTTTTTTTTTATTTGTGTTTTCCATACTGTCCCAACTTTTTCTGATTTGGGGTTGTACAACAATCTGCATTCAGAATGTACAATGAACTTTGACCTTTAACATTTGGTGATCACTGTTATAACAGAATGAGACTTCTAAAACCCCTTTCACACCGAGGGTTGAACCAGGGTTGACTTTGTGTTTGAAAGGGTTAACTTGTGTTGACAGACTCGGCTTTGCAACCCAATTCAAGAGGTGGGTCGATTTAAATATGAATGACATACAACCAGTGTAGCTAACAACCAGTTTTATAACCATATTTATTATATAATTAGTTGGAAATGGGAGTGCCCAGTCGTCACAGGTCGCCACACACTTGTAATGTCAATATTTATCCTCCCTTTAGCATTGTTTTGGTCTCCGCTAAGAAAAAGACCTGCTGGCTCTTTAGCAACTAAATGGGTCACTATGTTCATCTAGCCATTTAACTTTGTCTGACTGCCATTGGGTGCTAGGCAGGTATAGCGTACAGTGGGCTTTAAGTGCTTTTTTTATTGGAAAAAGCTGCCTGCTGTGCTGGAAATGAGGTTAATGAGATGGGTGAGATACACAAAAACCAAAACAAGAGTTGAATGATGCTAAAATGCTATTTAGAGCTCAGAAGAACTGCAGAATTGGGTCTGTTATTTTCAGCCCTTTCACATAGACCAGTCATTTGACCGATTGTTGTAAATGGTGCAGCTTTGACATGAAAGAAGTCAGACATAATTCCTATAAAATAATCCTACATATGATTTATTTTAGGACTAGTCTCGAATTGCCAGGCATGGCGCTGTGGAGGAGGGTCTAACTAGTCCACACAGCATTACAAGATGGGAGAAAAATGTGCTTTAGTTTATTGGCATTTCTTTGCCGGATGGAGCAACGGTGCTTCTGCAAAATTGCTTCAGGAAGGAACTTGTTTTGGTGGAACATATGTACGTTCAAAGGATGTTTTAGTTGTGCAACAGAAAACTCAGATTGGACAGATAGTAGGGGAGAGCCGGGACGATTGAAACGCGGGACATATAAAACATTCCAGTTTTCTCCGAGTGCAATGATGATAGACAGACTTCCTTAGTTCAAAACATAGAGCATGTTAACCTCCTTCTATCAGCCAAATATCTTATTTCCTTTTATCACAGAGTTACAGGCGATAAACAAGTTTTGGTGGTTGAAAGTAAACTTCATTAGCAGTTACATTTTTTTTTATTATTAATGATCATTTAAAGGTTCGACTAAATGCTTATTCAGTAGACCATTTAGTGTTCTCCACAATTCCAGACTTTCATATTGCATGCTTGTTTACATGGAAAGCAAAACAGGCTATAATGGCATGTGTCTATGGTCCGACCAGGCTGTAACTCCATGCATTTTAAGAAAATGCACAAATATCTGTGTTTATACAATAATTTATGGAGGTGAGACATGGAAAAGCAGTTTTAGAAAGATGAAAATATATTTGGGCCCACCAGGTAGGGGTTCGAGTTTTCCCATGTTATCCTATGGAGACTGACGGACTGTGGGTCGTTAAGGGCACTTATTTGGATGTGCAGTGGCCTAACCCACGTAAAAACCTAGTGAAACGACATTTTCCACAATAGAAACATGATATAAATGGGAAAAAATACTGTTCTAGCTATGAAAATGGCAGAATCATCCACAGTGCATGATATTTCAATAACCGCTTCATACACACTTCATGATGACGGCAATGAGTTGTTAACAGACATTCACGAAGACGTAGCCCAGCAACAATCTATCTAAAATAACACCTTTTGGGAGTAGCATTCATGATATGTAGTAAAATACTGAAGTTGTGGGAAGTTTATACGGCTTAATCTGTAGGCTGTTTCATTCGTCCCCCCATGCTATTTCAATCGTCCTGACCAGGAGGGAAGAATGAAACATCACTTTTCCTGTAATAATTAATTTGTTCAAAGCTGAAAATGCAACTGTATTTCACAGATGACAGGTGTAGGTTGCTAGTGACAAAATATTAGCTTTCAGTGTGATACAATCGCTTTGTAAATTACGTTTAATTAAAAAGTGTTTCAACTGTCCTCTCTCCTAGGCAATAGCTAGCAGTCTGGCTTTACCCTGCAGAGATCTAAGGAGCGGGTAACCATAGTCCTCATAAATCGACTGGAGTTTAAAACATAGACCTATAGGTTTAAAATGCCAACACAAAAAAAGCGGAAGGTAATGGACATCTGGTCGAAATGAGGGACATCCTGCGGAATTTCCTGTGGCACCTGAACTATCACGGAAATGAAACGTCATTGATATATAAACTATCTTAGGACAAACGAAGAAACATACATAAAGATCACTTTTAGGCCTATATTGTTATTTATGTATATTTTTTAAAGTAAGAACGAATTTTCTAGACATTGTAGTTTATTATGCTAATACGAGTAGGCCTACACCTCATGTAGAAATACAGTGTAGGCCTACAGTCTCTGGTGTGCATGGTGCATATACTGTCTATTGCACGGTGCTGTTGTCGCCATGGCTCCGCCCACACCGTGACGTAGCAGGGAGAGTGTTGAGCAGAGAGAGGAAAGCAGCTTTAATTGCAGGGCAGAGAGAAAAGCCAGCGATGGCTTCGCTCAGGCAGGAGCACCAGTACGGGCTCTGCTGTGAAAGAAATAACAAAAACAGCCCGAACAGGACGCTGTACCATGTCAAGCTCACGGACACGGCCATCAGGGCGCTGGAGGCTTACCAAAACCTCAAGGTACCTTTTCCTCGCTGTGTGTTTGGAGATGAATTCAATGTTGTTAAAGTTGTCGGCTGAGCCATTCACTGTTGCATTTTCGTAAATTACTTTTTTGAGCTGATTCTTTTTTTTTTAAATAGCGTATTTTGTAGTAGCTATTAGTCTAAATCAATAAATGAGATTCGCTCAAACTAGTTTGCAGTCACGTCGCGGAGTAGCTGAAGCCTGTGATTGTCGGGAAAGAGAAGCCCGTCAGCTGTTTGCTGGGAAACCTTCCTTGTACTTCAAAGTAAAGCCGAAAGCCCACAGTCTGCCAAGTTATCTAATTGACAACTAGGATCATTATTAGCTCCAGTGGAGACCATTAACAGCACACAGGCATTCTTGATTGTGTAACTTTATTAATTTAGGCTACACGTAAACACATTAGAGCATCATTTTGTTTACTGGACTCATTTAGATTATAGAGCTCTCTGAATCCGTGCAACTTTTTCACTATTGATTCTCTGTCTTTCTCTCACCACAGGGATCTTTACCAAGTGAACCATCAATTTGTTTCAAAGGAAACCAAGGGGTAAGTTTGTTAATATTTTTACAAGTTTAGCTCAATGTGCACAGTAGCCTACGTATCATCTTGTTAAATCCAATCTAGCAATAAAATAGAAGATCACTTTTTAAACCAAATGTTATTTATCTGCATACACCAAGGTTCCGCTCTCTTGTTTTAAACGGATGGTTTTGTTACGAAGGCAACATAGCTATCACCGTGACATTATTTTAAAACAACAACGTATACCAAATCAATCTTACATTCTACAACCTCAAATAAGCTTTTGTTTCTCAAACATTGCTGTTGACTCACTACCCACCATACTGCAGCAGTGGGAGTGCTCAGATGGGAGCTTATAGCTGGACGTCTCCAGCAGATAGGAGGCATGCAGGTTACTGGTTCAGGCTGGTGACTGTGGAGAGGCTTTGTTAGGTCAGTGAGCTGCGCTGGGAAAAGGACTGGAGGGAGGGAGAAGTGTGCTCGGTCTGCAGTAGGGAGAGGGGTTATCATAATTCAAATGAGGAGCCTTCAGTTCCAGAGATTAACTTTCTGTGCCTTGTTCTCATATGGGGAAATACACTTTAACATATGTCTGAGTGTGTATTCGATATCAGTGATACTCTTGTGCTCTTGAAACGGAATCACAATCTGCAGCTTGTAGCCTGAACTATGTGTGTTTTGACTAAAGTCAGTAGCAGCTGTGTCCTTGGGGAATACTTTACTTTTCAGTCAATTCTTTTTGCATGGGCTGGAAAGGTGTGTGTGTGTGTGTGTGTGTGTGTGTGTGTGTGTGTGTGTGTGTGTGTGTGTGTGTGTGTGTGTGTGTGTGTGTGTGTGTGTGTGTGTGTGTGTGTGTGTGTGCCACAGACTGGATTTTAAACCTGACACACAAAGCCGACGGCCGAATGTCGGCAGAAAAGGCAGTCCGCTCCCCGAGGGCCAAAAAGTTCATCGGAACACACTGAATTGGACACCCAAGTGTGTGCATGATGTTGGAGTGTGTGTTGCTCCTGCTTAATTTGAGGCAGTATTGCACAGTAAGGTTTATTCTTTATTCATTTTACTTCCTGTCCATCATTTCTTTTATTACGATCAGGTGGGGGCTTTTAATTTACCCAGTTAGTTTCACTAAAGTCCCTATACTGGCTGCTGCACAAACTGTCACGATACCACAGGACTGTCTGCCCTGGGTCAAGTGTTAGAGGTCAGTTGGTTAGCTGCTTTTCTTTTTCTGGCTCTGTAGATCCCAACTGCAAAGGCCTTGGCAGGAATATGTGTGAAATTAAATTAGAAGAAAAGCTGCAAATTAAATCCACAGCTTCACGCCTCACACACTAAGCTGTGGGACAGAGTATGTGCTGAGAAGTAGCCGGCCAAAAAACTTGGCTGAAGATTGGATTCAGTCCCAATTTATCTGAGAAACTAATGTACTTGTAAAATAAAGTGTTTTTAAATAGACACACTTCAATCTAGTTCACTTAAGATAGGTAGTTTACTGGCTTTGTCCTGCACCCCATGCAGGGGTGGAATGTCACTTGTTAGAATAAAAGAAAAGACATTAAACCGATTACATTGATTTATATGGTAGTTTTTCTGTGATCAAATGTAGCACCGTGCTGTATTAAATACTGTATCTGTTTGAAGACTGCAATCAAGGCCTGAGCCTGTATTCAAGGTTTTACACCATGACAGTCCCTTCTTTGCACCACTGCTGTGATGGCAGAGGGGTTGCAGGGAATTTCACACCACTCCCTGTATGTGGCACTGAGAGCTAAAGTTATTAGCCAAATGAATGTTTAGAGGTAATTACAGGAGCCATAATGTTCTTGATTACAGTGTGAGGCCTCAGGACTTCAGTTTGCATTAGCTTTCCCTGTCTGTCTGACTCAGACATTCATGAATGTGTGTTTTTTTTGTATGTGAGTGTGTGTAGCACTGGCACACTTTTGCTGCAGTAATAGCTAGGCAGATGTAATGAACTCTGCCCTGCTAATTTTCCTCTCCCATTCCCAGGTTGGAGTCCCATTTTTTCTCTGTGTGTGTGTGTGTAATGAAAGCGAGAGAGCACTGCAAGTGGTGTGTCTGTGTGAGTGACAAGCATACTGCGCATGTATGCATGCATTTTAATGCGTTAAAGGCTTGCATTTGTTTGCTGTGACGTGGGTGTGGCTGTTTTTTTTTTTATGTTTGTGTGTTTATGCTGTGCCCTGTGTGGCCTAAATGCATGATTTATTCATGTCCTTTTTCCTGTCCTGCCCCCTCTGCCCATTGTGCAGCAGTCTTTAGCCTGGCAGGACCAGAGTGGATCCCCTGAGCCTGAGGACCCTCTTGTATGTGTGGTTTGTGTTTGTCTGTGTGAGTGAGTGGGAGCATTTTTGGCACTTGCTTTTCTATGAGTATCTGTGTATTGAGTGTAGTTTTTTTTGTGTCTGTGTGTGTTTACGCTGCCTATGCTGAGATCCCCAGAGTCCTCCTCTGATTGTGTATTGTCTCCTCTGATTTGAATAACAATGAGCGGGGGAATGCAGGCTGTGTGTTGCCACACTCTTTGGATCACCCAAAACGAATCAAGTACAGTCAGCCCAGATGTGTTGTGGCCTACCCTCAGGGTTTGTTTGTGCCCACCGTGATAGAAACGTCCCTGCTGTGGATCTAATGGAGCGGAGACTAAAATGGAGAACACTGCAAACATCATAAATATTTAGTTGTTTACCCACGACCAAAGTTTGAAGTCTAGACTTCAATCTAAAATCTATGGGGAGATTTTTAACATGGGGAACACTAATGTTACTTCCATTGTAGTAGAAGCTGAATTATCAGTGACATAGGCATAGGAACTGGCCAGTTATTGACAATATAAAACACTGAAAAATGCACCCTTAAGTAACGCTTCAATCATCTTGAAACGTCAAATTTAAAAAGTACTTAACACATTGATAAAATGTATGGCAATTTAGAACATAAGCATAATTTCACATTGCAAAAGAGCTTTCACTGCATTTCAGTCATCTCTTCAGTATACTGCATACGTTGTGTATGTCACTTGTTATAAATGTGTGTTTTCTCTTAGATCGTGTGTGTGTGTGTGTGTGTGTGTGTGCGCGTGTGTGTGCTCACAAAGGGGGAAATTGTTGAGGGTTTATGATGTTTTAAACACTGGGGGTTATAGTTAGCTACTTTCTCTAAAAATCTCTTGTGCACTGACCGGATTACATATATATTTAGCATGTGTGCATGACGAAGACCAGCAGAAAAGCGCCCCTCTGAGAACCAGCAGCTCTAGAAAAATGTGCTCTCTGTCCGATTAAGCAGCTTTGAGATATGAAGTAAATCTTGGCTCCTTGAGGAATGTGTCCCGTCTAATTCCCTTACGTGAAAATCCATACCGTGAGCTAATGAGGCATAAAAGGGCACACACACACACACACACACACACACACACACACACACACACACACACACACACACACACACACAGGTATCATGGCCTTGCATGTGTGGAAACATAGCATTCTGCTGTAGGGATGATCCGATACTGATATGGGATATCGAGCCCGTATAATAGCTGGATCGGGTATTGGTGACAATGGGGCCCATCTATTCAATTCTATGTTTATATACTACATACATGATATACTGGAATTTAATTCCTGTTTAAGTTATGATCAATTTGTTGCTGCATACTAAAGGTTTGCATTAGAATTGTAAATCCAGTAATTTTGAAGCTCTTTTACCAAGTTGCTGGTGCATGACTTATTATTTATAATTTATATCCATGTATTTATTTGTTACATTTTACATTACATTTTGTTCAAAAAGCAATGATCAAGCCTGATGTTGCCTTACACATAGTCTATATCCTTCGCGTTCCATTTCCGGGATTGCTCCGGTGCTGCAGGAAATTCCGCTGGATGCATGTATTTTCAGTTTCCTTCCGCTTTCTTTTGTGTTGGAATTTTAAATTTGGTGGATTTATGAGGGCTATTGTTAACTGCTCCTCAGATCTCTGCAGGGTGAATTGAGACCGCTAGCTAGACTATCTGTCCAATCTGAGTTTTCTCTCGCACAACTATTTTGCAGCGGCTCTGTGTGGAGTTTAGCACCACCCATGACGATTCTGATTGGTGTAAAGAAATGCCATTAAACCAGAGCACATTTTCCTACCATCCCTGAATGCTGTGTGGAGTAGCCAGACCTTCCTTCAGCATGCTTTGGAGGAGAGACTACCTTACACATGAACAAATGAGCCCAGTCACTTCCACAAAGTGAGGCATACAGCTTAATAATTAAACACTGGTATTGGTATCGGGACTTTTTTAGTCCCGATACCAATACCGACACCTAGCTTCAGAGAAGGAGGGGGCTTTTGTCAGACACAATGACCCACAATTTGTTGAAGTTGACAGTTTGGCCCTCAGGCACCTGCCAGAGACGTATCGTTCTTGGCATTGGAGGGGAAACCTCGGGGGATGCTTGTGGCACAGCACCCTCCCTCCTCCTCCTTAATGCTCAACTTCCTCTCCCCCAAATACTGGAGCTTGCAGTTCTATCCCTCTGTGAAATTGCAAATGAAAAGGAATGGAAGGCGATTACAGGCTAGGGCTCGACTACATGCACTGTCTCCCACTCAAGGCAGCCACATTAATCCCCCAGTGCCAGCATGTGTAACTCAGCTAGAGAGAAGACACTGCGGAGCTCCAAACATTGACTGATTGACTGTGGGATCATAAACACACACGAAAACATGTAAAATCTTTAGTTTCTCTCTTTGTACGTCCTTCTCTGCTGCCTCCGTCCCTTCTTGCTCCACTCGGCCGGAGACACAGACACACATTGTGCTTTGTATCGCTGTCCTCCATTGTGGAGGGGGCTCCTCTTAAATGGCATGTGTCAACTTGTGGCCCTGGAAATGATTCGTCTCTTTTGTTTGTGATGAGATGATGATGAGAAGTAGTGTTTAGTGTGGATGAGGCTGGTGTCTGGCTAGCTGTCTGAGCTTTTTGTGTTTGTCTGTCTTTGTGTGTCTCTAAGCCAGTGGCGGAGATGTTTGGCTGATAGCTAGACTTAGGCCTTTCTCCCTCCTCAGTCCTTGAGGGGCAGTAATGCTGATTACACCCTGGTGAGAGGAGCTGGAGCTGAGCCTCTCTTTGCTCACACTGGATTAACACAGACACACACATGCACAGAGTTTGCATTAGCACCAGGCCTGGAGTGACTTGCCTCCTGCTGATAACAGACAGCGGTGGTGGCGACAGGTTTCACTCCCTCCTTCTCCTCCGTCACCTCCTCCCTCTCCTCCTATCAACCAGAAAGGGGAAGCAGTGCCATGGCATCCCACTCTGGAGCCGAGGAGGCCAGAACAAAAGACAGCCTGTTTTCAGAAGGCCATTACTCAGGCTGCAGAGGATGTGGAAACAATAGCCTGCATGAGATCTACACCCAGACCCCACATTCAACCAAAAGCTAGCAGGAAACATAAGCCCTGTGCACCGACAGCCGACTTCTCACAGTTTTTTTCAATCGACTTTATAGTTTGATAAAGACAGGAAAATGAGCCTCTCCCGTCCTGCGTCTTCAACATGTGGAGACATTTATGACAGTCAAGAGCGAACTGTGGCTCATTAAGATACTGACGCCACATATACACAGTCTTTACTTTTATTGTGTCAACTGCTGATGGCAGGGCAGTTTTCTGTGCTACTTGGCAAGTATTTGTCAAGTGGAAAATTCAAATATGATGCAAGTCAGTGTAGGCTATCTTAACAAGCCAGTGTGTCCACAAAACAGTGTTAACAAAATAAAAAAGAGAAAGAAACAAACCGAAATATGTTTTGAGGAATAATGAATGTACATGTGAAGGTTCTCAGTCAACCAGGTCATGGTAGTTCTCTGTGATAAGCAAAGGCAACTGGACTTGCTAGAAATCCTTGAAGATGTTTTGCCTTTCATCCAAAAAAGAAAAGGCTTCTTCAGTTCTGAAGAGCCAGCTCCGAACTTAAGAAACCTTTTCGATAAAAGGCAAAACATCTTCAAGGATTTCTAGCATGTCCAGTTGCCTTTGCTTATCAAAGAGAATAATGTAAATGTAATTATTTTTTTTAACTGATTCTACAGATTAAGTATTAGAAGGACTATTAGAAGATGAGCACTCTTTTCTGCTCTCACTTATTGTGTGTACACAAACCAATAATACGATTTGCAATACTCCAATTATGGCAACTGTCATGTAAACCGATTTAACAAGGTTTTCAAAATTGAAGTAACTGTAACCCAGTTAACAATTAACCAATTAAGTGATTATTTGTCAGTCTTTCAAAAATATTGTTGCACGTTTAGTCTGCTTTCTAGTGCTTTTATTAAATGTCACAGAGGTCAGAGTGAGGCAAAGGCAAAAGAAACGTAATAAACTAAGTTTCCACTTCCCTCTTTTTAAATGTTGTGCTGATATTTTCTGCAAGTTACGAACACAGACTGTATAACATTAATGGACAGAGCATGTGTGATGTCACCCATTGGTTTGTGGAGATCTGCTGAGTTATCGAGTTTTCCGTTACGGGTGCAGCCATCCTGGTTGCGGATGTGACGATTTTAGACGAGAGGGAGGAGTGCGGACGCACGCTCGTGGTGTGAAGCGTGCGTCCGCGCCACTCTCTCCCATGCACGTCTCCAACAAGATCGCCTTTTGTACACTTTCGCTTTTTGAAGCGTGGCGACTAACGTAGCTGCAATACGTACTTTAAACTGCGTGGCGAGAGATAGTTGATTGCGATATATGATCTCAACGCTAGATGGGAGTAATTCTTACACACTGGGGCTTTAAGGCACCTCCGCATTTGCAGCACTTCGCCGAACCGGATGCTTTGTCCATTAATAACAGTCTATGGTTACGACACAGCCTTCATAAAACCAGGATAAAAGGTATACTTAAAGGTATAGTGGAGGATTTTCCCGAATTTTAGAAAAGAACCGCCCTCTCCACTTTTTGAAAAAATGCACATGCACAACACTCTACCTGCTCCCGAGAGGGAACGCCTATTAAACGTGTGCACGAGAGCATGCACACGCCTAGTTCTCCTCGTGCACGCTCTGTTTATAGGTTTCCAAAAGAAGATTTGCACTTTTTCCACTATTGTCTAGCATCTAAGTTGTTGTTTTTTTATTTATTGCTGGTGCATTTAGAGCTTTCAAGAAGAGAGTCTTGTGGGATCTGATATTGACTACGAGCCCGTGCCCTGTTCATCCCGACCAAGATCCAGGAGGGGGGGTGCGCCTAGAGGCCGAGGGAGACGAGGTCAGGGCGGGGGCGCAAGAGCCAGCACCAGCCGAGAGCTGGGAGAAGGCGGTCGGGCTAGAGGCCGCACAAAGCAAAAACTACCTAGGGACGAGCACGTACGACGGCCTTACGTAAACATATCAGCAAAATGATTGACAACTAGGAGGACCAATAGTCTTGATGATCCACCCGGAAAAAGAAAATCCTCCACTATACCTTTAATTATCCCACAGGGAAACCTGTGTAGTCCAGTGCTCCAGACACCATTTTGTCCACAGTAAAAACACATTTAGACAGAATAAAGTGAAATAGAAACGTGCAAAAGTACAAGTGACCAGCTAAGAGAACTGATGATTAAGCTGCATACTATACAGGCTGATGGCTTAATGGCCCTGACACACCAATCCGATAATCGGCCGTCGGCCTTCATTTTTGCCGATCTGGTATGTTGAGTTGGATGGCGGGCAGTCTGACTCATTGGTGGAGTGCTTACCCGGAAATGACAAGCGGGATGAGTGACGAACGCCTCTCAAAATCTGACAAAAATCTTTTAAACTGACCTTTGTCGATCTGAAATGAAGACCAGCAATTTCATTTCGCCCTGCAGCTCAGGCTGAAAACCTGTATGTTTATCTATCCTGCTTCCGTTACAAATTTGCGGGAACCAATCATAAACTGGCTTATCCACCTGGCACGCTATTGGCGGGTTTAACATGACGCTAAAGAAGCGACCAAGCAGTTTGTTTACATTCAACAAGCCGGCCACCGTAGCGCAGCAACCTGTTGATGCCGCTGTTGCTGCTACGTTACCCGGATCGTTGGTCTGATTGGTTGAAGGACTATCCAATTGTGTACAGAGTCATTTGAACTATGCCTGTTGCTCATGCCTCTTGTGCAGAGAAAATACAGAGCAGACTCCCCAGACCAATGTTCAATTTTAAAAGATTGAGCTTGGTCTGCTGTATTTCCTAGTTTTTCTGGTTTATGCACAGAGGTGACATTTAGAGCTGCAGGTAACGACTCACCAAACCTTAAACTGCTGCTTCTGCGTTCTCTACATTAGCTAGTGGGGTGAAGAGTTTATATTTCTTCACGTGTTCCTGTTTTCCAACATGACTAATATAGCAAGATCGGGAATAAAAATAATCTAGGCCTGAGGTAATGAATGTGTGCTCGTTTATGCATGTGTGAAATGGAGGGAGCGTCCTGTTCAGTCAGCATAGAGAGATATAGAAGCTCAGAAAAGAACATTCAAGTGCACCAAAATTGCAGCCCATTTGTTATGGCAGTATGATTTTGGTTGGTTTGTATTTGCCTCGGTGGATACTGTTTAAAGTGGTGCGTGCACACAGGTGTTTACCAGCTGCGACAGCGACGCTGGTATTGTTTTCACTTTGTGTGTGCTTGTGCGTGTGCATCCTGGAGACACCTACTGTAAGGCAAGGCAATTTTTATTTATATAGCACATTTCAGCAACAGTGCAATTCAAAGTATTGAAAACACAGTTAGAAATGAATACAAAATTAAAAACAGATAGAATACAGGAATAAAATTCACAGTGCAGTACAATGAATTAAAAAAAGGCATCGTCAAAAAGATAGGTCTTCAGCTTGATTTAAAAGAGCTGAGAGTTGGGGGACTGTAGTGAGAACTACCACAGAGGCAGTTTTGAGTACTTTGCCAGGTGTGTGCTTCTTTGGATCCTGATCAATACACCTGTCATGACATACAGTAGTTGTGTCCACTAGCTGCTAGAGTATACGCATCATTTGCTATCAACTAGCTATTTGGGACTACTTCAAGATGGCAAATCTATTTTTTCCCACATTGTTATTTCTTTGTTGTTATTTCCTTGTTTTTTTAACGCCGTTCTGCTGATACAAACACCAGCTCAGAGCGGGACTGTGCAGCGAGCGGTACATGACCTGCTTTTATCTTCTTTTCAACTTAATTTGTTGACTCCATCAGTTTTTTTATTTTATGACTGCCTGCTCCTCCACAGGAAAGTTAAAACCGCAGAAGACGGACAGGTGAAGACCTGCTCGAGTCAATCCGCAGAGTCCTGATATGCCACCCCCCACTGCTGCACAGAGCGCTCCCTACTATGGTTTAGTCACAGTTTATTAATATTGAACGTGTTGTGTGTCCAAACTGCTGACATGCCATGTTTACTGGGTACCCAGCCAACACCCACCAAGTGTGAGGTAGATCGGATGAATGGTTCTCAAGATATTCTAATGACAGACAGCCAGACATGCACACTCATTCACAGAGACAGCGATTCCTGCCTTTATAGTTAAATGAGGCTGAGTAGACCTCCTCACAAGACTGTGTTTGATTGATTAGCATCCGTCTCCTGTAAGCTTGGTCACACACATTTGAAACTGTGACATTTCATTACATCAATGCATTTTGCTTGCTTTTTATGTGCACCACCAACATCTGCATATAGAATAAGCGTTTAGATCATTTTCCTTTTGCTCTAAATGCTGATGTTGATGGAAATTCTAAAACTTAAAAGAAGTATGGCAGACTTCAGCAAGTAAACAACTGTATTTAAGCAAAAAGTTGTGAAGCTTGTAGAACGGAGAAAACAGATGGACACACCGGCATATGCAAACAGTAACACCTTTGAGGGAGAATAATGGCGCAGAACGAAAATGGTAAAGGCTTGATATTTTCTGTTGATGAAGGTAGAGGAGGAAATACTGAAAAGACTGAACTACCAGGATAAGATTGTCGGAGCTGCATTAATTAAAATGTGAATTAAATGCAGAATGTGAGGAGTGACAGAGGTAGGTTCAGGGATAAGACGGGCTTGTCTTGAGGTGAATATGTGAAGATAGTAGGCCCCAGTTGCCATGGTTTGGGTTCAAGAATGTATTATTATAGCTTCATCCATACTAATATATGTTTTTGTTTAAAAATGCATATCTTTTCCTACGTTTACGCCTCATGTCCATACTACTCCGGTGTTTCCGAGCCCCTAAAACTGAGACATTTAGAAACGCTGCCGACCCTGTTTAGAAAACTGCGGGGTTGCATTGTAGTTTGGATGGGCAGAAACGGAGACCTTTTTAATCAATGACGTATGTTAGTTAGTCTTATCAATTAGGTTGACTTGCATACCTTTCAGTATCTGTTCCATCTCACCGTCGGTCCAAGCAAATAATCCCTGGTCTTACTTTTCACCATTTTACCTAGTGGTATACCAGTCCGGTCCAATGTTTGGCTTAATGTCAAACTGGTTTGAAAATGTTTACACCGTCCCAAGCCTAGCAAGTGTGTTCACACGTAACCGTAATGGTAACTTCATTTAGTCTTGTTTTGTTGCTCCAGTTTTCATTTTGCTTCATTCAAGAATTGCAAAGATCAGAAGCAACCTACAGATTCCCTGAATATTTTACTTGAAAGGAAGACAATAAATATTTCATTATTTATGGTCAGTTGAATTCTTTAAGTGCCTAGTCCTTTGTCAGAGCGCCTCTCTGTGTTTGACCTGCCTTGTGTGCCTCTCAGGAGAATGCACCAGGCTTTAGTGAGGGCCCCAGCGCCTGGGAACGAGAGTGCTTGTTGTAGTTTGCACAGCGGGCGTCTTGAAGTCTGCCCGTGGAGGTCATACGAGCAGTCACAACTGGAAGATTGGAGGATGATCTCCTCACTGATGAGTGGCACAGGCTTTGTATCAAAAATAGATTTTGACTTAATATGCATAACATTTCAGTTCAAACATTTAATTTTCACCTAGAAGTGCTTTACATCTGCAGCTCATCCAGCCATCCTCAAATAGAGATGTGTGAACTCACAGGCTTATCCAGCTGATTCTGTTAAAAAAAACGTTGTTACCTTTTACAGATTTCCTCCCTCCCATACTATGTTCCTGTGAAATGACAGGAGTCCACATTATTCAGCCATAGTTAAACTTCCTGCAGTCCTAACTGACTGAACTGCAAAAAGAGTCTAAAGCTGGTGACACACCAGGAAAACGGCAAAGAAGTAATGGCGATCGATGAAGGACATTAGCTAGCTTGCTTGCTAGGGGGCTCAGTCTAGCAGTTGTCAATATCCACGATGTTCCACTTCCGGGATTGCTCCGGTGCCGCAGGAAATTCCGCCGGATGCATGTCTTTTCGCCGATGTCCGTTTTCTTCCTTTCTTTGTGTTGGAATTTTAAACTCCGGTCGATTTTATGAGGACTAGCGAAGGACTATGGTAGCTAGACTATCTGTCCAATCTGAGTTTTCTCTCACACGACTAAAACAACTTTTGAACGTACACGTTCTAAGCTGAGTTTAGCACCGCCCAAGACTATTGTGATTGGTTTAAAGAAATGCCAATAAACCAGAGCATGTTTTTCTCGTTTATTGGATTGATCCAATGAGATTGATTTATTGGCTAATCTTTTTGTCTTGTCGGGATTCGATTATCTTAAACCTCAGTCTTTACAGAACTGAAACTTTGTTTATGAAGCTCGGACTAACAGCTGTTTCTCTTGTTTCACAACTCATTCAAGATTTCACAATCAGAGGAGGGAGATAACTTAAACAGGTTTGTATGTACAAAATGGGTTACACTGACAAAGATGAGCAAGGACTTACACTGGGACATTTGTATATACATCACCATCTTTATTTGTATCCCCACATTGGTTGTTGAAATAACAAGGCTTTAAATTTTGTTACTATGTAGTTAATGGGTATGGCTTAGTAGTCATTAACTACTTTTATCATCTTGTGTAATGTTAACTGAACTGTCTCATGGTGAGAAATAATCCCTCGGGGGAGCTCTCCAGTGTGATGACAACATGTTTATGACCTTAAGTTGCTAACAACCAATGAGACACACAGCATTAGCCTACAGGCTTTAAGCATGTATCATTGAAGAGATACCCACAGGCAAATATTACATAATCCCAAACTAGACACATTGAATCATAAATTATGTCAAACACACTATAAACAAGCTGATCTGTATCTTTCAGTGCTGACATAGCTCAGCCATTTATAGCTTGTGTAAATTCCTGTGGTGAAAGCCTGCATGTATAGACCTGTGCAGCGAGGGATTACCCTGCAACTTTGATGAATGGAATATTGAATAATCATTTTTAATTGTTCAATGGTCTTAAAAAGGCAGATGGTCAGTTTACCCCCAGATGGCTCAATTTATCCACTCACTCAGATCAAAGTAGAGCCACAGGTAGACTCGGGTCTAGCGGTCGTGTGTGCGTGGGTTTGCACGTGCACATTTCTTTTTACATTTTTTTACCTTTTAGGCACCTTTTCGTGTGTGTGTTGTCAGGGAGGTATGTTACTTTTGCGGTTATTAGCCGTCTTTTGTTTTGTATGATTTCAACACAGATTTGTTGTTCACAGTGTAGTATCAGGGGAAATATATGGTGCCTCGCCTGGACGCATGGATAGTGAGTTTACTGCGTCCTTTTGGATTTTAATGCGTCAGAGACGCAGGGTGCGTACCTAGCAACATCACTGTGTGATATATAGTTTTACTGTTTAATATAAAGTACTGTAAACTGTATACACAGTAAATTTGAGATCATTGACGCAAGTGTCACATGCACACATACAGGTGGAGACATGGTTGGATGAGTGGTTTGGCATCATGTGGGGGTGAGGGACACAACAGGAGAAAGTAGAGGAAATCCCCCATGTTGACTTAACTTAACTCTTAAAGCTGTTTCCCACCCCAAAAAAAGATGACACAGCTGCATGAAGAATGGGATTGCTGGGAAACTGCTGACCTCACCACTACAGTTAGGATGCAGTGAAGAATACTTGTGTGGATCTCCTCTGCACAAGGGCCTTTCACTGTGATATTTAACTTACTTACTATATTAACTGTAGCTCCTGACAAGCTAGAGTCTCTCTCTGTATCCATGTTTTCTACCTCTCACTCATGTGCCCCTTAAAACTCCTGTAATGTAGTGCTGAAAATTTCCCATAGAGCTAAATGAAAGTATTTCAGAATTCTGCTTTTACGAACGTGCAATTACATCTTTTGCAGTGGTCAAATCAGTGTAGATTCTTACTTTTTTCTGATCCTTATTTTTCTCGATCTGTTATTATGGGTCTCTGCGTGTGTTCGTGTATGCATTTGTCTGCCCTGGAGGTTGCAGCTTTGGCTCTGCTGCGCTCCACTGACTCTGCCAGGAGATCGCATTGACGCCTCAGTGGAGCAAACTCTTAAAAACACTGTTTACCCAAGGAGATTTATTTAAAGTTACAGATGTGTGTGTGTGTGTGTGTGTGGGGGGGGGGGGGATTTACACATCTGTGTTGAGATGTGATGAAAGCAAGATCTGCAAGTGGTGAATTGCCATCAGTGTTTACCAAAGGCATATGGAACTTCACTTTATGTACTTTATATAAGATTTTCCCACAGCTCATCCATTGTAAACCAAGCGCTTTCTAGTCAAACTGTTGCACTACTTGTTCACAATTTCTCATTATCTCCCAGATGTCTCCCCGGTGACAATGATCAGGTCATGCATGTACTTTCTTCCTGTACTCGTGACCTAAGACACGCCATTGTGTCATCTGGATTCAATGCGCTTTTACCAATCTCTGAGGAGTATTTTATCAGACAGTACTCGTCCTTGATGAACAAACAATAGCATGAAAGAAATCTCTACATCTGATGGTCAGATGTCATTAACATGTACGGTGCACATCCATGCTCCCCTAGTGTTGGGTACCGAAACCCGATGCCAATATGTCGCCGTTTCCTAAACGACTGGTCTACCGGATTGAATGACAACGCAGATTTCAGTGCCTCATTTTAAATAAATCAACAATAAACAAGCCGTTCTTTAATAATAATAATAATAAATTGAATTTATATAGCGCTTTTCATAGACTCAAAGTCGCTTTACAGGGAAGAATTACAAGTAAGGAAAATACAGCATAACATGAGGAAAGGGGAGGAACACCTCAGCAGTAAGCACATACAACACGATTCAACACATGACTTGCAACAGGGGAGGGAAATAGGGGGAAATGGGGGGGTGGAGGTAACCCAGACATCGGCAAGCACAGAGCCATAGAGATAGTGTCTTTCTCTATCACTCTGGGCAAGCAGCCATCAGAGCGACTGTCGTTTTGTGGTCTTCAGTTAGGTACCGGCACCGTTTTTAAAAGTATCGTTTGAATCTTTTCATTTTTGGAAACTCTATGAGCTTTCTTCCTGTGCCATAATCAGGCCAGAATATTAGATCAACAAACAGCATATCTCATAATCTACTGCGTTAACAGCCATTAACTTTGTTGAGTACATTTGTGCTCCCAAGAGGATAAATCAGTTAAATTCTAATGGTAATCTTTTCTTTTTTTACAACCTATATGTGTATTGTTATCCCCACTACTGGTATGGCTCTAGAAATTGTCAGTGGCAATGGCGTAATTGTCAGTATGCTGTTTGTTCCATTCAGCAGTGCAGCCTCTAGTAGCTGCTATCAGGCTTTTAGACTTTGTGTTATTTGAGGGTGAATTATCTACTTAGTAACCTATATAACTACATTTGTCAG
The DNA here is from genome assembly GCA_023631565.1 of Gymnocephalus cernua. Lineage (NCBI taxonomy): Eukaryota > Metazoa > Chordata > Actinopteri > Perciformes > Percidae > Gymnocephalus > Gymnocephalus cernua. The sequence goes on along the minus strand of CM042426.1, from coordinate 9,241,836 downwards.
AGTCTAGTCTTTTCTGTGTCGTTAAGTTGTGAAATAATTAACCTTATTGATTTATGTTCTAGCTCTTGGCTACAATGCATTTGGCAGCAGTTGTCTCTAAAATTCTGCCGAGTAAATAATTGCTTATTGCCCTGCAAAAAGTTGACAGATTGAAAGATAACAAAAAAAATGCATGAACTCAAGATGTCTTAGGGAAACACTGAAAAGTTTAAAATAACTGGTACCAGGCTTGTGAAACAATATAACAGACAAAAACCTTATAAAAAACAGTGTGTGTTTTTTGTCTGTTTATGCAATAATATGCCAGTCATCTTCCAATATGTTTGTTGGCCTGTATGTTTTTAGTCAAATCTGACTGTGTTCTGTATTTCTGCATAGTACATCAAGATCCCAACACCCACACCAGAGTCGCCTTCCACTCTTCGCGTCTTCTCCTTCTACTTATCCAGCGACAGCAAAGACCAACCTCAAGCCAGCTTTGACTGCATCCATCAATATGTTTCAAGGTATGGAGTTAATCAGCTGTATGTTCATGCATTAAAACGCAAATCAAGTACTTTATTTCTTCTGAAAATCTTTACCCAAAACAGGGTAGGCTCAGATTCCAGATCTGTCAGTCACAATCATTTTAGATTTCCAAGTGTTTGATGTGATCTACTGGTTGTGGCATATGTGACCCAAGACGATAACGTTTTTTTGTCATCATCATAGTCATCAGTCTCTCTGTGTGCCCACGTCTCTGAGGCCATGGTGAGAGACAGCTTGCTGTACTTAGGATAGGGTTATTGTAATTTCCTGTATATTTCTGGGCTGACCCTCTCATTACTGAGACCTATGTTGCCTTGTTTATGAAGTGGATACGCTTGGAAACGTAGGGTTATGCTCTGTTGGTGTCCTCCTGCTGCCAGATGGCTAACTGTGGTCTGAACTCGAAACTTGTTCTGGCTCCAGTCAGCTGCTGGAGCCAAGACAATAGACAAACAGCGTAACAGTGTGAGGGCTCCCTGCCCTCACATTTGTTTAGGTATTTAGAGGATAAATAGGAGAAATAATCACTCGTCACGTATATAATTGTGTTGTGATAATGAAAATGAGATAAAGAGAAAAGGGCTCTTACTTTTTTTTAATATGAAAAAATGGATTTGGAACCACAGTTTTATTTGCAGCATTAATGCAGCTCCGGTTCATGTATTAAATTTTTATTTTTTTCCGAAGTTGAACTTTGTTTTGCAAGTGTACTAGAAGGAGCCAAGTTAATCCTGGTGGTTTTCCTGATTTGAACCAGGATATCTGGCTTTCTCTCAGTGTGAGACAGTGTAGTGGACTGCAGAACTATATCTGGCGTATGACATGACATACAGTAACCATAGACCTGTCTTAGCCAGCTCCCACCACAAAGCCACTTTATTCTGCATGGCGTCCATGTTGGTACACTGCTCTAAGACAGCTTATAGGCCTATATCTTTACAGAGTTTACTGTAAAGCCAGCAGAAAGCCCTGTGGTTCAATGGCTCTGTGTTTTTTGTTTTGCAGTGATGGTCGTGAGCAGCTGGAGGGTCAAGGCATCATCCAGGACAAGATCACAGTGTGCGCCACCGATGACTCCTACCAGATGACCCGTGAAAGGATGTCTCAGGTGGAGAAGGACAGCTGGAGCCGCTCTGCCATTGAGATCAAACCCGGAGCCACACATCCAAGTAAGAATAGACCAGAGGTCTCTGTTGAGCAAAAACAGATGTTCAGAGGATGATACATCTGCAGATTTTCATGGGGAAAGGCCAAACAGCTTTAAGCTTGGAGATAGATCAGCAAATTGAATGTGAATACAAAGATGGCATATAAAAACAAAACAAAAAAAGAAATATAATAGCACCAATAAAAGTAAAAGGAATATTGCTGTATTCATTGCTTTAAGCTGAAAACCAGATAATTTCCTATTTTGATGTGTAATGAATCCAGATGTGCAGAAAAATTTGAATATTCCTTCTAAGAAAACACATTGATTTGAATATATTCTCACTAGCTATGATCAGACAGTTAGCTGAACGTTTACAGAGCCGCGGACCAAAATGCGCGAGGAAGACAGCCACAGTAGTGCTGCTTTTTTCTTCTTCACAATATTCAAATATACATTTTCATATTCGAATGTCTGTTTTTTTCTTCTTACAATTCGGATATACAGTATTTTCGACAGACCCTATTTTCAGTCATACAAATAAGACTAAAAGCTAACTCTTGTCTGATATTTATTATTTTGTAAAATTTTTGGGCTTTTGGTTCAGTGATTTAGTAAGTTGCTGATCTACCGCTGCCCTGATCAATTAGTTTGTTTGTGTTATTGTGAAACTTTGGTGTTTTTAAAGGGTTAGTTCAGAGTCACCAAAGTCAAACAATAACACAAACCAGCTAATTGATCAAGGCAGCGGTAGACAGGCAGCTCCCCCTGCCTCAGGAGTCTGGTGGCTTTGAAGGGAGCATAGATCACAGCTTCAGGTCCCCGTTGTAAAGGACTGTCTGACTATCTGATGGCAAGGTAAAGCTGTGAAAATAATCAAAATATAGCGTATACTTAAACTAATATTGTTTTTTTGTTTGGTTTGCTCAAATACATAGTGCTGCTGCCCCTGTCAACAGCAGTGCATTGCTCTCGGCTGTTGCAAGTGCCGGCCACCATGTACTTAAAAAATACAACTATGCCTTTAGTTCTTCTGCAATGTGGTGCCAAAAGCCTGTGAAGAGAGAGTGAGAGAGAGAGATAATTAATCAATTATACCTTACAATGTATTAATATTATGAGAAAAGACATGATGTGGAAAGCTAGTTTCCTTTTTCTTTTCTCTTCTCCAACCTTTGCCGTTGTTATGCAATATTCCTACTTGGCGTGATTCTAGACCCCTGTGTCAGTGCTGGAGCTCCAGGGAAGATGAAACTCTGTGTGGTTTAGACCAATTTTAGACTGTGTGGATTGTGTAACATCAGGTCGTAATGTGAATATGACTTAGCAATATATATAGGCCCTTAGGGAAACATTTAATAACTGCACTCTACATTCCCCTTTCAGCCTCAGGAGGTGCTCATCAACACGGTGCATATTATCAGGCATGCCAAAACCTATAGAGCATGCATCTGACACTCCATACATCCCACACCATAATTATTATAATTTTGTGTATTTTTAACAGCATTATTGGCTGCTAGTACAGTAGAGTAACCATCACACATAGAGTTATTATCACTTGGCAGGACATACCTTTGTGGTTGAAAGGAAAGCCTTCTTTTCATGTTCCTCTGCCCCACGCTGGCCTTTAAAGAGCAGATTAACCTGTAATGAGATTAGCACAGAGAGCTAGCTTTCATTGCCCCGTCAGTCTGCAGCAGAGATGTAAACGATGATCAATAGGGTGTTTACATCTGAAGACAAATGGCTGCAGGCCAACATGTACATGTGAGCTAGACATAAAGGTTAGTAGAGGATATTTTAATGTAATGCCTTATTTTTGAATGCTTGAATGATACATTAAATGAGGTCCTGTTATAGATGATTCTTGCTCAGGGCTTACAAATTAGTTACAATGATCTTAAGTAGAGTAGATTTCTTGTGATTACTGAGACATAGTTGAAGGCGAAGAATTGTTTTGCATGTAAAATGCATAGTGACGTATTTTTTTTCCTGATATTGTGTTGAGGGCAATGCAATACAAATACAACTTAACAATGACACTGTCTGACTGTATCACATATACATAACTCTTGTTCTCTCTACGTTTTGTGTTCAGGTAAATGTGTCAAGTTCCACAAGAGGTCAGCTCCTCTGTCTGCATCAGACAGCAGCTTCCCTAAGCATTCTACCAACAACCGGAGGAACGGCGGTATCGCCACGCCGACCCAGAAGCCCTTAAGGGAGCGTATCATCCACCTCCTAGCTCTCAAACCCTACAGGAAACCAGAGCTGCTGCTATGGCTGGAAAGAGAAAGAGCTGGCCCCAAGGACAAGGCTGAGCTGGTTGCCATACTGGAGGAGGTACACAGAAATAATTTGTGTGTATGTTTATGCATCTATGCACACATGCAGACACTTAAATGCATGCATAATTGGTTTGCCCACATAGGTTTTGTCAATGTATATGGCGTGTAGACTCCTAAACACTATGGCACACGTCTAGAAAAGCATTGCGGACACTGATGCCTTGTGTTTGCACCCAAGCACATTTGGCCTATACATTTGCACACTGCCTACACGTATTACGTATATAAACACACCATTATTGCAGCCAGCCATTAACTCATTGTAAAATGCATTTAAAAAGGTATATTTTGGCTAGGTTGAATTTGACAATTTTTAAGTGTATGTGACCCAGGATCCTTCAAAGTAGTGTCCTAAGGCCCCAGCTAGCAAAAAATATAATCATATACTGAAAGAAACCAGGGACCAGCTGTATTTTAATTGAACTTTGATTTAGAAACGTTTACTTTCTGACTTTCCTTTATACATTTTTGAGTAATTCCTAAAGTGTGTGTGTGTGTGTGTGTGTGTTGTGTGTGTGTGTGTGTGTGTGTGTGTGTGTGTGTGTGTGTGTGTGTTTTAATTGCCCTTGTGCTTGTTGATGTGTGTGCATGCATGTGGTTTTGTGTCCATGCATGTGTGTAATTAGGTCGATGCTGTAATTGTCTCTGCAAAGATTGTGTTTGCAGTGGGGCGGGCCACTCTGTCAGAAGGCCCCCAGAAAGATAGATGTCCTCTTAAAAGTCAGTCTGACGAGATTAGAGGGGAGGTTAAAGCCTGAGACTCTTAGTTGGGAACAGAATCTCAGAAAAAGGGTTTTGCTTTTCAGGAATGTAGATGTGCCACTTTCAGCATGTCCAGGACTCCAGTTAGTGACAGTGTTATATAAGAATAGTATATGTGTGAATTGTATTGCACATGTAGTTATAGATTTAAATAGATGTTTACCTTATTTTAACGATATTCCCTGTTAAACGACCCTCAAAGTTTATACTGACTCATGCATATTTGGCAAGTTGTTATATATTATTGTTTCTTTATTTATTTCTTTAATTCATTTAATCTGACAGATCCCAGGCAATTGTCACAAATCCCAGGACATTAATTCACATGATCTAAAATAACAGTTTTCAAATATTTTGTCACACAAATGGAAAATGAAATTTCATTAAATGAAGAAACTAGACTTTTAAAGGGAGTTTAAAGTAACATTATATGGTTCATTTTATTTTAGGTTGCAAAAGTGAATCCCAAAGACAGCAGCTACCTGCTGAGGGATGACTTCTACAAGCACGTGCAGAGGGACTGGCCCGGCTACAGCGAGGAGGAGAGGCAGCTGATCAGCAGGCTGCTGGCCAGGTGGGTCAGAGGCACAAGCTGAACCAAATGGATATGCCGTGTCTGCTGTTACAACAAGCTGATAATTAAATCTACCTCACATTGCACAGCCTATTTCTCTGTGCCTTGGGGTTGTACATACATGAGGGTCTTCACTTTTTAATATGTCCAGGGGGGATTTTGGTGTTATTTGTTGTCAAGAAAATAGTAATTGGACATAAAAATGTTCTTCTTTTTTAATGCTATGATATATATATATATATATATAAACTAACACACACACACACACACACACACACATATGTTTTCTCACAACTCTAGGCAGCCAGTGGCACCATTTGTTTATATTAACTCTACTCTCTTCCACATGTTCTTCTCTTAGTCCCACACATTTCTGTACAAGTGCTGCTCATTAGCACTTGTACAGAAATCAGAATCAGAAACCAAAACTCTGTTTAATGTTAATGCTCAGCATTATTAGTTATCCTGTAAAGCCACATAACTTTGCAGTGATTCCAGTTAAAGTTGAATCTTTCTAAATTCCATATTGGTAATATTTTGTTGTCTCATCTGCAAATTGTCTTGTTCTTTATTTCTGTTAAACAGGAAGTTGCAGCCACACATCAGCCACCACTCAAGGAATCCTCAAACAAATGTGTCTATGCTGAAGGCCTCGGAGGATACGACACTACATCACAGCACAGCAAAAACGAATGCAGTGGTAAATGGCCATTATATTTTTTTAGTACACTTTAAACGTGTGAAAGGGACCACTGTGCTTTTTTAATTATTATACTGTGTGTAATATATTTTCTATGTATGTTTATGTAAATAAGTATATATTGTCTTTGGCTTGTTGGATTTTGATGACTGCTGACATTGTACAAGTGAAGTCACTTAAAGTAAATGTTGTGAATGATGTTTAGTATGTTTGACATCAGATTGACAAGTTAGGTGTGGTTTTGTAAAGAAATATTAAGGTTTATTTCTCTTCCTTTCTCAGAAACGTCCCATGCCTTTTGACTCACTGGAAAGGCTAGCTGTTAAGAGACAAAGACTTGCGGACCAGAGGTTGCAACAGCCGCCCACAGTAAATGGACTCTTAAACAATAAAGGACATGAAATTGCAGCTCCTACCCTTAACCCCAGTTTCCAAACAAAGACTGAGTTTCAACGGACAAGTAACCATTCTGGTAACCAAAATGGCTTACCAGGGGACCACAATGGCTTTCCGGTAATGCACAAACTGTCTAGCACCTCTGACACACCTGTCTCAGAGAGCAGAGAGCAAGAACCCAAAGGAAGCACCCACCAGCCACCACAGGGTGACTCTGACTGCGCTTACCAGCAGCTCGCCAACAGCCAGCACAGGAAGAAGAAATCAAAAAAGCACAAAGACAAGGAGCGGGAGTGGTTAAAAGACAACAAGGGCAGTGAATGGTTAGAGACGAGTCCTGATCTCAATCAGAACCCGGACAAACTTGACAGTAAGGTCCTTTTTTTTGTATGTAGACTTTTCTTGTGACTGATACTCTTTTATACCGTATGATCAGATCCTGAAACCAACACATTGGTGAAGAGGAGTGTTGATAGATTGTAACCACATTTTATATTCCACGATCATCCATACACCACTTAATGCTTCGCGGCCTATTTTTTTTTTAATATTACATCTATCACATGGCAATGGCCCCCATCTACAAACACTGTTGAGCGATTGTTTATCCTTTATACTTGCCTACAAAATAACAGGTTAACCACACAGACTGATGACCAGTGGTGATTGTGTGTAAGGTCTCTCTGGGTGACCGTTTGTCCAGCAGCCCACTGGTGTATTTATGCAGTATTATCTCATAAGCATGACTGTGTTTGCTCCCTTAAGCTCATTCTCTTGATACCTCAGTGTGTTATGTGGCTGATTGACTCTACAACAGCCCGAGCAGTGCGTTGCGTCTCTAAGCTGACATGTCTCCTGATACCCACACGCTCTTAGCTTGTCTGCACACACACACACACACACACACACACACACACACACACACACACACACACACACACACACACACACACTAATGCTGCATTTTGCAAAACAAAAACACGTTGCCTAACATTCAGACAATGAGTGTCATGTAGATGACTGTATTGACTCAACTGAAGCTAAGTGTGTGTTTTTATTCCAGATCCTGAAATCACAAATGCTGTGGCCTCTGAGGAGAAGCCAGATTATGTGCTGTGAGTGTAAACACACATGTTTTGACATAATTTTGTTGCGATCACTTGGCATAGTTTTAATACATTTAAGATATAGTTGCTGTAAAAATGTTTTGAAAACAAACCGTGAGTGTAAACCTCTACATTTAACATTTTATCTAAATTATCCCATTTTAACCGCGTGTTTGCTATTTTTTCTCCATCCACAAGGAATTGTTTTCAGCTACCAGAATTTACAGTGACTGATTTAGTTTTTTCTTTGTATGTATTGCTGTTATTTACATAGCCTATATGGTTATACTATAACTGGTTCTACAGAAACATTCAATAAAGAATTGTCTCCAATGGTGATGGATCTTTATCCTCATCTGTGTTCTTATGCTCCCATCTTGTGTCAAGAAGAGGTACTTCACTAATAGAAAATTTGAGGAAATGGCTTCTTTCAGAAAACAAAAATATATATATACAAAAATATAATTGTGTGTGTTCCTCTCCTTGTAGCATATACGGCACCATCATGAGTTTGGAGCAGCGTGAGAGGTACCAGGAGGATTTCTGTGCAGAGTATGATGAATACAAAGATCTCCACTCCCGGATCGCCACCATAACTCACATGTTTGTTCAGCTAGGATCCAAGATCAAAAGCTTGTCTCCTGGCACACAAGAATATAAGGTACATACATTCAACCCGATCTGATCTGATACATGCAATACATGCTAAGGTATTGTTTTATGCAGCTAAATTATTTCTGTAATACAATTTTTAATGATTTGTGTTTTGTACTATTTAGATAATGGAAGAGCAAATACTAGAAAAGTACAAGAAGTATCGAAAGGTAAGTCAGACATTTAAATGGTTTAAGTTATGATGTTGGATTTGAAGAGACCTACATGTTATTTAAGCCGAATCCTTGAGTGATTTACTTTCAGCAGGACCCCAATAATTGTATACAGCGCCAATCATCTACTGAACCTATGTACTGTGTAAACATAACTCCCCTTTTTAATCAGTGCTCATCAGCTGCTTGAAATGCCAGACATAATGCTCAAGGACTACTTTAAAATCATTTGAAGTATGGCCATTCTTTCAACACATCTTGACCTCAGATAACTCAGAGATCTGAACGGTGCAGGCTTTCTTTTTCATTGTTGTGTTCTCCATTTAGCTGGGCCCTCACACAGCCTCTCAGCTTCAGTGTGCTGCCAATATTCCCTTATATCTATTCTGTTGCGTTAGTAACTTGACTTTCAAGTTGCAGAAAAATGGACTTGAAAGAGATCAAAGCAAATGAAAGGTAGTTTTATGAAAAGTAGTTCTTATGTAAAACATGCAATTATATTAGCTATACAGTCATGTTAAATTTAAGACAATCACAACATTACTGACAATATGTCCACAGCGCTCCACTTCATCATCCTCGGGTATTATCCATCACTTGGCTAAGGGGCAAACTGTTGCTGGTTAAAAAATAAATCCATTTGCAAATAGTGTGAAAACCTTTTTTAACAGTCTCTCCTTTCTCACCACAGAAGTTCCCAGGCTACAGGGAAGAGAAGAAACGCTGCGAATATCTCCATGAGAAACTGTCCTACATCAAACAGCTCATCAGTGACTATGATGTCTCTCAGGCTTCTTCATAGCATTGGCTCTCCCTTTTATCAGATTTTTTTTTTTAAATGGAACCCCCTTCTTTGCATAATCAACATAGGTGTCAAACAAAGCGTTTTTACCTGAGACCTTTATAGTCTTTGCCAGCATCTTCAAAACCAGTGTCCGTGTAACCATTTTGATGGACATATGTAAAAGGTAGCAGATATGACTTTTAACTTATTTCCTTTTGTTTTTGACACTTTAGTCAAACATTGCTCCTGGCAAGACTCCCCCTTTTATGAATTTAAAGATTTCAAAATGCAGTGTACTATTTAATTCCATATCAAAGTTGCCTCATACATGATTGAAGTAGCCCAGTGCAACATTTTTAGCTGTTTAAAGTAATTTATCAGCTTTCATAAATTGTGTGAGATAATTCCACTTGTTTCAGTGCAGTTTCCCTTCATGTTTCAAGCATTTAAAGCTGTAGTGCGTACTTTGTGTCTTACCCATGAGGAATTCTACGTAATGACAACAAAACTGTCGGCACTTCAGCATGATACAAGCACCACCCCCACCCCTCCTCCACGCAGTTGCTAGTAGCCAAGGAGGACACGGAGGATTAAAAAAACATGATGGACTCTTCAGAAGAGGTAATAATCTTCACTCGATTGGACGCGGACAACACCAGTTTCTGAACATAGCCATACTGAGAAATATAGAGAGAGTTTTGTGGAGTGGATAGTCTTAATTAGCTTTGTAACAACTCATTTGGCAATGGCTTGAATGTAACGGACGTTCATTAATATAAAAGAAGTTACGCACTAAAGCTTTAACTTGAAGCAAGACTAGTTTTAAAGCAGTTGCTGCATTGGCATCGAGATATTGAAACTTGATTCTTTAATAAAAGTCTAAAAAAAAGTAGTTTATATTGTATAGGAAACAAGTGAAATAAGTTCACCCCTCTGGCAGGAAACCATATTTTTACGACTCGGTTATAAAGATATTTTTTATATACAGCTAGTAACGGGTTCGTACTGTTCACCAATGATCTGATTAGCTTGTTTCATGAGTGGAGCATGTGGTCCTGACTTAATGCAACACTAAAATCAAATTCTTAACATGCTTAACATTATAAAAGCCGCTGATTCCAATGAGAAAAAAAGAAAAATATTCAAATAGTTTGATATGTTAAGATTGAGGTATATGCTGTCTCCCAAATGCACTTGTGTTTAAGTATTTATCCACCACACCTCTTTCTTTTGAGTGACTGGTAAAAGGACCAAAATGCTTGGCCTTGATGGCTGTTGCAATAATTTGGTGAGGAAACACGATTTTCCTTCCCAAAGATATTACTGACATTGTTGATCAGGCACAAAGTGTAGTTTAAAGTATTCTAACCTACTGGAAAGAAGTATCTTTCTCTCTTTTTTTTATTCCTCAGAACTACTGATGTATTTATTTTAAGCCCCCTTCCTCTGTTCTGTGTTGTTGTTGTTGTCTCCTCAGTTTTGAAGCGTCAGGTCTGGTTAGATCAAAGTGTTGTGTTTGTTCCAAGTAGCTGGGAGAGGTTGTGAGCAGATCAAAAGTTTGCCTAACATAATATGTTTTGTCACTATGTGGAGAGTGAATAGGTTAAATCTTCCCCAAAGTACTCTAAATATTAATTCTGAAACGTGTAGGTTAGCAGCCACTTCACCCAACACTTGAGCTGTGTCTGAAATTGTTCGCTTATTCACTATAAAGAAAAAAAAGTATTGCATTCACATTGTATTGCATTGTTGGATTATTTTTGGGAATTCAGGCAGCACTACAAAATGGGGGACTACACTAAATTGGGAACTTTGTATTGTTCAGTGAATGATTTCAGTCAGCCCTAGTTATTTGGTCTTTAGGGAAATATTTGCCATATTGGTAAAAGTGTAAATTTGCTGCATTATAACCAGTTGTGGTACTATTTTAGCCTGTGAGTGGGGGGGGGGGGTTATTGTCCCTCAGTTTCCAGTTAATAATCGGTGCCCATTTTGTTTTTTGCACTAAACCCAGTCTGAAAAAGGGGACAACAGGCTAGTAAAAAATTCCATTCAGATTGTAATTTTTCTTGGTGTTAACAGTTTTTGTACTGAATGTCATCACACAGTCAATGACTTCGAAGCCTTAAGATTACACTTTTCTAGGACAACATTTTCAAACTGCCCATATCAACAAGGAGTGGTTATCCATACATATCTGTTATCTGCCTTATCTAACTGTTAGCTGTTACATTTAAACCTGTCTTAGCAATTGTGCTGTTTAAATGAATGCCAACAGTGGCTTTCTCACACATGTGAATATTACTTTCTGAAGGAAATGTTTAAAAATGTAATTAAAAATGGTTCAATGCACAGTTTGATGGGCTATGATGGCATAGCGTACTCATCAGTTGCATTTGGAATCCTTCTGGTACTCTCGTTTTTCATAATCATGATTGAGATATACAGTCAGGTATTTATCATTAGGAATAGCACTTTGGTTTATTCTGCAGCTGATATTCCTATTGACATCAAGTCTGACTAAGCTCTGAGCACATGGGGCATTTTGATTGGAAGACTGTCTACAGTGATTTCTGACATATTTCAAGCACAAAAAATAACAATACTCCAATCACTTTCAGGTAATAGAAGGTTTCAGGAGGGGAGGAAAGTATAATAGTGTCAGGTGGTTGATTGAAGACCATAATTATCTGTGGGTTAAGTTTTGTCCAGAATCCCTGGTCTGAAAGACAGAATATTTCTTCCAAAACCACTAAATGGATTTTATTTATCTGTGCAAGTCTTAATCGCAAGCTACAAAAACAAAGTTCATAAGGTGTTTAGTTTTTTTGTACTGGTGCTGAATATTTACAAGGCACCAGTGTGTACTACCCACTGAAGAGAAAGCCTTGTCTTTGTCGCAGAGGAGTCAGAGAAGAGGGTATGCATTATGACCTGTAATTTACAAATAAATACTTTCTTTTCCTGTTGTTCAAATTTCAAATAAATTAATGATTTTATTGTGTTACAAGCCTTGCTCTTTGAATCTATGCAGGTAATCGGCATCATTCATTGATCATCATCAACCATGTTTTCTTTAATCACAACATTGTTCAGCTGTGCAGTCGTCTGCAAATATACTGGACTTTGATGTTTGCCTGCATTTGCTGGTATATTGATTACTTTCCTCACCTAAAAGCCTAACTCATGGGATTATTAGCAAGGAGGAATATCTGGATTATAATACATTCATTACCCAATAATGAACTTGTATAACTTTACTTTTATTAATTCAATTCAATTCAATTTTATTTATAGTATCAAATCATAACAGGAGTTATCTCAAGACACTTTACAGATAGAGTAGGTCTAGACCACACTCTATAATTTACAAAAAACCCAACAAGTCCCCCCAAGAGCAAGCACTAGTGCAACAGTGGCAAGGAAAAACTCCCTTTTAGGAAGAAACCTCGGACAGACCCAGGCTCTTGGTAGGAGGTGTCTGCTGGCCATTGGGGTGCATCACAGTATAGTAAATAAACAGTGGTTAGAAAAAGTGGGTGTAACCATTAATAAACTAGTTATAATGTATAAACCCTTTATAAAAGGACTACCGTATATGTGGCTTATCAGAGTGGTACACACCCAGAATACATATATCCTGTCTCCTTTACTGTGTGAAAGATAATCCACTAAAAATAAATGCGTTTAATGAAAGAAAATGTGTATAGTAAAACACCAGCTTATGTATTTTCTCACTATTGATTCTATGAATTTCGAAGGCTGCAAGATAAGAAATCAAAGCCTCAAACTGTACTACATACAACACTGTTGTACTCTCAAAAATAACCCTAAAGTGAAGAATGAATGGTATTTAATGGAGCTTTAACCTATTATTCTCTACTGGGTGCTCCATAGACCTACATAGACATGGCAACAGTTGTCATGACGACCGTGATACACTTATCACCATAGAACAATATCTATGCTTATCACCCTCCAAGACCGCTCGTGTAAAGGTAAGACCGCTGGCTGTAGCTAGTTAGCTAATATGAAATGAAATGACATTTCGCGCCTCGAGGTGATATGTTTTAATTCACAGTTAACCAAAGGTCACTATGACACTGAGTTATTCCTTCCGTTCTGCAGTGTTGGTGCTAAATTGCTGATTTGGCTAATAGCCTTTCTCAACCAGACCCAGACAGTAACGTTACATGTAGCCATATATATATGTGTATATATCTATGACATGTAGCTAGCTAGCTAGCTAACGTTATATTGTAATTATGCATCGACATGGAGGTTGTGTCTGTGTTACCCCACATGAGTTTATTGTTACTTTATAAGCTTTAGCTAGATATGTAGGTATTTACAGTGGTGTAACTGAGTAGGCTACATTTAGTCAAGTAACGTTAGCTAGCTAGCTAACTTACTGTATTTTTGGACAGTTCTGTAAAGTTTTGATGTAACGCTACTTTACTTGAGTAACGTGATATATATTTGCTGCTTTATACTTCAATACATTTCAGAGGCAAATGTTGCGGATTTTATACGTTCAGTTGACAACTAATGGTAACTAGTGATGGGTCGTTCGCGAATCTGGTAGGTGAACGACGGGAGCTGGCTCGCATATCCGAAGAGCCGACTCTATTTTTAAAAATATAGCCTATAGGAATTAAATCATTATTTAATAATGAAATAATTAGTGAATTTTATTTTATTTAAAATAATTGACTAATTCAAAGAACAAAAAAATAATTATATAGGCACACATTAGTTTCGACTGTTTGATCAGCCTCACATTCTGTTCCTGTCAATCATATACAAGGTGTCAACCAATTATACGGCATGAGGGAGGGGCCGAGCCAACACACACACACACACCTCCATTTTTTTTTACTAAAGTCATGACGGAGAGACTGGAGAGACTCTGCATAGTGGCCACATCCGTTCCCTCTGAGAGGGTCTTCTCGAAAACAGGACAAATTATTACTGAGAGAAGAAACCGCATCAGCTCCTCGAAAGTGAGGCAGCTTGCATTTCTGAATGCAAATCTCTCATAAAATAAAAATATGATCAGCATTCTGTGTGTGTTCATGCTAGTTATACAAAACATAACTAGTGAGGTGAGCTGGTTATAACATCCCAATAATAAAGAAGAGAGAAAAAGAGGGACCAGTTTAATCCTTTCAGTTATTTATTTTTTCTTTAATATATGGGTTATATTATGTTGTTCAGATTCAGATTGTATTTGTTGTATTTGTTGTAAATGTTGTTTCTATACATTCAAACGTTGTAATTTAAATGCAAATGTTTAAAAGTATTCTTTTTTTCATAACAAATCAAGCAGTTTTATCTCTTTTTTAACTTTGTTTTGCAAAATGTTGTGTATATTCACTTTTTAATGTATAGTATTCTTTTTTCATAACAAATCAATGCATTTTTAAAGAAATTGTGAGACATTGTGAGTATGATTTCATTTAATAATTTAATTAGAATTTGTTTTTCACACCTATCATAGTCAAAACATACATTTTTTTAAAGAGCCGTCTATGAGTCAAACGAGCCGGCTCACGAAAAAGAGCCGGAATGCCCATCACTACTGGTAACACTTTACTTGAAGTGTTCTACATAAGAGTGACATGACACTGTCTTGAACACATGACACATGAACCCTAACCATAACCATAACTTGTCATGACAAAACCGAATGACACTTACTAGAAAAGCATTATGTCATAAACGTTTATGACTTGTTTAAAATGTTTTATGACACGTTCATGGCAGTGCCATGCCACTCTTATGTAGAAAACTTCAAGTAAAGTGTAACCCAACTAATAACTATGCAGATTCACACTTTACAAAACCCATCATCTTACAAAATGTGTTTTTCACAGATGAGACTACAAAGCAGTTAGAATGAGCTCAACATTAAAATACTTCTACATGTTAATGCATCAGTAATAATTAATTCAATATATAATGTAACACTCTTAAAAGGACAATTCTGTATGATGAATGTATGCATTTTAATAGCTTAGATAATAATTGCTATTTGTCCTTGGTATGAATGCTGAACCTTTCCTTGTGATGGGGTATTTTTATCATGTGGAACTGATCCTTTACTTAACTAAAAGATTACAGTACTTTTTATTCACCACCACAATGCATCTGCATGGTTAGCTATAACTTGAGACAAGGAGGGATAGTGTGTGCAATCTTTTCGTAGAGTATTAATGATAACTCCTGTAGATTACCATGATCTCTTGAAAACACCATTGAAAATACAAAATTCAAAATAAAATACATTGTATATGTTTGTATTTATTTTTTATTCATAGGATGTCCATGTACACCAGAGAAGGTACCCAAGACACATATATGGAGGCAGCTTGCAAAACAGAAACATCTGGAAAGAAAATGCCTAGTTTGGAGCTGTCTGGTGCAACACAGGTACAGATGGGGAGTTTAAAGTTATTGGGTTATTTCTGGCAAGGAATTCATGTTAAACGTTAACATACTTGACAAACCATCTGCCAAAACCCTTTCTAAACTGTATAATATGTTCATCCCTAGCCCAATAAAAAATATGTCCAAAATGGCTCTACAGGCACACAAAGCCCTTCATTCTACTAATGACAATGACTAGGCTATTGAATAAAAATATCAGTGTTCTCCAAAGGAAATGTGGGTATTCATTTTTTCGCTGTTGTGACTTATCCATTAGCTTCCAGAGAGCACCAACTGCTTGGCATGCTCTGAAGATGGCAGGTACCTCAGCCTGGGTCACTCCCAGGGCTTGTCTGTGTGGTACGCATCTTCTCTGATCTGTGCTGCAGAGTGGCTGCAGGACACACTGGAAATAACATTGATTCAAATGACCAGAATGGCTGAGAGAGCCTATCTGCTTGGCACTGTTGATGATATGGGTGGGTAGTACGCCTTTCTCATTCATCCTCTATGCATTAAGCATTTAGATTTCACAAATTAACAAATACAGAATTATATTAATGTGTACAATTGAAATGCTGTAGCTCAGAGATGTCCAACAGGGGGTCCAGGACCCCTAGGGGGTCCTCAGAGTCACTGCAGGGGGGCCTCCAAATTATTGTTTATTTTTGAAAGTTTTTTCAAAAATTTAAATGTCGTAACATGAATCCAACATATCCATCCATCCATCTTAGTCCGCTTATCCGGGGTCGGGTCGCGGGGGTAGCAGCTTACAGTGTAGCAGCTCCAGCAGGGGACCCCCAAACTTCCCTTTCCCGAGCCACATTAACCAGCTCCATCTCTTTTTCAGTTAACGGGTCCTTGGTTTAAAAAACATCCAAAACCCCTGCTCTAGCTTGATGCTGACGTCATGAATTATTATTGAACTGCACTGAGACAATAATACCTGATAATTAGAGGAAAGGAAGGTTCAAACTGATACCCCATCATACTGACATCCGCGGTTATCATCTTCCACTACAGGTGTTGCCAGAGTCTTTGCATATCACCATGAAGGCATTCACCTCCTCAGTGTTATTAACATCATGGTGCGTATTGTCAGTGTAATTTCTTGAGATACACCTTGTACACCTTGGATCGTTTGTCCATCACCATTTTTTTTTTTTTACTTAAAAAAAGAAAAAATACAGAAGAAATCTTAATTTCTTCTTTCGCCACAAGAAAATTTGTTGAGGCTAAATCAAGCAGTTTTATCTCTTTTTTTAACTTTGTTTTGCAAAATGTTGTGTATATTCACTTTTGAATGCATGTAATTCCTTTTAGAACAAAAGTGAAAAATAAATTCTAAATAATCATTTCAATATAGGAAAACATCAACAAAAGGAGCATTTGCTTGACATTTGAACTGTCTGAAGGGGGAGATTATGGAGCTGCATCAATCAGCTGTAAGTAGGGACTTTACTCTCAGTCTGAGCTATTTTTATTATATGATTTTAAAAACTTCACATTCAAATATTGATTCACATGGCTTTCACATCTCTACCAGGTAACAATATTGTTTGGCTCGAGGTCTATCACTTTCCCTCAGAAGCATGGCTGAAAGAGTTAGACAAGAGAGAGAGAGAAAAACAGGTAGGCCTATTGTACAGAATTTGATTGGTAGGCTGGTTTGAACATGATTGTGTATCCACTGGTTTTTGGGGATTCCTAGTTTTAAATTGTATTATTGAATGTATGCCATTTTAACTGCTGTCAGATACATACAAATATGTCATTGAATTACAACTTCAATAACTTTACATTTTTTGTCAGAAAAAAATGAATTTATTTTTGTTATCCTCAGGACCCAAACCTATCCGGAGATCTGGATGTGAAATGGTCTCCAGTTGCAATGGTGATTAAAATCAAGCCACCCAAAATTCCAGCAGGTATAACTGAATCTAGAACAGCAATGTTGTAACTATTGTGTGGTTGGTTTATTGAATGTAACAGAAATACATTTTGCGTGTGTGTAACTGATGCAGAGGTGTATGTATCTCTGTCGGTGATTACATACTGTCTCTCTTGTTTTAATAACTGAAGTGTCCCAAAAGTAATTTCTGTTATTGCTGTTACAAATATAAAAATAAGTATGAGCACACATTCCAGGTAAGAATCAATATCCCAGCATGTTTCTGATGTTTTGCAGGGACGACATTAGATGATCCCCTTAAGGTGTTGCAAATGACAGACTTTTTTACGCACTGTTTGGCTCTGGATGTAGACACCAGCAGCAGTCGTCAATGGGAGGAACAGTCTTTTGATACAAGTGCAGGAAAAACAAAGGAAACTGATGAAAGTCCAAGGTACGATAAAGTTTACACACATACAATACAATCAGCATTTCACAGCTGAGCTCTGTTGTAGATTGTATACATTATCTTTGGATGACATTTTTTTTACCTTTTAAGTTTCTTTTTATTTTGGTCGGGCTTAGGACTCCCTGAGTCCTCTGAAACCAAAATTCTACCATTGGTAATATCGCCTGGAAATTATGTAAACCATTAAAATGCATGCAGATGCTCAGCCCTCTTCTTCTGTCATATCAGTTACATGCAATCTTTTTCAGACGTTGCACCCAGCACTTTCTTCTGCCTTGTGGTCAGTTTCCTGGTGACAGTAAAGCAAAGTCTCAGCCAGGTTTGTAATGGAGAGGGGCAGAGGGTTTAGCTTAGTTTTCCATTATTTGAAATATGCATGTTGAATATGTGAATTTTTTTCTATGATTGGTTAGTAGGCTACTGTTTCCGAGCCCTTTACACTAAAAAAATTGCCAAAAGTAGTTGCCATACTCCTGTTAATGTCATCTTTAATCTCTGACCTTTTCTCAGCTGGATTGCCTGTTGCTGTCTGTGTGTGGTGGGGTGGCAGCCATCATCTTCTTCAGTATATTCTGCAAAAAGCACCAAAGAACAAACCAGGTAGGATATTTATTTGTTCAGTGATGAATCTGCCTTGTTGTTACTGTAATAGCTCACATGTATTTGTCCTAGAGGTGGTAATTGGCATACATTTCTGGTTTTGACCCTTCTCTTTTTGAAGCAGATGTGGAACCCATGCCAGATGTGTTGTGGCCAAATGCAAAGGAAATCCTTTGCTCTGCTGTTAGTAGATGCACCCGTTACATAGCTCTTGGGCTCGATGATGCTTTGGTGTGTGTGTGGGACAGGCAGTCTGGTGAGCAAATCCTAAATATTTCTACTTTCACACTTCCATGATTCATAGAATTTATTCATCTCAGTTGGTTGTGAGATATATTTTGGATTTCCCGGAAAGAAACTTGACTGAAAAGTGATAATAAGAATGAATCGTTGAAGGCTGCAGCAACACTTGAAGGCATTGTTCATTCTTGTGTGTGTGTGTGTGTGTGTGTGTGTGTGTGTGTGTGTGTGTGTGTGTGTGTGTGTGTGTGTGTGTGTGTGTGTGTGTGTGTGTGTGTGTGTGTGTGTGTGTGTGTGTGTGTGTGTGTGTGAGTGACTGACATGCTAACAGACTTGATTTTTGCTTGTTAGAGGTTTGTAATATAAACATGGTTATGGCCGGTTTGATTCTCATTTTCTTATCCTTCTCTCAGGGTCTCCATTGTCTGTTGTCTTGGTGTCAGCAGCAGACAGTGCCTTCTTTAGGATGCAATTTGTGGATTACTGGCCAGAATCACCTGATGATTCCCAGACTTTTACTGCAGCAAAAGTCTATCTTTTGGTGTTGTGTAAAAGTGGAGCAATGCATACAGTCACCACAGGACGAGGGACACAATCCTGCACAGTGCAGCTCTCTGAAAGGTTGCCTTAGTTTGACATAGTTCCATATTTAATGCATCCATCTTTTTGCTGTCAAATGAAATGCAATTATAT
This sequence comes from Gymnocephalus cernua, assembly GCA_023631565.1. Lineage (NCBI taxonomy): Eukaryota > Metazoa > Chordata > Actinopteri > Perciformes > Percidae > Gymnocephalus > Gymnocephalus cernua. The sequence continues at coordinate 9,222,339 of CM042426.1, read as the reverse complement.
TGTATCAAACAAAACATTTTCACACATGATTTCCTATATCTCTACAGGCCAAAAGACAGTGGCGACCTCCCAACTGTCACTGCATCAGTGCCGTTCCTGCAGAGTTTGGTAGAAACACTGATGTTGATAAAAAGTTTAAAGGTCATAATACAATAAGGAATTTCTATAGAACTTACAGTGTTATAATTTTCAACTGCGTCCTGCTGTCTTATTTTTCTTGCCTCAACTAGTCACTTGTGGTGCAAAGAAATGGAAAAATGTTCCTCCAAGATGTCATCAACAAAACCACTGTGTGCTTCTTGATTCCTCCCCCAACTCATCTGATTGCCACACCCTGCAATCCTGTTTATGCTCTGAACAGCAAACAGCAGACTCTGTTCATACAAGGTAAACCCAAAGCCACATTTTAGTTCAGTTTTGCTTTACACAATAGCAGGAGAATCACTGGTGATGTTCTAGAAGTATTCTAGAGTATGACTTTCAGTATTTTTATTTTTATTTAACCTTTATATAACCAAGGTAGGCCATTGAGAACAAGTTCTCATTTGCAACGACAACCTGGCCAAGAAAAGCATAAGTGTGCAAGACAACATATAGTTTCACATTCAATACAATACAGGAATACAGAATACAATAGGCTACATAAAGTGCAATACAGGCAATACAAATCCGTTGCGAAGGGAGGTGTAAGTAAGGAGGATATTCGAGCGCGAATAAGGTAATAACAACACAAAATGTATGAATAGAAAGTCTATAACACTGCTGAGATGTAGTGAGTCAATGTACAGTTAGTGCAAGTTATGTAAGTAAATTCATATTAACATGGATATGTATGCAAAAAAAAGAAATGGATCTATTTAACAAAATGCTTTTATGTCTTATACAGGTGACCAGAACCCCAGCTGCAGTCCTTCTTCTGAAGGAGGAAGCCAGAGTCAACTTTTCATCTTCCATTTTGGAGAGCCTGACATCATCAAGCAATATGTTGTTTCACTTCCAGACTCTCCACGACCACAACACACACTGAGCTGTGTTAATCTAGAGGAAACCTGCAATCTCTACCTCCACCAAAGGTTGCATTATTTTTGTCTTTATGCAGGCAGCTATAATCTCAATGTGTGGTGTGCAATTCTTTTTTGAAAATGTACTCCAAAGATGAGTCAGATGATATGTAGACTCCCAGACTTACAATTCATAGTTAAATGTTAAGGTTAAGTAAAGTCTTGTCATGTATTTATTGTTTTCATGTGCAGAGCGCTGTCTCTGGAAGAAAGGAACAAAGATATAACGCAGACATGGAAGCAGCTATATGAAACTGCAGTGATGGTGCAACAAAGACACAGCAGAGCTGCAGCCAGCTGAAGAACAGCAACAAATCTTTTTTGTACAGAGGTACTATTGTATGTAGTGTTTGTGTGCGTGTTCATTTTATGTAATGCTTCTTTTAATTCCCAACACCTTTACTGCACTATTCTCCTTGACACAAAGTGCTCATTTACACATAGATGTAATTTGTCCATGTGAAATTGCTGCAATTAGTGCAGTATAGTATATATGCTGTATTTATGTTACTTAAAAAAATTTATAAAGTAAGTGAAAAAGATATACTTAAATGTGTTTGAATCATTGTCTTGAACATAGTTTTGCATACAATGTTTAATACTACCCCACAGGTCCAAATATGACCGTACATTACCAACATAGCATATACAACATTTAAGACATATCAAACTGATTTGAATTTTTCTTACCATACAAAAAGGAATGGCATTGTTTCTTGTGTTGAATTAGGCAACATTTTTATGCCTCCGCACCGGTGGCAAACCTGTTTTCAGCTTGTCCGTCTGTCCCGTTCTCGTGAACACGATATCTCTAACGCCTAAAGGGAATTACTTAAAAAATGCCAGATTGATCTCAAGAAGTGCCATATGTATGACATGCCAGTTCGTATGCCATTTTGGTGTGTTATCAAGACACATAATCGCTTTTTAGCGTGTTTATCAACGCCGTTTGGCCTCCATTGACTTACATTACCTTGCGATTGCGTATCACTTTTTGCCATAGCGAGTAGTATGAAAAGCCCAAAAATTTGCATAGGGAGGTTGGGTGGGGGGTGGATGGGTCACACAACACAGGACTTTCACCCAGGAGACCGAGGATTGTGTCCCGCGTGTCACGTTTCCTAAACTCAACCGTTGCTTTCTTCTTTTCCTAAACCCAACCGCCCCGTTCTTCTTTTCCTAAACCCAACCGTCGCTTTCTTCTTTTCCTAAACCCAACCCGTTTGCCGTGATGCTAAATCCTCGAGCCGTCTTTCCTGCTCCATCTCTGTGTCGCTTTTACACTGTTGCCCCTGGCAACCGATAGCTAGGATCAGCACTTGACAGCAAGCTACCATGACGTATGTCCTCATTCTCAATACGGCGTAGACATACACGCGGATAGCTCAAAATGCGTACAGATAACACACCACTTGGCTTTAGGAAGTGGCGCCCAGGGCGGTTATGATTGGATTAAAGAAATAAAAACAAGCCAGAACGTTTTTTTTCCCCTATCCCAGAATGTTAACTTGTGCAGCCAGATTATACTGACAGAGCGTTGTGGAGATAGGTCTGGCTATGCAAGACTAAGGTCACTTTGACCCCACATAACACATTTTTGGCCGAAACTCAAGAATTCATACACTAAAATTTAACAAATGTCTAATAGGATAAAATTATGAAGTGATTATATTTTATACCCAAAAGGTTAAAGGTCAACTTCACTGTGACATCATGATGTTCTGCAAAAACGCTTTGCTGACCATTATTAAACACCATAACTCGGGAACAGAAGGGGAGATTGTTACCATATTTCACATTTGGTCGGATACTAAATTAGTGACACTAATCTTGGGTGCCCACCTTGAAACTGTGGTGATTGTACAGATATGTGCTGCAGGGTTGTAGATGTGTGTGTGAAACATCCTTGTTTCGCCAGAAAATACACTTAATACCTTTTTAATAAATTGGTTAGCGGAGGAACGCAACCACGAGGCAGTAATTCTAGTTATATCTGTGGTGCTGGAAGGCTGTCCTAATATGTATTTTAACAAGATGACTGTATTCAGGCTTATTATGACTGGGCTATATTCAGTAGTCATGGCACGTAGGCTTTTTGTTGTCTTTGGGGTCCTTGGATGTTTCATACATCACGTTTTTAATGTCAGAAGACACACATAAAACCAGGACAGGATGCAGAGATTTTGCTTAATTTGATTAGCATTTTATAATCTGTCATGCAACAGTCTTGAAAAAATACTCATTCAGGGCTTTGACTGTCTACAGTATACTGTGAAAGTTTAGGTTTAGTTTGGGTTTAGGCAGTAACAAAAGAAGAGGTATGTTCTTGGGCAACTAAAAAGTCTCATGCCACTGATACAGTTTTTAATAGAATGGAAAGAAAAATAAATATTTGATTCAACTTTTTGACCCCTTGACCCTACTGAGAAGTTATTCCAATATTTAGCAAAATCCAAAGTGAAAATACTGAATCAATTTCAGTTTTAAAGGCATTTCTTTGTAAAAAAAACAAAAAACAAAAAAACCGGCAGAAACCCTGCTTTTCAGGTTTATGCACACAAGAACAATGGAGACTGGTGGGCAGCATTTGTAGCTGAGTGCTGTAGTTTTATGTGTGGCAAACTGACACATTCAAATTCAAGGGAGCATTATCAGCTACTACATATTGGCCATATTTATTGAGTACCAGGGTAACAGCAAATTAGTTGAAAATAGGTGTGATGGGCTCACAGAGTCAGACGATCTTAATCTATTAGAGAGCCTATTGTTCATCCATAACCAGTCAGCAATGTGCGGCTGATTGGCTTTCTGTACTAGATTAGATTCAGTATTAGATTGATTTAGATTTTAGATCAATAATGGGAATTCTTGTGCTAGAATGTACTTGTGGTGGAACTCGCTTTTTTGTATCATTTGTATGGCATCTCTCCTATTGATGCATAGAAACATGTTACTACCAGTCATATCAGATCATACTGTAGTGTCTCTCTGTGAAAAGGAACTGGTACTGATACAGATTTTAATATGGGCTTGAAAGGCTTATTTGAATTTCTAAAAAGCTTTACTGAGGCTTGATGCCAAAAGGCCAAATGTTATTGAGAGCGTAATGAAAGCGCAGGTGCTCTATTCAAAGAGTCTTGCATGTGTTATTGTCAATATCAGATTTGTACTGGGGAAAAGAAAATCAGACAATAAAAACAATGAAGCAACGGCCTCTTAAATTAAACTAAGCACCTACAAAGAGGCAGAGACTTTATTCTAATCCTTGTCACTGTTTGCTGTGGGTGTGATGTTATTTAGTAAGTTGCATGTGACATTTTTGCTTCATCAACATTTTCTTTTATTATAACATGCAAAAACAAACTTCCTGTCATCACTCCCAGCTTCAAACCATTTTAAATATGTTTTCCGTTTCCCAGAGATGTCCAATTACCTGTGATAATAGCCTTTTGATACATCCATTGTATCCCACTTATTAGCAAAAGTACAAACAAAACAGCATAAATGACAGTGGCAGGGATCCACTTGCCTCTGAAGCTAAATGACAACCTGTTGCACAGTTGAAAGCTACAAAAGCTACTAAGTGGAACTTTGAGTGTAACTTTTTTTGTTACATAAAATGAATAAATGCTGAAATGATGAAATTAAGTTAATAAAAGGAGTAAGAAAATATACCTTTTTCGCCTTTTGCCAAGAGTTAGATATGAGAATAATCTACAGTATACCACGCACATGTTGGTACGGCAACCGATAGCTGAACACATTGAACATTTGAAATAAATAAAAAATAAGCACCACTTTTTTAATCGTGGTGGCACACTGTATTCATGTATTTATAAATTAAATTATTTGGTGTTCTCAATTTTAGTAAATTGAGAACACCAAGTTAATGATATATATATAGGCATCAATTTAAAGAATAGTTACAGTTTCTTATCTCAGTTTTAAATGATGATGCTTGTAGCCACAGTATAGAAGTGTATTCATTTCATTCAGCCATGTGCTCTGGAGGGCCGTGCCCGGATTAAATACTTTTTCTCGCATTAATACACTACTTCTAAAATTGCATGTGCCAATCTCTCACTTGGCTCCATTTAAGGTTAGGTGAGTCACTGCACCTGATCCTACCGGTCTCAACCATTCTGTGTTCTGCACAAAATAAGAGAAATGCATGTTTTTTCTCCCATAGATAGAGCTGAGGGTGATTTTAAAGTTGTTTGTTATCTCTGCCACATATACAATTTGTCACAATTAGAAATAGAATCAATCAAATAGAAATGGCCTTTCCATTTGGACGCTATGACTCATCACTGATGAGCAGCAGCCATCTCCTCGGGGATCCTACTGCTTCAATTCACTACAGACATAGCTAACCCCAGGGGGGCTCCGTATGTTTGCATGAGAGATCTGCACAGAAATAGCATGGCATTGCTGTGAAACAGGATTTGCGTTCTCACAATTTCAGCTATATTTGTTGAAAATTATTTCTTTCTCCACATGGCTTGTTGTAACTGTACCCTTTGAAAATCAGCAACATTTCCAACAGTAACGAATCCACAATAGACACACAAAAGAGAGGGTCCTCTGCGCTTCTGCAATCCACAACAATCCGGTGCATCCAGGGCAGGACAAAACAGTGTAGAGAAAAGTTTTTACATGTAACCTTACATCGAAACGTAAGTCACTGTTATGTACCTCAATAAATATAAAAAATCTATAAAGTAAGAAGACATCTGTGTTGCACCGGCGATTCTTTTTTTTCTGTGCTCTAAATGATGTTGGGTGATGTCACTTCTTGTTGACGTTCGAAGTATTGTCAAATAAAACGCAGACTAGCTCGCCCCTCCCTCCTCCTCATCCTGTCCCCTCCCCCTCCCTTCCGTGCACTAACCCCCCAACCCCAACCCCCACCCCCAAATCCTTCTTGTCGGTTATTGGCTGGAACCAGAGGTGTATAAAGTACTAGAGACCCATACTTGAGTAAAAGTACAAGTACTCTATCAAAAAAGTGACTTGAGTAGAAGTTGAAGTGCTCTTTAAGCACCCCACTTAAGTGGAGTGCATTTTAAAATGTACTACTCAAGTACTAAAAGTAAAAGTACAAGTATTGTGTTGTGTAGTTATTAAAGAAAGCAGTCAAATTTTGAATATCATATTGTTGGTTCAACGTTTTACTTGGTAGTAAGATGGTGCATTACAGGCAGTCACAAGCTGTACATTGATGGGTATAAAGGAAGTTTCTGAAATAAACCCCCAAAAAAGGTACATTAATGTCACAGCTGTTCTTTATATTATATATTATTATATTATATAACTACTATTATCTAACAGTGGGCTATTAATCACTTATTAACAAATACTGAAATAAAATGTACAATTATCACACTTTGCAAGTAAAATGAACATCCTCTCCAGCACAGTAACAATTAAAGCCCCAAAAAACGTATCACACACTAGCTAGTGATGTAGTGGAAAGTTAGTAAGCTAGCAACATACAGATAAACTAGCAGCTTCACATCACAGGGTGAAACGGTTAACATTCAGTACTCATTGCAGACTGAAACAACTCAGAAATAGCTTCATCTGCTGCAACAATAGCTAAATAGAAAGAGTACAAACTTACATCGTCTCTGACTTCTGAACAGGCGACCGCCATAATGAAAAGAAACGCGAGGCAATCTCGGGATTTCTTACGTAACGATTACAACATGTAATTATCGTACATAACTAATGTAGCCGTAACTACACACACTGTAACCTACACAGTCTCCGTAGCGTGAGGAATTCACAACAGTAACAAGTAACGATGCAGCACATAAAAAATGTATCGGAGTAAAAGTATTAAACTCATCGAAAATATGTATTCAAGTAAAAGTGGAAGTAGGAGAAAAAAATAATACTCCAATAGAGTACAGATACAGCCTTTTAGTACTTAAGTAGAGTAGTGAAGTAGTTCTACTTCGTTACTATACAGCTCTGGCTGGAACACTGTTTACGTTTCGTGGTGCAGATTGGCGCAGTTTGTTTTTATTGCCGTTTGTGGAGCCTGGGCTGTCTACAGAGGCCGCGTTTTTTTACAGTGTGTTCAGGGGACAGGCAGCTAGCGGATAGTGAGGAGATGTTTGCTGTATGTGACAAAAAATATTGTAAAAAAGCCCAGTGAATACATTTATTTCAAGATGACCACAAGTTACAATGTACAGAGCATATACATATCTTTATAACAGAAGCTTGTTATGTTAGTGTATTGTCATTTGTGTACTTATTTTATGAAGCTTCCTCTCTTCAAGGACATTATTTTTGGCCTTTGTGTTTTATACAGAAGCATGTTACAATTTGTGTCAAAAGTCAAAATGACACACAGACCGTCAGACGCTGAATTAATTGAACTAAATAAAACAGCTTCCCCACCCTGTACTCTCCTCATGTGATGCTCTCAGGGCTGGACTGCTTTGGATCTCTCTCTGCATCGTTGTCTGCTGTTAAAAAGCTGCTTCTTGTTGATGTCAACTCTGCTTTGCTGTGGTTATCATCACTGCTCAACATGAACCTCTCCTGGCTGGCAGGGCTCACCTCTCTTTTCAGTGGCAAAGAGTTGGTAGCACAAGTAAAAGATGCAGTTAAAACCGTGATGTTGTCCAGTTCGGACTTCGTGGTGGCATTGTAGTAAAACCTCCGGAGCTCCTTACGGAAGTGAATGGTGAACAGGCCGTAGATGACTGGGTCCAGGCAGGCGTTGACGAGCCCAAAGATGAACAGGATGTGGGTCAGTGAGTGGGAGACCTTACCCTCAAGGTCCTCAGGGAAGAACCAGTACCAGAGGCCCAGCAGGTAGTATGGAGTCCAGCAGATAATGAAAGATGAGACAATCACAATACTCATTTTTAGAGTTCTCATCCGGGCTCTGGGGATGTTATTCTTCGAACACCGCAAATGCACTTCATTGGAGGGCACTGGGAGCAGAAAAGATGACACATTATAAAAGGCTTAAATGCAAGCAAACAATAATATTCTGTTTAAAATATGCAAAATGTAGTGCTAGTATTTCCTTTTGCATTCACATTTTGTGTAAAAGATAATCAATCATAAACCTTACAATTAGGAGTGGTTCACTTTTAGATTGATGTGGTAGAGAAAAGATAGTGACTTTTGTGACCAGATGATAACAGCTGTTATAAAGTGTAAGTACAACACATTAATTGCTTTGTAATGCACTTTAAAAGGCTGGATCTCACTTATAATGCAGATAGTTTGAGTCTTATTGCGCCAAGTTATAAGGTTTCGGTCTCTGAGATTTCTGACTTAACTGTCTACAGGCACACTAGCGATGCATCGCGCTAAATTCTAACATGCTTTCAATGACAACATGTGAATGTTTAGTAGGTATAATATTTACTATGTCCACCATTAGTGTGTTAGCATGCTAACAGTGGCTAATTAGCAATAAACAAAGTAAAGCTGAGGCTGACAGGAATGTCATTAGTTTTTCAAGTACTTAGTCAGGAATCGAGTATAAGTTAAGGGATCAACAATGTTATTAAAAATGTATTAATAGATATCTGCACCAAATTTAATGTAATTTCATCCGATTGTTGTCAAGACGTGTCACTAAAAACCCAAAAATGTAAACCTCATAGTGGCGCTAAAGAAAAAGTCTGGGGATCATCTTCTGGGGATCATGAATTTCACTGCAATCAGACCGTTGTTTAGATATTTCAGTCTGGAAAGTGGTGGACCGACTGATCAACAGACATTGCCATCTAGAGCATGAAACATCTTTTACAAAACCATTGTCCCCGTTACTCTGAATAATCTGCAGAATACACTATTCACATCAAAGGGCTATTTCCTCAGTAGATTTATTTAATGAAAACTGCACAGTGTGGTCTATGGATTATCCAGAGTAACCAGGATTGGGAAGAACTGTTGTTGATTCTTTATTTTATTTTTTATGGAATTTTGTAATGCTGCTCACAGTAAAATAATGAATGAGATTCCAGTCACTTCCACTTAAGCAGCCACAGCTCTGTGTGGGTTGAGGAGCAATCGTAGCCCGGCTTTTATAAATGTGCTTCTACTATTAAAAGGGTCAAACAAACTACAGCAGCAATTATGTTATATAAGAGCTAATCGCTGAAGTAAACTGATCCACAACGATTCAGAATCCTTTTGAACTCACAGTTGTCCTTTTTCAGTCGTTTGGAGATCTCACAGAAGATCCTGGTGTAGCAGGTGATCATGATGACCAGAGGCAGCAGGAACAGGCAGGAAAAAGTGAACATGTTGTAGGCCGTTTCATGCCAGTGAGTGACGAAACTTCCACGTGTGGCACACTGAGTGAAGTCCTCGGGGTGAATGATGGTCACATTGTGAAAAAGGAACATCTGAGGAAGGAAAGGAACAATAATTAGAAAGGCATGGAGACACCATTCATAGCTACTCCCATGTGTTTGGTGGCCATATCATCATTCACTGGTAACTTTCCATGTCCTGGTTGCCCTGCTGTCACCCATAGAGGCTGTCACAGGACATGAAATATTGTAAGTAGTTTTATATAAAACACATTTTCCCACATACCTAGTGCTATTTAGATATGCAGATAGTTTTGTTTTATGTTGCCCAGATTTTGCGATATCTGTTACTGAGAATGGTTAGGTTTGTTCAGGTGTAGGCCTGTGTGTTGGCTGCACTAGACAAAATATGAACAAAACTGTATCTCAATCAATAATTGATCAATAAATGTCAGTCTACAGAATCCAGCCTAATGGTAAATGAGCAACGGATGGCTCAGGGGGAATAAACTACTGGCCATATTCATTGTCGTGATGGAAACAGTTACTGAAAATCTTTATGGATAACAAACCATGGAGGCATATGCTACATCAGGCAGCGGCCATACAATACAATACAACACCTGTTCACAGGATAAATTAATTGTTAGATTTAGTCTCTTCATGCAATTTGATCACAATAAGAAATACTCTTTAATGTTCAGATGGGCCTGTATGTTCACAGGACACCCTGTTCTGCAGGCTGAGGCCAGACACAACAAATCAGCTGGCTTCACATTTCTTTGTGTGAATGGCCCCTTAATATTGTTCACATTGATCTTCGCATGCATAACCTTCCTGCTGATGGGATCATTTATTTCAGACTGATGTTGGGAAGGTGACTGGCAGCCACACATTTCATACTTTTCATGAGCAGTTTTAGAAAAGGATTATTACTGATTATTATTATTAACAGATTGTAAATCACTGCATATAAAATATTCATGTCAACAATTTAAACCAAAGTAAGAATTATATCAGAGTATAGAAAGTGGCCATGTTCCTTTGTGCATTCAAAACCAGCCACTTTTTGGACAGGACATGTTTAGTGAAAACTTGCTAATTGCCTAATCCAATGAAAACCGTATAAATGAACACCTGACCTTACCTGAGGGACTGACAGCATGACACTCATGCCCCACGCCACAGTCAGCATGACTCTGTTCCTCTTTCTGGCTTTACTGATAGCCAGAGGGTTGAGGATGGCTGACTGCCTATCCAGACTGATCACCACGGTGACAAAGGCGCAGGAGTACATTGCCTGCAGCTTAAGAAACATCAGTAGCCTGCAGGCAAAGTCCCCAGCGAGCCACTGGACTGTAATGTTCCACACGGCATCCACAGGCATCACAATGAAGGTCACCAGCAGATCAGCCACCGTCAGGTTGATTATCAGCACCCTGACGTGGGATTTGCGTTTCCCATCTCTGTGTGCCGCCCAAAGCACAGCAAGGTTGCAAAAGGCAGATATGCCACATAGAATGCAGGTAATAATCACTCGGATTTTGGCTGCTGTGGTGAATGTGGGCAGCTGCAGGGCATCATCCCCTACTGTCCAGTTGGAAAAGGGCGAGGAGTTGTTGCAGCTAGCGTTCAGTTGGTGGTCTGTTGTCAGGTGATACTTGGTTGCTGCAGAGTCACACAGAGTGGCGTTCATTTTCTGAGGCTTGCAGAGAAAGCAATATTCTACTCATCCATTGTGAAGATCAGTGCTGATAACAAGAGTAAAGCAAAAAGAGGCAATCAGGTTCAAGATGGATGTATCACAGGCGATGAAGTAGGCGCCGGTCATCCAAACACATCTGTGTTACAAAAGAAACACAAACATTCCCTGAATGAGTAATACATGTCTCTAATACAGCTCATCAAGAGGAAGTAATATGCATATATGGAAGTGTGTTTCGCATTTCAAATCAGTGAGGTGGAAAGCTCACACACTGTGAGGAACATGGAAATTATGAATACAGTCCATTTAGCTAATATTACATGGCATAAACTCATTCACAAGTCCATGTTTTCCTAGAGTGCATCTAATCATGATAATATGCAACAACAATTTACAAATGTCAATCTGCTGTTCAGAATTCCTCGTTTTCATAACAACATGAGAACAAGGAAGATAAAAAACTTTTTTCGGATTTATTAATGATGTAATTCATAGTATAATTATATCATAACAACAATATTCGTTTTTCAGTCAACAACAATTTCAAAAATAAAAACACAGAGATCACCTATGACAGATCTTTCTTGTGAGCCCTTTTTTTATCACAGCATCATGACTGTGATGTCCCACCTAGGTCAGGTTTGCCTTGATTGTTTACAGCTATGTGACTCACAAATTCACATAAAAGAGGAGCTGTAATCATACACAAGGAATGACATGTTTGTATAAGAGACATAACAGCATGTAAATAATATTCATGTAAATATATTAAATGTGATGCACAGCACTGATCATTTAAGCACAATTACGCACACGCGCTGCATGCACACGCGCATATCACTCATCCAGCCTCTCTCTTCTCTTTGAATTTTCCTATTTTGATCGAGGTGAAAACAAGCAGAGATGAATTTAAATAATTTGACCAAACCTTTAACATTTTCTGTTCATAGTCTATCCCAAAATATTCTGTAAAAAAGATAACCGCACTCATAGACATTCAAATGTCACGCATATGTGGTTAACTTATGTCAGACAGAGTGCACCTAACATGACTTCTTAAAGCTATCATACTGAATATCCCCACAATATAAAACTGTTAAACTGCTCCACAGATGCCATTGTGTATGTAGGATGTTCTCATTTTATCCACACAGAGAGGACTTATTTGATATACAAGCAAATCAATCCAATAAAAACAAGTGACCTAAAGACATTTCAATTAAGGTGTGTGGATATTGCGCACATGCTTTCCTATTCCCACATTTGACACTAAGTGCACGTGTAGCCTAAAACCACATTAAAAAACAAACTATGTGTATCTACAGTATCAGTATATCTGTGCAATCTCAAAGTACAGGAAAAAAGCAAACTTACGTCCATGTGCAGGGGAAAGAGGACTGTGGGTTCAGTGTTTTGCGCACTTCTGCGACCCCAAGTATTTAAGAACCACCGCAGGTCGGAAGCTTCGTCGCTATTAATGCCTGTTGGTTTTCCATATGTAGGCTACTGTAAGTATTGCAAGGCAGTACGTTCACCGACACACTACAGCTGTTCAGTTCCTCTGCTATCCAGTGCGTCCAGTGCGTTTCCAGCCGCTCCACCTTTATCCATGTGCCAAGAGCCGTGCAACAAAAAAAACGGGGCGTGGCCTGATCTCAACTCCATATTCACTGATATGGCCATGCCATTTGTTAGGGTGAAAAAAGTGTGAGTGTGTGAGGGCTAATCAACTATGATTGATGATCACCACAATGCAAAAAAAACACCAATCTGTTTTTTTTTTTTTTTTTCATAAATGTCAGGAAGACATACATTGTGAGAGACCATAATGGAAACTATTAATTATAAAATCACAGTTTGGAGTGTGCCAGTGCTGCTGTGAAATCCTCCAGATACACTATTACATAAGACATGATTCATGAGAGAGGACACAGGCAGATGAGACTCTGCTGATTGGAAAACGATATTATCTTTGACCATGCCTGCAAACAAACAACCTAACCCTGTCAGCTGAATCTGAAGTTGATAGATAATGAATTAAGTAATGAATAAGTGACAAACAAATTTCACACAAATGATACATTTCTGAATTCCTGAAGATGTCTACTTTCTTTATGTGAAGGAATGAAGTGTGTATGATGATTTAACAAAGCATGACTCACCATTTTGTTGTAGTTGACACCCAGTAATTTGGGGATACACTTTTCACACATGCTTCATCAGGCCCTTGCTTTCAGCAAGCGTCTCGCGAGCGTGGCGTTTCTGTTGCGTCTCAGAAGCGTGTCAGCTGCGTGGATTTTTCTGTCTTAAGCGTGTCTGACGCGGCGCTCCTGCTGCTGCTAGCCTTGTCTGTATACATGTATGTTTCCCATTGATTTACTGCACTCAAGCAGTAGTATACTTCATGTTAAACATAATACTGATTTGATTACAGCAAAGACAACGTCGGCAGTGTTGACAACAAAATAGGCTCCAGTCTTGACATTTAAAAATCAATACATTTTTTTTTTTATTTTACATTTATATCTGCATTTATGTCAAAACCTAGAGACTTCCAAACATCAATATGTCATTTATTAATATGCATTCGTGAAAAATAGGCGTCGTCATCCACATGAAGACGCGTTTGGATGCAAACGCACTTTTTTTTGCATCATTTTGGCCGATTGTCCACACGAATCCTGTAAACGCACTGCCCGTAAACGCACTTTTTGGAAACCTGGTCCCAGGGTGAATAAAAAAAAACGGCTCACGTTTGGCTTCGTATGGACGCCGAAACCTCATATGTGCATATCGATGATGTCATCCCCACACACCTCAGCCTCACAGCTGACTGCCTTCAACCTAGCTGACCACACTAGCAGGGACATAATGCTGTTTATTAAGTGGAAGTAGACAACTTATCAACGTGGTGCTACATACTGTGGCTTATTCTTGTCGTAGCTGAAAAGCAGCCGGGATGGCTAATACACCACTGACTGATCACTGTCATAAAATGCTTAGTGGTTACCATTTTAGGCAGGGTATCTTGTTTACACCTAAAACAAGTTGTCAACAGTAAAGTAGGAATTAACTCAAAGCAGAAAAATATGTAAGTTCTACATGGATCAGACATCTTTTCCCTCTGAAAGCCATCCATTTTGCCTAATAAAAAGGTTACAGAGATTTTAGTGGGCTCTGTTTCCATGGTAATGTTTCACTGAAAGTTTAACCCAGGTCAAGCAAAGAAAGTGGGGTGACAGGGATTAATTAAAGTAGTCTCTCAACATCTTACAACACATTCCTTCTTATACATTCCAATTTAAAAACTGTAAAAATACAAACGGGAAAGAGTGAGGGCCACCATCGGGGCATAATTACAAAGTAAAAGGTCTATTACATAGTGCTATGGGAGAAATTAAAATAAAGTGAGGGCACATTTATGGCAACAGCAAGGGTGATAAAATAGCTGTCACCTCTGTCTTTTATTATTGTTTGATGAATTCCTTTAAATGATCCATGTCAGATTTAATTTATTTTCTTTGCAAGCGTATGTCATCTCGATCTCGATTTCAGCTTCATGTATACCACATGTAAAGAAAATGAGCTGAGTGTTGGCAGTAGTGTGGATTTTCTGGTTTTTTTGCACACAAAAGCAAGATCATTTTTTTATCCAAATTTCATCCAAAAGGCCAGTGCTGAATTGTGATCTCATTTGGACTGTAATTGGTTATTTCCCCTGAGGCTGGGTGGTCTGCACGTTTTTTTTTGTTTTTTTTTTGCATATTATGTCTGCATTCATACAGAACATTCCACTTATTCATATTATATATTAGCCAACATTTGGTCCAATCAGTTATAGTTTTGTAGTGCCCCTCAAGGACCTGTCACTGTTCTTTTGAAAGAGCTGAAATGGAACAATGATATCATATACTTCTGTAAAAATGTTGTCAAATTGCAATCAGTGGCATCTGAGACAGACATACTATTATTGTAAGGGACAATGATCCACATTTTCTTAATGGAAAAAATGGTTTGTCTCTGATTGCTATTAAATGCAATAGTAATTAATGTAAAATATGATTTACATGTGCTGTTGTAAGCACTTAAGAAATTAAGATAAGAGATTAGGAGACATAATAAACCTACCGTGTGGTGTTCAACTCACGGCCAGGAAGGAAGGGAACACGCTGACCCAAAACATCTTGTTATTTGTCACCCTAGTCTTCCGGCTTCATTCATCACAGGCCCTTGAAGGGAAGTTGTGTCACACAATTCAATACACTTAATTCACACTCACTTGTGCTTTTTCACACACACACACACACACACACACACACACACACACACACACACACACACACACACACACACACACACACACACACACACACACACACACACACACACACACACACACACACGCCACAATTAAATTGTACACAATCAAAACACAGCGTTTAAATTTGAACCTTGGAGTTGTGAATAATGTTCTTTCTTCATGTCCAGCCAAGCCAAACATATGCACTGTTACCTCCTTGCAACTCTTTTTTATTCCTTTTACCAGATGCTAATGTAAAATCCCTCACAGAAGACCAGTTGTGCTCTTATGTGATCATTCTAAATTTAGCAGCTCATTTACAGTCTTTCATGATGTAATATGTATATGACATAGAGATGGGACAATATAATATATACCCTTTTTCAGTTTAATGTGACTGAAATGGGACATATTTACAAAACCTACAGGCTTTGCAAAACGCATGCGCGCTATCCTAGTGACAAGCAGATATAAATGGAAACTGTTTAGTCCAACTCTGCATCTACATTTCTAGGTGTATTTAGTTTTTCTTTAGATATAACATCGTCTTTTTTGACAGCTACTACAGCAGCCCCTTGTATCAGGTTGTAAGTTGCCAGGTTGCAGTTATTTTCTCAGTTATTTTCTCAGTTTGTCACAAGGGCGAATATACAGTATAGCCTTGACAGTTTAAGTGAGACAGCATATTGAAAGCAAAAATCCCAAGCCATAGCAGCAGCAGCCGGGTACTCGGGTCAGGGTCACACATGGGGAGTCAACTGCTGTGTTTATGTCAAGTTTCGTGCTGTAGAGCTTCAGGGGTGATTTAGAAAGTCTCTATCTATGCTTGAAAATCCATCATTATATGTTTAGCCTCACATATGTTTAGCTTCTCAGTCCCGTAGCCATGGAAAATTGAAAAAGACAAAGAAAATCTAAATTACTGCTGCCTATTGATGTTTGAACGCCACATTAAATAATTTTTGTGTGCTGTACACATAGCCACATTCTTGTTGGCATGGTTGAGGTTCGCTAAAAAGTGTTAAAATGCATGTTCGGTAGTACTGGAACAATTAAATAAATATAAATAAATCTGTAATTCTATCTAGAATAACATATACTATGAAATAACACCATAAGATCATAATATAAAATAAGCTAAAAATATAAGTAAAAGTTAATTTATAAAATATATAAATGTGTATGAGATTTATATATGAACAAGAGCTAACCCCATAAGTGCACAAGTTGCGTTATAGCATCAGGGTTTCTTATTGCCACAGTAGTATTACATAGGCAGCGTAATTTGTATTGCACATTACCATCCTGATTATTGTTACATGCTATTTCCAGAGTTCAGTAGTGTTATGGAAGTTGGGAAAAAGCTATTATTCAGTTACTGCGTAATCTGTAGTGCCTGCCTGATGGGAGGAGCTCAAACAGTCCATGACCAGGATGAGTAGTGTCCTTGATGATGTCCTTGATGATGTCCTTGATGATGTTGTCCTTGATGATGTTGTTCTTAGCCCTTCTCAGTGAGAAGGGCTAAAAACATTTTCACACAGCGAGTCTTGTTGAGGTATTCAAGTGATGGCAAATCAATGTCAAAGACAATGTCCTGTGCTGTTTTTACGAGATGCTGCAGGGCTTTTTTGGCAGCTTTGGTGCAGATACTGTACCAGGCTGTCATGCTGTTTGTCAGGTTCAAACATGTATAAAGTACTAGAGACCCAGACGTGAGTAAAAGTACAAGTGCTCTATCAAAAAAGTGACTTGATTAGAAGTTGAAGTGCTCTTTAAGCACCACATTTAAGTGGAAGTATTCAAGTATTCAACATTTTTTGTACTTAAGTATTGCAAGTAGTTTATTTTAAAATGTACTACTCAAGTACTGAAAATAAAAGTACAAGTATTGTGTTGTGCAGTTATTAAAGAAAGCAGTCAAAAGTTTGAATATCATATTGTTTATATTATTTCAAATGTTTAGCCTAAAGGAGGCAGAGTAGGCACTTCATTCTATATGAATTGTCTTTCACGCCAACAAATGAAAACATGGACTCTAAGTAGGGCCAGGGGTGGTCTCCTTCCTCACACTCACAGCCATGATCACTCAGAGTTGAAGGTGTTGAAGGTGGTGTTTTTGGTTCTTCATAACAGACACAACAATCTGTTCCTGTTGAGTAGAAGGGAGGTTTAAATAACCTGAAACGAGCAGCAGGTAAATCAGCCATCTTTGGGAAGATTGGTTTCGCTCTCTACTTCTGACATGAACAGTTGCGCTGATGTCGGTGTACTGCCTCTCGTCCTTTCAAGATCCAAAACCTTCGACGTATTTCAGCAAAGAGTCTTTCTGATCGAGTGTGATGCAATATTCCATCATAATACTGAATGATCAATTTTGTCACATTGTGAGTGGGATCAAGTACAATTGGATGGATTGACTGATTCCAGTTGATTGTTTTGACGTAATCAACCTCCAACATGAATTAGTCCAGTGGTGCTGCACAGCTCTGGGGATAAACATAGTAAGTTACTATGTGGTGGAAGTTGTTATGGGCTTGGAGGCAAGCTAGGTCCTCACCAAAACTGTACATCTGTGCTTGTCGGAGGATTTCCTGTTCTGCTTTCAGGTAGTCAGTTGCAGAAGGATTTCCACTAGTCAGATTGGCGAGAGATTTGGCAGTGACATCCAGAAGCTCTTGGTTAGTCTTGAACATTAGCATTAACATTAATGTTTGGAACATTATCAACGGTGTTGATGATACCACAGAAGTAAGACTTTTTCAACTTTGCCTGATCATTAGATTCATCAGGTTCAGCAGATTGAAGTTTGGGCCAAGTATCTGGAGGTCCACTGAGGTCCAATGGTGGGCCATTGTTCCATCTGTTTGGACAGAGACTATCCGACAAAGATTTGCCTCTTGTAACATTGTCTGCAGGGTTATTGGCTGAGTCAACATATCTCCAGTCCTGATTGCTTATGAGATTTTGAATCTCCGATACACTTGCTCCTACAAATACTTTGAAGCAGCAAGACTCTGCTTGAAGCCAATAGAGTACAGTGGTAGAATCAGTCCAAAGTGTTGTATCTCCTATTGGTATGGTCAGTTCGTTTCTGATAAGGTCACAGAGGTGTGCACTGGTTAGTGCAGCACATAGCTCCAATCATGGTACTGATAACTGCTGCTTTGGGGAAACACGTGAACGGGCTAATATTAAACTCAGCTCCACTTGGCCTTTGTCATCTTCTGATCTTAAGTATGCAACAGCACCATAGGCATGTTCAGAGGCATCACAAAGATATGGATATCTTGTACTATGGGGGAAGCATCTATCTCTATGGAAGTATAACAGCGAGGGATGGTGATTTAAGGAAGGTAGAAGAGTTCCTTTTCCCAGGATATCCACGCTATCGGCGCTACTCTGTATTGTCGCCCCAAAAAAATGAAAAGCAGCAGCTGATTGGACGAACGCGTCATGTGGGTCTGGTTCCGGATTTTGGATTTTTCAATGACGGCTTATTCAGAATACGATCTCATATTTTACGAAGATAGTTCACGGAAACGTGTTTCTGAAGACATTTTAAGCGAGAAATAGGCCATGCAGTGTTGTTGAATCTGTCTTCATTCCGGATCAACAAAGTTCAGATTTTGAGAGGCTACCCGCTCGCCATTTCCAGCTTAGTCCGGACTGCCCTGTGAGGTAGGTGAGGAAAGCAAGTGCCAAAATAAGA
Organism: Gymnocephalus cernua; assembly: GCA_023631565.1. Classification (NCBI taxonomy): domain Eukaryota; kingdom Metazoa; phylum Chordata; class Actinopteri; order Perciformes; family Percidae; genus Gymnocephalus; species Gymnocephalus cernua. The sequence continues at coordinate 9,203,270 of CM042426.1, read as the reverse complement.
TAAAAACGAATAGGGATCTTTAGTACAAAAACAAAACAAATGCTCATATGAGTACTGTGTGCAATGCTTTTTTATGTGTTTTTTTTAATCTTTTTTATTTAGTTTTTTTGTTTTTATTATCTTGTTTTTATTATTATATATATATATATATATATATATATATATATATATATATATATATATATATATATATATATATATATATATATATATAATCCCCTTGGCAGGTTTCACAATGCTCTCTTGGTTAAGGCCAATCTAAACAGGCTGCCTGTCCAGCTGATAAATAACCTTCCTTAATGTCCTCAAACTTTGTCTACCGAGAGCTTTCTTCTTACTAGGAGAGATCAGACCATTATAACTGTCTTTGTATCTTTGCAAATGTACTCCACATTTTGGTGTTTTGTATTTATTGACATTTAAAGCAATTAATAATTATGTTCCTGTGAAATTCGTTTCAGATGCCTTCCAGGATGCCAGATTTGCCAACAGCTAGTCCGGTAAGTGTCTGTTTGGTCTTTGTTCCCCTCATTCTTTGTTAATTGATGGAATTTTAGTCTGAGCGAAGTTTCAAGATTCCATACTAACTAGTTAACTTTACACCAGAAAAGGCAAATTCTTTTACAATTCCACTAAAAAAGAAAGATGTAACCTCGATGTCAGGATGCACATTCTTGCATAAGATAATTAAAGGTGTGAAAACAAAAGGCTTAGGTTGGTCATTAATTGTAATAATACATTAATGAGCCACATTGAAATTTGAGGTTGTTAAGATACGTTTTCAATTTTTTTGTATATGTAATATTGCTGGGAGAGATTTGGATTTTTCAGATTATTCAGAGTAATTATTATCATATGTCTCATATGCAGTTTACAGTGGTTAACATTAGCTACGTTGGTTTCGTTAAAAAAGGTCGTCTCTAGCAGACTTTTTAATGTTTTCAGTTAAGAACTATGTAAAATGGTCTTAAATATGCACTTGATAGCTATATACATGATCGTGTGGTAAAAGACCTGACAAAAAGTAATTTTTACCGTAATATAAATTCCCTGCTTTTAAATATCTTTTATATAGCTAGCCATTATAAATGTGCCATAAATGAAGCATGTGCTATTGTTTATATTCTGTTGTACCTGCTGTGCTCTGCCACATTGCTGCTAAGATGTATAGAATTGAATTAGTATTTTATTGTATCAATTAAAAGTGATTCTGTTTACCCTTAAGATGCTGCTGTGGACGGCTGGTGCGGCAGCATGTTGGCTTCACAGCCAGCTTGGCCACGAAGTACTCGGACGTGAAGCTGGGTGAAAACCCCAACCTGTCCATGCCCGAGCTGGAGGAGTGGTCGGTGGAAAAACACACAGAGGCGAGCCCCACTGACGCCTATGGTGTCATCAATTTCCAGGGAGGGTCTCACTCATACAGAGCCAAGGTAGGAGGGCATGTTGTTCATGTGAAAAGACTTTAATCACCTATACGTTTGTGTTAGTATGTCATTGTTAACAAACAAACTCAAAATAAAAAGGAAAAGGAAGAGATCATGTCTATCCCCAGTCTTTATTACTGGTTATGAGGGGTCTCACGATTCTCCCGGTCAAATACTCGGGAAAAATCCCACTAAAACAGCCTTCAATTTAACCCGGAGAAGAGGAGGGAGAAACGGCAGACCTCTATCCGCTCATGGAGCTCCTTCCTCGGGTTAAATGGAAGGGCGTCGTGGTGGGATTTTTCCCGAGTATTTGAACAGAGAAGTAGAGGGAGAAACGGCAGATTTCTATTCGCTTATGGATCCCCATTCCTCGGGTTAAATGGAAGGGTGTCGTGGTGGGATTTTTCCCGAGTATTTGACCGGAGACGAGGCGGGAGAAACGGCAGATTTCTATCCGCTTATGGAGCCCCATTCTCCGGTTTAAATGGAAGGGTGTCTTAGGCACACAAAAAAAAATCCATTAAAAAAAAACATCTCGAGAAAACAAAAAAAAAATCTTGAGAAAACAAACTTTGTTATATCGAGATAACAAATTAATAAGTCGTTATCACAAGATAACAGAGCATGAAAAAAAATCCATAAAAAAAACATCTCCAGAAAACAAAACAAAATCTTGAGAAAACAAACTTTGTTATATCGAGATAACAAATTAATAAGTCGTTATCACAAGATAACAGTGCATGGAAAAAAAAATCCCTACAAAAAAATAAATAAATCAATGGCCGTTCTCGGCTTCCATAAAATCCAATCGAATAGAGTGCTCCCTTCCTTCAAGAAAAGACTAACTGAAATTCCATGTTATGCTTTCTCTGTTACTTGCTAATGATGGCCATTGAACATAAATTTGTCAGAAATGTCCATGAAAATGTCTCTTATGCTCAGACGTGCCTCCCACAGGCTGGCACATAACTTTAATTTTGACTACACATGCATCAATGGACAAGGAAAATTAATTATTTTTTATATTATAATAATTATTTAATTATTAATATACAGTTTCACCAAAGGTGCATAAAATGACCATCAAATTACTCCAATCTCAGTTTACTAAAGTCTTCCTTTATGACATTTTGTGCTGGCTGTTAAGTGTTAATGGATAAATTAATTATCTTCCAGGAAAAAACAAAATATCTGACTATTTTATGTGTTAAACAGGTTATTTTGCCCTGGTATGAGAATTTCTGGATATCATTCATTAGCAATAAGATCTGGTCAACACAATACTGTATGTGCAGCAGATAATCTTGGTGTGTACTTGTGTGTGAATACCACTTAGGGCCATGTTAAATACATCAGGGTAATTCAGATGGTGTCAGAAAATCTGTCAGAACTTTTAAGATTTTTACAATCTAACATTTCTGAAAGTCATACATTACATTTTGTGATAAAACACAATCTTTATTATTCACATCTTAGTTAAAAAAAAAGGAAGTGCAGCCAATAAATCTCAACACAGATCAAGAAACAACCAAAACGTTGAGTGATTATTTGGCATCATTAATTCCTATATTAGACATTATGTATAGTATTGTTTGTTATCATTACATACCCTTTAGATAGCACTAAACTCCAAGGTGTAATCATTATGAAGTCAGTTTCTGAGCCCACTCTTCATCTTCCCAGCCCACCGAACTGCAACCCCTCCCTACCACGACTACTCCTCGATATCCTGTCCATAAATACTACGAACAGGATTGGTGACAAAGCGCAGCCCTGGCGGAGGCCAACCCTCACCTGGAACGTGTCCGACTTATTGCCGAGAACCCGGACACAGCTCTTGCTTTGGTCATACAGAGATTGGATGGCCCTGAGAAGGGACCCCCTCACCCCATACTCCCGCAGCACCTCCCACAAAGTCTCCCGGGGGACCCGGTCATATGCCTTCTCCAGATCCACAAAACACATGTAGACTGGATGGACATACTCCCAGGCTCCCTCCAGGATCCTTGCTAGAGTAAAGAGCTGATCCGTTGTTCCACGACCAGGACGGAATCCGCATTGTTCCTCTTCAACCTGAGGTTCGACTATCGGCCGAACCCTCCTTTCCAGCACCTTGGAGTAGACTTTACCAGGGAGGCTGAGAAGTGTGATACCCCTGTAATTGGTACACACCCTCTGGTCCCCCTTTTTGAACAGGGGAACCACCACCCCGGTCTGCCACTCCTTTGGCACTGTCCCAGACTTCCACGCAATGTTGAGTAGGCGTGTCAATCAAGACAGCCCCTCCACACCCAGAGCTTTCAGCATTTCTGGACGGATCTCATCAATCCCTGGGGCTTTGCCACTGTGGAGTTGTTTGATTACCTCAGTGACCTCCACCAGGGAAATTGACGACAATCCCCCGTCATCCTCCAGCTCTGCCTCTAACAAAGAGGGCGCATCAGCTGGATTTAGGAGTTCCTCAAAGTGCTCCTTCCACCGCCCTATTACCTCCTCAGTTGAGGTCAACAACGTCCCACCCTTACTGTACACAGCTTGGATGGTTCCCCGCTTCCCCCTTCTGAGGTGGCGGACGGTTTTCCAGAAGCGCCTTGGTGCCGACCGAAAGTCCTTCTCCATGTCTTCTGCGAACTTCTCCCACACCCGCTGCTTTGCCTCTTTCACGGCAGAGGCTGCAGTCCTTCGGGCCCTTCGGTACCTTGCAACTGCCTCCGGAGTCCTCTGGGATAACATATCCCGGAAAGACTCCTTCTTCAGTCGGACGGCTTCCCTGACCACCGGTGTCCACCACGATGTTCGAGGGTTACCGCCCCTTGAGGCACCTAAGACCCTAAGACCACAGCTCCCTGCCGCAGCTTCAGCAATGGAAACTTTGAACATTGTCCACTCAGGTTCAATGCCCCCAGCCTCCACAGGGATGCACGAAAAGCTCCGCCGGAGGTGTGAGTTGAAGGTCTGTCGGACAGGAGCTTCCTCCAGACGTTCCCAATTTACCCGCACCACCCGTTTGGGCTTACCAGGTCTGTCCAGAGTCTTCCCCCACCCCCTGACCCAACTCACCACCAGATGGTGATCAGTTGACAGCTCCACCCCTCTCTTCACCCAGTGTCCAATACATACGGCCTCAGATCAGATGACACGATTATAAAATCGATCATTGACCTTCGGCCTAAGGTGCTCTGGTACCAAGTACACTTATGAGCATCCCTATGTTCGAACATGGTGTTTGTTATAGACAATCCATGACTAACACAGAAGTCCAATAACAGACAACCACTCTGGTTTAGATCAGGGAGGCCGTTCCTCCCAATCACGCCTCTCCATGTGTCTCCGTCATTGCCCACATGTGCGTTGAAGTCCCCCAGCAGAACTATGGAGTCCCCCTCCGGAGCCCCATACAGGACTCCATTCAAGGTCTCCAAGAAGGCCGAATACTCTGAACTCTTGTTTGGTGCATATGCACAAACAACAGTCAGAGCTTTCCCCCCAACAACCCGCAGGCGTAGGGAGGCGACCCTCTCGTCCACCGGGGTAAACTCCAACGTTGCGGCGCTCAGCCGGAGACTTGTGAGTATCCCCACACCCGCCTGGCGCCTCACACCCTGGGCAACTCCGGAGAAGAAAAGAGTCCAACCCCTCTCCAGGAGTACGGTTCCAGAACCGAGACTGTGCGTAGAGGTAAGCCCCACCAGATCCAACTGGTAGCGCTCCACCTCACGCACAAGTTCCGGCTCCTTCCCCCACAGCGAGGTGACATTCCACGTCCCCAGAGCCAGCCTCTGCTGCCCGGGTCTGGTCCGTTGAGGCCCCTGACCTTCACCGCCACCCGTGTGGCAGCGCACCCGACCCCAGCGGTTCCTCCCACAGGTGGTGGGCGCATGGGCTAGAGAGATAGGTGCCACGTAGCTTTTTCGGGCTGTGCCCGGCCGGGCTCCGTGGCAGACCCGGCCACCAGAGCCCTCCCTCTGGGCCTGGCTCCAGACGGGGGTCCCGGTCTTCCTCCGGGCAGGGTCTCTTTATCCCTTCCTTGTTCTTCCATAGGTTTTTTTTTTTAACCATTCTTCGTCTGGCCCCTCACCTGAGACCACTTTGCCATGGGAGACCCTACCAGGAGCACAAAGCTCCAGACAACACAGCCCTCAGGTTCATAGGGACACCCAAACCTCTCCACCACGATAAGGTGATGGTTCCTGGAGAGGGAGAGAAAAACAAACCTAGATAAACCTAATACAACAACAAAAGTATCCTGCCATAAGGATTAAGATGCACTTTGGCCTAAAGGCTGACAAGTAGGTTAATGTTTTTAGCGACCCATTCAATGAGTTTATTAGCAGCGGAATATATCTATATCTGATTTAAAAAATGGATGTCTTGATGTATGAGAATAAGGCAAATGGAAATCATTGTTTTGCTTAGTTGAATGGAAGTCAATATCTGAATGAAAAAAATTAAATCTGGGAAAAAAATTGGCTGCAATGTATGTAAAAAAAACAAACATTTAGGCCTACCTTACATTTCCTGAATAAAGGTGGATCTCGTAGGTATGAAAATCATTCTCAAAAACCTTCATAACATATATTAGAACTATTATTATGTTACATTACTTTTACTTTACTTATGCTATTTCTTTGGTTGTTGGCTACTGTTAATATTGAATGTACTTTTACATTTTCAGTGTAATTGTAATGGCTTATTTTTACATTGCTACTTCGACTTTTTAATTATTTTAATCCATGAATGCTCAGTGCGTGTATACGCTATGCCTGTTGTTGAGAAGCTGTGAGGTGAAACAGAAACCAGTGGGTCAGCGTGTCATGTGTCACACGCCGATACAGGAAGTACCTGGCAGCTGCTGGCAAGCTAAGCAATAGCAATGAAGATACGAGTAACTTAGCGAATAAGAAGTGTCTCCGTGCCATACAGAATTCAATTAATGTGGATTCCACCGGACTCGGTAAACAACGAATGTTACCAAAATGGAAAGAGCTGTCAGAATCATCATTTTGTCGGTCATTTTCTTTGCATCGCAGGTAAGTTTATGGACGATAATAACACACTAAACAGGGTGTGCGTCGGCAAATGACGGGCCTTATAGCTGGATTTACCATCGAAAAACTCGCTAGCCGCGACTACTGTTATCTGTCTAAATCATATTCTTAGTATGTAGTCAACACACTGTGCTAATATGTGTACGAGAAGTACTGTCTTGTATAAAAAGAGACAAATGACTGCTGTCGACGAGCTAACGTTAGCTCTAACGTTTCTGTCAGTTAGCCTCAAATAGTGTGGTTCAAGCTAGAAAACTGAGTTGTTGTGCTGCATTAATGTTACATAATGGGGAATACGTTAATGTTGGTAACACTTTCCTAAACTGACGTTAACTTATACCAAACTCCTTGGTCGTTAAAATCTAATTTAGCTAATTTATACAGAACAGAAGTATGACTTGAGATTTGGCGGAGGGGAATTTCCCGACGTCCTCTATCGCCTCACCAACCAAGGAAACTTAAAAAGAAGGAAGAGTCATATATCCATTAGACTCTGCCCCTACTAGAGTTGGCCAAATCTGTTTCTCGTCGAAAAAGAGCAATAATAACTGCATACTTAGCTACGTTATTTAAAAAATTCACTCCAGAACTGGAAGAACATCTGGTTCTTACATTTAAAATGTCTGATTAAAAATAAGGTTAAAGAGGTGTCTCTTAAAATTATTAATCGATTTTATCCCTGCAATGTATTTCTACAAAGATACAAAAAGGACATTATTGTGGACTGCTCCTTTTGTAAACTGGCTCCTTAATATTTATGTCACCTGTTTTGGTACTGTCCTGCCTAATGTCAGCACATTTACTTACCAACATATTGAATCTGAAATTTCCCTGTCATATGAAACTGTATGTTTTGGGATCTTGTCTTATGCTTCCATTAAGACATAAATACTATGTCATTAATTTGATACTATTACTGTTGACCACACAAAAAGATTTGGTGTTGACTAATGTTTTTTTTTATCTAAATGTTCACATTTGTTTTCCTTGTTATTGGTCTCCAAATAAGATAAAGTAAGATAATCCTTTATTTATTCAAGTGTTGCTGCAGCTTAAGACATAAATGAGTGTATATATAGATAATTACAAAATAATACAAAATAAATTAAGACTAAAAAACAAGAGGTATATCAGTCAGTCTAATCTATATTACATTTCAGTAGGCATGGATTTGTTGATTTGCAAGTGAAGTTGTAGCATTTCAATGACTATATTTCAGTGTAGGGCCGGTCCAAACTATACATTAACATGTAGCCATGGAAATGATGAAATATAAATGTGTAATCCAGAAGTCTAAAAATGTTTTAAATTGATTACATTTTGCCCGGTATCAACCTAGATCAGTGGTTCCCAACCTTTGTGGTTGGCTTTATGGTTGGCTTGAGACCCTTAAATTGTAAGCAAAGTCTATTTGTGACACATCGTCACGCAATTCATTTTCTTCTTCACATATGATTTTAAATGATTTTTCAGCATACAAAACACCAAATACATGCCTACTGGGATGCAGCATGTGTTAGCTGGATGTCAAGCCAGCTGCAATTAATCTGCTGCTTTCTGTCAACTCCATTAGCCAGCATAGTATGTTAGTTTGATTCCTCGGTTTTGTCTTACAAGGCTGGGTTGGGTTAAGATCATTTTTTTCAACATCTTTAATTTGTGTGGAACTCAAAAGAATAACATTTCTTGCCCAACAGATAAACTGCCAAGAGGCGATCTTGCACATTTCAAATGAAAGTACAGATAGGGAGTACTGCATTGTCCACAATCACTCCTGGACCCCCCTGTCAGAAACCCTTGATGCTGCCGTAAGTTTTTCAAACCTTTTTAGGCACTATTCTGTTGTAACTGTTCATTATCTTATTACAACCTGGTTGCTGGTGATGGTTTACCACTCTGATTAATGTGGTAATCAGACGTATTTACAGTTATAAGAAGTAATGATGACATGACCTTAGGTGAAATATTACTTAGTTGTGTTTACTGTAACACCCATAACTGTGTGACTTCTCCTATGTTTTCTAAAGTAATGATGGAAAATGTATAGGAAACGTTCCGATTTCTAATTGTTAAATCACTTCTTGCCTTCACTTTTCCAGTTGCAGTATCCATTGGTGAATATGACCTCCACTGTGCTGTGTAATGCCTCTGGGGTCAGTCCAGATGTGGTAAAGGGCAAAGCGTTGGTAGTGATGAGGGGGGACTGTGATTTCAGCCAGAAAGCTCTGGTTGCTCAGAGCCTCGGAGCTAAAACTTTGCTCATTGCCAGCAGCATATCATTGGTAGGGTATTTACATCAATCTGTATATTGTCAGTGGACTAATCATGTTTATTTGTCTATACGTGATCATAATACTAATGTCAGAATGTTTGAATGTAACTTGTTAGATGCACATGCAGAAGTGATTCAGAAATAAGGAAGTGACATTCTAACCAACTGCGTTTATAAAAATCTCTTTTGTACTTCTTGGCTCTTCAGATCACTCCATCAGCCAATGACTCTGAATATGCAAAGATCCAAATTCCTCTTGCTCTCATGAGGTACAGGGACTTACTTGAAGCACAGCAGGTCAGACACTCTACTTTTTCGGCCTCTACTAAATTTGGTCTTGTTGCTACCACCCTTTCAATCAATCAGTTTGATGAAGAAGGTCAAGCTGGATGCAAAGTTTCTCATTAAATGTTTGTGTATGTCCTCAGGTGTTTGGTGAAGGGATGCAGGTGAAGCTTTACGCTCCACCTCACTCAAAGATTGATGCAAGCATTGCGGTGATGCTACTGATTGCCATTGTCACGGTCGCCTTGGGCGGCTACTGGAGCGGGGCATGTGAGAGGTGAGACATTGCAGCTTCACAAACGGAGCAGTATCTATACATTTTAATACATCAAACTAGAGCACATATTTAAAGAACATATAGTTGATTCATTGTTGGTACTAGTGCAGTGCCCGTTCAAAATGTGCCTGTTTGGAACAAGCTGACTGCTTGGCCTGTGGTATTGCTGCCTGCAGCTTTCTCCAGAACCATTGTACCCCGAACTAGCTTTCAGAACAAGCACCCAGAGCTCTTAATATGCAACTCAACTGTATGCTACTGACTTACTGTGTACTACATTGTACTATTACATTTACCTGACAGAGAAATGTTACTTGTTACGTTGCAGATTCAGATTTTACTCACAAAATATTACAATTAAAATGCAATACATTATTATTAATTTAACTATCCAGCATCAAGTTAAAGTTGAAAGCTACACCTTGAACAGACGTTAAGTAAATGTAACTACATTGTGCTGATATAATGCCTCTCTTTTCACTTTAACAAAACATTTAAATGCAGGACTACTGTGCAGTATTACTTATTTTAGTCCTAATAGTTAATAGTTTTACTTCAGAAAAAAAAGTTTTGAGTACTTCTACCACTGCCAATACCAACATTCCCAATTAGAGATATTATTCTAGAAAAGCATGTAACGTTAGCTTCTGGTAATGTATCGCCCATGTTTTGCCCTTGTGTGACGGAGCTATAGACGTACTTAACATCAGGTTCTTATGTGTATTATTTGCTTATTATTTGCTTATAAGTGAAAGTTAGTATGGAAAACTTACACGTCTTGCGGTGTTCCTGTATGACCTCCACGTGCTCGTTAACTCCAGGAAAGTGAAGAAAAGTTTGGTTGGTATATCCAGAAATATGCAACATTGGTAGCAGCAAAAAAATAAGAATGGGTACAGTCAATGAGCCCGCTACGGATGTAGCAACCCCGCCCTCACTGCTGTACAGAGCCTTGTACAAAAACGTGCTGCGTGTGACATCTTTTGCACATGCGGGTCCAAAAAAAATCAGTTTGATTCACATTTCATTAATATTTAATGTGTCGCCTGTCAAACCTGCACCAAAAACTGTGATACTGGGCCATTGGGTACCCAGAAATACACCTGCCAAGTGTGAAGTAGATCTGATGAACGGTTCTCGAGATTGAAAGACATACACACAGAGGGTCCTCAATTTTATAGTTAGATGTAGTGACAATGTAATTGAGTGACAGTGTGAGTGAATTATTAACTGACATGTTGAACCCATAGTAGATGGTATTGTCAACAATGCATACTTTCCCAAAGGTAATTTTATTGCAGTGCTATTATATGAGATTGCATTCAATTGCGCGGTCCACCCTCTGTGTATGAGTATTGGATGCTGCCTGGTCTTTTCTTTCCAAGAACCTCCAGTTTTTCTCAAGAATAGGCCTTAGATAAAAAAGAGATCTAATGTTTTTCTGTTTGTGGCAGAGACCGGTTAAATGGTGTTGGGGCAGGGGGAGGAGGGGGAGAGAGCAAAGCAGACAGCGGAGAGCTTTTCCTGTACTCGCCTCTCAAAGTGGTCTTCTTTGTCGCCCTGATGTGTGGGATGCTGGTACTCATGTACTTCTTCTACAATGTCCTTGGTGAGTGGGAACAAAATTGTGTACCCTGAAGGACTGATAATCTGGAGTTTTGTTGATATGATCTGTGTTCCTTTTTTCCCCAGTTTACGTCATTATTGTCATATTCTGCCTGGCGTCTGCCTCTGCACTGTTCAGCTGTCTAGATGCAGTGATGGAAAAACTTGGTTGTGTTACTGGGAGGTATGAGCATCACTCTTTCAAAAACACGTTATATACGCACACATTCCACTAGTGTTGGGCAAATATAAAAATAGATACTTGTGTGATATAAGACCTAAGATCACTTCACAAAATGTAATAACATATCAATAATACCTGACGAACAAGTCCGTATAAGTGAAAATTTATTTTTTCTTGTTACATTTTTCTCATCTAAATGAGACACATTGTGGTCACATTGGGAATATGTGAAACAGATCAGTGTGTTGTAACAAGTCTGTCTCTGAAATGAATCACACTTGTTTATTTGATTGTCTGTGTCTTTTCTAGCTTCTCTATCCGAAATTGCAACCTCTCAGTGAGGTCTCTCATACTGGCTGCTGTCTGCATTAGCATTGCGGTGGTCTGGGGAGTCTACAGGAATGAAGACAGGTACTGTGAGGGCACACGTGCACTCAAAACACACAACTATAACCCTTCTGTCGGTTTCACACATACGCTAAAGGTCCGGCGTAGGGTCCGTGTCTCCCCGTACCTACATACAGTACGTAGCCACGGCGTAAATTTAATGCAGAAGTAGAGCTGGGCAATATATCGATATTATATCGATATCGTGATATGAGACTAGATATCGTCTTAGATTTTGGATATCATAATATCGTAATATGACATAAGTGTCTTTTCCTGGTTTTAAAGGCTGCATTACAGTAAAGTGATGTACTTACCAGACTGTTGTAACTGTTATATTATTTGCCTTTACTTTTAGTCATTATATCCACATTACTGATGATTATTTATAAAAAATCTCATTGTGTAAATATTTTGTGAAAGCACCAATGGTCAACACCACAATATCGTTGCGGTATCGATATTGAGGTATTTGGTCAAAAATATCGTGATATTTGATTTTCTTCATATCGCCCAGCCCTACGCAGAAGCATAAATCATGCTTAAGACATGACTGCGCCACCGCTACGGGACTGTTTTGGTTGTGAAGCAGGAAATGCCTATTGGTTAAAATTATTCGATAAACACCCACATTGCAGCAGCAATTTGTTAAGGTATTACATCTTTATAGCCAATTCTGAACTCAATGGAAAATGTAATTTATAGGGCTTCTTAGAATTTTAAGCCTTGCTGTCACAATATCATAAACATGCCTTGTTTGTGTTACTTAAATGATCCCATTCAGACAGCTAGTCTGAGTTTATGAATGTAAAAAGTCAAATACATTAGAAGCCAAAGTCTCTTGGTAAATTATCAAACATATGGCTACAAAATCATGTATATTCATTCATTCATTCTTGTTGCTGTAGGCTTTTGTCATGATTTCTTTTAGTAGAATTGCCTTTAGCAGGGTATTTATTCTAATAACTTGTGTTACATGTGTAACTTTTTGCATTGTGTCCTTAGGTAGAGTGAGACTGCTCTTGTTAAAGGTAAAAACAACAAATGTTATGGTTAAAACACAAGGTAAAAGAGCTTTTTGTGTCCTTGTAGATGGATCTGGATCTTGCAGGACCTCCTTGGCATTGCTTTCTGCCTCAACTTCATGAAGACCATTTCACTGTCCAACTTCAAGGTACCTCTAAACAGCCCCTCTTAATTTAAGAATATATATTTATTATCCTCTGTCATTAGTATGTCACACACTGTCCCATTGTTGAAAATGTTGTCTTGGCATCACACTACACACAACATTTACCGTCATTGTCAATTAATGCAATCCTGATAGAGCAATGTAATGTTAAAATATATATATTTTTTCTCAGTTCTGGAATTAATCTGTGAATTTCTTTTCCCATAATGGCATAGATCTGTGTGATTCTGCTGAGCCTCCTGCTTGTGTATGACGTCTTCTTCGTTTTCATCACTCCTTTCTTCACCAAGGTATGAGTACATTTTTTTGTTTTGTTTGATTTTCTCAGGGCTTTTTACATACTTAACTGCTACTGATATCACATTTTTTCTGCCATTCCTCAGTATTTCCTGCTTTTATACTCAAACCTGTGTTGCTCCAACGTGTATTGGCATCCAGTTAACATATTTCACTAAAGCACAAAAGCTTAATTTAAGTGAAGAGATGCTTTGCAAAGGGAACCGTACACTCAACTACATACAGACACCTAATATTGATTAGAAGATGTTTTGCAGCTCTGGTGTTTCAGAGTGATGTATGGAGGGGAGCCCAATATAAATTCTTGGCATCTCTTTCTCTGTCAACAGAATGGAGTTAGCATCATGGTGCAGGTTGCCCTGGGCCCCGATGCATCAGGAGAGAAGGTAAGTCTCCCTCCATTGCTTCCTACCTTGAAGGGGAACTCCACTAAAAACCATTCTAGGCATTTTCTAAATATTTGCTATAAAATTAAATTCCACATTCATTCTTCATTCATGCACGAAAAAAAATAGAAAGCCTTTTTTTATACAGCAGTTGTAATATCTACAGTTATGACAAAAATATATGAATGTTTTATGTTTAAGTAACATCACAGTTAAAACATTTTCTGAAAACCAACTCAGGCACTTTATTATGTCCTAGGATTGCTTTCAAGTGCTTATGGCCCAAAATAGTTTACTCCTGATGTGTGTACATTGTTTTTCTTTTGAGCTGCTGTAGCACAGGAATTTCCCCAGTGCGGGATTAATAAGGTCTATCTTATCTTATCTTTATTGGCAGACTGAAGAATAAAAACTTTGTTCTATAAATAAATAACTCTGTGGAGTAACATTCTGTTCAAGAAGAGCAGTTTTTGATCATAGGAGTGCAGGAGTTTTAGTTCACCTAAGTCCTGGACAACAAGCTGAAAGCTAAGCCTGGTGGAATTCCCCTTCAACTTTGTACTGGCTTTATTAACATCCTGGCTGATCTGCACTGCTTGTTGTTGATGCCCTAAGAGGCAAGATGGACTGATTGACTAACTGTGCGTTGGGGTTGGGTGGGCTCTGTCGTAGACGCAAGGTAACATGGTGGAGGTCCCGGCTGAACCCCAGGCTCCCTCTGAGAAAGTAAGGCTTGACTTGTTAACCACCCACTCCTTTTCCTAAAGCTACATCCTGAGGTGGGTGGGAGGGGATTGTGGTTGTAGATGTTTGAGCTCAGATTTGCTTTTATAGAGGCTATTGAGCTGTGTGATACAAATATGATGAGGAAAGTTTTGTATTGGGCCTTTCTTTTGTTTTATATGTTCTATGTAGACACACATGGACGGTCCAGATGCATCTAAACTAATAGTTACAGTAGGAGATAATTAAAAAAAGCAAGTAATAAAATGCCTTACTTTAGGGGTGATTAAAATGCATTTTTTGAATTAATATATATATATATGTGAAATAATATATATGATAATATATATAATAATAGGTATTTGCAGAATATACACATGCTGTTACCTAACCCTTTTACAAAAGTGAAAAGTGAAGCAGCACACATGTAGACTCTCACGTGACTGTCAGGTGGTAGGTATGTGCTGATAAGTCACCTGAGTCTGTATTTTAAACACAGCAGAGGCCTGTACTACGAATCAAGATCACCATGCCCTGGATTTCTTTCAGTTACCCGGATTCACTATCCCTAACAACCACGGTCCCGCATACGCTGTGTCACGACAGGGGTTGACAACTGGTTCAATCAACCCAGGGTTTCCCAATCCAGCGACGCGCACATTCACATAAAAGAGGCGGTGTTTGCACAGCATGACCAATCGCAAACATCTACCAGAGCCGCATATTTTACATAAGAAGAGCAAACTATAATTCTACATAAATATGAAGAACACAGGCAGTTTTACAGGCAAAACGCAATACAGTCGCTGCTTCCTAAAATGGGAAAGGAAAGCTGGCAAAAAAAATAGCCGATGCTGTAAATGTGTAAATCACAACGCTTCTCAATATAACCTCCCCATCAGTCAGACACAAGATCTGACCATAGTTACACTTAGAAGTGGTAAGTGATCGTGAGAGCAAAAAAAAAATAAAAACATAATTCAAACCGATGTGCGCATTGTGCACGGCTCAAGAAACCGATAAATAGCCTATACGTAATTCCCTGCGCTGAAAATCTATACGTTTCATAAAAATACCCATCAGGGAATGTTAACGGGATTGTCGGTCTCTAAATGTTTTAACTTTTCTGAGCGCACCTCTCTCTCTCCGCGCACCGAGCTTCACCGGATCTTAAGAACGGTGACGGCGTTATCAATCGAGTATTGATTGGTCAGCAGGTGGTGCTTTAACACCGGTTGATCTCTAATCTCCAACATAACCTCCTCCTGAGCAGGTTAGGTGTTCAGCATAAGTTACCATGGCGATTTAACCCGGTAACAAGAGATCCACCGTCGTGATACAGAAAACCCTGGGTTGAACCTGAAGTTACCTCGTTAACGCCAAATCTTGTTTCATGTTAATGGATTTAGTCTTCGGGAGCAGGGCTCCATACTAACTTTTTTTGCTACACTTATTTATTTTTTATTTATTACACTGTAGCTCCTAACTGAAAATTTTAGGGGCACAGGCAGAAAATTTAGGGGCGCGCACACCTTAAATCGAGCTGCAATGCAATTTTTCACATTTTCCCCATTTTAACTGTATTAATGATAAATGCTTTGGAACTACAGTGTGCCGTTTTATTTTAGTTCACAGTCACATTTTAGTTGAATGGTGCTTAACAAGTTAAGAAATGTAAACACAGTATTATTACTGTCATTACAGTGCAAAAGAAATATTTAAATAAAACTAAATGTAAACACAAGGTTTGTGGTTACTTTAAGCCCACTATAGACTAACCCGATTATCGGCCGTCGGACAGTCTTGTGAGGTCAGTGACTCGATTCTGCGCGGTGTGTTCCGTGCCGTCGTCCGTTGGAAGGGCCATCGGCCTTCATTTTCGCAGATCTTTAGGGCATAGTCGGGAGGGCTCAAATGACTAATCTGATTGGTAGAGTGCTAACCCGGAAACGGAGCGGAATGGCCATGACTAGAGTCTCTCAAAATCTCAATTTTAAACTGACCTTTGTCGATCTGAAATGAAGACAGATTCAGCAACTGGATGGCCTATTTCTCGCTTAAAATGTTTTCAGTTTCGGTGAACTATTTTTGTACAATTTGAGATTGTGTTTTGAACGAGTCGCCATTAATGGCTGTTTTAAAAATCCAGAATCTGGAAACAGCAGCCAGACCCACGTGACGTGTTCGTCCAATCAGCTGCCGGTTTTCATTTTTGGGGCAACAATACAGATTAGCGCCGCCTGCTGTTATGGAGACGTATTACGTCTTGTCTCCTCAGTGTGTTCTCTGGCATGTTTTGACCAATTAGGGGAGACTGATCAATCCAATTGCCTTTTCTGCTGATGGTCGCACCGTCTGGTCTATGTGTAGTGGGCTTTACTGTCATTACAGCATCAGAACAAGTAAACAACTTGTGCTTCTCCTTACTCTTCGCCAGCCGCCTGCACATGATCTCTGGTATACCGTTTTTCAACATGAAATAAAAAAAAAAAAAATGAATGTGGTCAAATTTGCAAGTTGCACATGTGCGAGTAGTTGTAAAAAATACTCACATTGTCTCAAAAAAAGGTTGCAAAATGCGACCGTTTGGCCGCAGTCTGCTTTTCAGTTTTCTCTGGGAAACTTTACTCTAGAAGCAGACACCGTGTTCAGTGTGTACAAGTTTGCATACTATGTATGTGAGCAATTGTGGAAACAGCAGTTTGTCAAATTGTTAGATGTAACTTGAAACAAAAAAGTGTGTTTGCTAACACTTGGCCTACTGTAGTAAAAAATCAGCTGAATGAAATCAAAAAATAAAGTCTTATTCAAAGTAAACTGTGTTTTGAACATCTGTAGTAAAACAAATGCCAGTAAACACACCTCCAGACTAAGACCCAAAATGTTGAACAGTACATTGTTGGGGATTCCCTCCTCTGTGTCCCCCCTTTTGGGACAATGTGTCTGACTCCAATAAAAGACCTATATATCCTGTGCATTCGTTAAATTGGTATTACATTGATGCTAAGCAAGAGCCAAATAAGACGATAAGATAAAGTCAAATACATTTGTTTAATCAGTCAAGCATCAGAGTTACAATACACAGATCTGTGGGATCATAAAGCACGCAGAGACTAAGTTTCCCTAGCAACAGACAAAAAGCCAGAGCCGGTCCACGTATCTCTAGACTGTCAGACCTTGTGAGCCCTGATCTATTCTTCCCCTCATCTCTTATACTTTCTTTCTTGGGCCCCCTCTTCTTCTCCAGCACAGGGACTGTTATCTTCACACAACACATGCTAGGGTGGGGGTCACTGTGTTATGTCTCGTCCTTATTTGCTCTCACGCGAAGTGGTACATTCTGCTCCTGTTTCACTTGTTATTATTACTCACTGTACTTTGCTCGAGACTCATGACCTTAAACTACTCTATAGTTATGACTTAAGCTAAACCTTCTGTGCGTCAGAGTTTCCTTTGTTCTGGGAATGCAGATGTGCCTTGCCTGGAGAATCACCATCTCTATGACAGCACACAATTCTGTGCAATAAGCATATACCAAAACACACTTGGTCTGTTATGGAAACCTTTTTACATTCTTATATGTATCTGCAAATAGTAAGAACATTATTCATGTAACCGTTGTTTACTGACACCCTAACTAAGAAAGAGGTGTCTTCGTATGAACAGCAAGACAGACAATACATATTATGTCAAATTGGGAAAGCCAATGTGTAGCTGAGATGACAATCAGTTGGGAGTTAGGGGGCTTTCACGCCTGCCTTATTTAGTTTGGTTGAATCGCACTAGAGTTTGTTTTCCCCCCGGTGCGGTTTGTTTGGGCAGGTCTGAATACAGCAGTCACACTCAGATGCACACCAAAAGTGGTCCAAACAAGCATACCGAGACCTCCTTGATGAGGTGGTCTCAGTACGCTTTTAATCGATCTCTGGAGTGGTTTGTTTAGGGTGAGAACATGATCCAACCTCAAACCAGACATACTACTATATGTGTGCTCCACAAGTGTAAGCTAAATGACTCCTCCAATCAGATCTGCTTTGCAGTCTGTGATGTGGCAGAGCATGTAAAGTGTAGCAACTTGCAATGTTTCTCTCACAGAAATAGACTGCAGTCAAGCTCGCCATCCGTCACTCACATTTCCGTGGTCAAACCAGGTGTCACTAAAGTTGGAGACAGATGGCGGCAGAGCAGATCGAAGTCTCTGTGACAATGTCTGATTATTTAAATGAAATGAGCTGGTTTGACCAAGGAGATGAAGGAAATATGCAACAGTCCAGAACACAGGGCCTTCTTCCTATATTGATTTACTTTCTTGCTCTCTCCCCAGACACATCTGACCAATAAGAGGAGTGAACGTTCTTTGCTTGATTTGTAATGACACATTTTGGTACGCTTGGATTTTTCCAGGTGTGAAACAAAACTGAACCAAGGTGAAATCGCTCCAAGTTTACAAACTCATCAACTGATTTGGACCAAAGCAAATGAACTATAGGTTTGAAAACGCCCTTAAAAAAACACTGCGAGAGATTCTAAAGCAATATACACCAACGTGTGCTTTGAGAAATGAATATAAAGTAAAGAGTCAGATTGATTCAGTATAACACAACATAAAGCTCACTGTATTTGGTTGCATACAACACAAGTATTCTGTTGTCACACTTCATGTCAATTTAAACATATACCATTTTGTTTTCATAGCTGCCAGTGGTGATGCGTGTCCCACGGTTCTCAGCCTGGGCTCAGAACTTGTGCGGGATGCAGTTCTCCATTCTGGGTTATGGAGATATCATTGTTCCAGGTGAGGTTAAAGTGTCACCGTCAGTGTTTAAACTGTCCCTGGTACACAACAGTGGCTGGTGGTTGCCAGTCAGTTTAAAAACAGTATTTAAACCCATTATGTCCATAGAGGAAAAAGAAGCAGTATGATGTTATCACTCAACCTCTGCATCCTCTGGTCCAACAGGTCTCCTGGTGGCCTACTGCAGCAGGTTTGATGTTTGGATCAACAGCAGCAAGAAGATCTACTTCATCAGCTGCTGCATAGGTACATCACAGTTTAACTATAATTTTGTTGATATGTTAATTGATATATTGTAACTGTAAAATAATTGTACAAAGCTAAATATACATCTTATCCAGTTAACTGTTGGATTACACTTCTCATAAATGCAGGTTTTACAGTATTGTTGATACTGGAGTAAGTGCAGTATGTCACCATCATATTATAGAATACTGTACATTGTATGTTTTTATAAATATATTTTATATATCTAGCTGAACTCTACATTATAGACTGTATTTCATAACATTTCATTGTTCATCAGTAAGAAAGTATTTGGTATATACAGTACTGTGCAAAAGTCTTAGGCAGGTGTGAAAGAAATGCTGTAAACTAAGAATGCTTTCAAAAATATAAATAATGATTGTTTATTTTTATCAATTTACAAAATGCAAAGTGACACATCAATATTTGGTGTTACTACCCTTTGCCTTCAAACCAGCATCAATTCTTATAGGTACTTGCAAAAAGTCAGGGATATTTGTAGGATTGTAGTCAGGTGTATGATCAACCAATTATAGTATATACTGTATGTGTGTATCAGAAGGTGTTTTGGGCTATTTTGCTTCTTCTTAGTGAAATGCTGACATTGTTTTTGCTGACCACTAAGTATCTGTTGTCTTTTTCCCGTATTATGAAGTTTACCGATAGATGTTCGCTGGATTCAAAATCCTATTTTGTGTGTGTGCGGTGCAAGTTTCAGGTTGACCTTGTCTCTCTCCTTATGTGTTTGTTGTTGTGTCCATCTCTCATTCCTTGTAGCCTATCTGCTGGGAATGATAGTAACATTTGCTGTGATGCTGCTGTCAGGGATGGGCCAGCCCGCCCTACTCTACCTGGTGCCCTTCACCCTGATTACCTCTGCCGTGGTGGCTGGATGCAGGGGAGAGATGAGGCAGTTCTGGGCTGGAACCACCTATGAGGTGAGAGGACCAAAGAGTTCAAAGTGATTTTATATAGTTCTGTCAGGTCCGTTGCATCAAGATCGACGCAGACAATACAATGCTTTTTAGAAATTTTATTGCATAAATTATGAATTAAATTTGACGGTATGGCTCTGTTCAGAGGGGTCTCCTGACCTTTCATGAGCACCATGAAAGAGCAGTGAATCAGGAGACAGCAGCAGCATTAGGGGATGCTCACACAGTCACAAGACTGGAAGAGCAAAATTATTCCCCTCATATGAACAGAGCAGCAACGATGACATAGAAGCAAATGCCATGTTATACACGACAAGGTGGAGCAGGGTAGGAGGTGAGCAGCAAGCATTTGGAGCAAACTAAAGCAGCAGTTAGGAGCAAACTAGCAGCGAGCCTTTAGGAGCAAACTAAAAGCAGCAAGCAGAAGGAACAAACTGAATCAGCTTTAAGTAGGGCGCCTGTTGAGTGTAGCCATTTAGCAGTGAGTGGAGTGACCAGCTGATGCGCTGATGCTAATCAGCTGCTGCAGATCAGCTGATGCAGATCTTGTGTTGTTGGCCAATAGCGGTTAGCAGCGTTTTGACTACCTGGCCTGCCAGAACTAACACTGACACTCAATTTCTGGCACAGTAGTGGTACTTCCAGTATTTAAACAGGTTTCAATGTATTTCTGAAGAACTTCAATCCTCTTAAGTGGCATAAGTTTTTTTTACCACCAGTTCATGAAACCAAAGTCAACCCAGCGCTCTTGACTTGGCTTACTGTCAAGATGTATGTTCACTGCTAGTCACTAGAGGGATGTTTTCAATATTTACTAACATGAACAAGGCTTACATGCTTTAGTGCTGAGCAGCCTGGCATAGCATAATATAAAAGGCATCTAACCTGTTCAGCAAGTTCCTGGTCAGCCCTGAGCGTTTGTGCTGAATTATTGCAGAGCAACTTTTTCTTGGTCTGCTTTTGTTTTTAACAGAACAGTAAAAACCTTCATTCTTACAACTGCAGCTACATAGCTTGCATCATTCCCTGTTTGCCAAGCAACTCTCTTGTAATGCAAGTAAACTAAGAGGAAGCCAGTCGCACTGGACCACCTAAGGCTCTTGAAAGACAAAGTTAGTCTGCTTATTGAATGGCAGCCTTAAGGGAAATGATTACAGGCAGATACCCCTGTTCCTTTACTGTTTCTTGTCCAGATGGGGAAAATGATGTGAACTCAGTTGTGACTGTGAGTGCTTATATCTCTAACCGTTTACATTTTAGATTTTGCTATCTTTTTTATTATTGCATGGTCCACACTCCACAGCATAAATCTGATATTTTAAACATTTTGAATCATCATGAGAAAAAGCGGTATAGAATCTGCACACTTGTGTTTCAAACCCCTTTTGAATATAACCTTTATTTTACATCACTCACGCTCTCTGCAGTTAGAGGGACTGACACTACACTACAGCATCACTTTACTGCCATTGTACTTAATTCTTCTTTTAACCTCAGAAATCACTGTGAGTCACCCACTTGTAGTTTATTGATCAAGTCTATTCTAGGGCTGTGCAATTAATCGAAATTTAATCGTGATTATGATTTCAGCTCCAAATGATCACAAAAACAGAATAATTGAGAAAAACAGTTATTTAGCACATTACATTTTGCAAGTAAACTCTTATTTTCTCTTGTGTTCTGAATGATAAAATAAAGTTTAAATAGGAATTGTATTAAGGCAAATTTCACAGTTATGTGTTTTTTTTTTTTTTACTGTTGATTTATTTAACGTTTTCCACTGTTTTTTAAGTTCAATAATTGCAACATCTTTCCAGAAGTCAACGAGTAATCGTGTTAAATTATCGTGCTTTCAATATTTACCGAAATAATCATGATTATATTTTTTTCCATAATCGAGCAGCCCTAGTCTATTCCATGATATTGTGCTGTCTTTGAAGAACTGAATGTACAGTAATGGAAAGACATCTGTTATTGACATGCTCCTTAGCCTGGCATGTGTTGTGACAGTGTGTGTTACACCCAGTCATTACTATTTTGACATCTCCCCCAGAATGCCCTGCAGTGGCATTATATGAGAAATGTAGGCATTCTCTCTAAAAAAGAAACAGCAAAACCTCTTATATTTTAATGATTTTTTAAATGACAAAACAGTAAGTATTATGCAGTGTTGGAAATGTGTTTTAACACATATGTAAATCAAAGAAAAACATAGTTAAATCAGCACACCACCGGTTTACATCCACAACTGGCATGAACTGAATGAAAAGCTGCCTGGAAGTAATGCAGTTGACCTAAAATATGTAGTATGTTTTTTAGTTGATATGCATATTCAAAAACCCCTTGATGCCTCACACTCTCACCCTGAGGTCCTAAATGAATTGAGAAATGCTGAGAGAAGGTTGCATGGATGTGTATAGATGTGTGAATAATATTCTTGTATTTGTATGTGAGAGACATAAAAAATGAGCAGGAAAGAGATACAATTCTGACCTGGCTTCATCTTCACCAGGTCTTGGACTCATCCAGGGAACCTTTGCTGCCAGGTGTGCTTCCCTCAAACCCAGACCTCTCCCCTGCATCTCTCCTGCCATTTTATAGTGTTGCTTACTGCAGTGCCTTCTCTTTTTTCACCAGCTTATTTGGTCCCTTTTTCTTTTGACATTTTAACCCCTGATTTCCAGGGTCAATGTGATATTCAAAATACAAAGAACTTGGGAGGACCTACATTTGGACAGTACAGTGTTTTGCATTAACTGACCCCTAGGTGTCTCTAGTTGATTGAAAATAATCTGATATGTCTGAAAAGCTTCTCAAAGCCACACTCCATGGCCCTGGAATACCATTAACTTCAACTCTTTATTTCTGCAGTTTGTTTTATCATTCTTTTTATCATCCTTTTTTTCTTCCAGCCAACGGGACTTAATACTTGCATTACTCCATCCTTCATGCAGTTACCAACATGTCCATGTTGCCCTCTGCATGTTGTTGCTTGCAGTTATTGGTTTTGGGATGTGTTATCTCTGTGGTTTGGTATATGTAGAACGTACCGCTCATCTGCTGTAGTATATGCAGTACGCATTACAAATTCAAATCACATCTCTTTGTCTATCACATTAAATTGAATTGAATGATTAACTTTTCCTTTTTTCTTTTCTTTAGAAGGAAGAACTGACTGCTCCGTAGGAGGAGAAAGATGCTGATTTACAGTAATGAGAATGGACCCTACTGCTGGATGCTTCTTCTTTTTTTTTACATTTTAATATTACATTTGCAAAGCAAGGGAACATATGTTATTGATCAACAGATTCTCAAACAGTATGGGTTCATTTGACTGCTGTGAATGATTAGAAGGCTAATAAATACGGTGTAGGCTTGTTTAGTGCCTGAAAGGTCTGGTAGGCTCACGTTCAGAAAACTGTAATGACTTTGCTTCGGTGATGATTGCATACAACACAATGAGAAAGCACTTTATGATATTCAGCTTGACAGTTTCATTAGGGTGGGGTGGGTTTTAAATTACTTGTAGCCACAATATGAAGTTTTTGATAACTGTTTTTGGGGTTTATGTGTAACCTGTTTGTATGATGTGATTTATTTCATTGCCTTATATTAAAAGGAACTTAAATTGAATGTTCTTGTATGTGTATTCCGTTCCTTGTTGAAACTTCCACACAGATACTTCAGGGAATGAAACATTCCTGTAGATAAAGGGCACATATCTAGTCAAGCAGTGACTTGTTCTGTTTGTGGGGGAGGGGGGAGGGGGGAGGGGGGGGGGGGGGGAGAAGAAGAAGTAGTAAGTGTATGAACTGAGAGAGTAGACACTTTTTTTTTTTTTTAAATAGGTAATCAGGGGCCAGACAGTGCCATTCATTAATCAATAACAATTAAAACTAATTCTGCAACAAAGGAGGTTGCCAGTGAAGAGGATAACACAGCTGGTACAATACCATCTCTAAAAGAGTTAAGAATTAAATGAAGGCTGTCAGATCAGTATTTGTGTCTTACAGACTTGGGTAAGATTCAAATTCTGAACAGGTTTTGATTTTTTTTTTTTAACTTTAGAATAAGCATGGGGAAAGAGACTAAACTGACAGCTATGAAATATTCTGTATGGATTTTCCTTCTTCCCAAACACTAACCACTATCTCCTTGTGACATGACTCATTTGTGACTTGATATCAGTCTATAAAACTAAGAAAACTCCTATTGGGTACAACTTTCTAATAAACCATATTTACTAAAACAAAGCGCACATGTGGCCACAGGCTCCCATAGATATAGATATGCATAGATACCGCATCCGGCTTGTGAGATGCGTCTCTGCCGCTGCCATTTTTGGACGGAGATCCGTTCTGACCCAGACAGACATGTGTATGATGACTGTATTTGTTCTTTTTTACAGTCTATGTTCGGAGCATAAAGACTAATTGAAAAGGCCAGACGTTTGTGCGACTTGTGGATGTTCATGCGAAATAAAAGTAATAAAATAATAAAGAAAATGTTTTTATATAAATCCCCGTTTAAATTATTTTAAACCTTAAAGTCGCGTACTTATCTACACAAGATAAAGTAATTTGGTATGAAAAGCCAAATTTTTAATAAACAAGTATCTATAGCGTAAATACATGTCTGGCATTTGTAACAATTCAAACACGCTTGAAAATCCATTAAAAAATTGCGAGAAATTATGCATTTAATTGTGGGTAACGTTAGATGTCCTGCCTCGATATACATAGATTAGGAGCATATGGATGTAATTAAGAGAACGATTAGGAGGCCCGACTCCGTCCCAATATGGCGGCCGCGTCGACGTATCGCTCCGATGAACAGCAGCGGCCAATGCGGTATCTGCATATATATTTCTATGACAGGCTCCGCCTCAGCCATGTGACAGTGTGCTGGCTGAGTCAGCCGGCTCGTCACGCAGCGTCAGTCTGGAGTCGCACAATTATGAAAAAGCAACCTTCCGTTGGAGCTGCAGCCGAAGCGGATCTCTCCAACCTCCACCGGGCTTTCCTTCCAAGGCTAATTGAGAGCACCGCCGATAGATGGATAAAAGCCACGCCACAGCTCTTCCTGAGTCTCAACGGTGAAGAGAATGGTATGTGATACTATCTGAGTAGTCAACTGCCTTCCTCTGGGCTTGATAGTGTTGTCAAATTGGCGCGGAGGATCGTTGTGACTGATAGGGGGTTTTGAGTGGCAGGTCCCCCGATGCATGCTGCCTCTTGCCTGTCAGGCACCCAGCCCAGTCGTTTGCTGACTGGTGTCTGGCCGTAACACTGCGACTCGCTGTAATACTGCGACTTGCACGTAATAAGGAAAGTACACGGTGACACATTGTCTAGCAAGAAAAAAAAATCACGGGCGTAACGTTAGCAGGCTAAATGGCTAGCTCACTAGCGCTAACGTTAAATGCTTAACCTAAGCTAACTAATGTTAGCTAGCGTTACTGTAGCTGCGGTAGCTGGCTGATGTTAGCAGCGGTTTCTTTACCATGAGACAACAGAGACGGAGCCTCTTTTCACCAGATAAAAGAGTGCACTTCAGAGCAGCTGACACATTTCTGCCAGCTCTCTCAGATGTCGGACAAGAAGACACGCAGTCATTGCCAGTAACAAGTCAATGCCACCTTGAGTGGCTGCCAAGTCCATTTAAACTGGATGCTTTTGTCTGTTTGTTTGTAATACCTCTGTACGCCCACTCATGACTGTTTGCTATCTAGTAAGAGTTAAATGTTTTAATAATAATACGTTTATATAACACCTTTTCACAGAACAAAGTCACAAAGTGCTTCACGCGAGTATCATTGTTAAAAACAGGACCAAACAAAGTTAAAATAATACAATAAAACCAGTAAAATAAAACTTAAAAACAAACATAATTGTTGTAGATGAATCTTCAGGCTTTTAGGCCTGCTGCAGACATTGCTGAATACTTGTCTCAACATTAGTGTTTGTTAGTTGTATCTTTTCCTCATCTCCGCGGATTTCCTGTCTAGTCCTCTTTGGTTGTGCAAGACCAAGGAGCTCAGGTTGAATGAAAAAAGATGATGACATGAAGCCAAACGTGTAGGCTAAGTCAATATTGACCACACAGTGTTGTTATTACACAGTGTGTGAGAGCTGTGTAGCATAATATACCCAGTGTGTGATGATAGTTTAGATTAGGAGAGAATGATGTGGGTAAAAAATCCTCTATATATATATATATATATATATATATATATATATATATATATATATATATATATATATATATATATATATATATATATATACTCTGTCATTTTAGATAATGATATTTTAGATAATGATATATATATATATATTTGATGATTTATTTATCTTGTTGGTGTCCACATCTGAATAGTGTGTCACTAAAGGGAGACACATTTTTAACATCAGATCACCTAACCTTATTTTAGATGTTCTTAATGGCACTTTAGTGGGCACTTTTATGCAGCTATCAAAAGACAGTCTCACAGTGTTTAAAAAGTTATAAGAAATAATAATGTGGATGTGATTGCCAAGCAGTTCAATTAAACAGTCAGATACATCCATCAGATGGTATCATTTAACTCTGTTGTGGCCTGTAAGATGGAGAAAATATATAATTGATATCTCCTTTGTTAGCTGAAACACCAGAGCAGCTGGTGCCTGTCTTTTGTCTCAGTGCTAAACTGTCTAATTTCCCACAGTGCTGGCCTGAGCTGGTCACATGCCCCAGCTTACATGAGCGACACTCCTGTGCTGCTGCTCTGGGAAGTCTGATAGCAGTCTAATGAACTAATGCTGGTGAATTAATGCTGGTCTGGTTTCCTCAGAGCAGTCAGCATGATTTGATCTGTTTTACCAACTGGTAATAGAGCTTTATTATTGCAAATGACAGTCTCTTACGTAATAGTGGATGGTTGAACTGGTCATCAACTCAGGTTTTAGTGCTCTGTGACCTGGTAGAAAAGGGTCTTCTTTTCGCATCACTGTGTTGTGCTCCAGAATAGATTTTTAGCACGACTTGTGTGTACTCTGTTATCTCAGGCTCTAATCCTTTTGCACCACACACACACATGCCCATTTTAAGGTGACTGATCACGTTTTTTCCAGTGGCACTGGGCTGGGTTTAAAAAAAAAAAAAAAAAAAAGGTCACCACAATGTCTCACAGTCTCAGTTGATGTTTGTCTGTTGATGTTATGAATGAAGTGCTCCACTGTTGATATTATCCAGCAGACCCCACTGCTTCCCCTCACCCTGCAGAGCTGCAGCTTCTGGTCAGGCACGCAGCTGACTTGCATGCGCTTTACCCAAAGAGAACTGGAGAGAATACCAACTAAGTATATCTTATATTGTATAAAGAGAGGTATGCCATTTTAAATACTGCTATTGCAGTCCCTCTCTTTGTTATTTAAGCAGAGAGGTTTCTAAGCTGTGATTGCACACTGTCCCTGCTGCTATCGCCTATCCTGAGACTAGTTTACCTGGGTTTTCATAGGCTCACATGACCATGAGCACCAGATGTTGAGAAGAATAGCCACGACATGCCTTACATTACTAGGTTATACAGGTGCTTGTAGGTAGGACTCAGTGTGACATGTCTGTATGGTATCAGCTTGTGCTGCATAGTCTTGCAAAGGTATGCCCATGGGGCACAATAATGAGAGCTGGAGAGCCGTCACACTTTGGTCTCATGACTATGTGAGCTGACTTTCCTTCTTTACTTTCTTCCAGGAATCTTATCTGGAGGTTATAATGACCTGCTTAACTCCCATTTAACAGTCATTTATAGGCCTAGATCTTATAACAACTAAGATGTGGCAAGGATTGCAACTTGTTAAGGTATGTCTGTTAGGAATGCACCGATCCACATTTTTTCACTTCCGATCCCGATACCTGAATTTGGATATCGGCCGATACTATTCCGATACCAGAGCTGTGTTTGCTTTAATATTATTATTATCATTATTGTTGATTTTATATGATGCTGCTGAAATAAACTCCTCTCAACAGGCAAGTATGATATGTACGTATGTATGCATGTATGTCCCAAAAGGCAACTTGAGGTGTAAGGTCAGAAAAACAGGAAATCCTATTAACAGGAAAAATCCCATTCTGAAAACAAATATGCAACTGTAAGGGTTTTCAAATTGATTGTCATGTCAATATTTATTACATTCCCAATCCAAATTCGATACGTGAATTACGCTAGTATCGGTCCCGATTCTGGATCGGATCGGCCCCATCCCTAATGTCTGTGTTAAAATGTCCCACAGTGTGTGATATATTCTCTTTTAATGGCGGCAATATAAAGACCTATCTTGATTCTGATTTGACCCTATCAAAAACATGTACTTGTAGTAGCTGTAAACGTAAGGCATAGATTAGAGCCAGGTCACCAAAATCAGGACTAGTGATCTGAATTGGACTTGCCTGTTGTGAGATGTATTGTAAAGTTTTCACACTTGTTGGAAATTATTAATCATTTTGATTAAATTTATGATTATCCCGACATTGTGTCCTTAGAGCGTAAGGCACATGGGACCACCTTAAAAACATTTTATTCCGAGCTCTTCTGACCTTTGTGTTTGAGTGTGAAGAATTTGTAGCACAGCCTATTTTGTCAAAATAAAGGTTCCGTTAAAACACAACCTCGGCCATTGACAAAACATTAATGATTCAGCTTTGAAAGGAAAATGTTAAAATCCAGTCAAACTACTGCCACGCTGTGGCTGATTTGCTCAGTTGGTAGAGCGGGCGCACATATGCAGAGGTTTATTCCTTGACGCAGAAGGTTCAGGGTTCGAATCTGACTTGTGACGGTTTTCCTGCATGTCTTCCCCCCTCTCTCTCTCTCCCCCCTTTCATATCTCTCTGCTTTCCTATCCAATAAAGGCAGAATTTCCTAAAAACGCAAGGTGACATCTTCAAATGAATTGTTTTGTGCACCCAACAGTTAGATACTTAATTTACTATGATATATATTCACATTGCCGATTAATCTTCTGTCCATCCATTAATCTACTAATCTTTTTAGCTCTAATTGATTGCAGTTTCAAAATGTATGATGTCTGTTTCTATATCCAGAGCTTTAGTACCTCTGGGAGTTTTGTGGTACATCTGCAGTTCCCATGTGATGTGCCTTAATGCAAAGAGAATCAACAGTGAGGAATTAAGGTTATGACATGGAAAAATCAAGACAGGAGCCTTAGCTCACTGTACCGTGGAGGTTGCCCTAGTTCTGTGTCCATGCTTATATACCAGTGGTTCAATTGTAATTCTTGTTATAACAATCTATAATAATAATAATAATAATCAAATATGTATCAGAAAAGTGAGGCAGTTGGACAAATTTGCTGTTCCTTCTCATTTCATTTTTCAGGTATTTCAAACCCAACCCTTATTTCCATCTTCCATTCCAAATAGTGGGAAACTCCTTGAAGCTCCTTGAAACTTCTTGAAGCCGGTACACGTTTTACCAATTTCTCAAAGTAAATGGGTAAAAAAATAAAATGGCTTCTGTTGGTTGAGAGAACCACACTCTGAGAACCACTCTTCGTTTTGGCTACTGCTCACGCTATAGTGCTGAACCCCATATCCTCCACTTTTTCTAATGGGTAATAGAAATACCAAGCCAGATGTTATCTCACCCCTTATTACGTCAGGCAGGACCAGAGGAATGATGGGTCGACCAGCCAGCCTCATTACATTGTTTTAAAAAAGGAGGGGGGAAGGAAGAGCTCAGTTGGCAAGGTTTCAGCTGTGTGTGTGTGTGTGTGTGTGTGTGTGTGTGTGTGTGTGTGTGTGTGTGTGTGTGTGTGTGTGTGTGTGTGTGTGTGTGTGTGTGTGTGTGTGTGTGTGTGTGTGTGCGTGTGTGTGTGTGTGTCAAGATGACAGTAGGAAGATAAGGCGAAAGGGATAAGATCAAATTTGTGTCGTAAAGCGACAGTGATAAGATCAGATTTGTGTGTCGTAAAGCGACAGTGATAAGATCAGATTTGTGTGTCGTAAAGCGACAGTGATAAGATCAGATTTGTGTGTCGTAAAGCGACAGTGATAAAATCAGATTTGTGTGTCCCCGTACAAACCCATTCACTTCCACAACACGTGTTGGTGCAAATGGACATGACCACGCACACACACATGGATGCCCATGAACCAAACTCTCGGCATCCAACATTGTTGAACCCAGAGAGATGGAAAGGTGCTGGGTTATATTTCCTACAGGAACAAAGTAATCATAAAACCTGGAGCTCAGAGAGGAAGGGGGAGGGAGGAAGCGAGGAAGTAGGAGAATGTGTGTGTTTTTGGCAGGGGCTCTGAAGTGTTCAAGTCTTTTCTTGCCTGACATTCTCAGGTGCCATGGTTACAGGTTAGCAGAGCACAGTCCTACCTCATTAACACTTTGTTAGATCAAGAAGACACCAATTCAACGTTTTTGTTGAAAGCATTCTTCCACAGTGCAGCACAGACGTTGGTTAGGTCACTAATTCAATGAACAAGGGAGCAGTGAAGGGTCACTGACCTGTAGTATACAATTACAAGGCAGTACACGATAACAACCTCACCTCAATAACTTGAGTAAAAGTAATGAGGACAGCTGCAGCTCCTAAGATTGATTGTTAAGTTTGATTAAGTTTAAGAAGCAAGCCTTGACAATAGTGTTGCTATCAACGCTCACTAATTGGCATACATAAATTAAATCTAACAATTACCGTTGTTAGTTGAAGCTGTGTTTATCCTGCTACCACACAAGTTGCGTCGTAATATATACATACATATCTATACAAATATTCACACTTTATTAACTGTAATGATGGTATACTGTATAAGAAATGTATGTTATATCAACAGGAAATGATCATGTACAAGATGTACAGATACATGTTCTTTCTGAATGATAGTACTGCCGAATTCAAATACAGAAACTTAAAGAAATACCTTGACATTTTCAATATGAAAGTAAATAAGCTTTTTGTCCAAACTGTTATATACAATATAATATACTGTATGTGTGCAGTTGGGCACACTTTGTCTTTCAAGTAAATGGGGAAGTGTGTCCAACCCCTTTTGAGTGGTACTGTATACATTTTTTGTGCAGTTTTTTTCAAAGATGTTAATGTTTTAGCTTTATAGCTGTACATGAGGGATTATTATCAACCTTCCAGGTGCATTCACTTAAGTCCTCTAAATAAGTGGTTTTGATAATGTAACTAAATTGAAGGTTTGTCTACACTGTGGTTAACTAAGGGTTCAGAGCATGATTCAACCAAAACATGAATTAATATTGAAAGAGATGGTAATTCCATTTGCCAGTATAATAATTCACACCTACTAAAACATCACACTCATCAGATCACCAGCCAGTCCATGATACATTTAAACTTTTGAACATGTCAACTTCTTACGGGATAAGAATTTGGCAAAACGGTTACAGATACCGAATCAGCAGCATGTAAGCAAAATGGAATGGAGACAAAATAACTTGATACCAATGTCAGCAATATAGCTGTAGGTCTAAACAGTGTTTAAAGTGCAAAATGAATTTGAAATGGCATTATTAAAGAAACCTTTGTTGACATTTGGGTTTCATGTTATCATACCCCAACTCATACATGCTGCAACTACTGTGAGAAGAAAAAAAGTTGAATCTCTTAGGATTGCTTTGTTGATGACTCACTCAATGCATTTTTTTTCCATATGGAAGACTCAATGTGAACATCAAAACCACTGGCTTATGTAAATATGTAAAACCATGTTTAGTACGATGTTACTTTAGTACACAGTTACCTGAGTGTGCTGCCCTCATTTTTACCTGGATAACGTTTTTTAGTGCTGCTCTTTTCGAAATAAGTTTAAAAATAAAAGAGGTCTCCTTAAATCCCAAGTGTGTGGCCTGTGTTGTTGGGAGAGGTTTTGTGTGTACTCCTACCTTAATCACAGTTGGTGGTGTGTCCTCAGTAGACAACTAGGTATATATCATTGAGGCCTCTGCCCATCCACTAATCCTCTCCCACACCCCCACCTTCCTCGTCTCTTTCACCCCAGCCTAAGTATAATGTCTAGTTGGTCTCAGGCACATTCATCTGCCCCCCGAGTGGCTTCTTACATATTAACCGTGGATGGAGTTTGGAGGCTGCAACCTCTCGCTGATCACTCAGCTTTTAACTCAGGCTGGATCTGTATGGCAACTGCATCGCTGTAGACTTTGAGACCCATATGGAAATTTCTTCTGAGAAACAGAGGCCGAGAGAAGTATAGTGATTTGTTTCTGATGATCCAGTGCTCAGGCGAGGCTGTGGTGACTGTGGTTTGTCCAGGAGATGCATGAAGGAGCCTTGGCATGTTCCTGTACAAAGCTCTTAAACACATCGATGAAGAGGAGTACATCCAGGTACACTCAGTGGCTCGGTGTCACTGTCAAGCTGTGGGATGACCTGTTTGTTTAGATGTTTCTGTAAAACTGCAATTTGTTGTAGGCAGCATAGAACCTGAGGCACTATGGATGGGACTCTTGGCACCATATATAAGTGACTTAAGAAAGAGATTAAATGTTTGAGATTTAGTCATGGCACTTTGCTGGGGGGAGGGGGCTCTATTCTTTTATGCTGAGTCACTTCTGTTTCTACACTGCCTATATTTAACTACATGGAAAGGTTGACTAGTTAGGATCATTTGCTTCAGCAGAAAAATGACTTGCTGTTAACTGCCTGGTTCACAACACTTCCATTTCTGGTTGTAATACTACTGTTTGACTTTCAGGAATAGTTGAAACGTTTTGGTGTACAGCAGGTGACGGTGTTTGCAGGTTCCCTTCTTTGTGCTGCGAGGGATTAATGGTGCTAATCGCTCTGAGCTGTACTGGGGAACAATAAGGCATTCGGCATTTAATTGAAAATTCCTGTGACATAAATCCTTGTTTTAAAGGAATAGTGATACAGAGTGAGATTTTACAACAGTTTACAACATTGGCAGGCACCTCGCTGAGGTGTCTCCTGAACTATAGCTGTTTTAGTTTTATATATTTGTATTTATTATTTATTACAACTTCTAATCCCTTTGATTGAATCATTGACTGAATCCTGGATTAAGGGGATTACAAGAACCACTTTTAGGACGTTTGATTATTTGTAGAGAAAATCGTTCTAAATAAAGCAAAACAGTAGCACTTTTGATTTACCCCCATCTTATTTTTACTGGCTTTTCTTGTCTTTGTAAAACTACACTCAATAAAATCACAGCACTGTTTCTTTCTGTTTTTTAAATGCAAACATAATAAGCCATGAACAGGAACATCACCCACTGTCCACTGTTTACAATATGCAACTGTTTCTTTTTGTTCACAGTCCCAGAAACCCTGGATAGAAAGCACTTTCACCAAGCGGGAATGTGTGTACATACTTCCAGTGTCAAAGGACCCCCACAGGTATGTGCATAGCCATGGAAACGGTGTAATTGTATGTGTGTGTGTGTGTGTGTGTGTGTTAAAGTAGGCCCAAACCCTAACCACCACTCTCTAAAGAGTAAATTAGTCTGTTTTTCACATAATTTTAATGTTTGTCTGTCACTATAATTGCAGCGTTAAGTGCCAGGGAAGACCAGTGATAGTCCGTGCGTGTGCATGAAGCAGGATTGTTCTGCAGACCTACTGGAATCTTACAAAACAGTGTTAAAATTATGTTGAAGGCTTCTTATTGGCTTGGCATTCACAATGTACTTGGTGTGCATGAGAAGCACACATGACATAGCTCAATTTAAAGGTACTAAAGCTGGTATAAAACTTATTCAGTTATAAAGAAATGAGCAAAGAAAAAAAATGTGTTCTTGGTTATTTAATATTAGAGAAAACTGATCTGCCTTGCACTCATATTTAAATCCTAAAATCTCAGACTATTGACCAATATTGCACGATTCCTTCCCTCTCTTTTTGTATATTGTTTGTAAAATTGTAAATTCTATTGTATTGTTATACAGTTCTAACAGTATTTTTTATATTCTTACCGTCATCTCTGTTTTTATACTTAATATGTTAAGTGTTGTACTTTGAGAGCAAAGATTACCAGAGTCAAATTCCTTGTTGCAGACCTGGCCACTAAAGCTGATTCTGATTCTGAGATAAGATACTTTATTTCTCATTGTACACAGATACGAGACATTGTTTGGAACAAACCTCAGATGCCCACAGCTAAAAAGACTAAATACATCAAATAAGTTAATTAAATAAGTTATTAAATAGTTTCCCACAGTTGTACTTACTGTTTAACCACCTCCTTTGTGCGTAAGCCATTTCTGTTGCACTACCACTACCACTATTTAGTTGCACTTTTAAGGTTTGTTTTTTTTAAATTGCAGACCTTCCTTCTTGTAAACTCGCAAAAATACTGGGTTACTCTTTTTTCCTGTGTTTTCTTTTACATCAATTATTTGCCACTGGATTTTCTCCGCTAACTATAGTACGTGCTGCTGCTCGAAGATGATTCGGAGGCATTAGTGAACATGGGCCCATTTAACGTTGGGCCAAAGGCCTGCATGTGACTGTGATCAAAGTGAGAGTCCCCTTGGCAGGTTTCACAATGCTTTCTTGGTTAAAGGCCAATCTAAATGGGCTGCCTGCCCAGCTGACAAATAACCTTCCTTAATGTCCTCAAACTTTGTCTACCGAGAGCTTTCTTCTTACTAGGAGAGATCAGACCATTATAACTGTCTTTGTATCTTTGCAAATGTACTCCACATTTGGTGTTTTGTATTTATTTACGTTTAAATCAATGATTAATTATGTTGCTGAAATTCGTTTCAGATGCCTTCCAGGATGCCAGATTTGCCAACAGCTAGTCCGGTAAGTGTCTGTTTGGTCTTTGTTCCCCTCATTCTTTGTAACCTGACAGGACTAGTCTTAAGAGAAGTTTTAAGTTTCAGGAGTCCATACTAGCGAGTTGACTTTACACCAGAAAAGGCCTGCAGGCAAATTCTTTTGTAAATGTAACCTCCCGGCTTTGTGTGTCAGGATGCACATTCTTGCCTAAGATAATTAAAGGAGGTGTGGAAACAAAAAAAAGCTTAGGTTGGTCATTAATTGTAATAATACATTAATGAGCCACATTGAAAGTAGAGGTTGTTAAGATAAAAGTTTTTATTATTTATTTTACTATATTATGGGATGGATGGGAGAGATTTGGGTGTTTCAGATAAAGTTTACATATGCAGTTCACAGTGATGAATAGATCTAACATTTGAAATTCTTGGAACTAGGCCTGGGCGAAAAATCGATTAAATGAATTAATTCAAATTTTTTGTTGCAGGCGATTTAAAAAAAATAAGTAAATCGAGTTTTTGTGTAATGGCGCATTTTTGCTCTCCGGAGCTTCCGTAGCGTTAGTTTTTTTTTATAGCAGTATGGCTAGCGGCAATAACAACATCATAGCACACACAAAATAGCAACAGCAAGTGACAACATGGCTACCGGTGAGAGTGGGAAGTTTGTTCCCAAGAAAGGAATAAAATCATCTGTTGTTTGGAACTGGTATGGGTTTGCTGCGACAGACGTGGAGCAAGAGACCCCACGCTGCAACATTTACCTAAAGCCCATCGCAGTCAAAGGCAGCAAATTTCGGTGCCTTATTTCGGTGCCTGACTTTCCACTACACTGGACAGCAGGTAACGTTAGCCTAACTTTAGCTAGCAGCTGGATTAAACACGTTAACATGCTGACAGGTGATGTTAAACAGTGTAAAGTGTGACTGTATATCAACAGTCTGCTCTGCAGCGCAGCAGCTGCCGACGTCGGAGAAACACAGACGGTGCATTCACTGAAACACACGCATTCAAAGTTATTGTAAAATACCCTTTTCCCATCTGGTTGTTGTTTTTGTCGTTCAACAGCAATTTACTGGTGAAATAAGTTATTGTGTATTATAAGTTATAGTTATTACATTACTATTAAATCATTTAATTTTGGGTTACCCTAACCCTAACCCATTTTGACCATATGGCCTTAGTAATAAACAATGTGTTCTTAAATGTCACCGACTGTTGTTTAGTAGGCTTATCCTTCTTGTTTCTTTTTTTTTTAATTTATTTTTTTACTTTTACTTTCTTAAAAAGTATCGGTTCAGGCACCGTGCACCGGTATCGGAAAACACCCAAACAATACCCAACCCTATTAATAAGTAGGGGGGGGAATCGGAAAAAATCGGAAATCGAATAAAAAAATAAATAAAATCGGAGATTTTACTTTTAGGCCCAGCCCTACTTGGAACAATGTGTATTAATGTGTATTATTTCAGAAAAAATTAGACAAACTATTTCAAGCTAGCGACCATCGATTTTGTGAGCTTAAAGAGGCACTATGCCAGGGTTTTTTTTAACCTTAATTTGCCTTAACTGAACAGCTTCAGAGTCATTGGAATGGATATATGACTTTTTTCGGGTTGAATGGTGGTCGTCACGCTTCCCCCTAGCCCCTGTGAGCTGAAAAACCACCCTTGCAACTTTCGGCTGTCGAGCCACCGACCTCAGTGTTAGGAAGTATAACGTGAAATCAGGTCTCGCCATATAACGAATTGCTTCATGGCACTGCACACATATGCCCATTCAGGAACAGGCTAACAAGGTAGCGATGGAGTTTTTCACACTATCGTCATGGCTGAGCCGGCAACAAAGAAGCAGAAAGCTAGGAAAGCATTGTCGGAGGAACAGAGAAAGAGGAAACGACAGTAAAATGGTCTTAAATGTGCACTTGATGGCTATATAAATGATAGTGCGGTAAAAGACAAGACAAAGAGTCCTTTACCCTTGATATTTCCCTGCTTTCATGGTTCAAAATTAATTAATTTCATCCACCAGCCAAATGGCTAGTTCATGTTCAAAATTGACCAGCCACTCAATAGATAGCCGTTGCTTTTTTGGCTGGTTAATGAAGCAAATCTACCAGCCTGTTAATTTTGAACCCTGCCTGCTTTAAAATATCTATTGCTTACAGCGATTATAAATGTGCCATAAATGAAGCATGTGCTATTGTTTATATTCTGTTGTACCTGCTGTGCTCTGCCACATTGCTGCTAAGATGTATAGAATTGAATTAGTATTTTATTGTATCAATTAAAAGTGATTCTGTTCACCCTTAAGATGCTGCTGTGGACGGCTGGTGCGGCAGCATGTTGGCTTCACAGCCAGCTTGGCCACGAAGTACTCGGACGTGAAGCTGGGTGAAAACCCCAACCTGTCCATGCCCGAGCTGGAGGAGTGGTCGGTGGAAAAACACACAGAGGCGAGCCCCACTGACGCCTATGGTGTCATCAATTTCCAGGGAGGGTCTCACTCATACAGAGCCAAGGTAGGAGGGCATGTTGTTCATGTAAAAGACAGCTTGTGAGTCTTGATAACTATGCTATGGATTGCTGAAGAATGGTCTTGTGAACTGCATGTGAACATTAATTTACATACATTTAACCCTATGTACTAATGTAATAGGCAGGATTTCTCATATTACTTTACTCACCAATAACATACAATAACAACAACCAGTAGCCTTCAGCTGCTTTTTCAGACACTATGGCCACGGAGTCGGAGATGACAAAACAAAAGACATAACCGTAAAATCCTACTGTTATAGTAGTCTAACAATAGCATAGCAGTGAATGTTGACATTTTTAAATTTAATCAAATTCTGACCTAAAATGGAAAGTAAATTCTAATCGTGGATTTGATCAATTGTAACACCCCTACTGGTTATTATTAAAATTAAGGGTGCTCCGATCGATCGGTCACCGATCGGTATCGGCCGATAATGGCTTTAAATAGTTTGATCGGTGGTCTCCATAAACGCCGATCAGATGACGCACTACCATGGATGTATTAAGAGCGCACTACTCGTGAGAACATTTTCTACATCAAGCTAAAATGGCGGCATCCCTACCTAGTCTGGCAAGGTGTCTGAACGGCGGTAGAACAGCGGTTGGCCCGCGGAACGAAGGCGGTAGGAAGACGGCTACCGCTTTTAAAAAGCGGCTGCCACCGGTGGTGCGCCGGTGGTGCTCCAGCAAACGTGTTTGTGATTACACCATTCTGACGCTTCTACTGCCTCTGGAGCACCGCTGGTGGTCCGCCGACTCATTGCTATCTGGGAAAAAGACAATACACTAGCGATTTGCAACGTGTGTACCGAGGAAATACCACGAGGCGGAAATTTCCAAAGACATTTTAACACCACCAACCTCATCAGACATTTGAAGGTTAGTCACAGAAAGGAGTATGAGGAGTTCTCAAAGTTAGCTAACGCTAAGGCAGAGCGGAGTCTTGTAGCTAGCAGCTCCAGCGCCACTCAAACAGCTGTTTCCCTGTGTGTGTGTGTGTGTGTGTGTGTGTGTGTGTGTCGGTCCGTGTGTGTGCTGAAGAAATGTCTGCAGTGATTGAAAGGACATTTTTTAGATGTGTGACTGTTACGTAATGGCGTAATTTTCAGTTCATAAAAGTGATCGGTGATCGGTATCGGCCGATACGTCTTCCAGCAATCGGTGATCGGCCCCAAAAATCCTGATCGGAGCACCCTTAATTAAAATGTAGTGCTGACACTATGAGACAATTAATCAATTAGTCATTTTTCAACCAAGCGCTGCTTGGTTTCAGCTTCTCGGATGTTTCTGCTTTTTTTCTGCTTTATGTGTTCATGTCAACATGTTGTTCTTGTATCTGTGCAATCGTGGGCAGTATGTGCGTTTGGCCCACGACTCGCCGCCAGAGAGCATCCTGCGGCTGATGCTGAAGGAGTGGCATATGGAGCTTCCTAAGATCCTCATCTCTGTCCATGGAGGAGTTCAGAACTTTGAGCTGCACCCACGCCTCAAGCAGGTGGTAGGCAAGGGCCTCATCAAAGCTGCAGTCACCACCGGGGCCTGGATCCTCACAGGAGGGGTCAACACAGGTCTGTAGTCAGAGAGAGATTATTTTAGTCTTGACTGAGAAATAACAAACATCTAGGATAAGGGGATAAATGTTTAGCTCATGGGGAAATAATAGAGCAAATGTGAATGTTAAACTGCATTCTGGGTGTCATAAAGAATTGGTGTTATTGTTTTTAAACGGAAATTGCAGCTAAATAACTTTTACTTTCCCTGCTCCCTAACACATTCCCTAAATGAACACTCACGCACATTTACATTGTACTCAAACCTGCACAAACACACATGCGCTGATGTAGCAGAAGTTGTAATACCGGTCTCTAAGCGTGTCATTTGGCTGTGTCGAGGCCGAGGTGTGTCTGCAGCCACAGCGCAACGTTAAGATGGTGTGGTCTGATCATAGTGTTTAAATCATTGCTCACAGGGTCAATTACCCAGACCAGTGATTACTTGTAATGCCTCAGGCACCCTGACCAGTTGGGGTGGTCTCCTGGATCACAAATTACTGCTGAATCCATGAGATCCATTAGCTGAGGATTGTGGTTCACAAACAACCCCAGGCCTAATGTAATTGTTGGGAATTTTGATCACAGAAGCTCAGGTTTCTTGGCTATTTCTTTTCACATGCATGGTTAATTGAATCCACAGTATCTAGCACACCTTTACTGGTCATACATTTTTACGGAAATATATATTGAGGGGGATTTTAAGTGAAGTATGGCAAAGGTTAAGTAGCAAAAAGTTTACACTCCTGTCCAAGTAATAATGACAGTTCATTGATTGTTTAATGTATCCTTCCTAAAGGTGTGGCGAAACATGTGGGAGATGCTCTCAAAGAACACTGTTCAAGATCATCAAAGAAAATTTGCACTATCGGGATCGCATCCTGGGGAGTCATTGAAAACAGGAACGATCTGATTGGTAGAGACGTAAGATGCAATTTTAATTTGTTCAAGATTATTTCGAAAGATCTTTATATTTTGACAGCCATTCCTAAAATACCCGATAACCTCTCTTTTCCTGGCAACATACATTTTTTTCATAGCTTAGATTGTTTTATTAATGTACAGAAGTCAATTTTCTTATCTTTTTTTCCCTCACTCTCCTATCCTCTTCCCTTGTACTGCTTTGTGTCAATCTGTCAACACTGCAGATTGTTGCCCCGTATCAGACGCTGCTGAACCCTCTAAGCAAACTTAATGTTCTCAACAATCTGCATTCCCATTTCCTCCTGGTGGATGATGGGACAGTAGGCAAGTACGGTGCTGAGGTCCAACTGCGGCGGGACCTGGAGAAGCACGTCAACCTCCAAAGAATACACGCACGTAAGACAACTAAAACTTCAGTACAATAGTTTCCAATGCTTGGATTCTTGAAAAACATCCCTTTAGATCTGCAGAAGCAGTCTTGGGCTCTTCTGAGATGATGCAGTGACATTGTTTGTGTCTGGAAAGCCAAAAACATTGCCTTACTGATATACTCACCTCCCCAAGTCAAAATACGACATTTACCGCACTAAATTACTGAAATCAAGAATGTCCCATAATTAAGCATTTGCTTAATTACACTGTGTTGTACCTGATTTAAAATTTATGCCACTGCCTCAAATTCTAAATAATAGAGTGCCCCCTTCTTACAAGAAAAACTAACTTAAATTCTATGTTATGTGGGCACCTGGTTAGCTCACCTGGTAGAGCAGGTGCCCATATATAGAGGTTTACTCCTCGATGCAGCGGTCGTGGGTTCAACTCCGACTTGTGGCCCTTTGTTGCATGTCAAAACCCCATCTCTCTCCCCTTTCAAGTCTAAACTGTCCTAAACAAATAAAGGCCTAAAATGCCCACAAAAAAAAATTCTTTAAATTCTATGTTATGCTTTCTCTATTACTTGCTAATGATGCCCATTGAACATAAAGTTGTAAGAAATGTCCATGAAAATGTCCCTAATGCTCAGATGTGCCTCCCGCAGGCTGGCCAATAACTTTAATTTTGACTACACATTTCATTGACAATGGACAAGGACAATTAATTATTATTTATAATGAATTAATTATTAATATACAGTTCCATCAAAGGTGCATACAATTACCATCAAAATACTCCAAACAGTGTTTGCATCTCAGTTTCATTAACCTGAAGCAACACAGTTTAATAAAGTCTTCCTTTATGACATTTTGTGCTGGCTGTTAAGTGATACTGGATAAGTCAGGACTTGTAGAAAGAGACTGACATGGTTTTCTTCCTGGAAAAAAACAAAATATCTGACTATTTTATGTGTTAAAACAAGTTAATTTTGCCCTGGCATGAGATTTTCTGGATATCATCCATTAGCAATACGATCTGCTTAACACAATACTGTATGTGCAGCAGATAATCTTGGTGTGTACTTGTGTGTAAATTAGGGCTGTGTATTAGTAAGAATCTGGCGATACGATACGTATCACGATACATGGGTCACTCAATATATTTCGATACTGTGCGTAATATATTGGGATATATATGGGGTATAATTTTAGAAAAACTAATAATTAAAAAAAGATATGATGTGCATAAAAGTCAAAGAAGTTTACTTTAGGTAAACAATTCAGTACACAGAAAATAAAACCAGTTTGGGATTGTGGTTCACAGGTTCTTAGTGAGCAAATTTGTATATGCTCAAGTAGGCCATAATAAAAGAAAACACATAGCCCCTGTCACAACACATAACACATTATGTGCAATCTGAAAAGAGAAAAGGCATCTGTCTATGTCAATAAAAAAAAATGCTTGCAGTATTCCTACACAGGGTACATCCGACACATAACACGTTTTGTGTTGCAAAAACACGTCAGTTATGTGATGAACCATAATAGTCACATATGACTCGGTCGCCCTAGACGTCCAAGCGTTGCATGTCAAGCCAACCTTCTCAGCTAAAGCTAGACATTCCAGCACGTTTGTTTTAACCTCCTTGTAAAGATTGGGCACAGCAATATCAGTGATGTGTTGCCGGGAGTAGGGATGGGCATTCGATAAAATTTTCTTCGTCATTTATTTAACTTTTCATAAATTAAAAACGCAATGAAAATACAAAAATACAGCGTGTTTTTCCTCGATGAGATCTTAATTATCAGAAGAACAACTTGTGGCAGTTAAACTGGAAGTTAGGCTAAACTTGAAGATATATGCGCTGCGGTGCTCTGAAGCAGCGGAACCTGCTGCTGCGAGCCGGCGTTCTTAAACGGAGACCCTCGTTTGTTCCAAAATAATAAATAAAAAGAATCATGTTAAATAATAACGTTACCAAAAACATAATAATACTTAGATCTGACAGGTTTTTTCTCAAAACTATCCAAGGCACGGACAAAGCCTAATAAAAAATAACCAGTAACTCACATACAACTTCTCCACCAGTCTACTGGTTTTTGTTGAGAAAGATAAGCATGTTGACATGATCTGGGGTCAGACGCGACCGCTACCTGGTGACCGTCAGTCCAGGCTTCTGTTTGTCTCAGTTCTCGCCATTCTGAAAACGCAGGTCCGATGTTTACTCATGTCTGACTCCTCGCTCGGTCAGTCTGCCGTTTCCTCTTTCTCTGTTCCTCCGACAATGCTTTCCTAACTTTCTGCTTCTTTTTTTGCTGGCTCAGCCATGATGATAGTGTGAAAAACTCCATCGCTACCTTGTTCTTATAGCTAGCCAATTCCTGTATGTGTGCAGTGCCGTGAAGCAATTTGTTACATCGCGAGACCTGATATCACGCAATACTTATTGACGCTAAGGCCGGCGGCTCGCCGTCCGAAAGTTGCAAGGGTGTTTTTTCCGCTCACAGGCGCTAGGGGGAAGCGAGACGACCACCATTCAACCTGAAAAAAGTAATATAACAATTCCAATGACTCCGAAGCTGTTCAGTTAAGGTAAATTAAGCTAAAAAAAACTGCATAGTTCCCCTTTAACTGAGTGTCTGAATAGTGTCTTGCTAAATGTGCCCTTAAGTTTGTGGTATTACCCGAGTACTCGATTTTTGTTTACAAACTGCATGGTTCCTGTCAATATCGGTAGTGCCCTCTACTCTGGAAACCAAAATGATTCCATATTTTAGCATGGAATGCAGTGGGAGCCGGTCTTACAGAGTTCAGCCATAGCTACGTTGTTAGCTTCTAGCAAAAAGTCTTGCACTGCTGTTAGGCTAGGACACTAGTGATGCATCTCAGCATAGCCATCTAGCAGTAGGGGGTTTAAGCACAACATAAACGTGAACCACTGTTTTACCATGAATATTTTTGCACCTAAACTAAAAAATCTATATTGCGTTTTGGAAAATTGATACAGTATTGCAAACTAAAATATCGCAATACTCAAGTGTATCAATTTTTTTTTTTTTTCTTACACCCCTAGTGTGAATACCACTTTGGGCAATGTTAAATACATCAGGGTAATGGTTTCAGAAAAACTGTTAGGATGTTTAAGATTTTTACAATCTAACATTTCTGAAAGTCATACATTACATTTTGTAGTAAAACACAATCTTTATTACTCACATCTTAGTTAAAAAAAAAAAAAAAAAAAATATTGTTCTTTCAGCAGTGAAATATTATGGGAGTTGGGTTGAATTTACTATAATTTAGGCTCAGGAAGTGCAACCAATAAATCTCGAAACAGACCACATAGAAACAACAAAAAGTTGAGTGATTATTTGGCATCATTAATTCCTATATTAGACATTATGTAATGTATTGTGTGTTATCATTACATACCCTTTAGATAGCACTAAACTCCAAACTCCAGTTTGTCTTTGCCTGGCAGAAGCTAGGTGATAACAGTGAGCTAGTTATTATCATCTCAGAGTCTTACAAACTGTCACTTGGATGGAGCTGTATTAGTAGAATAACATTAGAGCTGAGCCCACTCTCCATCTTCCTTCTTGTAGGAATTGGTCAGGGTGTCCCTGTTGTGGCCCTGATCTTTGAGGGGGGTCCCAATGTGATCCTGACCGTGCTAGAATACCTTCAGGAGAGCCCTCCT
This sequence comes from Gymnocephalus cernua, assembly GCA_023631565.1. Classification (NCBI taxonomy): domain Eukaryota; kingdom Metazoa; phylum Chordata; class Actinopteri; order Perciformes; family Percidae; genus Gymnocephalus; species Gymnocephalus cernua. The sequence goes on along the minus strand of CM042426.1, from coordinate 9,159,308 downwards.
GTCCCAGTGGTGGTGTGTGAGGGGACCGGCCGTGCTGCTGACATACTGGCCTATGTCCACAAGCAGACTGAGGAGGGAGGGTAGGACACACACACACACACACACACACACACACACACACACACACACACACACACACACACACACACACACACACACACACACCCTATCGTGTTTAGGGGAGGACACTAACAATTAAATAAACCTGGGGGAAAACCAAGGGAAAGGTGGAAACTGTTTAAGACAAAACAATTAATTTTAATTTATTGTTAAACCTAACAAATCAACTTAAAGTGGTCTTCAACAGAAGATGGATATTTAGTACAAAAAGACTGAAACTGAACAGCTAAATCTTTAAACAATGACACACAAAAAGAGTTGGTTGACGCAACCCTAATTGCAGTATTGCTTCACACAGCAACTCCCACACGGCTTCCCCACAGCCGTTGGCATGTCACATACATACACACACGCACACACACAGAGGACAGGACTGGGGGGGGGGGGTGGAAGAAAATGACAACTGTGGTTAGCGTGCCAAAGCTAAATCTCTCCATATACTGTTTTAGTCTTGATTTTTTTATTTTTTATTTTTTTATTTATTTATTTATTTTGTATAATGGTAAATGAAATGATGGACAGATGATAGGAAAGGAAGGAATGAAAGGAGAGGCAGTAGGTTCCCTAGAGAGAATTAAAGCAACAAAGGAGAACTTTTCCCACATCGGTCCCCCTACAGGTTGGAAGCGGAATTGTCACATTATGTCTCATTCGAACTACAGATCCGCTACCCGATCTGGCAAACTTGCATAGTGTGGTTATAGCCGGTAGAGAGCCACAAAGCGAATGCAGAAGTGCCGTTCACCCTGTTACAAGTTGATGAACCACTAAAACGATTTTGGAAACATTATTTTAAGTTACAACAAGTTCTCTAGTGTTGCTTTAAAGGAAATCAAGGCTTGAGCATGTATTTTATTAAATATTTAGATTTTTGTTAAAAGTTGGAGGATAAATAAAATAAAATGGCAGTATGATGCTGTTAGTGATGAATCATTTACTGTATTGTAGACAGCTTTTTTTGTTGCCATTCCTTTGATGGCAGCGTCGTTGGGGGCTCTTATCTATTTCTGTCCCAGAAGGATTTTTAACAACCCAGCCAGAGCCAAGTCTGTTATAAAAGAGTTGAAAAAAGTTGAACTCGTGACAGAGTGTAGTTAAAAGTAAAATGCTGACACATACGCTGCAAAATGCACACAACTACAGTTTGCTTCTTCAGTGTAAAATGTATCCATGAACACAATCTAGTTCTTTGATTTATAGTTTGGTTATCTTGGACAGTGATCCAAATAGTGATACAGTTTAGTTACATATTTCTGTGCTGCTCCTATTTAAGATGTATCTTTTTGTTAGCTGACATGCAAAAAATTAACCAATCCCTCCTGTGTTTAAACAAAAAGGTAGGGTTTTATTATAGCATATCACAGGAAACATGCACCGATCCAGAGCAGATACGATTAAGGTTTATCCATTCCTTTGAAGGTTATTTAACAGGAAAAAGGAAATTGAATACAGGGTTTCCCCCAGAAAAGTTCTTAGGCCCGGTGGCAACACTGGGGGAAACATTTAGAAAATAACCTAAAATAAATAAAGCATTTAAATACTCTTTGTGCGGCTACAGTATACAACCATGCTCCCGACCCGAACCACATTATGTATACTGCAGCAATATAAGGCTGCACAAGCACTACATACATAGAGTCTAGGTGCAGTCTGTTACTCTTTGAACCCTATTGAAAACACGTAATGCTTTCTCTACAGATCAAAGCACTTTGTGTGGGAATCAAACCTATATTTTTAGTGCTTTACAGCTATGTGGGTTTGAGCGGTGTGACCGTAACCATGTAATACTGTAATTGTTCTACAGTAGTCTTCCTGATGGAGTGGAGACTGACATCATCGCAACCATCAAGAAAACCTTTAACTTCAGCCACAGCGATGCCATCCATCTCTTTCAGACTCTGATGGAGTGCATGAAGAGCAAAGAATTGGTACATTCATGCATGTTTTAATCACTTTCATACACTTCTTGTCATTCATGTTCAGTGTTTATTTATTCCCATTTCAATGAGTGCTGCAGTAAAATAAACTTAAATGCAAAAGCTTCTGACGAAGTAAAAGAAAGTAACATCTTAACTAAATGAACCCATTGAAGCACTGCCACAGAGACAACTGTGATGGTCCCACTGTTTGTTTTTTTAGTAATAAAGTAAAAGTAATATATATCACAAACTCTTGAAACATCTGGATAATGTCTGTGGGAACATGTTGATAAGTGATATCTTGTTTCTTGGAAAACAGATCACTGTGTTTCACATCAGCTCAGAGGAGCATCAGGACATCGACGTAGCCATTCTGAGGGCTTTACTCCAAGGTTAGTAGATGATTTCTCTCTAAATCTTTTTTTTCTCCCCAACTTCTTTAATAAAAGAACTCAGTCACAAAAGTCACATAAAGTTGACTTAGTCTATTCAAATGCTGAGGTTGTTGGCATTGGGAAATAAAGATTTCAAGACTTCGTAATGTTTTCACTCTGATATAGATATGCTTTGAGAACAGCATTCCCCCCTGTGTGCCCTTCTCTTTGTGTTCCTGGGGAGATCATGTTGCCCACATTCACAGGGCCCCCTTATTCCAACACTGTCAGTTACTAAGCTGCATGTCTTATTCCTCTTCTTCTCTGCAGTTTGTTACAAAAAGAGAAAGTCGGACATTCACCTGAGCATCTTACTTCGTTTTCATTATGCTGTAGAGGATCTGTCTTTTTTTTTTTTTTTTTGGCGTAACTGCAGATGGAAAAAAACTCAATGATTTGTTTGAACTCTAATTAAAGTATGAAACAAATTATTCACTGGAAAGAGGTGTTTTGTACTGAATGTAGGTCACGGCAAAAGCAAGGAATTTTTGAGTGAATGCAGATAATCCATAGTCTGGAGAAAGTGGTTCAGACACTCAAAAGACAAACAGTGGCTGACGGTGGCAGTAATCCTGGTAGAACAGCAACTCTTCAAAAGGACAGAGAGTACAAAAGCTCTCGTGCATTTTAAAAAAGATTAAGTGCTGCTTAAAGATATTTCTCTCTTTCACTTTAATTCAATTTATTTATTTAGAAGGCTGGATATTAAGTGGGAAGTTTAAAGGAGTCACAAGAAATACCATTGCGGTTGTTAAAAGCTGAATACCTCTTTTTTTTCCCTTTTTTTTTTTTTTTTTTTTTTTTTTTTTTACATGTGGATTTTTAAGCAGACTACCTGAGAGCTCAGGCTATTTGGAATTTAATTTAGTACTTTTAGTCCTTTTGAAATTCCCGCTGGATTTTTATTTGACATCCACACAATCAATTCTGTGTACAGTGATTATGATCATTTGATATAGATGGCTCCTGGAGGACAATAAACCAGATTAGTGTGGAAGAGAGCAGTAAAGTGAACAGGGATTTACTTTGTAGTCTAATCTGCTGCGTTGCTATATTAGTGTGTAATTGACTATATCTGCCCTCGCCCTACACGACTAACCCCCTCTAATCCTGCTAGCTGGCTAACCAGAAATACACAGTAAATAATAAAATATCTGTGTATATGTTTACACATGGCTGTACCTGTGTATTTCAGGCACAAATGCATCTGCCTTCGATCAGCTGGTCCTGACACTGGCCTGGGACCGGGTAGACATTGCCAAGAATCATGTGTTTGTGTACGGACAGCAGCTTCTGGTACGTGTGTGTGTGTGTGTGTGTGTGTGTGTGTGTGTGTGTGTGTGTGTGTGTGTGTGTGTGTGTGTGTGTGTGTGTGTGTGTGTGTGTGTGTGTGTGTGTGTGTGTGTGTGTGTGTGTGTGTGTGTGTGTGTGTGTGTGTGTGTGTGTGTGTGTGTGTGTGTGTGTGTGTGTGTGTGTGTGTGTGTGTGTGTGTGTGTGTGTGTGTGTGTGTGTGTGTGTGTGTGTGTGTGTGTGTCACATCTTTCACAGATGTTTGCTTAGCTCCAAACCTTGCCCAAAATGACCCCAGAATCTTTGCTAACCACAATCTGCCGTCTGGGGGACTGGAGTCGGGCAGGCTGCCATGAACTGCTTGTCTTGACTGTAAAATGAACCCTGTTACAGTTGTCTTCATAAGCTGCCCTCAGTGCGTATGTTTATTTTGAAACTTGGGGGAATCCTGGCTTTTCTGTGAATAGGAGGATAGATGATATTTATTTAGGTTTAGTGTGTGTGTGTGTTTTTTGTAATGTGGAAATATTTCTGGTATTCTCCCTAATTTGGTTGTTTTTATAAATAATAATTTGCTGTTGAAATATGGTTCATAACATCTTTATTATTTATTATTTATCTGCGTGTGTATAGGTTAGTTCCCTGGAGCAAGCGATGCTGGATGCACTCGTGATGGACAGAGTGGATTTTGTCAAGTTGCTCATAGAAAACGGTGTGAGCATGCACCGTTTCCTGACAATCAGTCGGCTAGAAGAGCTCTACAACACGGTAACATTCTGAAACATGCACCAGCTACTGATTAACAGAGATGGGCTGGTTGTAAAGAATATATACATGTGTTTTTGAGTGTTGTAAAGCTTTTTGTATCTTCTATTTTAGAAACAACTTCCCAACAACCCAACTCTTCTCCATCTGGTTAGAGATGTTAAACAGGTAACCGTCTGCCACGTTTTTATCAGTTGATGTTAACCAGAATCTGTTCAATCTCATTCACCACTTTGTTTCTGTGCCTTCTCACAGAGTCATCTGCCCCCAAACTATAAGATCACTTTGATTGATGTGGGTCTGGTTATTGAGTACCTGATGGGCGGGACTTACAGGTGTAACTACACCAGGAAACGCTTCCGAATCATTTACAACAATCTCCACGGTAACAATAGGGTGAGTTCGAATGGTTGCAAAAATCCTGGAGTGTCTTTATGGCAATGTCCTAAAGGTGTTGATATTTGAAAATTCTGTCTGTGTTTTAAAGTGGTATAATGTACTGATGTTAAAACCTGGCATGTTGTGTGGATGTAATTTAAAAAAAATAAAATAATAATCTATGGTAACACTTAAAGGTGCTCTAAACGATGTCACATGTTTTTTGGTTACACCATTTTTTGTCACATACAGCAAACATCTTCTCACTATCCGCTAGCTGCTTGTCCCCTGAACACACTGTAAAAAACGCGGCCTCTGTAGTCAGCCCAGGCTCCACAAACGGCAACAAAAACAAACTGTGCCAACCTGCACCACGAAACATGAGTGTTCCAGCCAATAACCGACAAGAGAAGAAGGATTTGGGGGTGGGAGTTGGGGGGTTAGTGCGCGGCAGGGAGGGAGAGGGGACGGGATGAGGAGGAGGGAGGGGCGAGCTAGTCTGTGTTTTGTTTGACAATACTTTGAACGTCAACAAGAAGTGACGTCACCCAACATCGCTTAGAGCACCTTTAATGCATTGCACTACTAGTGTTAGGCCTGAAACGGTTATTGAATGTATTACGAACTCTAACAAAAGTCAGTGAAAGAAAATTAACTAATCTGAAAATGTTTTCATATTCTGCACAGAGGTCGGGGCGCCATGCAGCAGGTCCTGGTTCTCATTTGAGGAAAAGTCACGAGTCTTTTAGCATGCAGGCTGACAAGAAGGAGAAGACGAGGCACAACCACTTCATCAAAACTGCACAGCCATACAAACCTAAGGTAAATAATTCAATAAAAGGAACACGGCTTCCTTTAAATGGGAGTATCCCACATTCCTAAAAATGAAAAGGTCTCAAGATAAAGATCTCTCTCTCTGCATCTAAGGAGCAATGGTTAAATGGGGGGTGGGGGGGCAAGTCTGTGTGCCTCTCACTGCTCCTTCCCTCTCCTCCTAGCTTGAGTCTTCCATCGAGCAGAACAAAAAGAGAAGCAAAGAAGAGATAGTGGACATAGACGATCCAGAGACACGGCGGTTTCCCTACCCTTTTAATGAGCTGTTGGTGTGGGCCGTGCTGATGAAGAGGCAAAAAATGTCACTCTTCTTCTGGCAGCACGGCGAGGAGAACATGGCAAAGGCACTGGTGGCCTGTAAGCTTTGCCGATCTATGGGCTACGAAGCCAAGAAGAGTGACGTGGTGGACGACACCTCAGAGAAGCTCAAGGAGTATTCAATGTAAGGTTTTCTTTGGCTTTGATACGTGTCTTGTAGCTATAAAATGTATCTGTAAAAGTGAAGGTCTGGACTAAACAAACTGCTGATGTGTTTCAGTGAGTTTGGGACATTAGCCGTGGACCTGCTGGAGGAGTCCTTCAGGCAGGATGAGACCATGGCCATGAAGCTGCTCACTTACGAGCTGAAGAACTGGAGCAACTCCACATGTTTGAAGTTGGCTGTCTCCTCCCACCTACGGCCCTTTGTGGCTCATACCTGCACCCAGTTGCTGCTGTCAGACATGTGGATGGGACGGCTGAACATGCGCAAGAACTCCTGGTACAAGGTTCATGTTCCATCTAGATTTTTATTTTTGGTAACTAACAAAAATATAAGTGCTGGCTTCAGTGATTTGTTTTCAGTGGCTGCTGAGGTTTGACAATGTGAATTAATTATCAATGTACAGATTAGTACAAATATTAAACCATACTGTATTGGTTCAGATAAAATTAATAAACAGTTTACTAATACTCTTGTTTATCTCAGGTGACCTACTGGTGCAAGCCATTCCTGATTTGTTGGTCAAACCCATAGACTAAAATATGTACATAGTCTCCGTGGCGTCACCAGTAGGTTTCTGAAGAGCCAAAATAATCTCAAAGTGGGCAGCTCTTGACAGTGTCTGATGTCGGCTAATCCAAAAATTGGCAAAGAGGTGGAGCGTGGATGGAGCTGCGGAGGGGCAAATGAAACCTACAGCAAACAACACCCTTAATGGGTGGGGGTTATGGGTATTAGTCTTGCATTGCCAGACCTATCTTCACCACACTGTGTCAGCGCTGGAGTATGGTCTGGCTACACTTCTATCTAATCAGGGTTACAAAAGACACTAACTTTTTCTCAATTTTTTAGTAAATTATGTTATTTTTTTTTTTTCATTTAAGGTTTTTTTTATTTGGATTTGGATACTCCCATGAAACAAACATGATGTAATATCTTTGTTTTGGGTTACTTGTCACTGGGCCTATCAAGACAGAACATATTTAAATGATTGAACAGCCACAAATGTGCACTTGGGCAATAAAACACTTGCGATTCATTATTGTGTGTAATTCAAAGTAGTTTCTTGACAAATATAGAAGCATCCACCCACATTAGTGTGTATTTGTCTCTAGGTGATTCTGAGTATGTTGGTACCTCCTGCCATTCTACTATTGGAGTACAAATCCAAGGCTGAGATGGCTCATATCCCTCAGAGTCAGGACGACCACCAGATGACCATGGAGGACAGCGAACACAACTTCCAGAACATAGCTGAAGACATCCAAATGGTTTGATTTACTCAGTCCTTCTGTTTTTGTATTTTTATCCTTTTAATTTGAAGCTCTAATAGATGGTATCTCCCTAGTGTAAAAGCGGTCCTACAATGAAATAAATCAGTAAAGATGACATGTCCAAATGCATAAAAAAAGTCCAATGTTTAGGTGTTGTTAAAAGGTTTAATGAGCTGTGAACAGGTTATGTCTGTTGTGTAATAAGAGTAACAAGACAGCTTTTCACATAAAATGATTGATAAAAACTTTTTGTGTTTCTTTTTACTAGGAAGTCATTTATTTGCTTACCTTCTTTCACTAACTCACATCCTCTCCTTTGCTTTCTCCCTCTCTTCTCCCCACATTGCGGCTTGCTGTTGTCTAATTTGGGCCTTGTTAACTCTCTACAGGATGTGTTCAAGGAGGCCAGATCCCACGACCATGTGGAAACAAAGAATGACATGGAGACACACATTCGTGCCAGGAAGCTTCCCTTAACCAGGAAAATTTATGCTTTCTACCACGCTCCCATAGTCAAGTTCTGGTCAAACACGGTATGGAGATTACAGAAGAGTTTGCACGCATACATATCCATCCCACCATTTTTTAATGGTTGTTTTTCTGGGTAACAGGAGAGGATGTTGCTACCAAGGAGTAGTATCTTAACACAGATGCAAACAGGAGTGTACCAAAGATACTTTATTGCCTAGCTTAGTTCCTTTCTTCATTTGCTCCTTAGTACCTAAGACAATTTAGTCCAAAGGGACTGTTAGAGATGTGGCCATTGGTGATGTTCACAATAAAGATCAACAAGAAACTAAGAGCTTTGCTTAAAGGAGAATTCCGGTCGGTTTCAACACGTAGCTCTGTTGTTTGAAATTTGGAGTGCTGTCAGTAGCAATAAACAAAACAATCTGTGCTGCCTACACCATGTTATCGCCCTGCTAGCGTTGGCACCCAACAGGCTTATACAGGGCAGGTTTTAAACGTGTTTTTAGCCTCTAAACATGCTCAAAATGTCATTACAAGTGCCTACCCATGTGCAGTGATTCCTTCCGAGGGAACACAGTGAATCTGACTGTAGTAGTAGATGTGACAGAAAGGCATAAAAGTTTATCTAAAAAAAAGTTTAGCTAAAAACACATTTAAAACCTGCCCTGTTTAAGCCTGTTGGGTGCTAACGCTAGCAGGGGGATAACATGGTGTAGGCAGCACCGATTGTTTTTGTTTTTTGTGCTACTGACAGCACTCCAAATGTCCAAACAGAGCTATGTGTTGAAATCGACTGGAATTCTCCTTTAATACTTAAGGTCCCCTCCGCCACACAAAAACCCTGCAGACTCTGGCTGTGATGGATACCATGAATACCACTGCACGATATGAGGAAATTATGACTTGCGATAAATAAACAGATAATAAAGTGTACTAATTTCTGCATTTCTAGTGCCTTAGGTATTCTGCTAAAATACAACAAATTGCTTGTTGAATTTAAAACAAATGTAAGAAAATAATTTCTAACATTCTTTTATTGAACAAATTGAACATAAGACACCACTAAAAAACAATGTCCGTTAACACTTTAAATTGCAGTTTTCTACTGATATTCTCTTTTAACTAACAAAATAAATCTCTGTTTTGCGATAGGTCCACAGCCTTTCGCGATGTGTATATTGCGCCAATTGATATCACGATGACTATAAAAAAACGATATATTGTGCAGCCCTATATTTTACAATCCACAACATGCATTTAGTTAAGACCCCTCAATTATTAGTGAGAAGTATTTCGGGACCTTTGGAAGAATCTAATAGAGGCCATTTCTCAGAAGTCAGTTAATCTATTTCTTAGAGTGGCTAAGCAAAGTAATTCCTGGCTTGTAGGAACACCATGCTGTCCCCTTTTTAACAAAATGAAAGCCACCACTTTGTCTGCGCTCTACTGAACCATATTACAAGTGGGAGGCAAATGAGGGACCATTTCTTTCACGCTGCACCACCACTCCTACTGGTTGGCTTTGTGGAGTGAGGAGGAATCTAAGATCAAAAGAATGAATTTCTACATGTGTTCTACTCTTACACTTACCTTTTTAAAACACTAATTTATGGACCACAGACTTGTCAAGAGAGGCAGTACTAGCAGTTAAATGTTATTTTAAACAAATGTTCTTGAATACACACTTGCTATTGTCATGCCCACACTCCTGCACAGGATTATCACTCATCATTTCTCACTTGTGCTGATGTTTATTTATATTCGCAAGCCTGAGGCTGGTTCTCAGGAGCCTGGGAGTCATCTTTAAGAGTTTTATTTGCACTAACAGGGCTGTTTTTTATGCTGTTCAAGACTAAGCCGTGCTGATACATCACTGAAACTGCTAGTCTACATAACGGTCTGTGCTTATCTACATCTGCTGTACCTGCTTCTATTCTGATTTTAACACATCAGTGCAGCACACAAAAGCTTACCCATCAGATGGGGGTGTTAATGGCTGATTTTCCAACAGTTCACACCTCACGTCAAGGTTCAGCAATTTTTCGAATCCAAGTTGTACCAAGAAAGTGTGTGTGTGTGTGTGTGTGTGTGTGTGTGTGTGTGTGTGTGTGTGTGTGTGTGTGTGTGTGTGTGTGTGTGTGTGTGTGTGTGTGTGACTTTACCTACTTATGTGGACAAACTTTCCCACAGTCTGCCTGCAGTATGGTTGTACAAAAGAGCTCCTTTCTATTACAAACACAGGTCAAACTTTAGTGCTGAGTTCAACTACCATTGGGATACAATCATGTGGCTTGAACCCTAAGGGCCCTATCTTGCACCCGGCGCAGCGCAAAGCCCGATGCAAGTGTCTTTGCTAGTTTAAGACCAACGCAGTTGTCAATTTCCTGTCCAGTGCCTGTGTCGTTTAAATAACAAATGCACCTGCGCCCATCTTTGCGCCCATGGGCGTGCTGGTCCTACAGGGAGGTGTGTTCAGGTGAATTGTTGGCGTATTGCTATCTTGAGGCAGCGAGAAATGATCGTGCCATTGACCAACAAAAAACAGGTCTAAAGTTAATAGCGCAGCATTTCATAGTTATTTTAACAGCAAATTAGTAAAATGTGCCTAGGCTTATGCACAGTGCGTGCACACACAGGGAAGCGCAGCAGCCCACAAACATGCAAAAGATTACAAATAAAAATATGACTGTGCAAATCTGCCATCATAATAGCAATGTGCCAAGGTACAAACGCGTCTGGCTTTCAAAGGGAACGGGAGATGACACTCTGATTGGTTTATTGCATGTTATGCCCAAAACACACCTATGAATTAATGAAGACACTAAGTACAAGCCTTTTGAACCATGTGCCCGGACCCTTTTTTCCACCGCCAAACAAGTGTATTTGGACACGCCCTAAACACACCAGCGCCATGCTCTTCACGCCGTGCGCTTAGATCATTAAAATATGGCCCTAAGAGTTTTCATTTGAACTCAGCCGCTCTAAGGTATGCAAATAACATAAATTACAGACCTGAGCCTTGCAGAGATATAGAATTTTGTTGAACACTCATCAGTTTCAAAATGTAAGAAAAGCTAATAAAAGTATTGACTGTGTAATCTCTTACCTTATTTATTCGTCTATCCAATAGTTGTCTAGATATTTCACTAAAAGAAGCATTCATTTATTGTTGGCCAGTGGAGGGCAGGAGAATTCTACACACAACACTGATGTCACCTCATGGTAGAAGTTGTAATGACAAGCATGGGGTTGATGAGAGCAGTAAAGTCAAATTACATACAGTAGCTTTTTCAGTGTTACTATGGAAATACTGATTATTGCAGCTTTAAATGACTAGTAGGATAAATATTTCCTTGTCAATGTTTTCTATATAATCCCCTGAACCGCTCACCCCCTTCCTTTTGAATGCAGACTTTGTTGGGAACTGATTTTCACTTGAGACGGAGAAGATGAAATTTCTCTTCTTTCACACAGCTAACCGCCAGCTGAGCTCTGAGAGCTCAGAGGCCTCAGTCAAAATGGCAGACTATTTACCCCCAACTCAAAGTGCCATGATGAGGTTCAACCCCATCAGAGGGCCTCAACTGACCTTGTCTCAAAATATTTCAGAGAGAGGAAGCCCCTCTTGGGAACTGTCTGAATTTAGAGGCTCTTTGTCAACACAGGCCAGTCATCATCTACATCCAACATATCTTCTTTACAGTTTGTTTACATTTTCCACATTTATGACGTACTGTACATAGTTAAAAAAAAAAGAAAAGATTGCACTATTCCCATTCTTGGAAGAATTTATCCTTTACATTTATAAAGGTGTTTTATATAATGTTTTATGTCTTGTGTATCTCTTATTGTCAGCTCTTCTACCTGGGCTTCTTGATGACGTACTCGTATGTGGTCCTGGTGAAAATGCCTAAACGGCCTTCTCCTCAAGAGTGGGTGGTCATCCTCTACATATTCACCTCTGCCATTGAAAAAATTCGAGAGGTATGTGCAACAGAAGTGTAAGACACGGATTGTCAGGCTCCATAATGTTTTAAAATAATTAAGGTAATGAAGATACCAGGTGTTTTGTAGTCCTTTAAACTTCACTAAATACTACAAATTAACTTATCTCCTCAGCATTATTTCCCATTATTTTCTCTTTTGTTTCTCCTCATCTTTTTTCCAGATGTTTATGTCTGAAGCAGGCAAAATAAGCCAGAAGATAAAAGTGTGGTTCAGTGACTATTTCAATGTGTCTGACTTTCTGGCCATTGTGACCTTCTTCATCGGCTTTGGCCTGAGATTGGCTGGAGGTGAGGCCTTTGTCCCCGGGAGGACGGTGTATTGTCTCAATATCATCTTCTGGTATGTGCGCCTCCTGGATATCCTGGCTGTCAACCAGCAAGCTGGACCCTATGTCATGATGATTGCTAAAATGGTGAGTTATTGTGAAAGTGAACAGTCACACCACCACATGATGCAAAGCAAGCAGATATGAACGTTTACACACAGTGTAAAAGTTGTCATTTTTCCAATGATGTTGCTTTTCTTAAGGTGCTCTCAGAGATACAATGCAACAAGAATAATATTTTATTATTTACACATACACTACTTTGCTGATGTAAGTGAAATTGTAATGAGCCTTACACTAAGAAATGCTGTTAAAATGTTTCAGTAGTGATAATTGCAGTATTACAGTTAGTGTATTTTCTCAAAAGTAATAAAATAGTGCTGATTTTTGTTCCCAATAGTAGAATCTGCACTAAAGAAACTATCTGGATGTACTATACGTCCAATATTATTTCAAGCAGTGATAGTCATATGTTTCATTCAGTATGTGTGACATATCTTGCAGGTGGCCAACATGTTTTATATTGTGGTAATAATGGCTATAGTTCTGCTGAGCTATGGCGTACCCAGGAAAGCCATTCTGTACCCAAACGAGGAGCCCAGCTGGACGCTGGCCAAAGATGTGGTCTTCCAGCCGTACTGGATGATGTACGGGGAAGTATATGCCTATGAAATCGATGGTAAGGAGGATGAGGACAGTAGGGGAGATTACAAGTTTTCTTTTTCTTTTTTTTTTTTTTTTTTTTAAAGCTTCTCACCATGGCATGAGAGCTGATTGTCACTCAAAACGAGCACTGGAAATTAAACCCCACGACGGCATAATCAATGCCGCCTCTCAGCATCTTTCACACAGACATGGTTCACATGCCGAAACAGCCAACGCAGGTCTCTTTAGAGAGGGCCGGGCTTTTTGCTTTGTCACAGCGTCAACTGCCTCGACTCAGTTAAAAATGGTCTGGATAGCAGGAAACAATTAAATGATCATCACTTGAGTCTTGCACATTTGAAGCTTTGGTGGAACAAAACACTGGCTGTGCTCCATAACCTGAGTTGGCATCTCAAGGTTTCACACAGTTGGAATTTATCACATGTTAACCACCCTTACTGTGGCCTGGAAGTGGTGAATAGTCAGATGGCAATTACACAGTGTAAGTTTGTCGTAAAGTTATTATAGTGAAAAGAAAACAAGAAAATGCTCAAGGTTTTTGAACAAACCTTCAAGATATTTTTCTGAACAAATCCTAGTTGCAGTGCGTTTTTCCACACTAAGTGTAAGCAGCTAATGTTTTTGTTAAAGTAAAGGGTACTAATATATCAGTTAATGTAAAGGGATGATACTGCCAACTGCTGTTAACAGTTAAAACATCACAAAGAATACATTAAATAAAAAGTAAAACAGGATTTTATATTAAAACAGTTAATATTTCAATGCAGTTTTATTGTAGGATTTTCCTCTTTTGTCTTAGTATGTATCCATGTGTGGTAGAGTCAGATTTGGACCCAATTTTGCAAATAAACAAGACCTGGATGTCATGAGTACGTATATCTTTAGCATATTTTGGGGAGCTGTATGTGCGTGCATACTTGCAGGTGTTTGCATATCCTAAAAGGCTTCTCTTCCTCAGTGTGTGCCAATAGCACTGAAAACAACGTAAAGGACCTGTGTTCGGAAGGAGTGTGGCTGACTCCTTTGCTACAAGCAGTCTACCTCTTTGTACAGTATATACTAATGGTCAACCTTCTCATCGCCTTCTTCAAGTAAGTGCATAACATATCAGTGCTAAATTCATAACAATATCTGTATTCATTAGCTTTGGGTTATGTGTTAAATCTTTATATATTGCTGGAATTCTCCACAACATCATCATCGGTGTACTCTGTTTTCCAGCAATGTGTATATGCAAGTGAAGTCCATTTCTAATCTGGTGTGGAAGTACCAGCGCTACCACTTTATTATGGCCTACCATGAGAAGCCTGTCCTCCCTCCCCCCTTCATCCTCCTCTGCCATATCTACTCCCTCTTCTGTATGTGTGGAAAGAGGAAGAAGGAGCATACCTACGGACCAAGTACGACAACGCTACTGGTATTCTTTGGCAGAAACTGCATGTTGATTATTAAAAACCTGCAGTAACAGTAACACCGTCTTTTTTCTTTCTTTCAGAACTGTTTCTCACAGAGGAAGACCAAAAGAAACTTCATGATTTTGAGGAGCAGTGTGTGGAGACATACTTTCATGAAAAGGACGATCAGTTTCACTCAGGAAGTGAGGAGCGTATACGCATTACCTCAGAAAGGTGAGACTGTTACTGGTCTTCTTAAAAGTGCCCTGTGAAGTTTTTTTGTAGATAAACAAAAGGTATGTTTACAGTTAGTGTTACTCACCAAAATGCATTGTGGATATCCTTGTGGTCTAACAAACGTGTGTGCATGTGCATCCTCATGCAAACAACACAAAACAGACCCACTTATAACAAACTGCTGTCAAAAAGCTAAAGCTCAAAAAGATTCAGTGTTTCAAATTAAATCAAATGAGTAACATAGCCTACTGAATATGCAGTAATTGTGACAAAATCAGGTCAGTGAATATGCCATGCTATAGCATTCGTCATTTAATAAAAATGTAGAAATTAATCATTTCCATTGTAAATTTAACAATATAACATTTAACATTAACAATAGTATGTAACACAAGCTGAGCTGTGGGTAACTGAAGCCACTGTTTGTCATTTCCAGGGTTGAGACCATGGGTATGCAGCTGAGGGAGGTTGGCAACAAGGTCAATTTTATAAAACGCTCTTTGCACACATTGGACTCCCAGATCGGCCACCTGCAGGACCTCTCAGCTCTGACTGTGGACACCCTGAAGACCCTCACTGCTCAAAGGGCGTCAGAGGCCAGCAAGGTCCACAATCAGATTACCAGGGAGCTCAGCCTCTCTAAGAATGTGGTCCCCAGCATCGGTCCTGTGGCAACAGACACTGGCCCCCACTCCAAATCATCCGCGATAGGCAAACGCAGTGTGGGGGCCTACTTCGGCTCGTCTTTTCCCCTGGCAGGAGCCAACATTGCAGATTCTCTTTTTGGGATTGGTGTAGGGGGAGGGGCTGGGATGGAGAGTAGCCGGAGAGTAGGGAACATCCCTGAAGCAGGACTGGGGCTGGACCCCAACCTAAACCCAGCGTTGAGTCCAGAGAGGAGGGCATTGTTTGGGCTCGGGCACCTTTCTGCAGAGGCTGGCTCCTCAGGCAGTGCCTTAGTCCAAAGTGCTGTGGCCATTTCCCCTCCAGAGCTGCGTCTCAGAGGACGCTCTCTCACCCAGAGTAAGGTGACCCGTCCACAAGAGCCGGGCCTTTCCGACTCCCCATCCAGTCTGCCCAATGTACCCTCCCCCGGGGCTCAGTTCAACCTCAGCTGCACCCCTTCCCAGCCCAGTGGCTCCAGCCACCCAGATCTCGCCCTAGTTCGGCTTAACCAGCAGCCCTTCCAGCCAGACGGCACCACTGTAGAGTTTGGGGCGTTTGTGGGTAAGTACGAGACAGAGGGTAAATCTGGTAGTGATGAGGAGGTTGAAAACTTTGACTGTGTGTATCCTACTGTTGTCATTGTCTCTAAGACTGCGTGCTCTGCTCGGCCTGCCTGCTTGCACTGTAAAGCCTGAGAACACAGAGGGGGTGAGAGCAAGGGAGGTGGGTTGGGGTTATTCAAGAGAGATCAGGCTCTCTAAGTAGACAAAGTACCAACACTGAAGACCACCTGTCTACTGAAACTGAATCCCAACTGGGTGACACCCAAGGAAATAGTGGCCTACCAGGCTGTGCGTATGCCCCTGCTGTGGCACCCAGGAAGAACAGAGGAAGGACGAGAGAATGGGAAATGGTCGGCACCAACTGCCCCTCCAGTGTCCTGGTATGAGGGTCAAAGTGGGTCAGAAGTCTCGCTTGACAAGAAGAACATGGCACATGAGACAAACACAATGAGAGGTTTGAGTTTCAGTCTTAACTTAAGTTGAGGACTTGTTTGCCGGGTGCTCGGGCCTGTCCATCTCCAGATCAGGATCCCAGTAGACCTTCAGTTCTTTTCCTTTCTCTGCTCTGTCTGGACCTCTTGTCTGACTTGTTTATTCTCTGTTCCTGGTGGTTCAGAGGTTTTCACATGTAATGTGACTGGAGCTTAAATGATTGGTTGAGGTTTTCAGTACTAACCGCAATTGATTAAGGATTTGTTTGGCAGGTGGAGGTGAGGAGTTTGCCATAGGAATCAGCTGTTTGAAATGTGATTATTTCACCATTGGGGTGATGATGATGTCACCAGATAGGGCAGTGTGTCTTTGAAGCTCGATGGTGTTTTAAGCCCCCAACGTTGACTTCAAGGCAGCGCTGCGACCGTCAACTTCAAGCATAGACAGTATATAAAATGGACCGACAGATCCCGTTGCTCTGGACGGAGACGAGTGAAGTCTATTAGAAGCACTTTAAGCTCGAGTGTTACTGCGCAGCTGCAAACTGAGCTTGCCAACGTAGATGTGACATGAGCAACGTGTCTGAACGTTGTAAGTCTTCTGGTAGCTGTGCCAAGAGAAATCTCAATCATTCCCAATCTTGCAGAGACGGAGAGTGTAGGTATATGTAAGGAGATAACATAGGTACTGGCTAATTATTGCTAACTAAAATGTTTGTTAACATTAGTAATTAAACTAAACAGCTAATGTACGTCGAAACTGCCTGCGAGCTTCTTCTGTACTGTACAGTAATTCCTGTACTATGCGACAGTAAGTTGTGTGGTTATGACACAATCGTTAGCCTATTTTTACAAAAACGTCTGCTACGGAGCCATAACGTGAGGTACAAGGTAACGGAGCCTTTTATACATTGTCATGTTTCTTTAGAAATAAACAATGGGCAAATAAAGTCTTTAAACGCTTCAGATGTAAAGTTATTCACTGTCAAAGTGACGCCAAAATGAATGGCAGTCAATGGAATGCTAACGGCGGGTGAGAGTCTTGTAGCATTAAAATGGTGCCATAGGAGGCTTCACTCTGTGGAGAGAAGCTTACCCCCTTGACTTCAAGGCACTTAACCCTAACCATTGCCTAATCCTAGTGCCTTCCAGGCAGCGCTGCCTGGAAGACGACGTTGGGGGCTCAAAACACCAAACATCGTCTTTGAATCCCACACAGCGATTGCCTTAGATTTCACAATGGGAGTAGGGATTGTTTTGCTGGGATGTTGTTACACAAGACAAACATGTATTACTAGGAGAGAAAAAAAGTGTTTTATTTATTTTGATAATGTCACAGAGTGACAGGGCCATTTCAATGGACCTTATGGAGGTTGACACTATTTTCTTGGTTTCAGGACATAGAGACAGTTTGGACCTCCAGCACTCCACACCCAAAGAGACCTCCAGCAGACAGCAAAGCCCGGTCACACAGACCAGATCGCAGGTGTGTGTGTGTGTGTGTGTGTGTGTGTGTGTGTGTGTGTGTGTGTGTGTGTGTGTGTGTGTGTGTGTGTGTGTGTGTGTGTGTGTGTGTGTGTGTGTGTGTGTGTGTGTGTGTGTGTGTGTGTGTGTGTGTGTGTGTGTGTGTGTGTGTGTGTGTGTGTGTGTGTGCATAAATGTATGAATCATCATTTGGTTGTTTGGTGCATGGACAGTATAGTTTATAATTTTCTTTCCTTTATCCATGTCAATAATTTTGACAGCCCAATGTTTTTAGGTGTTACTTTAAAGTGTGTTCCTGTCATATTTGCTTTTTATGTAAACAGTTTGTAGCTTATTGATGATCAGACAACACACTTGTTTTAGAGGTCCTACAAGGAGATTTTCTGATGTGTAAGTAAAAACTTGTCCCTCCTTGGTAACTTGTGCCACCTCCCTTTTAGCAGTCACCATCATTTGCCACTTATAGTCAAAATGTGTCACATCTAAATGAACCACACGGTTTCCCCCAGGAAACAGATTAACAGAGGTGGTAATACAAACGTTACCCAAACTTCAACTTGATGCAGACTTTATTTGCTAAAAGGTGTGGTGATTATCAAACTAACTTCTGCCTGGTGTCTAACCCGCATTGATTTTCACCCATCAGCAACCAACTGTGACTTATTGGGCTGTTGGTCTCTACTTTTCCCAGCATGTAAAAACTCAGAGGGATGCTCTGATTGATTACTGCGAATGAACAATGTTGATTGATCAATTCACCTGTTGAGCTGAATCAGACAGATCCTTATGCTGCTCATCTTGTAATTAATGTAGTTACTAGATTATCTCTCTTTGTGTTTGTCCATCTATCTTTCTGCCATATGCTCAGCCTGAAGGTCCCGGTCACATCAGAGCAGTCAACTCGTACACTGGCTTCACAGAGTATGACAGAAACCCAGTTTTCCTCCATCCTGACTCCTGTAAGCTCACAAAAATAACACAAATAATGCTAAGAAAATATCTGCAGAGGAAGATATTTTTAAATATATGTGATCATTTCAGTTCATCGCAGCCCAAAAACCAACAGCAGCATCTGTTTCTTAAATGTTCAGTGTCTGTCCTAACACATTATGGTTGGTGATTGTTTATTGTGTTTCTGCAGCTCTGACAAAGAAGGACAGGAGCAGAGTGTCAGCTGAAGACATTATTATCCACGATGACCCCAGGGCTGCAGTTCTGGTAAGAAATGTCTCTATGTGTGCAGAGTAAAACAAATAGATGTTAACTATATTTATGCTGGTTTCTGTCAGTGTATAACAACTTCATGTTTCTCCACCAGGAACGAGTTCAGGTCAAATCAGCCCAGGCGAGCAGCCTGTAAGTGTCCTCCAACTGGCCAACAACATGTATACACACACACTCACACTCACACACACACACACACACACACACTCTAGCGGCCGCTTTGGACAAAAGCAGTAGTGTTAGTGTTTTTACTGCACCTGCTGTTGTAAAGGTGTTTTGCCATATTGCCACTATATTACTGAGTTAGCGTTACGGAGAGGTCATATAGTTGCAATGAATGTTTTGCTCGGGCAGAAAATCATTCATTTACAATAAGAGAATATGTTACAGATGCATTGTTGCATTTCAAGTGTTGCATACGGTAACTTAGCGGACTTTGGATGTATCGAGAGCTAAACCGGGTATCACTGTCACCGTTTGTTGTAGCAACCAACGTAATAATAACTTGGATTAATATAGCGCATTTCATGAAACCCAAGGATGCTTTACACAAGTAACGTTATAGGGGGACAAGGGAAAAGAAAATAGTAAGCTAACACAAACACGGACTGAAAATAAATAAAAACCGGGGGCTAAATGGAAGGGCGGCGTAATTAAATGTATTCTACTGGCTAACAACCACATTGCGCAATGTAATGTTATTTTATGAATGAAATAGACATATTACATACCTGAGGGCCAATTAGGGGTCAGTTTTGAATCATTTACAATCCCGTAATTGTCTCCATCTGTTAATAGCCGACCAAGATTGACTCGGGTTTCACCTGTCGTCTGTCTTTCTCTTTTAGTTATTCTTTGTTTAATTTTCTTTTTTTTTTATAGATGGCCCTGCCACAGTATCAGCCATAACTACAAAAGATAACTTAGAAATCTGTGACCGTCAAAATGTGTTACTGTAGAGCCGTTCTACCTGCCGGAAATCATTTTGTGAGTTTGTGGGAAAAATCTGACCCGGGCAAAGGCATTCATAAAAACTATATAAACATAGCGTTCTTTTCACGGTTTGTCTTGTTTGCTGTTACAGCTCATTTATGATCATTAGATAAAAAAATGACACAGTTTCAGAATCATTATGAAGTTACATATAATAACTTTAAAGTCAGCACTCACCAATGCACACTTTATTCACACCACTGTATGTAATGCATTACGCAAGCTCCCGTGTAGATTCATGAACTAGACTGACATGGATATTCTCTGTTTTGTTAAACTAATGTCTTTCTGTTGTGTCTCTTGCTCTCTGTCAGACGAGCTCCTGGGGAAGACACACTAAATGGTATGTAAGTTGGGTTCAACTCTTCCATCTGGATCAGCTGGTCCAGCAGCATTTACACAGGCTCTGTTATCAAAGTGACCTTTTCCCTTTCTTGACATCCAATATGATTTTGTGTGGTATCCTCCATCTTGTAATACCATTATCAAAAACATGAACAAAAAGAGGTTTGGAAAGGTTGATAGAAGTTAAAGAAAATCTGGGGTAGATGGGGAATATCAAAACTGTATCTAAAATATTTAAAACCCTATAGTTGCAGATATTGCATTAGATGATCTTTCAAGTTGAAATAGACAGCCCAAAGTAATGTTGGAACTTTGTTTATTGAAAATCATTAAAAAGGTATTGAACTTGATGTATGCTTATTCATGTTTTTGGATTAAAGCTTCACAATGCTTTTCTTCTTCTGTGGTTACAGCTGCAGTTTCTCTCTATGCGCCGCGACACACCCACCTGGGAGCCAGAAAGGACTGTGAGTAACCCATGTGTGACCACACACATGAAAATGAAAATAGTCTAGTAGTTTCTTGACAGAAAGACCGATAAACTGATAATAATAAGATGACCCTGGTTAAAATTGTATTTGCAGAGATAATTGGAAAAACAGGAATATCCAAGAAGTTTAAAAATGTAAATGTAAATCCATTTTGTGCAATCTTTACCTAGCAACAGAAGTGACTTGCAGGAAGTAAAACTTCAACAAGCTTGAGCTGTTAGTCAAATCATACAGAGACTTCTACTGGTGGATGCTGGAACAGCTCAGGGTGTTTTTGTTAAATGAATGTGTCCAAATGATTGTCTAGTAATTCCAACTGTCATGTTCAATAAATTACATCAACTCATTCTGTAAAAAGATGAACAGTTCTCTTCTTTTTCTCCATAGCTATTGGCTCACCTTTCAAGCCCATGGAAAGTTACCAGTACTCAGGTGAGACATGGAGAATAAGTTGTCATCGTGTTTGCATGTTATGCTATATGTTAGTTATATTGCAGCTAATTTGCTGTCTGTGGGTGAAAACAATCAATGTTTCACAGAGGCGAAGAGCAATGAATAATCCTACACGTAGTTACACCTCTGTTCAGTCTTCTCCTGCAGTTGTCCTGACCTGTTGATGTATTTATGTGTGTGCACATACTTTTCCTCTTGCAGCTGTAGAGCGCAACAACTTGATGAGGCTGTCCCAGAGTATCCCCTTCACCCCTGTGCCTCCTAGGGGTAAGTCTAAATCACGGTGCATTCCCAGGTGTGACAGGTCAGGTAAAAACACTGCAGACAGTTTTGAGAAAAGACAACAGGCAGTTGGAGAATGAGGAAGTTTGAAGGCAGATGAGAGATGTGTTTTTCTACATTGTTTTTGCCCTCCCACATCTGCTGCTGTTTGCCTCATAGTTACGCTCAAGCTGTCTTTTGTGTGCTCGTGTTGTTGTTTTTTAATATGATTGTGGCTTCACAATTCAGATAGACCTCCCTGCTGAAGAGGAACTACTGATTTTAAGGATTTGGATGTTACAGTTTTCGAGTGGCAGTCATATTGTTGTCACAGTTTTGCTGTTTTTGTTGTTACTGTGAATGTCTTGAAGTCTTGTGATCTGCGCAGTTTCTAGGCATTTCATCATGGTGGTGTTAGGAAGGTATAATGCTGTGTATATATTTTGCAGAAAACTCATGAGAAAAACATGACTATACTGCCTTACAAAGGCAGTTAGCAGGAACTACAGAAACAGGAAAGTTGAGGGGGAAAAAAGGGTTTGAACAGATATATAAGTTGTAAAATATTAATGTTATGCCTTTTTTATGCTAATTAATAATATATGTCACAGACCTTACATACAATCTAATAAAACATTGGACTGTTTGGACTATCTAAAAGGGAACAGGATAATGCGGTATCTACAAACAAAATGGTTTATTATTTGCATGTCTTGTCTATTTGAAACAATGAGCTAGTTCAATACATTGTTTTTAAATGAAATACATTTAAATATGTTATTTATTGTAGCCAGCTTAACCTCCACAAATCTCGTGAATTCCACCAGAGTTACTCTGCTAAGCTGGGCTAGTTACCTTTTTTAGGACTACTTTATCTGTTTTTTCTTTTAGTTTTTTTTCATTATGTTTAGATTTAGCTTTCCCCAGCCCGCTCTGACTAGCCGGAGTGCAGTCACGGCAGTTTGGTTTTTACCTCTCTATTCTAGGTCTTGAAAATGTCATGTGCAGTTTTTTTAAACACGTTTTATGGCATTAAAAAAATCTACTGTATGTGGTAAAACGGATGCAAAAATATCAGATTATGGTCTTAACTCAATTCTGACTAAATATGTACTTATTGTGTTTTGGCTTTGTAGGTCAGTACAGACAAAATACAAAAACAGAAATAACTGACCAAAGTAAATATTGGGTCAACCCACCTCTTGAAGAAGTACATCAGCAGATATAAACCTTCCTTTAACAGTGCTCTAAAAGCTTCTGAGTAAATGAAACCTAACTCATCTGTATTTATTAGCTGTTGTTTCCTGGCTCTCGCTGATGCACCCAGACAATGGAAAATAAAAAAACTGGCTTGTTTATTGGAATCAATGTCTGTGTTGGGTGTAGCTCGTAACTGCATTGTCGTTGCTGTTTGTCTGCTGGAAGCACAAGTAGGCAAATGCTAGCTAAGATGTCAGCCAGAAGCACTTCATAAACAGATAGTTTATCAATGTTCTGGTGCTGTGAGTGTGTCTGTTATTTTTTTGTTCAGAGACAGAGGTCAGCAAACAGGGATATGACATAAAGCCAACACATTTGTTTCAAGAAACATTTGTTTCATCAAACTAACGCTGTTTTTATCAGTGTTTGTGACTCACCTGCTGCAATGTGTCCCCTCAGGGGAGCCGGTGACTGTGTACCGGCTGGAGGAGAGCTCCCCCAACACTATCAACAACAGCATGTCTTCCTGGGCCCAGCGGGGCCTCTGTGCCAAAATCGAGTTTCTTAGCAAGGAGGAGATGGGCGGAGGACTCAGACGGGCCCTCAAAGTGCTCTGCACTTGGTCAGAGTATGACATCCTAAAACCAGGACATCTGTATATAGTCAAATCCTTCCTTCCTGAGGTGGTCCAAACCTGGCAGAGCATCTACAAGGAGGACACTGTGCTGCACCTTTGTCTCAGGGTGGGGAGCACAGACACACTGTTGACCCTACTAACTGCAATGCAAATTCCTGGCACTGTTCGGCTTTACCAAACAGGCTTCACAGTACCTGTCTGGGATGAAAACTGTATAAGCTTATCGTTAGTTAGATATGCGTTGGTTAGCTTTGTAAAGTGTAATGTTCAAAACAATAAGGGTCTGCCTTGTTAAAATGAAAAAATGATTGCCTTAAAACATAAAAATAGAAAACTCTGACTATGTCAAAAACATTTGAACCACAGGAATGCTAACAAATCTCTATTTGTGGCAATATTTTTAAAAGGCTGTATTTTAAGTGCTGTTTCTCTGTGTCACCCAGGAAATTCAACAACAACGAGCTGCTCAGAAGCTGACATTTGCCTTCAACCAAATCAGGCCGAAGACGATTCCTTATTCGCCGAGGTAAGCGGACATCCAGGAGGGTTGGCAGAACACAGACGCAGAAATCCCATTTCACACACACCTTAAAACGGCTTTAATTTCATATCTTGATATGTTTTTGTGTGATTAAAGGTGCTATGCACTGTCACGTCGCACATTTTGCTTAGCTCATTGTGGTTTGGCAAGACCAGATCAGCATTTGCTTAGTTATATCAAGTAGGCTGTACAACAAGTGATTCACACATCAACACAAACTCTTCCTGCACTAACTTGATGAACCTGTTGTTTCCAGTCTTTGTGCTAATCTAACTGTTCATTATAAGGCAGCAAGGAAGAAACTATTCCTTTTTATAGGGTCAAGACATTAAACCTATGCCATTATCTGATCGAGGTTTGTTTTCAAATTAATAATTCATATTTCCTTTTTCACAATTCTAAATGCATGATAGGGAGTCACTGTAGAAACAATGCAGTTTTTAAGACAATTCTTTCTATTTTTTCTTACTGTTAAAACCTAAAATTAAATGAACTAAGGAGACGTTTGCTGGAACATTTAGGAGGATTTTAATTTTTTAAAGTGTCCTTGTCTGTGGGCCATCACCCTGAAACCTGAGTCCTTTGTGTGTTCAGGTTTCTGGAGGTGTTTCTGCTCTACTGTCACTCTGCCGGACAGTGGTTTGCTATAGAAGAGTGCATTACTGGGGAGTTCAGGAAGTTCAACAACAACAACGGAGATGAGATCGTCCCCACCAACCTCCTGGAGGAAACCATGCTGGCCTTCAGCCACTGGACATACGAGTACACCCGCGGGGAGCTGCTGGTGCTCGACCTGCAGGGTAAAAACTCTCAACACACTTACACATCGCCACACCGGATCCATTAAAATGCAATGCAATTTTTGTTGTTAATCAGTCATGTATATGGGAATTGTAGTTCCTCTGTTTCCTGCATGTGACAAATGTGTTGACATTACTGTCCTTTCTTCATTGACTTAGCAAATGAAGTGTGTGCGTGTGTGTGTGTGTGTGTGTGTGTCTGTAGGAGTTGGAGAGATTCTGACAGATCCATCGGTTATAAAGAGCGGTGAGAAGGGGTAAGTGAGCTCTCTCAAATTGTCACACGGGTCATTCACCTTTTGAATTATTTGTTTAGCTTTTTGTGGCTCGATATTGTAAAGCTGAAACAATTAATTGATTAGTTGATAATAAATCGGACATTGTCTAGTTCCAGCTTCTCACTTTTCCTTTTGTTTCGTCATATGTGATAATAAACTGAATTTCTTTGGGTTTTGACTGAATTTCCTTTTTTTTTTTTTTTTAAACAAAGGCACCTTTGACGTAAAGAACTGTGAAAGGCATTTTTCACTATTTTCTGATATTTACTGTAGATACATACTGTTGACCAAACGGTTGAGAAAATAATCATCAGATTATTTAACAAAAAATAATCGTTGCTAGCAGCCCTACAGTTTCTTATCAGCTGTTTTTTCTAGTCATTTTGCACCAATGCCATTTTTCCATTGCTAGTACCAGCTCTACTCGGCTCAGTTCGGCTCGACTCGGCCGTGTTGCCCCGTCCTCCTGTTTCCATTGTTTGGTGCCACAGCCAGAAGACACATTTAGTTTCAAATGAAGCTGGAGACGGCAAAAACAAAACACTGCTGGCTAAACTATTTAAAAATGGCGGGTTTGTTCAGGACTCCCCCGTCTGTCGCTTTTACGTCACCTTTTGGTATCGGCTCAGCTCGTTTGGAACCTCGACTGAGGTGGTACTAAAAAAAGTACCTGTTGGCAGGTACCAGGGACTTTTTTTCGTAATGGAAAACCAAAAAAGGCGAGTAGAGGCGAGTCGAGCAGATACCATGTAATGGAAAAACGGCATTAGTGACCACTGTGTGACTCTTGCAGATCCTATGATATGATATTTGGACCTGCCAACCTGGGGGATGATGCCATAAGGAACTTCCGAGCAAAACACCACTGCAACTCCTGTTGTCGGAAACTCAAGCTTCCGGGTGAGGCATATTGATCAGCTGCTGTTCAGTATTTTTAAACTAAATGACACCACAAATGTGCTCAAAATCTTCAAGCTTCAGGGCAGCATTTGGGGAATTTAGATCCCATTCAGATGTATTCTAAGACATAAAATGACTCTGCTTTGAATATTAATTATGTGTGATATGGGTTTCCGCAAAAAAGGTTCAATTAACTAGTTATAATTTCTTGATTTAAAAAATGAACACCTAACTCCATCCTCATTGAAAAATCAAGAATCTAAAATGATTTAAACCTAGAACACAAAACTTCATCGAATTTAAGACTGTTTAAGGCCTACAATTTTGATTTTGAAATTTTAGACTTTTTAAGACCAGCAGAAACATGCTTTTGTAAGATACAATATTTATAAACAGGTCTTTAATTTTCCTACCTCCATGCAAAGGTTACCTCTAATGCTCATTTTGTCATATTCTGTGGTGTTGTAGTTCTGTCTTTCGCTAGTCCAAATATAACCAACATGGAACTTATATTGCAGCCAATCAGCTTTTGTGTCTCTTTCGGATGTACCACAGACATTAAATGGATTTTATTCTTCAGCTATGGGGAAGTGCAAGTTTAGCGATACTTGGCTTGAAAAGGTTGAATTTAGGGCTTAGTTGATAAAGGGCCTACATTTCATTCATAATGTTCTTAAAAAGGTCTTTACAAGTCTTAAATGTGTCTTGGTGAAACCTGCAAAAACTGAAAAGTTTAACTGCTTCACTCTAAAGCCCATTCTCGGTGTAGGTGCACTGGAGGTTTAAGTTTCCACATCACATTTGTGTTATTTTTGTACTGGGCAGGCTTCCAGAGAAGATCTGATGTCAAAATCATGCTCACACTCATCTTGAGTTGAGCACAGAGAAACTTTCCTCCTTCAGCAGATACATTTGAAAATCACCTTTTTATAGTGTCAAACTCTGCATATACATCATTCTGCACAGTAAAAACCAAACATCCACATGATGGAACAATGAGCGAAACACATTTTTGACCAGAAGGGTTACAAACACAAATCTAAGATCATATAAGTTAAAATCTGTTGCAACATGTTGACTTTTGTTCCTTCTTCTTCCAGATCTAAAGCGGAATGATTACACTCCAGATAAGGTGACGTTCCCACAAGAAGACCCTTCCAACCCAGGGGGCGGCGTCAAAGATTCTCGCCAATCAATGAGAGTGATGCTGTGATGGGTTTAAAGCAAGAGAGAGTGAGTGAATGATCACAAGGAGACACTGTTCTGATTGATTTCAGTCAAAGCCAAGGAGCAGAGAGGCTTTCCCAATCAACTGTCAGAATCACACTTGTGTTTCCATGGAAGCCAGTGCATGCAGACTGTGTCGTGTTTTTGTTGATCCCACCAAAATGCTGTGTCAAACACAATTCAACCATCTTAACCTTTTTTTTTTTAGAACTTTTTTTTACAAGTTTATATATATATATATATATATATATATATATATATATATATATATATATATATATATATATATATATATATATATATATATATATATATATATATATATATATATATATATATATATATATATATATATATTATGAACTGGATATATCTACAGGTACAATATCATTGCAGAGGGTTTATTATTTATTATGAAGTTTGAGAAGTTGCCTTGTTTAAAAAAAAAAGAACAAATCTAAGTGCATTGTACATCTGTTACAGCAGCTTCAGAGAGGACAGTCTGCTGAGATTCAGTCACTGCTACAATGCAGTTTGCCATCAGATCATTTTTATAAATGTGTAAAGAATTGTATCACAACCTTGTGTCTCTTAGTTAATGAACAGATATACATGAATTAGAAAATCTTGTAAAGTATGGGCAGATTGCAATGCAACTTTTACAGAACAATGTATGTAATTTTATTGTATTGAAAGTGTGTCCACCAAAATATTGCTGATAGTTTTTATTGTTACAAAGGTACTATTGCTATATCTTTGTCATCAACTATTGTATGAGCAAATCACAATCTAGTGTATCTTATAGATACTGTTATCTGGCATGAGCTGAACAGATTGAAATATTTTATTTAGGGGAACTGACAGACATAAGGGTATTACTGTATACATTTTGTACTGGACATCATTTTAAACAAATAAAATGTAAAAGGCTTTAGCAACATTGCTCACGTTTTGATGAATGACTGTTTCAGTGCATGGCCAATTATTCAGATTCCAATCTAACAGATAATTAATTATTGTGCTGTAAAGAAGAAACAACATCCACTCAAATCTGAGATTGTATTCCAAATTCTGATATTTTGTATAAATTAGATCTGAAACACATTTCACAAACTTCATTTTGGCCCAAACGTGAGGATTTTTTGCTTTTTCTCTGTCACTTATTACGGATTTGGACTGGCAATCAATTTGAATACAGCACTCTTATTTTGAGATTTTAGATACAAAATGATTATTCAATTAATCTATCTTAAATATTGTGTCCACTTTGAGGTGTTTGTATACCAACCCATGTTTTCGTGTATGAAAACTTCGCAAGCGATGGGTACTGTCACTCACTATAAGTCAATTTTAATTTAAAATGTTGCCATCGCATTGAGCCCATTATCAGCAGAGCAGTGAAGTCCTGCATTTAAAGGGGTGAAGTACAGTGTGCCTGCAGAAGGAGACAATGAACAGAGAGACCTCAGATTCCATCAGTTGGATAGCAGCTGCCGGTATTTAAATACACACACACACACACACACACACCCTCTGTTGGCTGCTCACCTGTAAGATAGTGTGATGGTTGAGCTAAGAACGCTGTTGGCTAGCTATTGGCTTGGATTGTGGATTTGTACAATCACTTTCCCCTTTACAAGTTATATCTTCACACAACACTAACTTGTTTATATGTACATTGCAGGAGTTCATCGCTGTAATCATCTACTGTCCGTGAAGAGATCATTTTACCTCTGCCACGTACGGACGTTGGTTTCGGTTCGATTTATCCATCTGTCTGTCTGTTGCGTTTGTCTAGCAGGATTACAGAAAAACTACTTTTCATGAAAAGTTTGTGTAAGGGTGTAGCATGGGCAAAGGAAACCCCCATTACATTTTGTAGCGGATACACGAATTACGTTTCAATTTCCTTAACATTGTAATAGGGCGTTTGTCTGCGGAAGCCTGCGCTCTGCCCTTAGTTAATGCAAGGACATTCAGACTGTCCTGTGTAAAAAGTGTACTGTGTAGGCTACTCTGAAGTTTAACTGAAGCTAATGATGCTTCGGCAGCCAGAGTTGGTCATATCAAGGTAAAAATATTCTGCTTTCCATTCGAATAGCATTGGGATATCTTAAACGGTAGGAATTTCAGCGAGTAACTTTCTAATAGCCAAGAGAATGAAATGACAAATATTGTATTTGTCACACAAATAATCGTAAATAATAGGCTACTGGTGGCCAGGTATGATGCAAACTGCAGACGGTTACCTCCCATTGGGTGTGGTTTAGGCTACTTAATAATAGCCCAACAATCATGACTCTGCATTTTATTCAGCTCGGACTGAAAGTTTACAGCTCATCAAAAGGCTTGTCCTAAAAGCCGCAGAAACATGACTAACGTCTTCGTTGAATATTGGTAAGTGTAACTTTATATTGTGCTAATATTGTACTTATAGGACCGAGTGCAATTATAACGTATTCATTTTTTATTTCAAATTATAATATAAAAAAATAAACAAATATAATGTTTAGTCCTGGTAAAACTGCAGGAAATTAACGTCCATGCATCACAAATCAGTTAATGCGATACAGCTTTACATTTTCAGTTTAGCTAACTTTAGGTTTCCGAAGACGCTCAAGGACAAAGTAAAATATATATCTGGGTAAACTACATAGTCAATTTCAATAATGATATATATATATTTGCACTGCATTGCACCCCAATGCACCCGGCCGCTTTAAAATCCATTATGGGTATGCGGGTTTCTGTGTGCCAATAATACGTTTATTAATGTTAATTAATTCCCCGGGTTGTTTTCAGTGCAGGATGAGGTTATTCCCGCCGCTTCCAGGAAGTAGCCCGTGTCGTCGGGCAGGTTCCTGGTGTGAAGGTGACGGGAAAAACAGGGAGGCAAGGTAAGCTGTTCTTCCATCACTGGTTAGGCTGTTACATTAGAGATACAACTTCCTCTCTTTATAGCCCCCCCCCCCCCCCCCCCCCCCCCCACACACACACACACACACACACACACACACTTCCCCTCGTTCACTTCCCCTTAGCCCTTGATGTTACCATAGACATAAATAAGAAATGAACGAAGGGAGGCCGCTGTTTTCGGATATTACCATAGAGAAACCGTCTCTGATATAACAGCGTACGTCGCTCTCCGTGCGACGTACGCTGTTATATCAGAGACGGTTTGATAGTGGATGAGGCAGGATGGATCGCACCTGCATGCCCTTTTACACTTTTAGCCCAAAATGTACGGATCGGCCCCCAGTTAGGCGCTCCTGTTTCAAGAGATTTATTTTCCATCGTATTTTCCCAATAATTAGCTATAGCATTCTATCCCTGTTTTTATGGTAAGTCTGCCAAATCCCGCAACTTTATAAACAGTGTTTATATGAGGAAGAGTTTGAAGTAAGAAATATTGAATATTTTTCATCCACGACCGA
Organism: Gymnocephalus cernua; assembly: GCA_023631565.1. Taxonomy (NCBI): domain Eukaryota; kingdom Metazoa; phylum Chordata; class Actinopteri; order Perciformes; family Percidae; genus Gymnocephalus; species Gymnocephalus cernua. The sequence continues at coordinate 9,128,780 of CM042426.1, read as the reverse complement.
CCTGTAGTCCAGCACTATATCGTTGTGAATCTATTTTGATGTGTTTTTCCTAGGGCTGTCAATCGATTCAAAAATGTAATCGAATTAATTACAGACTCTGTGATTAATTAATCTAAATTAATCGCATACATCATTTTTGCTGTGAAAGTATTTTAAATATTTTCAGTTCAAATGAATAATCATCATTAGTGACATTAAAGTAAAAAAAAACTATTTGTATTATTTTCACTGTTCAAATATATATAATATATATATATATAAATATATATATATATTATATATATATATATATTATATATATATATATATATATATATATATATCACAATCAACAATATGACCTAATATGCTGAGGAAATAAATTCAAAAGGGTATTTTACAACTACGAATGCACCGCGAGGCTGTAGATTACCAGCTTCATTGAACCCGGCTCCGGGTGAAAGGTCAATATGAATGGATTAATTGTTATTAATTTTTTTAACGCACTAATTTTTTCTCAGATTAATTAATCGAAATTAACGCGTTATTTCGACAGCCCTAGTTTTTCCACAACTTTTGTAATTTTACATATGTTTAAAAATATCAAAATTAATATCAGGATATATCGATATCGCAATATTCATAATCAATATCGCAATATCACATTTTGTCAATATCGTGCAACCCTACTTTTCAGTCAACCCTGTGTCTTTGTTATAATTGTCATATTGCCAAATATGTCCCAAAAGTGTTTAGATGTCAAAATCTTTCAAAATGTTCTATTCACCTGCTTTTGTTCTCAGGTTTCATTCTATTGACAGGAGTTTATAGTGTCCTAACTTTGTCTTTTAGCAGTAAAATACTGCACCCAGTCTTTGAGGATATACTGTTTTAGTGGTTGTACTGTTCTTGCAGAAAATATGTGTAAATAAAATGAACTACATTATATGTAATTGACATCGATGCATTTTCATTTTCGCTGTCTCATACACCCCCACAGGCAGCTTTGAGGTGTCAGTGAATGATAAGCTGGTCTACTCCAAGCTTAAGACGGGATCCTTTCTAATCCTGATGAGGTTAGTGTGTTAGTGAGATAGATTACAGTGTCCACTATTATCATGTTATTTACAGTATGGCATAAAAGATAACTGGTTATTTAAGTAAGTATATAATTAATAATTTGTCTTTCAACTTCTTTCTATTTAAATCTAGTTTTATTTCCACAACATTTCTCTCTCTCTCACTCTCTCTCTCTCTCTCTCCTCTCTCTCTCTCTCTCTCTCTCTCTCTCTCTCTCTCTCTCTCTCTCTCTCTCTCTCTCTCTCTCTCTCTCTCTCTCTCTCTCTCTCTCTCTCTCTCCTCTCTCTCTCTCTCTCTCTCTCTCTCTCTCTCTCTCTCTGTGTGTGTGGGTGGGTGTACTGGTATATGTCTGTGTGAAGCACTTTGGTTAAAAAAAAAAACTTGTCTGCTTTCTAAAGTGCTATATAAATGAAATAAAATTCAACTTTAAGGGGCCGCTGGTAATTTGCTTGTGCACATTTGTTGACTTTGTTGACTTATATTTTAGTGCTCTTCAACAACATCTTCCTTCAGTGATAATTAACTATTCAAATCATAACTTAAGGTTATAATAACATTTGTATCTCAATAACACTATTATTAAATCTACCAAACTCTTTTTTTGGGTATAAAAAGCAGTCAGCCAATAGCCTGGAAATCCAGACCCAAATCCGAAAGATTAAGGGTCTGAGTAATGAAAATGGCCCAACTCGAGCATGCATTTGAAAATCTCACTGCACACAATTGGATAACACTACAACCATCACAACAATACACAGGGTGATGTATCCAGAGCCCCATACGCTTAGCTACCAGTGGAGCTAACTGGTAGATTAAACTGTCCTCATCTGTTTAGCTGGCCTCTAGCCCGCCTATATCGGATACACCGATGTGATTGGTGCAGCTCGGCTACAAGGGCATAGTTAATGAGCATCATTACTCAATGCCAGAGTAACTCGCTGAGCAAATTCAAATTGTGCTCTCGCGAGAACTCTGGATTTCCAGGGTTATCAGCCAGTACTTTCTATGTTGCACTCAATTGCATTCTTCACAGCAATGCGTTATACTGTAAGGTATTTTGGTTTGGACTCCACACCCACATACTTTAGTGAAACCTTACATGCGTAATTTAGTTTTTGTTTCGGTATTACATAGTTACTATTTTGCAACTGAATTTTCTGTCAACCAAAGTGGCTGGTTGTTCAGGCAGTAAAACACAGGGGGAATACCAGGATCAAGTTTCTTTGTTCACCTTTCTGGCTAACTGTTGGGACAGTGGGACACACATGAATAGAGAGAATACATAAATTAAACTCAAATCAATTTTATTTTATATTCCATAATAAACGAGTCTGCAACCATGTCAGCAGCTCTGTAAGGCTGTGCTAAGGCACAGCAGTGCTTTAAACCAAATGCTAATGCCAGCATACTAGCATGCTCACAATGACAAAGTCAGAGGATCACCAAAGTGATTACAATTCATCCTGAGGGGGAATGTGTGTAGCAAATTTCATAGCAATTCATCCATCAATTGTTAAGATATTTCAGTTTGTACCAAAGTGGTGGGCTGACAGATATTGCCATCCCCAGAGCTGCACTGCATGGTTAAAAATAAGTCAACAAATGAGAAAAGTAAAGCGTCCTATGTAACATTTCAAAAATGTTCTTTCAGGTGGTGGAATTGGTGAAGAAGAACATGGGCCAAGGAGGAAAAGCTGGGAAGACCACTCAGTTTTAGAAGATGGAGGCTAAAACAACAGCTGTATTTACACTGTAAGAACAATGGTTTGTTTTTTTATGGCTGCTTATTTGACTACAAAAGTGAATTCAAACATTTAAAAAAAATAATTGTGGACCAAAATCAAAAATCCTTAATGTCTCACCGTCATCCATGAGAAGATCCAACCATATATCTTCACTGTGAATACAGACAAAGATGAGAAGATGATGAGAGCAACGCTCAGGAGCCAGGCACTGATCTGCTCTTCTGTTTATGAATGTACACACTTAAGATGATGCAGTGTGTGCACGATGCAAGTCTAGAAGCTTTTCAGCTGACTGGAGCCTGAGGAACTACTTTCATCATGTCCGTCTGGCATTTAATCATAAATAAAACTTCTTTACAGATGCATTTATTCAGGAATAGAACTTTTAAAACATGTTACTCTTTATCAATACATTATTTTTCATAATTACTTTTTCTTTGTTTAGATAACTCAAAGTGTCAGGTCTGGGAGATAATTGGGCACATATTTTTAAGAGTAGTTTGGCATTTTTGGAAATATGCTTCTTCGCTTTCTTGCCAAGAGTTGGCTAGAAAAGATCGATACCACTCTTATGTTTGCACGATGAATATGGAGCTATCGCCAACTTAGCATAAAGACTGGAAACATATGGGAACCAGCTATCCTGGCTTTGTCCTGTCAACACAATCCACCAACCAGCACCTTTAATTAACTTGTTATATCTAGTTTGTTTAATCTGTACAAAAACCAGAGCGTAAAAACGCCAATATGCTGTTTGAAGGAGGGGGGGGTGCTAGGGGGGGGGGGGGGGGGGGGGGGGTGCTGGACTATTTCTGGCTTGGACCAGTAACTTCCTGGAATCTCCACTACTGGTCCAGGCCAAGAAATAATCCGGCACATAACCCCTCTGTAAAATGGTGAATTGTAATCTTTACACTTATGGTTTTTATACAGATCAAACAAGACATACAGTAGCATGTTAATTAGTCAGCTTTAGAGGTTCTAGGCAGGTTTTGTTATCTCTGGACATAGCCAGGCTAGCTGTTCCCCCAGTTTCCAGTCTGTATGCTAAGCTAAGCTAACCAGCTGCTGGTTGTAGCTGTATATTTACCATACAGACGTTAGAGTGGTATGATATCAATCATCTCAACTCACTCTCTGCAAGAAAGAAAATAAGCGCCTTTCCAAAAATGTTGAACTATTCTTTTAATTTTTGGGTGGTCAGACGTAATGAGCTACTAATTCACCCCCCCCCCCCCCCCCCCCCTGATTTGGAAAGACATGTTTTCAAAGCACCTTCCACCAACATTAAGGTGTTCATTCAACTATCAATGCCTGTATTTCAAGATTTAAATTTATACTCTGAAATACTTCATGAACACAGAGTCATTCTTTACTAACAGCTCTATTTAATATCCATACCTGCCATATATGCCTTGCCTTTTTAAATATGTAAACGGACGATCACCTGGATGGTGTTTTGCTAGGTACTGCCATCCTGTTACTATCCTAGCATTATATCAAGCTAACATAAACATTAAATCAATGATATATATACATTGAGATACAACTTATGGTATTGTTATACTACTGTCTAATTTGTAATCAATTCCAACAAAACGTCTTTTCCTAAAATGCAATAAAATATCACTGAAAAAACATTGATGATGTTCACAGTTATTTCACAGTGCCACATTGTTCTGTAATATTTTAGAAAGCTACGCAGGTCTGTAGTCAAATTCCTCAATGCTGACAGTACCGGCTGTGTGTCACACCGGCTGATACAATCGTCCAAAGATCAGCCAGACTTCCTGAACTGTTCCTGTTCACTTGCTCCAATGTTTTCACCAGATAAAATCGCTATGGGATGGAAACGCATACCGTAGCTTCCTGTTTTAACAATTTCATATAATGTTGGTTAGGTAAATGTACTTAAAAAACAATTCATATTTTAAATTCTCATAGGTTTTAAAACTTGAATCTGCAAAGTAACTATAGGTATCAAATAAAAGTAGTGGAGTAAAAAGTATAATATTTGCCTCTGAAATGTAGTGAAGTAGAAGAATTAATATACAATTTAATTTCAAAATTGTACTATAGTTATAATACTTGAATATGTGTACTTCTTATCTTCTTATCTTATGTGGAGACTTGATTATGCAATCAGAAAATGTAATGTTTTTTTCAGTGATTATGTCTACCAGGCTACCTTTTATCACATGTCAATAACTGTCCTGTGTGAGAATATTGAGCAGTATTGTCTGATATGTCAACCAGCTGTCTGTTGTTGTGTTGGTTAGCCTCGAAGTCACAAAGTTTAACATGTTCCTCAATACTCTTATGGGGTCATCCCACCAGCCTGTCTGTAGGCCTAAGCTTATTGGTTCCTAGTGAAAACAAAAATCTTTCAAAATGGCTAACCAATTTCCTAAAACAGCTGGGCACTGTAGTTTTTAGCAAATGTTACTCAGACAGCGGCAAATGGGGTATTTGTTGGATATTATTTTTTAGCCAAAGATTTGGTGTTCTAGTATTTGTGGCAGCAGTGTCACCATGTACATGATAAACTACAGTACCCATGTTTATCATAATGAAGGACATCAATGGTTGGCACAGAGAAATAAATTATATCAGGATTTGGACACACAGACAAAATGTGTTAATGGAGTCAATTCACTGTTGGTTTAGACTTTTCGTGGGATTTGTTGACAGTAAACACATCAATCGGTTTATGGAATGAAACCATTACAATCACATATTGTGGCTCTAAACTTTAGCTCTTTAAGCCCTCTAGATTGAGTTTTAAAGCAGTTACAGAGGACTGCTGTCCATGTAATCTCTGCACCATATAATTCATAAACAATAATAACAAGAGATTTGTCTGCTGTTTACGACAGTTAGGGTTTCCCCAGTAAAGAAAAAACTATCAACAGGAAGCGCATATCCCCACATCACAAGCTGCTGTGGTTCTCGTTTTCACAAACAATGTGAACTATGCTGTGTGTTGTGACCATAATGGAGACAATACTTTACGAGGGAGAGTGTATACTGTGGGAAATGATCAGTTTCAGTGCTCCAACTGAATGAAAAGACCAACGCATGGGCTCTTTGTCTGTGTATGAGAAGTCAGAGATACAGGCACAGTGACCTCATTGCAGTATCACTCATTGCACACACAGATTTGTAATAGACAAGTTTGTGACTTACATAAAATACTTCTTTCACCACTGTTGAACAGCCAAAATATGTTTAAGAATAGAAACTAACCTCATGTTTAACAAACTTAAAGAACAAGATATATACAGAAGAGATCAAGTAAAAATAACAATTATTCAGTGTTCTTCAGTACAAGTATAGAAGTATAAGCAGCACATAGTTGGCAAAATGGCCCCTTTCAGATTGTTTTACTATTACTGTTGTATTACTGTGCAAGCGAACATTGTAGCTGGTCCAAGTAAAACTATTTATATCGAATGTTTGAAAAATCTTAATCTTCAAAGTAGTTGTCAAATATACTTACTGGGGTTAATATGCAGTATTTTGAAGCTACTTTATAAATAAGTATATGGCGCATATCATAGCAATACACCAGTGTTATACCATTATTTAAAAAAACAATGTAAAGTACAGTACTTGAATAATGTACTGTATGCTAAATTTCATGTAAGTACTGTAGCTTAATGGCAGTTTATAATGTAGTGGCGATTGTGACTTGTAGGCAAAAGTGTGAGTTCCCAGCACAGCTTATTTAGCAAAGATATTCCAAAGGTTAGGTCTTAGACAGCCTTTATATTTAGGACTCTCTTGACTCAGTTAGGCGTAACTTGAGCACTGGGATGGTCAGGTGCACAAAGGCAGACAGCAGAACATATCTTATTTATGACATTATGTCTGTATATGAAAGGGCAGATCCTTTGCTATTCATATTCACCTACACACTCCTGACCTGCTGACACAAGAACCACAAACTCCATGATGGCTTCTTTTTTTATTATTAAAAAAAAAAAAAAAAAACAGTAACAAATAAATAGACTAAAACAATGTAAAAAATATAATGTTTAAGAGATCTGTGTGTGTGTGTAGGTGGGGGGGGGAGTGCCATAACAACGGTTTGTTCTAATTGCAATATGTATTAAGTCAGATTGGTCCCTGGTTTATTAGATTGATATGAGAAACATTTCACAAAATATCTAGCACCGCTGTGTTGTCATATGTGCTGTATTCAGCTCTGATGACCCATGTAAGTCACAGACACTTCACATGAATCCAGGACAGACTTGAAAACAATGAAACAACTGAATTAGCTGTGGATCAGTTAGAAAAGGGGCCACTGCTTACAGTTTCATTTCATATAAATATAATATATTAATTTATACATTGTACACTAGAATGGCTCTATACCACATAAACAACTCAGGTAAACACATGAATAAAAAGGCAGCTGACAATTTTAAAATCAAAACCAAAAGCTGTGGGAAAATTGAAATGAAGTCTTTCAGCTGCACATTTGAAAATACAAAACTTTAAGAGCAAGATGATTCTGTGCAGTAACCTGTGCTTTAGTACTTAAATAGGCCAATAGATATGCAAGCTTATGTCACTCACTCCAAAATTTCTGAAGGCATTGAAATCGTTTTACAATCTTAAGGAGCAAGTGACAAATCGTCAGTATTAATGCGCGCGTGTGTGTGGTCCAAGTATGTGCAAACATTCAGTTGATGACTTGAGATTACAACCCTGAATTCACTACAGATTAAGCCTGTTTTTGCAGCACTGATGAAATGAGAACATCGAAGAGGATGTGTTTAGGATGGCGAGGGCTAGCTAGCGCACCAGGAGGAAGGTGAGTCCAGCGAGGCCCACACCAGCAGCAGCAAACAGTGCTGTCTTCATGGACGAGTCCTGACTCCCCTCTCTGGCACTGAGGGAGAATTTACAGAACCCCTCCTATGAGAAAAAACAAACACGAAATGGTTAGAAACTTTGTTTACTAGCAAGAGAGAATTTACCAGCTACTTCCATATTTCTGCATATACTGTAGGTTTTATAAAACAAAAGAGAAAGTATTCGCTGCCAAAATGACTTCCAACTAACAGGGGCTTGGCTGACAGCAATTATACAATACATTTTGGAAAATATGTCACAGTCAATGACAGCTTGGTGTTTCTCCACAAACAGAAAAATATTTGCGCCTAGAGGGTGCCACTGATAGGCAACTTTTGTTGTATGTTAAGCTGTATGTTTCTGCAACTTGTTTTCAGTCTGAAGCCACACATTCGTCCAGCAAGTGCACCTGCTCTCAGCTCCAGGTGTTCGCTGCTTTGCAGCTGCTTGTTTTTCTAGTCATACCATGCTAACTTTCAATATGGCTAATGACAAATTCAACACACAGAAGCTTTGATTACAAAGTCCATCTGGCTGAGCTGGTTATGTGTCTGTTGAAACCAGCTGCCAGCTGAAGAAAGGAGGGGTAATTGTGCGTGTGTATGTGTATGTGCACGTGCGTGCATGTTTACGTGGGTGTTTGGGAGGTGGCCAGGGCAAACCTATTCACAAGAGCAGACATTCAACTGTAGTTGTGTTTGGTTTGGTGAGGCTTCTGGGACCTTAAGTCCAACCAGCATCCATCATAACTATCTCTTCAAGGTTTTCCAGTTAAATAAGCCACAAGGAGCAGGTTTAAAATGATCTTTGCCCTTTTGATTTCCAGTGGTTAAACAAGTGTATACAGTCCAATGCTGCCTGACAACACAGCTTTTGTTTCACCGTTACAGAACACTTACACACACACACACACACACACACACACACACACACACACACACACACACACACACACACACACACACACACACACACACACACACACACACACACACACACACACACACACACACACACACACACACACAGGTTTGATTATGCCCTGAATTAACACTGCTGAGAGTCGTCTTGTTGTAGAATACATTCCTCACAATCTGGCCTATTGCTACTCTACAATTCATATAATCACAGCAGCCACATGAGACGTCTGAACTTCTGATGTCTCATCGGCAAGCAGTAAAGTAAAAAAAAAAAAAAAAGCCCTAAACTAAGCCCTGGCCATTTCTTTAAGCCACATTTACACTAAGATCTGAATATTAACCTAAGCAGGAAGCAATCATGACCCTAACAAACTAGGTGGTTTCCAAATTCCAATTTTTTTACAGTTCCGTTTTAAACTGGGTTACTGCCCAAGATACGATCAAAATACTTATCTACAATGTTTGTAGTGACTCAGCTCTACAGTCTTGCATGCAATAGTCATCAGTTTAGAAGCAGACATGTTGTTATAACCTACCCATCCGCCATTCTCCAGGAGCCAGTCTTTCTTCTCCTCTCCCAGGTAATCAGCTATGGTCTCTGCCAGTGCCCTGCAGTTTCCGAGATCCTGTCCCAGTTCCTGCCCCTGTCCGGAGTCCAGCCCCGGCTTCATGCCCTTCTGCTCCATCAGCTGTCTGGCCAGCACCCCAGTAAAGGTGAAAAGGGAAACAACCCTTCCCCAGTTCAAATGTCCATCTCCCACCAACTCCTCCATCACCTTCCTGAGGCTGGTGCAGGGGTCCGGCCCACAGTGCTTCAGGAAGGTCTGAGCGAGGGTGTGGAAGTGAGCCTGGTGCTGCGTCTCCATGTCGTGGGCCAGGAATCTCATGGCAGCGGCTGACTCGCTGGGAGGTGGAGGGGCTGGCCGTGGGCTTGTGCAGCACAAGGACAAGTAGTCCTCTGCGAGAGCCAGGGTCTCTTTCCACAGGCCGTACATTTTCTACCAGGGAAAAAAAAATTTCACTTAAGGAGCCTGCTGACATGTGAGGTACAAGTCATTGTATTGCTATAAAGAAACACAAATATGGTTTGTTGATTTTACAGGAATAAAAGAATAACCAGTTCATGGCTGCAACTAACTATCCTCATCAATTCATCTGCCAATTACTTACTCAATTATTGGTTGGTCTATAAAACTTCAGACAACTGTGAAAACGCTCATCATAATTTCACAGAAAAGGCTTTTTTACTTAAACGATTAGTTGATTAAATTGATGAATTTTCTGCCAATTGATTAAGTTACCCATAAGCTCTGCCTAGTTCATAGTAATTACCTCCCCTTAGAAATAACGTAGTAATGGTATTCTTCTTCAGTTTTTTAAAACTAAAAATGTGTTAATAAAAAAAAATGAATCATCGTTCATCGGGAGCTTCTGAATCCCGCTATATAATTTCAGCCAGGTGTCAAAATCACCAATTACTAATTGTTGAAGGTTAAAGGGGCTTTCACACCACCGCGCGGTAACTCGCCGCCTCCAGTCATTTCTATAAAGGAGAAGGCGGCAGAGGGGAAGCAGGCGTTAGGGGTATGATTGGAAGCGGTTGCCGCCCACATATTCTGCTCTGCCGGTAACCGCAAGGCGGCAAGAACAGCTTTTAAAATCGCTTTGCTTTTTGGGGAGCCGCTCTTTCCGCATGGCGGTGTGAAACCCGCTTGGCAGCTAACAGCAACGCTAGCAATAGGGTAGCTGGCTTATGAATGGCAAAGAAACAGCTTGTGAGGACGTTAGCTCTCGGTAATGCGAGCCGGATGATGATGGAGGCTAAATACAGCTACGTTAACGTAATAGCCAATCAAACAGATGCTATCTATATTACCACTGTAATATGAGAGCTGCATATCATTAATTATCCGTTAGTTAAGGGTGAAATTCAGACTAGTTGTCTGTCTTTTCTCCGCTAACTAACCATTGATCTGTCACCACAGCAATGGAGGACACAAAGGACCACATTCACACAGGCTATGATGAGCTAGCTAGCTCAACTACGAGAACCACATCAGCACATTACGCCACTGTATGTCATTTTACAAACACCTCTGTGTGGTAAGAGTTTTACATGTCCAAAAGCACACATATATAAGTAGGTAAAATATTGTTTTACGTGCGTAAAAGAAAGAAAAGCTTACCCTCCCAGCGATATCAGACTGCTCTCTGCACAATACAAATAGCGGAAGGAGAACCTTGTTACACTAACCGCTTCCCTTCAACTGGCTTCACATTTATCATCTGACTCCGCCTCCGGATTTCTTTTACGTCTATGGTTATATTCAACTAACTGCCCCTCCACAAAATCCCCCACAAAAGTCCCTTTATGTTAGATCGAAACGTTACTTCTGCCACAAGAAAGCGAAAAACACACTTTGTCAATATAATCTATCATGTAGTAAAAACCAACGGGGTTGCAATAATTGAAGCTAAATTAAGTTATTGAAATGAATTGTCTTGCCACAATATTTGTGGATTTTAAAAGGTCTAGGGATAGCCTACTCAACTTGCTTTGCAAAATGACAGGAGGCCAGGAGCCAGAACATTAATAATAGTTGTCAGATAAAAATGAATAAACATTAAAAAAAAGGCACATAATCATCTTTCTTTGAAATTCTCTGAAATTCTTTATTTTAAAATGAAATGAGGTATATGCAGCCAGAGGAGTTTCTAAGATTTGAGGACATAGCTGTAGCCTGAACCTCTGTCGAGGGTCCGGGCTGGGGATCCTCCACTGAGACTTAAAAAAAAAAAAGTAAACAAGCTCTATTTTGATTTTGTATGCACATATTTACATACAAACTACAAAAAATGTCCCAGTGTGAATCAATTTATTTTCATTGTGAAAAGAAATGTTCTGCAGGCAGGCTGTACATTGAGTAAGCTATAACTGGTCTTATTATAGTTGTATGAAAACTGTCTCTGCCTGTATCTGCAAGTTGCATACAACTCTAAAATCGCAATCTAAGTAGGATATAGGCTATAACAGCAAATGTAGCTTATAGGGAATAATCAAAGTGACATTAATCAATTGACTGAAAATTAATTTACAACTATTTTGACAATCAACTAATTCTAAGCAAAACTGCCCCTTAAATACAACCAACAACTTGCATTCTATGTAAATTGAGTATATTTTGGGGCAATTTGTTACTTGTCACTCTTCTATTTCTGCCATTTTATGTACCAAGAAATTCATTAATTACTCCTAAAATTAATCAGCAAATTAAACAATGTAAAACAAAGATATTGGTTGACTTTCATTACAGCAAAACTTAATGAAATGCTCTCACACATAGCACGTTTATGTAAATTAATAGATGCCATCTTCATTTCACCGACTTAAAGTAAATAGGTCTTAGTTTGAGCAGCCAGGTTCTACCTCTGCTTTGAAAAGGTGAGAGCAGACTCAGGATTTTAGGTTTCATTCATCACAAAAAAGTCCCACTCCTCTTACTCTCAATGTATGAGAACACACATTTGTAAACTACACACACAGAAACCAGTTCAGTGATCAGTGTGAGGAAGTGAAAAATGCAGAGAGTTTGTAATCAAATTGGCAGTCAAAGAAAATGGTTCAGTAGCCTAGTGTAGCACATCTGCAGATATTTTTGGGTACTTCCTCTGCATGGTAATACCCCTCTGACCTCTCATCCATCAGTCTCTTTTCTCTTCCTGTCTTTCACCAACCTGTGTCTTCAACTTGCTGTTTCCTTGGGTTTCCCTCCGGGTGTTTCCCTTATTGAATTCCATTTAATTCAGGATGGAGTTAAAATAAAATAAAAATAGACGACAAGCAAGATGACAAAAAGAGAAATAAAAGCTGTAACAAATCCCCAGATGAGATGTTTTGTGAGATGAGCTGCTGGGAAACATAAATCTGATCATTTGAGACTGAATATTCAGTTTGTGTCAGGGGCCCCAGACTATAGGGATATAATTTAAATTTTTTTTTTTCCACAATAAAAGGAACAAGGATGCTGCAGTTCTTATAGTTGAGACTCATAACCTCCTGTGCAGTTATTCATTTATGGGCAGGTCAGCTTTGGTTTGAGTTCCTTTCACCGCAGTTAAGTAATGATTTAAAAACTGTTCATGTATATTCTCAACACTCAGGGGATGTTGTGTGCTATGTAAAGTGATGATGTGGATAAGGATGACTGACCTTTGGCTGTTGCTAGGAGAAAAAAAAAAGTGTAAGACGGAGAGACCATCTGATCAATAATGTTTTGAGGATACACACTTGGAAGAACAGATTGAAATAACATTAAGTGCTTGAGAAATCGAGTTTTATATTGAGGTAATTGTAGGCCTACCACACTTGTACACCAGCATTTTTTTTAAATAATAAACTTTAGAAATAATGTGATGGATTACATAACTCAAGTACGTTTTAAGTCTGCTAATAGATTTCCATATCATACAGAGATGGATGGAAACCATTGGATGCCTAGAGTGGTAGAAACAACAAATCCAGATATCTAAAACACACCAGCATAGTTTGTAAAAGGATGTTAGCTGCGATGAAATATACACAAGTTTCACAGTAAATATCATAAAATGTGATATGTCTTAAGTTACACAAGTGATTCCTTGGAAGACCCCCCCACACACACACACTACAACAGGACTTTTCAGGACAGCAAACCATTCCTGTTACAAGTGTGATGCATTGCTATGCCCCCTGGTGGCATACAGTGTAACCAAAGTAATGTTATTCAGTTGTCTTTTTTTTTTAATACAATAAAATCAGGATAACTATTATTCCTGGGGTGTCTTACTAAGAATATTGTCTTTAAAACACACACGCATACACACACACATACAAAAAGGGCTGTGAAAATCAGTAACACAAGACCATAATGACAGAATCATCAGAATTTATTTCTCCCCTCCACAGACTAGAAGAAATGCAAATGTCAGCCATTGGGATTGAATCTAGGTCAACCTCAGTGCCACGAGGCTGCAGCCTGTGTGGCATACACCAAACATCCATTTATATTTTGTTCATGCACAAACATGTCAAGTTACCTTTATCTGTTTTGGCTCCACCTGCATAGAGCACCGAGGTTTCCAGTGAGGTTGTCAGAAATGGAGTGAATAAAAGGCAGAAGAAAAACCAAATGTACAAAAAACAAAACACATATTTTAAATCTTCTTTATTTTCTCACAATAAATTAATCTAAGTTGTAGAGGTTTATGTATATTAAAATAAGAAAAATCTGTGGCCACAATTAAGTTGTCTTCTTTTGGATAATCACAACAATATCTACTGTATGGCAGACTGCCACTGTAACAACAACGATTACAGTGTGTACACCTATAGTATGATTCGGGTCTGGTTCCCACAGCTAAGGTAAACCGATGTACATCATTTTCAAGACAATCATTGATATTGTCTGTAGATCTACATGGCAGAGCAGACACATGCCACTTACAATTATTTCCCACTATATTAGCAATAACAATTAATTATACAATCAGTCATGAAGCTACTAATAACAAAGATTAGAACTCCTAACTTCTGTCTCTGTTCAATGAACATCCAGCCTACAGTTGATGATAAAATTATATATTCTCAGTCAGTAGAGACATTTTAGGTTTTGTGCTTCTGTGTGTTTTGTTACACTGAAGGTTTGGATGTACACACTCCTGCAGTAGGGTTGGTATCCGACAGGTAGTCTTGGCAGTGGCATAGTGCTGGCGCTGTCCTCACTGGATTACAACTGTGATATCAGTTCTAGGACCAAATCTGTATGAGAGAACCACCATGTTTATGCACAAGTTACTAGCTCAAGAACCTCAACATAAGTGTAAGAAAATAAATGTATTATGTTAAAATTAGAACATTAAAATTAGAGCTTTTAGACTCCCCTCCTCATCCAGTAGGTAGCCCAACCTAATTTATTAACAAATATCAAAATGATCCAAACTGGACTGGAACCCTTTTGACCAAAAAGATTTCATCACAATTCATATGTTAATATTGTTTGTTTTTTTAAAGCTCAGTGTTATCCTCCAAATTACTTTATTACACAGCTGTTGTGATGTCATTTCAAGCATAAATAAGGTATAAACAAATGAGCAAAAAAGAACAACAGCAAAATGTGAAAGGCATGACATGCAGGGAAACTCCTGCTCACCCGTAAGGTGTTGTCCCAGGAGGCAGAGCAGAGCGCTGTGCCGTCAGGTGACACTCTGACTCTGCTGACACGGTTCTCATGGCCAAACAGGATGGAGGCACGAGTTCCCTTCAAAACGTCCCACACATTGATGGTGTAGTCATTATAACCAGCGAAAAGCAGGCGACCTGGGGGCGTTAGGAGGCGAGGAAGAGAAAGTAAATGAGAAAGAGGAAGTGGGGAATTTGGAATAAGGGGAAGTAGAGAGTAGACAGACAAAGGGTTGGTTGATATTGTGAGATAGACAAGGACTTTTTCCTTGAATCATTGGAAATAGCTAATTCAAATTATATACTGTATTACTTTTGGGAATGATTAACTTTCCCAGTAGATGCTGATGAGTAATGCATATTATTTATTACACAAACTCCTTACCACTCAGAGAGAAGTCCACAGTGGAAGCACCAAATATGACGCTGTCCTTCTGGTAGACGGCTACCTCACGGTCAGCTCGCAGATCATAGAAACGGCACTGAGGGACACCAATAAACAATAAACAACACAGACAGACACAGACAGGACAGACAATGGTAATTTGACAGGAGTAATTTAGCCTATAGTAGGCACTATTACAGTATATGTAAAATAGCAATAGAGTCAGGGTTACTTTTTAGTTAGAGGTAGCCTACCAGTAAACATTTCAGACAAATGTCCTGTTTACTGAGATCTCCCCATCATCAAATTATGACAAGAAAGTGATTCAGAGTGAGTCCAATAAATCAATTGACTTTCTACACATGCACTGAGGACGTCAATTAAACAATCTTGCACAGAACACATATTGACGTGACCAGCAGACACATCACAACTAACTGATAAGATGTGACGTGACTCACTGTGGCATCATCTGAAGCAGAAGCAAATGCATCTCCACTGGGGTAGTACCTGAACACACATGACCGAGGGTAGAATTAGAAGTGCTGCACCAAAGAGGTTTCTATATGAAAGAAACTTGATTAATCATTTTAAATAAGTGAGTAAATCTGCTGCTTGAACCGCATCACAGGGCTGAAACTTTGTCTTTGTCTTACTCTAATGCAGACGATGAACAAAAAAAAATCATATCATTTAGGTCTCTATTTGTAGTAGGAGCAGAAGTGTGAAAACAGTTTTATGTCATCTCTATCTCATCTCCCACTTACTTAATAAAAGAGACATTGTGAGACTTTAGTTTTTTAATCAAGGAGCTGGACTCACTTTACACAGTTGATGTCAGACTCGTGGCTCTCAAAAGACTGAATGTTCTGTCCAGAACGCATGTCCCATATGTTGGCCTTCTTATCACAGCCCTGATAAAACACACACACACACACACACACACACACACACACACACACACACACACACACACACACACACACACACACACACACACACACACACACACACACACACACACACACACACACACACACAATCCAAAGAAGACCATCAGTTACAGGCAGGGTTTTGCCACAACCACATAAATTACAAACAGACAAACACACAGACACACACTATCTTTCTCTCACCCCAGAGACAAAAGTGTTTCCAGTCTCAGATGGGGCAAGGTCCAGGGACAAGACATCAGCTGTGTGACCATGGAAACTCTGCAGCAGCTGCCCGCTCTCCACATCCCACAAGGCACATGTGCCGTCACCGCTGGAGGTCAGGATCTAACAGACACATGCACACATACATATGGACAAAAGCATGTGCACACATGCATACAAGAGCACAGGCACGCCACACATATTCAACATACATACAGAAAACACAAAACAACTTTATTCCAAGACATGTACTGTATGTTCAGCATATTTTGTAACATTTTTGCAAACTTCATCACATCATGGAATTTATTCTCTTTTTAAAAACAGTGGAGTATGATTTACTAAGGGATCTGTGGATACCAACCTACAGCTTAAAAACGGCGCAAACACTGAACCATACACTGTTGCAAGGCATCACAGAGGTACTTTGATGGGTTGAGATCATATGGTTAGGATAGGTAAACTATATTCTATTGGAAACTCCACGGTGACTGTGCTGAAGGTTGAAACTACTGTAGGCTGAGTCGGGTTTAATATGGCACTGATGGTGGTTGTAGAATAAAAAAAAAATGGAGAGAAAGGTGATAATAAAAATGAGAAATTTTTTTACAAGGAAAAAGGATTTGATTAAAATTTAGAGAATAGCATTTATTTTCTTACAAACACCTACACAATACATATTACAGTAAATGTTGGTTATTTGTTTTCTACTTTAAGGGTTCAATTTGAACACTTAAACCTGACGAGCGAAACAGCCAAAAATAAACTGGAAATAATTGAACTGATTGAAAAAATGTATCATTTGAGATCATGTGAGATCATCATTTTGATCTCACTGGTAGCTCAATAAAACAGAATAGCGTCATCAACACGAAAGCAAAAGGTCCACAGCACTTTCTAACAGAAAACGATCACTGTGCATCATGTATTCACATACAAACAAGCACACAAAATGCTAAAATGTCAGTGGCTGATTCCTCTGATGAAAAGAGATTATGGGCACTTAGAGACACATGCAGACATCAGAGATCCCTGCTGGCTAGTGGATTAGAGAGCTCCTGCTGGATGACCTCAGGCACAAAAAACAAACCACATCCTGCCTGCATTGAGAGGTAGCTCCAGTTTCAACATGAATGCAATTATCAGTAAGCCACACACACACACACACACACGCATGTACGCATGCGCGCGCATGCACGCAAACACACACACACACACACACACAGATACGACACAACATTTTGTGTCATCCTTACTCTCCAAATGTGGAACCAGCATTTAAAAAAAAAAAGACCTCAATGTTCAGTAGTTCACAGCTTTGTGCTCCAAGGTCTAGTATGAAGGCTGTGAGCGTCACAGTGTGCTAATGTGCACGCACGTGTCTTTGTGTGTGAAATGCAGTATGAGAGAGAAAGTCATGGAGGAGCCATGCATGTGTGTGTCTTTGTGTTAAATGTTCTGCACTCGGGTCAGTGAGCTCAACTCTTTCCTAGATAAAGGCCACTCAGTGTCTATTAATACACCCAGGGTAGAGGACCATTACCCCCCAGTCTCTTTTCTGCCCCCTCCACAGCCCTGCCATCCATCTCCCTGTCCCCTGTCATTGTGAATCCTCTGCCTTGCTGAGGGCCAGAGAGGAGTAAATTATTAAAGCTACATATCTCTGCCATCTCCTTTTGATTCTGTCCCATACCTTCCTTCTATCCTGTTGGGGAGTCAAATTAACATTTAAATAGAGGTATAGTACATCAATGCAAAATCAAAAAAACTTGACTCAACATACTAATAATTCTAAAATACAGTATTTGAAATAAACGCATAAAATCTAAATATGTATGTTCAAATCATTTTGCAGGAAATTAGCAAAATAAACCAGCTAGAGTAAGCATTCATTAAAAATTACAACACACTGAATAGCAGCCAGCAGCTGCTTCATCTCATTGCATTTAAATTAAAGCAAACGCATTTGATCATTGATAATAGATTACAAAGGTTTCATCTATAAAATGCTCTTATTTCAAGTTTATCACAAGGCATTAATCTAGTGCCCACCTGCATGTCAGAGCTGGTGAAGGTGCATCCTGATACATAGTTTGTGTGCATGGCAACAGACTTCTTCTTTGCAGACAAGTTCTCATTTTTGTCCAGTGACAGCGGGAACACTGAGCACTTGTTATCCAATCCGCTTTTTGAAGGAGATAAAAACATCAGAGGTTAAATGATGAGTTACTCACTATTTAAGATGAAATAGTAGATTATTATTACGTTGGGTTTGGGTTAAGGATATAACCCTAATTGATCCAGGCTGACAGAGAAATGATGAATCAAGGATTATAGGAAATTAATGTTTATTTCATGGTGTCAGATTCAATATATTGAATAAAACATATTCCCAGTAGGATCTAATTTATCCCCACTGAGCAATAGCAGTTGCAGTCACCAAACAACAGTGTATCAGTTTATTAAATCTGGGCAATAAAAAGAAAAAATTCTCTGTACTCACCCACAGGCCACAGCACAACCTGAGGGAGCATAAGCACACGCCATGACCCATGTACACGGCAGGGCTAGCCCATGTTCCTATACCACACACACACACACACACACACACACACACACACACACACACACACACACACACACACACACACACACACACACACACACACACACACACACACACACACACACACACACACAAAATATGAATAGAGTTTTTGTTATTGGTAAGAAGATACATTCTCTTTAATAAGCATAAACCAACTATTCTCTTACACATATACACAACCACAACCACACACACAGCTGCAGTAAATCTCTATTAATAGGGATTATGTTCAGTGTGGTCATGTCTGCTCCATCAAGAGGCATGATGGTCAAACCAGGCTGAATCCTGGCTGCCATTTAAGTGCTCTCTCACACGCATGCACGCACACACGCACATACACACAAACAGTCATTACAGGGGACAGATGGATAGATACTCTTTAAATGCATATTTTCATGTGATTGTGTTGCACCATCTCTCTCTCAGAGAAGTGTGGCAGCAGAGGATGACCCCCACTCACTCAACACAAGTACTTATGGTGAAAACTGGGAAACCAAGCTTCTAGAAGTAAAAGTCACATTCATTTTTTTTTTTCCAAAGAAGTGCAAAGTCTTGCATTTTGTTCTCTTCTGTTGTCCACAGCAAATGCTTGGTGGAAATTAGAGCCTGAGTTTGTAGAACTTGTTGAATTACTTTATTGTTGGATTATAGATAAATTCCCAACTCTGAATTATTCTCTATGTTTGCTAAGTCTCATGGGTATTGTAGCATTTAGTATTCTCTGACATATCAAACTGACGGAGAAATTATTTCCTTATACATGAAGGTAAAACGAGATAATATCACTAAATCATTCAATATGTTTCAGGGCGCCCTGATTGCTCACCTGGTTGAGCGTGCGCCCCATGTACCAAGGCTCAGTCCACAGCGGTTGGGGTTCAATTCCCACCCGTGGCCCTTTTCTGCATGTCGTCTCCCCTCTCTCTCCCCCCTTTCCTATCTACAGCTTTCTTATCAATTAAAGGGAAAAGGCCCCAAAAATAATCTTTTAAATAAATCATTCAATATGTTTGTGTGTTTCTTTCTGAGTAGTGAGGTTACAGTTAAAACTTTCAAATATAAATTTAGGTAAAAATAGAATGGACTGATAAAATATCAAGGACCACGATAGAAATAAGTCCTGGATTTTGTCGTGTTATCCCTGACAATGTCGTACACATTTGTATTCTTTTCCTACTGTATTTTAATTTTGACAAATAAACTAAACTCTTCAACAGCATATCCTCAAATGTCTCCTTACGTTGGCTCCTGTCATAAAAGTAAAACCAACAGAGGAATATCAGAACTTTAATTTTGATAAAGGGATTTTTTGCACATTTGAGCCTTTAATTTATGTCCAAAAATGTATTCATTTTTCTAAAAGCATCTAAAGTTTTTGTTATTAGCCTCCTTAATTTATGGTAATAATTGGTAATTATCATTCAAATACATTTACACATTATTTTACATATGCAGAAAAGCACCACACAGAGCTCTACTCACCTTATTAAGAGTGAATGCATCCCAGACAATCACTTTGCCATCCTAGATCAGAAAAAAAAAATCTGCATTACATAAAAAAGTACACAAAAATAAATTGAGTCCATATATTACAGGGCTACATAGCATAAAATGAATACTGTCCTTATTATTATTAATACTGCACTATATTTCTATTAGTAACATCTGTGTGTGTGTGTGTGTGTGTGTGTGTGTGTGTGTGTGTGTGTATGTGTGTGTGTGTGTGTGTGTGTGTGTGTGTGTGTGTGTGTGTGTGCAGAGTTTACCTGTGAAGAGCTGACAAGACGACGTTTGTCTTTACACCAGTCCATACACAGCACCTTGTTCCCATGACCCTTCAGTACACGTCTGGTCTTTATAGAGAGAGGACCCAACACCTCAATCTTCTCAGCCACTTGGTTCACTGAGGTACCAACACACACACAGACATAGACACACGTACGCACGCGCGCACACACACACACACACACACACACACACACACACACACACACACACACACACACACACACACACACACACACACACACACACACACACACACACACACACACTTTATGAGAACTGGCAGTGGTGGTAGGAATACTTCAATGTAAAAAAAATACTCCATTACACTAGAGGTTCTTCATTCAAAATCTTACTTAATTAAAAGTACAGAAATGTTATTAACAAATGCGGTATCAAAAGTAAAAGTAGCAAATGCAGTAGAATGGTGCCCGTCTATGTTATAGGCTATTGTTATTATTAGAGATGCTTATGCATGTAAGCAGCATATTTCAAGCTAGTCAAGTTGGAGCTGATTTTAACTATTTTATACACCACTTATAACAGGTTATCTTGCCCAGGTTATTCTTTAACTTCTTTAACTTTTTATCTTTAACAATTCATGTTATAGGTTTTGTATGTCGGAAGATTGTTCTGCAAACTTACTAGTAACTGTAGGCCTAGTCAGATAAATGCAGTGCAGTATTACAATATTCACTCTGAAATGTAGAAGGGTGGAGGCACAAAGTAGTAGAAAATGGAAATAGCCTATACTCAATGTACAAGTAGCCTACCTCAAAATTGTACTGAAGTACATGGTCTAGGCTACGTGCGTAAAGGTTCTTAGTTGGTAGTAGCCTCCATCCCGGCCTGACAGTGCGCACAAACTCATCATCGTCTGAATCGTATTGAAAGCTATTTCATGGAATCGTCCCTTCACAGTGGGCATCTCTTAGGTAACCGTTATAAATACATGTTGAAAAAACGAGTAAACATTTTTTGTCGGGTTTTAAGAAAACAATACTGAGTTTGAGTAAAAAGGTGACTGGGTGGTAGGCCTACAGCAGGTGTAATAGTTGTTTTTGTCCGGGACACTTACACTCTATGTCGCTGAGTTTTTTCCGCTCCTCCTCCAGCTTCTTCCTTAGACTCTCGCTCTCCCTCTTCAGACTCGCCACGGTTTCCCCTCCTTGGAGCTCCTTACAAGCCATCTTTGAGAGAAAAACAACAACAAAAACACTGAGGAGGGAGCGGAAGGGGAAGCACGGGAGAAACGGGGAAATTTGAGGGGATGGGACGGTTGTTTGGGTTTGTTAAAATAGTCCTCGAGCACGACAGTGATGCTGCGCCACGCGTGTCACAGCTCGCGCTCTTCTGTCAGCCCCCTCCGCTCTTCATCCTCCACATTCAAATAGGCACATGCACCATGGCGTTAAGACACGCTGACACTGGTGCAGCTTTTAGCCTTCCACATATACAGGTAATTGGCTACAATAACTCTAAAAGAGTTCACATTAGTCGACAATAAAATAAAATTTGTAGCCTAAGTTTTCTGACCCTTGAGCTTTTCATAATAAAGCCTAAAAGTTACACACTCTTTCTGTCTCTTTAATTCCGCTGCAACGGATAGGTCCCACTGCTGATCAGGTTTTTAAGTAGCATGTCAAATCACACCAAATTGTGATAGTGTAAGCTGCTTAACTTTTAAATCATGTTAAACAAAGGCATTGTGATTAACAGTGAGATGATTTATTTACGTATGTATTGTTATCAGTAATGGCATTGCAGCATTAACCAATTGCGCCTTTTCTGCAAATTAGTGTTTGTTTAAAACCATGAATGCGTAGACACATAGGCTACTTCAAACACGTAGAACCAAGCATTTTAAAATAATCCATTTTCCCCTAACAAATGTAAGCACATTTAACTTTAATTGGCTCAATTTCCCCGAGGGATCATTCATTAAATCAAATCTAAAAAGGTATTTGACAGAGATGATACATTAGAAAAGAGTTGTATGTGTTAGCATGTTTATCTGCTTGATGAGTTTTAATCACTAGGCTACTATTTTACTTTACTTTTACTATTGCAAAAAAAGGTTTCAGTATTTTCTTTAGAAACTTTTTCATCTTTAAATCAAATGATTTTAGGATAGTTACTGGTGTTGAGTTTGTTGATAACTAAGAGCAGGAGGGAGCTCAGTGGCATGCATCTCTCTCTTCAAGGTCCTCATGACTTCCTGTGTGTGTGTGTGTGTGTGTGTGTGTGTGTGTGTGTGTGTGTGTGTGTGTGTGTGTGTGTGTGTGTGTGTGTGTGTGTGTGTGTGTGTGTGTGTGTAAGCTACATTACTACAGTTGCATGTCAAAAGGTGCTGCTGAGTGGTGCGTCTCCTCAGTTAAACAGATGTTGCACAGAGTGTTAGTGTCATCCTCACCAATCCAAAGATACCCTATGTATGTGGAAGCTTGGCAGCTGGCTCACAGATTGCTGTTATCATCATATACTGTATGTTCATAGATAAACACAAAAGCAGGAGACGCCTGTAACTTCAGGGCCACAGGGTTAAAACAGTCTGCTTACCTTAAATAGTTTGTAGGGATTCAGCCTCTCTTTTTCCATTTTTCAGTAGATAAATATCTTGTTAGATCTACACTACTACATCCACTCAAAATAAAATAAAAAAAAGCTAGTGACATGAAGACTGTTTAATGATGAGAAACTGAAAGGAAAACATACCACTTCCACACAGAAGGAGCAATAGTTTATGGCCTCAGTCTTAATGTAGATGTTCATAAGAGGACTTGCGAGCCCACAGCTCTCACAGGGGCCAAAAGTGGCCGCCACGAACGTCTGGTCACACATGGCTGCAGATGATCACCAACACGCCCTGTGGAACAGACACAAACATAAGTTCATTCAATCAGCCAGACAAACAGGTTGGAGAGATTTTGTTTTATCTTTTGATTTCTGTACTGTGTTGTGAACACTTGGCCTGTTTGTGTGTGTGTGCGTGCGTGCGTGCGTGTGTCAGAAGATAAGTAGTTGGTAATCTACTCCAGCCTAATCCTTCTCTGAGCTCCAGAGGAAAGCTATTCTGGGAACTGCACACATCCAGTAGGCTACACACTCAGAGTATAACACAGTACAAACCAAATTACAACTGAATAGGACCTTTCACATTACAAATCCTCATTTCAGAATTGTCAGAAAGCATGTACAACCCCAAATCAGAAAAAGTTGGGACAGTATGAAAAACACAAATAAAAAAAAGAAACAAAATATTTCATGTTTTGTCTGGTCAACTTAATTTCATTTGTAAATATACATCCTTTCCTGTCATTCAGACCTGCAACACATTCCAAAAAAGGTTGGGACAGGAGCAATTTAGGGCTAGTAATCAGGTAACTTGGTTAAATAATGATGTGATTTGAAACAGGTGATGTCAACAGGTGATCCAAGAAAGGTCATCCAAGAAAGGTCTAGTCCTTTAGGAGCAAAGATGGGCCGAGGATCGCCAGTTTGCCAACAAATACGTGAGAAAATTATTGAAATGTTTAAAAACAATGTTCCTCAAAGAAAGATAGGAAGACATTTGATTCAAGGAATGAGGAGGAATTTCAGTGCGTAAAGGACAAGGGCGCAAGCCTAAGCTGAACAACTGTGATCTCCGATCCCTCAGGCGGCACTGCATCAAGAATCGTCATTCATCTATAAGTGATATCACCACATGGGCTCAGGACTACTTTGGCAAACCTTTGTCAAGTACCACAATATGTAGTTACAGCCACAAATGCCAGTTAAAACTGTACTGTGCCAAAAGGAAGCCCTATGTTAACAGTGTCCAGAAGCGCCGTCGACTTCTCTGGGATCGGAGGCATCTGGGATGGACCATCACACAGTGGAAACGTGTACTGTGGTCAGATGAATCAGTATTTCAGGTATTTTTTGGGAGAAATGGACGCCGTGTGCTCCTGACCAAAGAAGAAAAGGAACATCCAGACTGTTACCAGCAACAAAAGCCAGGGTCTGTCATGGTATGGGGTTGTGTCAGTGCCCTTGGCAAAGGTAACTTGCACTTCTGTGATGGCACCATTAATGCTGAAAAGTACATAGAGATTTTGGAGCACAATATGCTGCCTTCAAGAAGACATCTTTTCCAGGGACGTCCATGCATATTTCAACAAGATAATGCAAAACCACATTCTGCACACATTACAAAGTCCTGGCTGCGGAGGAAGAGGATACGGGTACTTGACTGGCATGCCTGCAGTCCCGACCTGTCTCCAATAGAGAATGTGTGGCGCATTTTGAAGCGCAAAATGCGACAACGAAGACCCCGTACTGTTGCCCACCTTAAGACTTGTTTGCAGCAAGGATGGGACAAAATTACACCTGAAACACTTCATCACTTGGTGTCTTCAGTCCCTAAACGTCTTTTAAGTGTTGTGAAAAGGAATGGCAACATTACAAAGTGGTAAATGCTTTACTGTTCCAACTTTTTTTGAAATATGTTGCAAGAACCAAAATAGGAATTTTGTTTTTGTGAAACAAAAACAATAAAAAACATGAGGAACACATTAAATTATGTGTTGTTGTATTGTCTGCAATGAAATACAAGTCAAAGTACATTTAGAAATCACTACTTTCTTTTTATATTTGTGTTTTCCATACTGTCCCAACTTTTTCTGATTTGTACATTCAGACAACCACAACCTTATTTGGAGATTGAAGTTAATTATCATCACATTTTCAGTCCATCATTTTCAGTACTGATATTATACAGTGTACATGTAGAATGAATGTAGAATAAAATGTGTTACAGTAGCCATTTTAACTCAAACTGAGCTGGGCTGCTATTATGTTCATACACACGTCATAGACTCAACTGTCAATGCTCCAAACTCAATTAATCAGTACACTTGTAACTTTGGCTCTGTTGAGGTAATCGTGTTCTTTTTGTACAAAATGTACAGAAACTGAAAATATTTATCACAATCAACCTCCATCCAGGCTGGTTCATCACAAGTTATAAACTCTATGTTCTACACTGATTTCATAACTTGAACCCAAATGTAGAAACAAAACACACCAACATCAGTTTGTAAAAAAATATTTCCACAAAAAGCAGCCATATCAATAATACAATCTTACCTCACAAGAGAATGATTTTTCCTCTCTGTACAGCAGGTATTTGTCTCTGGAGAACTAAATTGAGTTTTCCAGTGAAGGGGATTGTCTGCGAGGGAACAGTAAGCTTCTTAGTGAAGCGTTTAAGCTGTGACTCTGCTCTGCTACATGTCCACCTGCGAGGCGAGGAAAGTTATATTTACAGTCTAATCCAGTACACATTATAGATTTTAATATTTAAAAAAAAACTAAACTGCATGATATAACATTACTGTACATTACATTGCCTCCTTGTAATATATTTAAAAAAAATATTACTTTCTGAAATCTGAATTAAAGGGTGCCATTTTATTGGTGTTATAAAACATCTTTTTTCACTTTTCTGTACAATGTTGTTTTATAATCAGATTTGTGTAATCCCATCTAAGGTAATCCATTACATCTGGCTCTGATTACCTGCAATCTTCTAGTCTTGTGTAGTCACTGAAAGAGCAATAAATGACAGCAAAAAATCAACATGCCACTTCACTACAGATCAATACTGCAGATTTAGTTTATTTATTGGCTTGACTTTTTTTACATGACTGAAAGAATATCATTTTCTTAAAAAGTGTTTGACAAGATTTAAGAATGACAAAAACACTGGAAAAAAATCCCCCAGAGACACTCCAACAGTGCTGAATTCTTTTATTTTACTTTTACAGATTTGACAATTTATTCCAAGTTTCTTAACGGTGAACACATTCACTAAGCACAGCTAGCAGAAACTACAAACAGTACAGTTTGTCAAATGTACACATGGGTCAGAGAGGGAACATGTGGTACTGGCTTCAGCATGTTCACACCAGTACTACAACAGCTGGGGTGATGATATACTGTATGCTCCATTTGAACAATTTTTAAAATGGCACAATCAATGTTAGTGCTCATAAGAACAATGGTCATTTATAATGTCTACATTGTATCATACAACCAACTCTCTCAATGTAAAAATGCAGAGTGAAGGAATGATACTTTCTCCCGTTTGAGAGCCCAAGAGAAGCCCAGGGCAAAAAGACTTTGCAGCTCTGCTCAACAATACGACCCAATGAATGAATGTGTTTTTTCTCCTCTAAACTAGGCCAGCCTACCCACTCCGCACTCTCAATACATCAGTCCACAAGGATAGTCTGACCGAGTCTGAGATGGCTGGTGCTGCATCACCGACATTCACAAGAGTGTGCGTATTCTTTACCTTACCACTGGCTTGGGTTATTGATAGTTTTAATAAAACAGCAAGTAAAATCACTGATTAAGAAAGTGAAGCGCCCACTTGCACAGGGAATATTGTAGAGGTGGCTTTATGGGTTGCAGTTCAGTAGAAAGGTGGTGGGAGTCAAAAGAAAGTATTTCTTTTTACAATCTTTATCCATCTATCATTTATCTGACTTCCTCCGCAGTGTCTAAAAAGTGCATTTGGACTGATGGCTAAACAGTGCAACCCATCTGTGACACCAACTGTAGGACCACCATCCTTTTGTTCCTTTTCGCCAGGCCTCCAGACTCCCATAGTTCTGGTTAACTTATGGCATTAAACATAACCATATATATTCATTTTACTGACAGAACAATGCCACAATGTTGATAATGTCATTCAGACAGCAAATAATTCAGATAAGGCTTTGTCCAACAATGTGCAGCTAACATCATGATACACTTCATTAACATTTAGAAACATTCATATGGTTAATTATTCCTTCAGTTACTGTCTTCCTTCCCACAGATATGTACTCTTTACACAAACCATACTTTAAACTACCTACTAATCCAAACTATAACAAAAGGCAGATTGATAACAGGTGGTCCCGATGAGAGCATATGGATATCAAATTATTCTCAAATACAAGTGCAACACAAAACAATTACACAAACTGACTTCTCTTTACCCCACTTACAATTTGTGTCGGTCTTTAGCTAGTTCCTGTCAGGGGGAGAGTGGTCTGCTTAATATGGCATTTAATGAGATACTTAAATTGATAAAAAGTTCACTGATATATCCCCAGCTCTCTGTACTGCAAAAACATTTTGATCTATACTTCCTTAAATTAATGGTTTTAGACTAAACAAAAGAGTTAAACAAAAAAAAGGTACAGATTTGTCAGTATGACTGTATTCTCATGTAGAAAAAGCACAAACATAATCTGTCGTTTTTCGGTATTAAAGGCCCATGTTGTGCTTTCTTGGCCACTAAACAGAAAGGCATAGGGTGGAATCGGTCCACAAAGCTGCAGTTAGTGTAAGTGTGGGAATAAAGCAGAAACCATTGTTGTAAAGCTAAACAGATTTGATACAAACTCTCCAAAACCAACTTAAGAGAAATGTTTTTCTGTCCATTCTGCTCAGTGATACATGGCTTCACAATATACATAACTTTGATACTTAAGAAAATGACAATACTGAAATAAATAGTTCCACTTTGATAATAGTAAAACAGTTTCAATGCTCTGACTAGAGCTGTGACCAGAGAACACAAGTCGAGAGAGGAAAGCTGTAGGAGTGCAACACTCCCAGTGATACAGCAGTAAGCAAAGTGTAATGTGTGTGTGTGTGTGTGTGTGTGTGTGTGTGTGTGTGAGAGAATAAATATCTTTGTCCAAGTGTTTCCTGTGATTCTCAGCTCTGGTCACAGCTGTAAACAGTATAGACTGTAGCAGGTTAAACCCTTGTCAGAGCTTAAACCTTGTACCTTTGAAATCTCTCCTCACTTAAAACCTGTGCTACACTTAATCTGCCAGACATGCAGGATAAAACATGATACTGCGACACATCTAAATGAAGACGTGACCTAACAAATAATTGTCTGTGCGGGCACTCCTAAAACTATACTACATCATTTACCTGATGTTGACATAAATAGCCTACAATGGAACTAAAACTGTCCTTACAAAGCTGTTTATGGAAAATGGTCCCATCCTTCATATATATTGGACATGTTTTCTGCAAAGAGAAAGCTTCTAATCTAAAATAGGGAGGGTGGGGATGGAAGTAAATGCAATAAATAAAATACAAGATATATATTATTCATATTTATATTATGTATAAATAATATAGTACAGACGATGAGTTCTGTCTTGGCTTGACTGTGTTCAGAGAGTAAAATGTCAACATACAGAATGAAGCCTGGTCCAGGTTACCTCAACATGGGGTGGAGAGAGCTAATTTTAGCACGGTATCTCTCAGCTGGCATCTGACTGGGACTCAGAATTCACTTTGCCTATTAAATAGAGACCTCACACACCAAGCTACACTACAGCTTATCAAGTTATTTCTCTTTGTGGGGACTCAACACCTCCTTTTGGGCCCGCTCCTGTGTATTGGTACGTACATTCTCATCGGAGAACGAGACAATGACAACAATAACTATCTCAACAGCTAGTTAAAACACAGAGAAGGGAGCCGGGGTGAACAGGGTCAAGACCAGTAAGACAGACCCAGGTGTCGATGGAGAGCGAGTACTGGAGGCATCAATCTGGTCCTGTGGCTTCTCTAAGAGGCAGGCGTTTTTACAAGCAGCAGATGGATGATGCCGTTTTACAGCCAGGTTTAAACCTGCGGCAGCGACCACGGGTGTCGTGTATATCGGTGCGTTTTGAAAGAGAGAAGGTGCACGTGAGTGTAGGCGTGCATATGTATGTTCAGAGGATGCAAGTATTGTACAGATGCAGGTTGAAAGTTCAGCATGTGGTTAGGTTTGTGTGTTTAATTGTATGTGTCAATTGACAGGTTCAAACCAGGGATAGTTTTGAATTAGAATCTCTTTGAGTTTGCAATCTTGACTTTGACTTGGAGTTCATTGTTTGGACATAGTTGCATTTTAAGGATTCCAACGCCGAAGGGGGATAATGATTTATTATTTGTTGCTGCCAAAGTGACTTAAATTTCCGTGAGCTGGAACAAGCAAGAAACATGAAACTTGGTCCAATAACTCTAAGTGACGTGCAAGTGCTTCCCAAGAAATATGAGCCCAATCAGCCACATGGGGGCTGTTATTAACAGCAATTTGGAAAGGCCATGTCCCTCACACCGTAAGTCCGAATGACTTGAAATTTAGCAAGAATATCCAGCTCTATGTGCTTTACAAAAAAGCCTCTTGGACCATAAACGTCTGCCTAACTATTGCCTAACTGTTTTCACAGTGTAACATTGGTGGAGTAGTCATAATAGAAGCAATGGGTTTGAACCTGCGATATACAGTATATATATCTTTTTTATTTCTCTTGTGACAGTTGTGTCGTAGAAAGTCTTGTGAGCCAGTGAGTGTCATGTGACTTGCAATTACAACTGTGGCCACTACATCAAAATGGCCGCAGGGCTCAGACACGGGTGAGGAACGACAGGTTGAGCGAGCTGGGGATCTGGATGGTTTCCAGGGCGAGGGAGGAAGGGTTGAATGGGAAAGTGACCGGGTAAATCATCTTGGTGTCCATCAACAACTGGGGACTCTCACAACGGTCTCGCAAGCGGGTCTGAATGGAAAAAGAAGACAGCAAATGAGATGGAAATAGTTAATATGCAGTCAAATTTAGGGGACTGTACCACATTTGAGTGCTTTGCATTGCTTTGCATTTTTCCCCCACCAGCCAGGCAGTCACCTTTTTTTTCTTCCTTTCATTCAAGTTACAATGTGCAGAATGTTTTTCACTCTGATGGGATAAGCTGTTGTTTGGAAACCAGTGACTGCCTGGAAGGTAGAGTTTTGAAGTTACTTACTAGTCTGGCTATCACCAGACCAAGCTCAATCTTATAAGATTGAACATTAGTCTGGGGAGTCTACTCTGTATTTCTACTGCACAAGAGGCGTGATCAACGGGCATAGCTCAAATTACTCTGTATGCAATTGCATAGTGCTTCAACCAATCAGACCAACGATCAGGGTGACGTAGCAGCGATAGCAGCATCAACGGGTTGCTGCCATGGAGTGCTGCGCTTTGGTGGCCGGCTTGTTGAATGTAAACAAAAAGCTGCTTGGTCGCTTCTCTATTGTCATCGTGTTAAACCCGCCAATAGCGCGGCAGGTGGATAAGTCAGTATGTGATTGGTTGCCGCAAAATTGTTACGGAAGCAGGATAGATAAACATACAGGTTTCCAGCCTGAACTGCAGGGCAGATTGGGCGGGGGTCTAGTTACTGACCATCACATTTAAAGAAACCTAACTAGATTCAATTTGTGCTTTAGCTTGGAAGGTGTTAGTTTTTCAGGTGGTGTTTTCCAGGAGCATTTATTTCCTTAATGTTTATACTGTACGGTAAATAAAACAATATGTCCAGAAAACAGTGTTGTATTGATACATCTGGAGTAAATTACCTGTATGGTTCGTATGAATGCAACAGATACTCTCTCCTCAAACTCGTTGACTGGAGTGTAGAGGTTCAGGACCTTCACGATCTGAAAGAGACAAAACACAGAGAGGTTATCCCAACATTCAACACATTTTACCTACAGTGGGTTGGTAGTCTGTCTAAAAGCTGAGGGAAGCTTTTAGACAGACTGAAGTTGAGAAGAAAATATTTAAAAAGCTTGTTTCTTTGAATGTGGTGTAATAAATGACAGGATAGTTTACCTGAGCAGTGGTGAGGGCCAGGCACATGGAGCAGATGGCCTCGGCGTCCTCGTCTGTCTTTTTCTTCACCTGCAGCAGCTGAGCGGCCTGGATAAGAGGCTCCAGAGTCTCCTTGGCTCCACATATCATCAGACCTTTGTCTCTGAGCCACTCCTCCAGCTGGCTCACATTGTACCTGCACACACACACAAACACATCATAAGTTTAGTGGTCACAACAACAAAAAACAACAAAACGGGGGACAAATACATGAAGCAAGCCAGCCACACTCTGGAGCTCCCCTTTTGAGCAGCAACATCACCTACCTGATCTGCATGCCTTTGCTCCAAGAGCACATGTCTTTGCGTAACAGCAGGTTGTTGAGAGTGACGGCTCCGATGATGTAGAACTGCTGTTTCACAACCTGCTTGATGAGCTCGGGGTCAGTGCCGTGCTGGCACATGGTGGAGTGGAAGGCGCTGAGCTGGCGCAGGATGGAGTCCAGGGTGTAGGTGCCCTCGTCGGCGATGCTAGATGTCCTCTTACGCAGACCTGTGGGCTTCACCCCCGACACGCCCTGGATGGTCTCATGTTCCAGCATGCCAGAGACTGCACAGAACACACACTTTGTAAGTTTGCCAACAAGTATTCAAATAATAGAATCAATACTACAGTAGTATTAGCTTGTAGGAACACACACACACACACACGGTTGTTTCTCTATCTCTGTGGGGACCCATCATTGACATAATGCATTCCCTAGTCCCTTACCCTAACCTTAACCATCACAACTAAATGCCTAACCTTAACCCTTACCCTAACCTAATTCTAACCCTAAAACCAAGTCTTAACCCTCAAACAGCCCTTTAACCTTGTGGGGTCCAGCATTTTGGGCCCCACAAGGCTGTGCAGACACCACAAGTATACTGGATTCTCCGGTTTTTGGACCCCACGAATACAGTAAAACAAGCATGTGTACACACACACACACACACACACACACACACACACACACACACACACACACACACACACACACACACACACACACACACACACACACACACACACACACACACACACACACACACACACACACACACACACACACACACACACACACACACACCTATCATTGGCTGGAGGATGTTCTCCATGCATTTGATCAGCTGCTGGTAGATCTGGATGGCCAGGTCACTGATCACTTGTCTGTACTCTGCCAGGTCGAAGTTGGACAGAGTGTGTTCATTCTGCCTCTGCGTGTTGTGCTTCATGAAGGCCTGAGACACACGGACACAGGCAGACACAGGGTTCCAAGAAATAAATAGACTAAAGACTTTGTATGTGTGAAGGATAGGAAATATTTTCTCTTTATGTCCAACAACTCTATTAAAAACACTTTTATGATGTTGTATACGAATGTCAGTCTTTCTACTTTCTATCACTAGAAACACCATAAGCAATCAAAACAATGGTGATTTCTTTCTTTTTTTTAAACAATACAAAAAAACAATCTCCAGTTAATTCAAACTTTACTTAACATTTTCTGTCCACCGGTTGGTAGATTTTTATTTCCCAAAAAAACATGAACACAATCACGTTAACTAAATTGCCAACAAACCCTATTTATGAATGTGTACATATTTGAGTGAGACAGTTTCTATGGTGATGTGCATTGTCAGTCTCACCTCGTCACCGCTGTATTGTTTCAGACAGTGTAAGAAGCGGCAGGTGTTAGACAGCCAGAAGGAGACCGTCTCAAAGTCGTCTCCTCGTTTCTGACAGGAAGAGGAAGAACAAATTGGAGTCATACTGTAACTGTAATCAGACCCTCTTCAAGTCAAACATCTTCCAAAGTACTGAAAAGCATCATTTAAAAGGGACAGTTGGGCCAAATGACAAGAAACATATCTCTGCACCTCAAAACTTTTACCAAAGAAATGCTACTAAACTCTGCACAGATCGCCCCAAACATTACTACCATCCTTCCTTTATAGGATTACACACACACATAGACACAGACACAGACACAGACACAGACACACAGACACACACACACACACACAGACACACACACACACACACACACACACACACACACACACACACACACACACACACACACACACACACACACACACACACACACACACACACACACAGTATACATACCTTGAGGATCTTCTTAATACTGTTGATGGTTGAGGTGAGCAGGGTGCGGACCTTCTGGTCATCGTTGACGTAGTCTGCATGTCTCAGACACATGAACAGGATGTAGGCTGGCAGACCTGGGATCAGATTCACAGCTACACCTCGAGGCTTCAGCTCTGGAGAGACAAGAGGAGGACTGAGTTCAGTGATGGACTGAGGAGAACATTAGAAGAGAAGGTTATGCGGTCATACAAAGCGTCATTTTGTACAGATGGATTTTAGATTTCAGACTGTAGAAACTGTGAATGAAGCCTGCGTTATGATTTATTTTTAAAACAACCTTGCATTTTTTATTGAGAAATGGGATTGAGGCATTGTTATGTTATCTTAAAAAGTAGAACATTTCCAAGTTGGTTTGTCAAAATGCAACCATAAATAATCTCTTTAAAGTTAATAGATTTTTGATGACTATTTTTGATCTAATTTTCCACCTGTTGTTATTGCTCTTCATAAATAGCTCTTACCAAGGATGAGGTTCTTGACCAGTTTGAGCTCATCCTCCTTCTTGTACTCCAGCATCCCTTGGAAATCTTTCTCCCTGCGGGGAATGTTGACAGGGTGAATCGGCTCGTCCACCATCTGTCCTGGAGACGTCTGTCCCTCGGTTTGACCCGCTGAGAGATGAAACAAGACATGACAGTCAGGCAATGTCCTGTACTGTAGCACTCAAACACACATATGTACAGACTCTTAAGCCTTTGCTGATTGATGATTGATGATTTCTCCCGTACCTCCCATCTCTCCGATCCTCTTGGAGTAAACCTTCAGCTGCTTCTTGAGCTTGCGGATGGTTCGGTCCTGCTTCTCCAGCTGCTCCATTAGATCCTAAAACAGGCCGAGGGTTGAAGTGATGGAGAGAGAGACAGAAAAAAAGAAAAGAGAGAAAATAGTGAGGACAAATGGCAAGCCTCTGACTTCTTAGAATGTTTTACACCAGTGGTAAAAAGAAACACTTCTGTAAATCAGTTGTTGGCTTGCATCGGCAAAAGTCTTGGAAACAAACAAGCAAATAGAAGGGCGCGGGGGGAAGGGGAATTATCAACATGAGAGTTGCTGTGCTGATTGTTTTTTTCAGAGGAAGAGAAGTTACAGGACTCGCTGGCTGTTAGAAACGAGAAAAATGTGCAAAGCAGCTCCGCTGTGAGTTAGAAGACACCACTGTGGAGAGTTAGAGCGCAGTTTCATCCAAAAGACAAAAACCTCAGTTAGTTCTTACACATGCAAACACACGCGCACACACACACACACACACACACACACACACACACACACACACACACACACACACACACACACACACACACACACACACACACACACACACACACACACACACACACACACACACACACACACACTCTACATACAACCATCCGTCGTAAAATGATGACTCGCGCCTCTTGGGATGCTGTGGGATCTTCAGCCAGGAGTTCCTGTCAGGTGACACCATCCACCCAAATGAGTGTGTGTGACATTGTTTTAGTTTTTTTATGCATTGCCCAAGTGGGAATGAAACCCCCAACCCAAGCCCCTTAGTGACATAATCAACACTTCATTAACTGTAGACATAGTGAATACGCTAAATGATCTTTTGCTTGTGTTTAAAAAGTGCGATTTATTACCATTCTTTATTCTCATTCAGAAATGCTGTGCTCTGGATGCCCAGCAGAACAACATAGCACTTCCCTTAAACCTGAAATCTAACATATTTATTTAACATATATTTATGCCACCTGAATAAAGGACTATGATAAACACTAATCCTGCCATATCTGAACAATTGGAAATGGTGCACAGAGTCTTCATGCTCTTAAGAAACGACAATCAATTTGTCGGGTCACACTGTCCTTGCTGACGACAGCATTTCCTAAAATGACGAACTGCTCCTTTAAATGAGCCATACCCAACTGAACAATCTATCTGATAGTGGCAAAGGAATAAAAAATAAGAACAAACAAAACACGTCATGTTGCCATTCCTGCCATTTTGTTCATTTCCATTGAGGGACGCCTTGCAGTTTGTAGGGTGCAAGAACAACGCTCAAATGTAGCAAAAAAAAAAAAGAGGTTTTGATTATTATTATTTAAAGCAAATCACTTGTAATGGGGAGCATGCATATTGTAACTTGAAATGTTGATATTAGATATTAAAAACCTTTATTAACCTTTAAATAATCAAATTAATGTTCAGTTTGAGACAGAAATTCTAAAAAATGTAGGCTTAAAACCCATCTGTTTTTTCCTATGGTATGATTACTCATACACTACATAAACACATTTATGTAACATACAGTATATTACCTTTATTGTGTTATTGTTGTTCTATTAATCTTATTATATTAAGATTTTTACCTGTATGTATGGGGCTGAGACACTTGAGTGATTTGCATGTTACATAAACTGAGGTTGAGTTAACGCTCTTCCTCAGCCTGTATGCATCTGTGTGTGTGTGTGTGTGTGTGTGTGTGTGTGTGTGTGTGTGTGTGTGTCTGTGTGTGTGTGTGTTGTAGTATACCAAGTTCTCATTGGTGAGCCGCGTGATCTCGTGTTGCAAACTGGCTTCGATTCGGGCCTCTGGGGGCAGCTGGAGGTTTTGGGCCAAGAGCTGCTGCTGACGGTTGTTCTCCTCCTTGACATTCTGCAGTTCGCCGCGCAACGACTCCACCTCGCTGTCGTAACCTCTCCGCTGAGTCTGCAGCTGGTGCTCCAGTAACCTGTGGGGGGGAACGACACACCACAGGGGGAAGAAGAAGGGAGGAGATGAAAAAAGGAAGGAGGGTGGACAGGAGATGAAGGGATGATGCAAAAGGAAGAGGTATGTGGCAGGTGAGATGAAGTGAGGGAAGACAGGAAGAAGATGGAGTGAAATAGAAGAAAGAATGGGGAATAACAAGAGAAAGGGACATGGGAGGAAGGGAAAATAAATCAGCATTATAATTTGAGTAAAAGAACAAAAACAATTGTGAGAGAATGAGGTTTTCACCACAGTGTGGTGATGCAGGACAGCAGCATGCTGTAAAGACACTAGTTTGGTCTCTTCACACTCTGTCAGTCCTAAGTGGCCATTAGTTAACCAACATTCAGTGAGACTTCGACCTATTAATATGACCATAGCAGCAAGAACATTTAAATGGTTTTCCAAATTCTCCGTAAACATTACAGGTTCTTCTCTCCATTTATATACAGTATATCAGTAGTAGCAGTAACAGTATAAGTATAAGTGAGTAAAACAGATTAGTGGCAGGATGCTGCACTATGTTATGAGTAAAATGGGAAAATCAAACCCAAACCTTGTATAAATTGCTATACATTATGCAACATCTATGGGGATTTTTAGAAGCTAGAACTGTGTGGGAATAGTGTGACAAAAACAAATCTTCTGTCGTGGCAAAAATATTGATAGCACCCAAAGTAGACTACATGATGTATTACCTCTATAACACAACACCAAGCTTATTTACTGTTGTCTACCCTCGGAGGGCAAATCTAATGAGTTCTGAGGCCATATGCATAAAACATAAAGTAGGATTAGAGTAGCACCTATGTGGCTTTTAACAAAAAATAATGTTATTCCTAATTTACAATGTTTTTTGGCACTAAAACCAGCTCCTGAATCTGTAAAAAGTGTAGTCTAGAGCAGGGTTCTTCAATGTTTTTTAAGCCAAGGACCCCTTAACTGAAAGAGAGACGGAGCAGGGACCCCCTACTACTAATATTGTAAAAAATTAAGTTGCATATTATACTGGGCCTACAATAAAGTGTAGGGCAGTGTAGGGCACTTTACATACCTTTTTAGTGCATAGTATAGCTATTAAAGTAATAATTGTCAGCATGATTTTATAAATCATCTTTTAATGTTAACCATACATGTGGCACACTGAATCCTTGTTAACTGTATCTGTGGATGGCTATCTTAGTGACTACCTTACCCATAGGCCAGTAAGCCATATTATCAATGTGGATTTACATTTGCTAATAATATGTTGGATTCATGTTAAGACATTTTGATTTTTGAAAAAACTTTCAAATATTAACAATAATTTGGAGGACCCCCTGTAGTAATTCTGAGGACCCCCTAGGGGTTCCGGACCCCCTGTTGAATATCTCTGGTCTAGAGGACGCCTAAGTCACAACAACCAAATCACAAGCAGTCGTACAGGTCCTAAAACTGGCTTACTGGACAAAATTAATTGAAAGATAGATGTGAGAGAAAACTCTGAAAAGGTTGATAAAGCGTGAGAGAGAGAAAAGAGGTGAACAAAGAAAAACAGCAGCACACATCTGTTCCTGTGAAAAGGCAAATGTATCATGCTCAATAAAGACACTTGTGTTTAAAACACAGTTACACCTGATGGTTTCCTTTAAGCCCTGATTAACCAGCCACAGCTCCCCGTCCTCATTCAGCTTATGGAAGTCTGGAGCGGCAGATCTGACCGACACACAACACAAAAGGAACATAAACAACACAACGACAAAAAAAAAAAAAAAAATGCGGGATGGTTGGGGAGAGGTGTGCAAGACAACAAGAATATGCCTTATTCTCTTTATCTGAGGTGTCTGCATGTGTGCATGTAGAAACACTCTTCAAATTGAAGCTATATTATCTGGAGTTTGAGGTGTACTGGATGGGACTTTGGAGACGAACCTGCATCTATCTTCCTTGTGGTGGCACTTACGTAATTTATTTGGTTTAACCATAAAACTTTTCACTAAAAGTAGAAACGTTCTATGCCATTTGGATTCGGACTGTGATGTAAAACTATGTGTAATTTTATTTAGTTTCAAAACCGATTTCAATTATTCTGACAGCCTCAGATTCAGGCTCACTGCTGATTGCAACAGTGGTGGAGCCCTCTTGTATATAATCTGCAGCCTGCAGTGTAAATATTAAATATAAATAAATATTCTCTACTCATGTCAGTGTTTGAACAAAAAAGGTCACAAGCAACAAAAGGGAGCAACATGGGGTACTAGAGGGATAAAGGCAGTGATGCAGAGTGCAACTTTTTGGGCAACTCTGATAATTAACAATGTGCATTGACATTCAATTCTTTAAAAGTGTGCTGCGCATCTCTGCTTCAACAAACAAAGAAAACAAGTGGGCTCTCATGCAGGATTTGTGCCAAACTCATTCAATGAAGCTGAGACATGAGGCCTCCTACAACAACATCCAACCTTACACAAGGTCAGTGTGTGTTGTAAATATATGTGTTAATAAAGGTGAAACTACAACTGAAGATGACAGATGTACCTTTTTAGCTTAGACATTTTCATGCTTTCATGCTGCACATTTTGTAAACACTGCACTGTATGTATGAAGTTCTGCAGCATCTCCAAAAACAGACCGGAGCTGTTGAAACCACTAAATCTTTGTTTTGAGGGAAAACAGAAACTACCTTCAGTTTAAGAGACTCTGCTCTTGTTCATGCTGAACTATGAACTCCCATGCAGACCTATGTATCCTAAAACATGACTCCAAAGCCAAACACACATTCCTTGACTTCAAATACTGTTAGAGACAGTTTGTTAGAGCAGAAGTCAGAACTAAACTGTAGCTAGAGCTACATTATTCAACATGCTGTTACGAGCAGAAAACGGCACGCAAAGCTACCCAAGCTTTCATCAGCGCTACGACCTAGAGTCAGCTGTTTTAGCTTCAGTAATATCAGTCATCTGTAACATTTTCAACCCGGTTTGGCATCAGCGTGGCCATGCATGCTCTGTTCCATGATGCATAGGCCAGGTATCATTGGTTACCTCAGCCTACTCAGGAGATCACTGACTTCCAATGGCTTACGCATGAACCTAGGAGATCTGCACAGGACAAGGCAGTGTTCACAAACAGAAATGTCTTGCACATAATTCACGGTAAGATTAAAAATGGAGCGAGAGCTTGGTTAGATATAAAATTTGGACAAATGATAAATGATGGTGTCGTGTGCTTGGAATGAATTCAACAGTAATGAATGTGAAGAGCTGGAGATTGGGAGAAGTGGCTGTAACAAAGTACCTGTTGGTGTCTTTAAGGCCTATGTAAGCTTGCTTGAGTTCACCAGCGTCCTTCAGTTTGGACACATCCTCAACATAGGCGGAAGGCTCGGTCATGGTCTCCTAGAGAAAGGTAAACAAGAGGGACAAATGAGAAAGAGTAACACTACATTCAAAAGAGTGACCTGGCTACTACAACTGCTTGCAGAGCTGCATCATAAACCAGTTTCATACAGTTTAGGTGTATGAATGAAGACAAGTGAGTCAATGGTTCCATGAAATGTGAGTTCATACTGCTGTGGGCAGTCAGCATGCGTGTTGTTGACTCCCTGCCAGCATCACTTGAGCTGCTGGCTATGACTGTCCTTTTACTCTGACAATCATCAGCCGGTTGGAGCCTCAAACTGAAACAGTGACATGCCATCAAGTGACGCCTCAGCAACAGCCCTATATCTACAGGGAACATCACTTCACAGAGGTGGCATCTTTTTCTAGCTTTCAATAGACAAGTGCTGAGCATCAGATAATAAGCTGCAGGGGTGAACAAAATGTTTGAGCAGGGTTGTGACTGCTGTGTGACAGTTTGATATGAAGACATGGCTCGATTCTGAATGAAAGAGTGACCCTAGGAACCATTATATACAGTATCTGTACATCTGTGTAGCTGCAGTATAATGCAGCAGACAAACTGTTTATTTCTTTAGTGAGTCAACAGCAAGATTAATAATTCAACGCCACCTACGTTTACTTTTAGTACAGACACAAGCCATCACTGCCCACGACTGTGAAGTAAGCCCCCTTCTCTATGTCACTACATTTTCAAGCAATGCTTAAGTGTTAAGCATTATTAATCAAATATTCAAATGAACTTCAATATTATGTTCTGTGTTCAAATGTTG
Source organism: Gymnocephalus cernua (assembly GCA_023631565.1). Taxonomy (NCBI): domain Eukaryota; kingdom Metazoa; phylum Chordata; class Actinopteri; order Perciformes; family Percidae; genus Gymnocephalus; species Gymnocephalus cernua. The sequence continues at coordinate 9,088,259 of CM042426.1, read as the reverse complement.
TGTTCTGAATGTGCATTTCAAATAGCATCTGAATAACGCGCCACTGACTTTAGACTAGCGCCACTGACTGTAGACTAGGTTTTTCCTGGTCAGTGGCGGAATTGTTTTCTGAAACTGCAAAATAGCACCAGGGAATGTTTGCGCCTGAACACGTCTCCTCTTTACGCTGAACCTCCCCTGGGAGCGCAAGTTCATTGCCTAATTTACTGACGTGCGTCTATGGAGGGAAAAGTTTGCTGTGTGCTGGGTGCAAAATAGGAATGATACATGCGTTGGTGCCCTAAGTGTTGTGTTAACAGAAATCCACAGGCTGCAATTTCAAATTCAACTTGCAGACAGTTTTATGTTTGTAGTAACATCCATCCTTGGGTTGTGAAGGTATTACAGACAGTATTCACAAGGACACATGCAAAATGGCCACTGAGCCAAACTCTCAGTGACTTTCAGTGAATTAAACAGTCCATAAATGCATTCAGCCAGACAACGGACGAGACAGATGAGATAATCAAACTCCAGCCTGGAGAGGACAGAGTGTGAGTGTGAAAAGCCTCTTAAAGTAAGAATGCTGATCTTGTGTTTCCTCTGTGATTTTATGTCATAGCTGTGCTTAAGTGCTTAATAAGTTTGTTTTCCACATTTGACCATAATATGGTCCCGTTGTGGTTCCAGTGCAAGTTGTTGTCATACTAGGGTAATTCCACCCTCGGATGCTCTCATGCCTTAACATATCATTAATTTAATTTTCGAAACATTCAAAGAGTCTTTGTTGTAACCACTTCCCTCAACCTGCTACCTTTACTTAAGTCCTCTAATTGAGTTATTGGTTTCCCACATTTCCCAGAGAAGCTTATTTCATTCAGCATGTGGAAGTGGAAAAAGCAATATTGTTGGTGACGGAGAGGAGCAAGTTAAAGTAAAGCCTGTTAGAAATTGCAATATGCCACTGTTACAAAGTTGAAGAAAGCCAAGCATGTCTTGTCTTTCATTTGTTTAGGTACTGACACTAACTAGCTGATGTTATGAAAGCTTTTCTTTCACTAAACTCTCTATGCAACTCTATAATTGTGCTGGAACCTACTAGCAGCTATATTTGGACAGCTGCTAGTGAAAAACATAAACGTCCACCATTGAACAATCACTAGAAATAGAATTGTTTAAGTATCTGAGGGTATATTTTACATTACTTTAAAAATGTTCAAGCAGTGGTTGTACGAGCTGCACTTGTTTTCACACGGCTGCAGAGCAAACAGAGTGGACTTCTGCTACGATGACATATACAATTGACTGTTGGATCAGATTTCTTACGTTAGGAGGTTTTACATGCAAGCACTGTGACAAAAAGTGTCAAATACTCATGCATTATGCTGTTTTTTAACTGTACCTTCTCATCCTGTGGGAAAGCATGGATGGAGGAGAGAAGGTGGAGACAGGAGAGTTAGACACACTGACGGTGCAGTGAAAGAAAGCTACATACAGTGTGAAAAAAATGGGATTTTATAATAATTTTGACCCCAAACTAACTAGACTAACTTATTTATAAAATATTAAAAACAAATCTCAGATAAAGATCACTGGAAAAAATGCCATCTTTAGGCCAGGAGAGATTTAGACTGATCCCTTTGTCTTGTCTGGGGATATTGTGCTAACAAATAGACAAACAGAGAAGCAGACATGGGTGAAAACATAACACGGGTGTAAGGTGGATGCAAGCAAGCAGGGTACCATCCACCAAAATCTAGCTTCATTTTGTGAGAGAACAACAGCACCATGTAGAGCCTAAATGTTTAATTACATGTGGATGATTATTGGCTTAATACTAGGATTTCCAGGATCCTTGGATCTTTTCTAGTTGAGCAGTGGTAATGGATGTACTTTCCCTCTTTGAACACTGAGAAAACAGAGTGAGTAAAATCTTCCTCTACCTTGTGGTGCATGGCTTCCTTCTGGCTGACCAGCTGGGAGCGCAGGATCAGCACCTCCTCTTTACGGACCTCCAGCTCCTCACAGGAGGCGTTGAGCTGCTCCAAGACCACCTTGTAAGCTGGGGAGCCCGGGGCCCCGGCGCCTGTAGCTGCATTACCCAGTAGGCTTCGCCTAATCTCCGCCAGGTCATGTTTCAGTTTCTTGTTCTCCGACTCCAGCTCCTGACGCTGAGAAGTGAAAAGATTCAGTGTCTGGGGGTCATCGTGATAATAACAAGTGGCAAATGAGGCTTTCTGAAGCTATGGCAGTAATTACGGTTATAAAAGAGGTTGTCTGACTTTGGATCAAGTCATTCTCTGGAAACAGTGAGTGAACATGTGCTAATGTGGGACCCCCTCAAAAACGAGATGATACATCTCAAGTGGTTTATCCTAATTAACAAATTTGAATACAGTATATAGTGTTACATTTTTACTTTATACTCCTCTGACAGATTACCTTAAGGGACTCGTACTCCAGCTCTGCCCCGCGAGCCTTTTTAAACTCTACGTCATCCTGAAACATGGAGCAAAACGTGTTGATGAAGAGGTGTTTGGGACAGTGACAAAGTCTGTAATACATGATGCAGTTCAGTTTGACACAGGGCCGAATAAGAACATGGCCTGATAAGAAGTTTGTTTGTTGTTGTTTAATCTTTTTTTTCTGTGTAATAACCTATGTATCAACTAATGACACACTTATATGATGCACATACATAATGTACGTACATAATGATGAGAAGCCTCTTATATTAAAAGAGTAATAGGTAATCGGTTGTACTTATACTGGGCTGTTACATTTTACGTATGTATATTACTGTGTTAGAAAACTTTTCATTAGGTACTATACAAGCATTACTGTATGTTTACAATCCTTTACCATGGGTTAACACACTAGAATGAGGCTTATAACTTATATATAATATATGTTATATAATATGTTAATGAAGTGATATATTTCCGAGCCCAGTGTGGGTGTCAGTACCCTGGCTCTAGCCCGCTGGAACTGGTCCTCTCGGTTTTCCAGTTCGTTGCGCAGCGACTGCTTTTCTTGCTCCAGTTCTGTAAGACGTTTCTGCAGCTTCAGGGTCAGCGAGGTGTCCATTCCTCGAGTCACATCCTGCACAACAAAGAAATGTTAGGACAGAGCATATGCCCCATGAAAAGTATGCAAATGGCAATGGTTAAATGAAAGGACACTTAACGTCAGCAACTATTTTGTGACAGTAGAAACCATGTGTGAGGAAAGTTGCCTTTGTTCATGCCGTATGTCCCTTACAATGTAACCTTTGAATTAAATCACATTTGACCAGACACATGAAATCAGGATAAACTTCCTTTGTATTTGATTATGCTGATTCCTTTACAATGCATACGCTAAGGCGTGGTTGCCCACCTGGATGTCATCAAAAAATTTTCACCTCTGGCTGGTCTTTGTCTTTAAAGGTCCAATGTGTGGGAATTTCTCCCATCTAGCGCTGAGATCATATATCGCAATCAACTCTCTCGCGACCCACAGTTCAAAGTAAGTATTATAGCTACGGTAGCCTTCACGCTTTTTTCTGATGACGCCGGTCTCTTGCTCTTTTCAATATCCTTTTTATTTTTCTGGGCAAAGAAGAAGACTCCTGTTCCTGAAATTTGGATTTTGAATATGCGTGGTCCTCCATGTTTCCTTCTTCAAACTTGCCGGGGCCGGGAAGCTACAATACCCATTAGCAGCACCTGTGAGTTTATCATGTGACAGCGGAAACGCGAAAGGTGGAGCAGTATATCCTGTATGTCCCTTACCAGCTAACGTATTTCGAGATGGAGCATGAATATGGAGCGTCTACCCCAGTTCATGCGAATGCAAATGTAAAATTTCAGGCCAATAGGAATACTTGGAATTGATGGTGGTGGTAAATATTCATGAAAAGGAGACGTTTGTGAACGGGCAACACAGATTTTGATAATAAACAACTAAACACGTTACACACTGGACCTTTAAACCAAAGGCATGCAAAACACTAACTGAAAGAAACAACTCTGACCAGAGGGGGAGGACCAATTTAAGGTAAAAAGAGAAAAAGCAGCTTCCAATTTGTGTGCATATTAGAAACTAATCTTTGCCTTGTGTACAATGCTCTGAGCATTTAAAGTGTGACAATACTGTAAGAGATTTTTTTGTCTCGTTCTCAGAGTGGGATTACAAAATTGCCACGACACCATGCCTCTGGATTTCTCCTCTTATTTAATGTGACCGTACTTAATGCAAACATTCTTACTTCGGCAGCACGGGAACCTTCTTCCAATTCTGCGTACTCTGAGTTGTAGGTGTACTCTGATTCGTTGCTGCTGTGGGTGGAATCCGTTCTCCTGTGGCCAGGCTTGGACACGTTCTACAGATGAGAGAGAAAACAAGCCTTTTAATTTTTTTTAAATGACAGACGTGAATTTGAAGTTGAGCATCACACACAAAATGATGTCCAATTATGTTCATAAATAAGGTAAACCTCTCATAAGTTTTGACTGGGTGTGTGCGTGTATTCCTCACCGAGGAAACCATCACCTCCTTCAGGTCGTCGTATTTCTCCTCGAGGCGGAGGTGTTCTGTCAGGAGATTCTGGTAGCGAGATCGCTCCTCGTTCAGATCCGTCTCCAGCTGCTGAGTCTTCTCTACTATAGCACGGGCCATTTTCTCTGACGGAACAAAACATAAAGAAGAAGCAGTTAAAAAAATTAGAATATATATACAACCCCAAATCAGAAAAAGTTGGGACAGTATAGAAGACACAAATAAAAAAAGAAAGTAGTGATTTCTAAATGTACTTTGACTTGTATTCCATTGCAGACAATACAACAGCACATAATTTAATGTGTTCCTCATGATTTTTATTGTTTTTTTTTCAAGAAAACAATATTCCTATTTTGGTTCTTGCAACACATTTAAAAAAAAGTTGGAACAGTAAAGCATTTACCACTTTGTAATGTTGCCATTCCTTTTCACAACACTTAAAAGACGTTTAGGGACTGAAGACACCAAGTGATGAAGTGTTTCAGGTGTCCCATTCTTGCTGCAAACAAGTCTTAAGGTGGGCAACAGTACGGGGTCTTCGTTGTCACATTTTGCGTTTTAAAATGCACCACACATTCTCTATTGGAGACAGGTCGGGACTGCAGGCAGGCCAGTCAAGTACCCGTATCCTCTTCCTCTGCAGCCAGGACTTTGTAATGTGTGCAGAATGTGGTTTTGCATTATCTTGTTGAAATATGCATGGACGTCCCTGGAAAAGATGTCTTCTTGAAGGCAGCATATTGTGCTACAAAATCTCTATGTACTTTTCAGCATTAATGGTGCCATCACAGAAGTGCAAGTTACCTTTGCCAAGGGCACTGACACAACCCCATACCATAACAGACCCTGGCTTTTGGACTTGTTGCTGGTAACAGTCTGGATGATCCTTTTCTTCTTTGGTCCGGAGCACATGGCGTCCATTTCTCCCAAAAAATACCTGAAATACTGATTCATCTGACCACAGTACACGTTTCCACTGTGTGATGGTCCATCCCATCTGGACACGGCGCTTCTGGACACTGTTGACATAGGGCTTCCTTTTGGCACAGTACAGTTTTAACTGGCATTTGTGGCTGTAACTACGTATTGTGGTACTTGACAAAGGTTTGCCAAAGGAGTCCTGAGCCCATGTGGTGATATCGCTTATAGATGAATGACGATTCTTGATGCAGTGCCGCCTGGGGGATCGGAGATCACGGTTGTTCAGTTTAGGCTTGCGCCCTTGTCCTTTACGCATTGAAAATCCTCCACATTCCTTGAATCTTTTAATTATGTTATGCACTGTTGAAGGTGAAATAAGCAAATGTCTTCCTATCTTTCTTTGAGGAACATTGTTTTTAAACATTTCAATAATTTTCTCACGTATTTGTTGGCAAACTGCCGATCCTCGGCCCATCTTTGCTCCTAAAGGACTAGACCTTTCTTGGATGCTGCTTTTGTACCAAATCATAATTACAATCACCTGTTGACATCACCTGTTTCAAATTACATCATTATTTTAACCAATTTACCTGATTATTAGCCCTAAATTGCTCCTGTCCCAACCTTTTTTGGAATGTGTTGCAGGTCTGAATGACAGGAAAGGATGTATATTTACAAATGAAATTAAGTTGACCAGACAAAACATGAAATATTTTGTGTTCACATTGTCTGCAATGAAATACAAGTCAAAGTACATTTAGAAATCACTATTTTCTTTTTTTATTTGTGTTTTTCATATTGTCCCAATTTTTTCTGATTTGGGGTTGTATATTAATATATATATATATATATATATATATATATATATATATATATATATATATATATATATATATATTAGGGCTGTCAATCAATTCAAATATTTAATTGTAATTGTCCCTAGTTGACTCGTGATTAATCGCCAATTATTCTAAAATATTTTATGTGTTCTAAATGTACTTTAAAAGGATATTTTTCAAGTTTTTAATGCTCTTATCAACATGGGAGTGGGCAAATATGCTTGCTTAATGCAAAACAATGACAAATCCTGTCTAGAATATGCTCCAAAATAACCTCAAATGTACAGTACGTTTACAAAATATGCTGAAAGTAGGGCTGAAACGATTCATCGAGTTACTCGAGTAACTCTATTACAAAAATTCCTCGAGGCAAAAACTCTGCCTCGAAGCCTCGTTAAATTCCTATGACGCGCAGTATACACGCAGGGATCTGATTGTTCCACACGGACCGTTGTTCAGGAAGCACACCACTAGCGCGTGATACGCGCGATGGCGGAGAGTAAAGATGTCCAGAAACGGCAGAGAATGTCTAAAGTTTGGGATCATTACATACTAAAAAAGGAAGAGAACAAGGTGCAACATTAAGTAGACCTGGTATACCACAGCAGTACGACTTCAATGATTCAGCATCTGAACCGAAAACATCCGCTCCACGATGTTTCACCAAGCATCGCTGAAACAAGGTAACGTCGCCTAAGCAGCCGCTGATTTTAATTGCATACTGTATTTGTAGCGATGTCGTGATGCGGTTTGACTAGATTATGATGTTTAGCTTTGATGTTTTTAAGTAGTAAACTTATTCACGTTCAATTGCAAGAAAGTATAGCCTAAAAAAAAAAGAACCCCTTCACACACACACACACCCTCGTCTCTCTCACTCTTCCTCATACACGGCACGCATGCACACACACACACACACACACACACACACACACACACACACACACACACACACACACACACACACACACACACACACACACACACACACACACACAGGTTCCTAGGTTACCATAGCAAATAGGCTAACCCCAGAAATTATATATTATTTGTTAGTAGCCTAATGGTAAATACTGCAGGTGTAGAAATCTACATAAAACAGATATTTACTTTGATGTCAGGGCTAGATTACAGCATGAAACTTTATTAAATGAAATGTTGAGTTGGAATAAATACCTCTGTTCTTTTGAGAAATAAAAGCCAAATGCTTGATCATTTTACAGCCACATCATTTTCGTTATGTATTATTTGTTTTGGTTGTTTAAATACGCAAAAACAATTATCCGATTAATCGATCGATAAAGTGCTAGATTAATCGAAATACATGTAAATACATGTAAGTACATGCAAATAACTTTAGTCTTGTCGAAAGAACCACCTGGAAGGGCTTTGAAACTGAACTTGACTGAAAAGACGGTTTTCTATATCCATTTCTGCTCAAGGAGGTTTGTTCCTGCTAGCCATTCACAACATTAATGCTTCATCGCTTCCTGATCTCCCAAATTATGGAGTGGCCCAAGGCCCAAATCCAAGAATGAGTGTGCATTAATCGCCCGTCAAAAACAAGCTGAATGCAATAGCATGGTAAAATGAAAAAATAAATAGCATGGTAAATGAAAAAAATATGTATTTTTGATTTGGGGGATGAACTATTCCTTGTTTATATTTTGAAACATGGATGCTTTACACACATCTTCAACACAGCAGCACATCATATGTATACTGATTGTAAAGATCAGACCAGTTAAGATTAGTATTAGTAGTAAGATTAGTGTCACCAATTCAGTATCCGACCAAATGTGAAATATGATCACAATCGCCCCTTCTATTCACAAGTTATGGCGTTTAGTAATGGTCAGAAAAGCATTTTCTCTTTTTGCAGAACAAAATAATGTCACAGTGAAGTTGACCTTTGAGATTTTGGTTTTTAAAATGTCATCACTTCATCGTTTTACCCTATAAGTCATTTGTGTGAAATTGTGTCATGATTAGCGTAGAAGTTATGGCTAAACACGTTTTGTGAGGTCACAGAAACCTTTGACCACCCAAATCTAATCAGTTCAGTTGTTGCCAAATTTGAAGAATTTCCCTCTGGGCGTTCCTGAGATATCGCAATCATGAGAATGGGACGAACGAACAGATGGACGAACGCACGGACAACCTGAAACCATTTTGCCTCCGGCCACTGCTGTTGCCAGCGCGAAGGCAAAAAAAAGGAAACATGCTGTATGGTTTAGAAGATGTTAACTGTACATGTTGCTGCATCGCTAGATGTAGAACTTATGTGGTGATGTTTGCATACCTGTCATCTGCTGACTCTGTTCCTGAATCAACCTGTTCAAGTCGTCCTTCTCTTTCTTTAGCGAGCAATTCTGATCCTTCAGCTCCGAGACCATCTACACACACAACACACAACAATCTTTAAATCACGTTGTGTAAAGCAGCAGTGACTGTCAGCATCTTGATTGTGAAATGAAGTCCATGCTACAGAACTAAATGTGACTGATCTGTTTATTTTGCAAATCTGTCATCTAACACATTACTGTAATTCCTAACTCTCAAAAGAAGTGTTTCTCATTTAGAAAAACCTCCTGGGTTATTTGAAGGCAAAATAGGACAACATACTAGACAACAACACAAGAAAAAACAGAGTACACACTTACACACAGTTCAGTGGCTACCTCACTAGCACACTACTCTATCGCCTGTGCTCACCTGCCCCAGGGCAACAATGCCCTCTCAGCCCACCATGCACCCATTTCCACCTGGTTCGCTTTGGCTCCTAAATTGGGGAAAAACTGTTTTCCTCTGTTGCCAAAAGTATTTTGTGAAATAGTATATATATATATATATTTCCAGGAAACTATAGGAGATTGTTCTCATTGAGAGCAATTTCTATTAAACTTAGTTTCAAACTAATAATAGGACCTCTGACAGCCACAGTCTCACTAAAAGTTGAAAACTAAGTAGAGGAGAGAAGACAGAGGAGGTTTTAACTAGAGTTAAAAAAAAAAAAAAAAAAAAATGAAATTCAAAGCCTCCATATTATTCTCTAAAAAAGGAAACATCTGCGAACTATAACCAAGAATAGGGAAACACATCTACTGTTCTATAGAAGACATGTAACTCTACTGTATATACACTGTGCACGGGGAGGATCAGGACAACTACAGGTACTGTAAACAAACAGATACGGATGTGGATCCCGTCTTACTTTCTCCATTTCGTCCCTGTAGTTTTGTGCCCAGTCCTCGATGGTCTTCTTCTCCTTCTGTGTGGAACTCAGCTCCTTCTTTAGCTTCTCCAGCTGCTCCAGCAGCGAGGTCACCTGGTTGCCTTTGTTCTTGGCGTCCTCCTCCACCCCACGCAGCCGGCTCAGCTCGCCACGCATCCGCTCCCTCTCTGCTGTGGAGGAAGTCTCCAGACTGACTAGCTTCTCGTTGATTGACCGGTTGTCCTTGCTCTGGAGGCATGCGACAGATCATAAAACAGGGAAATCAAACACCAAAATGACAAAAACCAATACATGAGGACACAAAAAACGGAAAAAGGGCAACTCACCTGCTCGTCGATTCTCCTCTGCAGCTGCATGATCTTGTTCTCCATGCCTTTGTTGAGCTTCTTGAAGTGCTCCACTGAGCGAGCCTCGATCTTCAGTTTCTTCAACTCGCGTCTGGCCTTCATCCTGCGGAAGCAGCACTGCAGGTAAACGAGGGAGACGAGGCAGCGCTTGTACCAGCACCGAGCCAACCAGCCGCGAACGCGCTTCTGAATGATCACTGCATTGTGCTCCCGCAGCAACTACAGACAGACACAGAAAAGGGGAAGCAGAGAGAAATAAGAGCACATGTGAATATTATGCACAGTCACAATTTTTCAGATTTTACTATAAGCCTAATATTCCTTGTTTCTCTTGTTACAGGTTGTTTGTATAAGTAAGACAGAATAGGGCAGTAACTGCACCATAAGTATCAGAGATGTTTTATTGATTTCTTCTTGCAGGGTATATGTAGGAATCCTGAAGTTAAATTGAATACATTTTAAGACCTTTTTTAAGACCCTTTCCATACATTTTAAGACCTCATGGCCAATTCAAGAATTGACTCCCCTCTATGTCAGACCAGGTAGGTAAGGTAAGGTAGGTAAGGTAAGGTACTACTTTATTGTCACATACACATAGATGTAGCGAAATTCATCCTCTGCATTTAACCCATCCCTCAAGGGAGCAGTGGGCAGCTGATGACAGCGCCCGGGGACCAACTCCAGATCTGAGCCAGTGCCTTGATCAAGGGCATTGACTGGAGAACCTAGTAGATGTTTTTGATGGTGGGGGAAACCTGAGCACCCGGAGGAAACCCACGCAGACACGGGGAGAACAGGCAAATTCCAACAAAAAAAAGGTGAGTGTTATATATATATGAAATTCCCCGTCGAGCCAAAACAGCACGTGTGAGCTGGCAACACTGCCAGTGCTCCGGCGAGGTGCATTCGCAACACCCGACAGCGTTGATCCACATTAAGGCTACACTTATCCCCTTCTGACACACAGAGCAGTAACGTTACACCCGTTCCACAAACAGGTCTCAAACTCCTTGTCCTCCAACCATGTTGGAAAACCTACTGTAGGAGCCACATGTTTCTCCTGTATAATTATGTTTGTTTAAGATCTAATATATATTATTCATTGATTATTATATAATGCACTGATATTGTAGGTGGTGGGCGTGTTCACCGGGGTTTGGGCGGAAGTGATAGCAGTATATTTGTTTGTTTCACCTGTTCACCTGGTTTTTGGGCTTTGACAGAGAGGGGGTGAGCCTGGGAGCGAACACTTTCTGTTGACCGCACTCACGCACTTATTCACATCACAAAATAACTTTACATATGGTAACGGCAGTACTAGTTATCCTTTTCAGATGAGATTGAATCAAGCAGGATTCCATAAATAAACTACACAGAATCCCACTAAGTGACCACGCAAACTTAAGCATTCAACCTCTTTGGACAAATATACATTTTGAAGCAAGCTACAAAATTGAATACCTCGGAAAAAGGTGTTTATGACTTCTTAAGGGCCTTAATTTTCACTAAATTGATTCATCAACTTTTAATACTTTTTAAGACTCCACGGACACCCTGTCTTGTTTTAAGAAAGCTGAATCTCACGTCTTAATAGACTTGTTAGGATGAATATATTTTGAAGCATTTTGTGTGATGTGCATCTTACCCCTTGGTACTTCTGCCGGGCCATATAAGCTCTGAGGATCGTCTGCATCACCAGAGCAGCAGCCTGCTTCTGCCTGTAGCGTTTCCTCTCTGTGTACATCCTCTGGTACTTCTGGATGATGGTGGCTGCCTGCGTGCGACGCATGAACTTGGCCAGGCTGAGGAGACCCGAGATATAAACGTCTCAACCAACACGCATTTAAAATTTTAATATAACTTTAGGTATTTCAGCCTGATTTATTTAACTGCAATAATACTCAAAATAAACCATTTTACCCAGTATTATCTTATAAAACAAAACACACAATAGGTCAAAAGGAGTCAAATGTCTTTGTGTGTAAATTGGCTGAAGGGAGGTGCATATCATGTTCAACTGACTCACCAGCGAGCCTGGTATCCTCTGGTGAACCTCTGGATGGTGATGGCAGCGCTGCGCTTGCGCAGATACTTCTTGCGCGCCAGCCAGCAACGGATGGTTTTCTGGATGCGAATGCAGGCAACACGCAACTTGTCCGCCCTCAACTTCTCCAGGTAGGCGACCTGGCCGGCCCTGAAGAAGATCTTGGTCTTACCAAACTGGTATTTATCCTGGTCCTGAAGGAAGACAGGAGCAGAGATCAGGAGTTAAGACATGATTAGATGGACAAAAAGAAACATATGTACTGTGTGCGGATCATTCGCTACTGTTTTCTTGTTTTTGCACAGAAAGAGGCAAAACAAAAGACTCCGTAATGCAAAACTAAACAGAAACCAGGTAACATAATAAAAGAGAATTCAAAACTGATATGCCATAAGCAATGGAAATGATACTATAACCCTAATTTTTCAATTTTAGAAAAAAAAGGAAAGGTAAAAACTCAGATAGTCTGACCTGAACCAGTTTCTCCAAAACGTTTCTGCAGGTCAACTTCTTGTCAGATAACACATCCTTCTGCTTCATCAGCACTCTGTAACGGCTGAAGAACTCCTGATACGTCCATCTGAGACACACATGCACACACATTTTTTTCTTTTAGGTTCTGCTCAAATTGTAAGGTTTTCAAGTTTAGTATATATCTAAAATGCAAAATGGACACTAGTAAGTAAAGCCAGGAAGCCAGACAAAACTCGACAGGGAGAAAGCTAATCACTTGTGCAAATTGAGTTATGATAGATAGAGACACTGATCAAATCAATCCGGCACCGAGCTGGCTGGCTGCATAACTTTAAGGATGTATTTTAGACACAATGTATGTACAGCAGATTCTTAACTGCACTGTCAATTTGCATCTGCCTTCTGCTCAGAAACTTCAGAAAATCTTTAAGGATACAACACATATCATCAAACACAGGAGAGTCTGTGGGAAACAGTAGCAGTGTTGCTGGGATGCATCAGTACCTGGATGGGAAACCTGCAGCGGAGATGCGGATGGTTTCCAGGACACCACAGGCTCTGAGCTGCTGCACTGCACGTTTAGGATCAAACCTGCCAATAAACAAATAACCACAGTCAATATGACTACAATGACGTACACCTGAGCTTAGATGGTGGCTTAGAGAATAGAGAGATAGATAGATAGATAGATAGATAGATAGATAGATAGATAGATAGATAGATAGATAGATAGATAGATTTTTATTAATATATCTATACCTCTGGAGAACAGAAAATAAATAAATAAAAACAATCATATCATACAACAATTTACTTGAAAACATTCCTAAGAGTTTTTCATAAACAGAGAAGAGGAAGACTCACGAGAAGGCCAACTTGAAGTCGTTGGGTTTGATGCAGCGGACATAGTGGGGAGTGGTTGCGTTCAAAGTATCCATCAGCATTTGCAGAGAGTTACGAAACTACAAGAAAAGATCATCATCATCATCATCACCATAACTTCTTTTGTAGTTTCAAACTAGGCTAAGTGAATCTGTAAAATGGATCTTTATGATCACATGCTGCTGTTGTTTGTAGCATAATCCATTTGAAAAAAATGATTAAACAGAGATAATGTACTTCAATCTATAGAATGGATTAAAAAAATAAATGATTCCTCAAAACCTACTAAAAACTTAAGTTGTCTTTCCTTCCTGTTTTTTTATGAAGCTGCAATTCACAACTGGCAGTAATAAAAAAAACACTGACAATGAATTTGGACAAAAAAGGTGTGGGTAAACAAGACACACAATATTTTTTGATATATCTAACAAATATCTACCAAAATGCACTGGATCTGATCTCATTTTGTGAAATGAAATTCGACTGAGCGCCTGTGTAAACACCAACACTGAGTATGCAGGCAACATCAGAAATAAACACTGGAAAGAGAATATTAACCTGGCAGCCAACAGTCTTCTTGTGCTCCTTGCTGCTCTTGTCACGGCCCTTGTCAGGTTTGATGCTGAGCCGGGTCCGGCCTCCGGTGCCAGGGACCTGACCAGTGGGACTGGTGGCTTTCTCCTCGTCCTGGAACAGCTCCACCAGCAGGTCAAACTGGGAACAACAGCCCACTTACAGTCACAAACATGCAGGCAATATTGATTTACTGAAAAATAAGTTAACCACAAAGCATTTTGCTCTGGACGTACTGTTAAATTAATCTTCAGACTAACAGTCTCTACTTACAGTACATGACATGCCTATGGATTCTCTTACCTATTGCATACAGACTTACCAAGCATGACAGCTTTCATTTTAGCATTTATAATTTGAGTTGAGTGTTGAAAACCATTATGTTGATGACTTAATTTTTAAAATGTATGAAGTAATCAACTAATCTAATCTAGTAATCTAATGTAGGGACAGTCTGACATGAAAGTTAATTCATCTCAACATTTCTACACAAAGATCACTGGATAGTGTGAATAGATGAGTAAGTGTTGATTGATTTGTTGATTAGCGTTTGTTAAATTCGTTCATAGTCAGATAATTATTACAATGTTTCTTAAAGCCAATGAAAATAATGAAATGTTATGTTTTGTCATATATGACAATATGCAGCGGCCATATATGATGCATGGCATTATCTTGCCATGGTGTTATGAGATAAATAGTATCATGTATGATGCACACAGACATCAGTCATGTTCCATATAACACTGAGGTTATATGAGGAGGACGTTTGTTATGTGCAGCCTCAGGTCCTCCTGCTGTGCTCAGAGCATTGCCATGCTGCTTCTCTCGCCAGCGCCATTAAGCAGGACAGCCAAGGCCACAAAGGCTTTATGTGCCGCTCGCTCTCAGCATCATTTTGAAAATATCCTTCTTCCTTTATCCTGTTTTTATGTTCAATCCCCCTAGAGTGCGTTTAGTGCTCCCCGTGCAGCAAACTAAAGACACACACAACTTCAATCTTCTCAGTTCCGTTAGAGTGATAATAACTTGGTGCCAGAGACAGAAAGAGACAGGGAAAGAGAAAATAGGGAAAAATAAATAAAGGAAGAGCTACAGGCGGACAAGCGTTGTAAGAACGCCTCCGTTTACCTTCTGTTGGTAGGGAAGGGTTGTCATGATGAGGACCAAACATACATGGACAACATATGGAGACACAGTGACAAAAAAACAATGACATTAAAAAGAAAGAAAACCCACAGTTCAAGTTCAAAATCATTTTGACCCCCACCAAAAATTATAACACACATCTACAATTCAAACTGAAAAGTAAATAAAAGCAGGCAGACTAATGATGAGGCTGAAATGGATGGAAGGAATGTGATGGAATGATGATTTCTTTCCAGAACACTTTGGGATGCATTTCCCCTGAGCTCCGAGCCTGCATGAAGCATAAAGCATGTCTGTGGTTTGAAGACTGCCACACGGTGGAATTGTTGTAATTTTGATCACATTCTTGGAATGCAATGCATCATGGGAAAGCTCTGCATCAGGCATTTCTTGAATGCACTGTATTGATTTCACCTGCAAGCATACGCCAGCATGAATGCGAGACTCCTGTGTGTCTTGCAGGTCCCGATGCAGTTTTGAGCATTGCAGACCTTTGGGGCCCTAACAATGCTGGAGCATTTAACTGCATACGCTTGAAAGACAGTTCCTGTTTTAGATAACCTGGGTTTTCTTTTCATAGTTTTTTGCCAATTGCTAAGATCTGAGATTTAAGTGACACTGCTAAAAAAATAAGTCCACTGCGGCAAGACACACAAGTGGTGAGATGACTGCAGATTTTAAACAAACACCCAAATCAGCCAAACTTATTTATTATATACTTTGGGTTTGGATAATGTGGCTAAACTGTAAGCTTGTTTACAAGCTGCATGATCGATTACTGAATGTTTCCTACCCCAGTTCATTGTAGCGATGTCACCCAGTTCCCAGATCTCAAGCGATTACTTTGGCGAGTACAATTTATCAATTCATTAAGAAATGATGGCCAAGACTACAAAGAAGAAAACCTAACTTGTACTGAACCAGAATTTTCTTTAACTCTCTTTGCAGTTGAAGGGATATCAACAGTTAGAAAATGCATCATCCTGAACCCTTTCTCTGTTCATCTATGAGCAATCACAAAAAATAACTTCTTCCATGCCTCATAGAGAGCAAATTCTACATTCCTTATTTTGTATTTTGCACGTTAATGTCTTACTGTACATGGTGATGCAATGAAACAGTTAGCTGCTTAATGTTTACAGAATAAAATTGCAGTCATTTACGACAAGGCCTTGTGGTGAAAGGTTGAGTACCAGATTTGGCTTGTAAAAAAAAAAAAAATCCTGTTGAAGCAACATTTTACAGATGTGCTCCTCATGGTATGAGCAAACAATCAGCTAGATGGAACACATGCCCACTTAAAACACACACACACACACACACACACACACACACACACACACACACACACACACACACACACACACACACACACACACACACACACACACACACACACACACACACACACACACACACACACACACACGGGAATAAGCTTGGCAGGGATGTAAAACCAAAGTTAATTAGACTAAACCTCATTAATAGCTCACAACTGTTTAATTCCAATTGCGTAAAGCTCACTGATTTTCATGGCAACAATCAGACGTGTGTGTGTGTGTGTGTGTGTGTGTGTGTGTTGTAAGTGATTGTGTTAGAGGTTAGAGCAGACAGTATTTTAACCCTTACCCAAATCTGTTCTTGTTGAAGTCTATAAGAAAACAGTCAATGATCACTTCAAGCATTTTGAATAACGCACATGATAGTTTGTGTGTGTTTGTGTGTGCGCAACCAAAACAGCAGTGAGGATTTAAAGGCTTAGGCCCCTTTTTACCCAACTGGGGTTTACACACGGATCCTGAACCAAGACTAAAACACCAACTCCCACACACACACACACGTAATGTTGATTTGGGTGTGAGCTGTCTAATTTAAGGTTAATGGATCGTGAGTATGTGTGTGCGACGGTGTATAATGGGTGCTTTTCCAGTTCAATAGCATTTTGTTCCAAAATGTACTAATTAGTCTTCGAAAAACTGTGAAATAAACACTTAAGAAATTATTGATTAAAAAAAAACTAATATGGGATGTCCCAGTTTGACAAAAAAGCTAATAAATGTTGCTGTAAAAGACTGTTTGTGTGCACAGTGTGCTGCTGCATAAGGGTGTGTTCATTTGTAGAATGGCCCGACTTACTGTGTGTGTGTGTGTGTGTGTGTGTGTGTGTGTGTGTGTGTGTGTGTGTGTGTGTGTGTGTGTGTGTGTGTGTGTGTGTGTGTGTGTGTGTGCGTGTGTGTGTTTTCAGATTTGTCTGTTATGTGTAAATACCGTAAAACCTAAACCTCTATGACCATAAATCTCCTGGATCGAGCATTTGTCATCACTTCTGGCGTCAACACTACCTCCACATGGCCAGAGGAGGGTGCTGCTTCCATGAGCCTTCAGGTTGGACTTCTGCTCAGTAAACAATTGTCTATTTTTCACACTAAGACCAGGTGCAGCACCAGCTCTCCATGAGGCCTCTAGGCTTTGATCTCAGTGGACGCTTCATAATGCTTTGAGTTGTACATTGATGTATTCAAATGGCTCTTTGCACATAAATCTTGTTAATATCTGCTTTTGACTGATTGTGTCTATATATACACATTTATGTAATGTGTGTCTGTACTTCTCACCTTGCTGGCCTTCAGCACATTTATCTGGTCTTCGTTCACTGTGTCCTTGTTCTTCTCCAGGAAACCTTCACACTGGTATTCCACCTGCTCGACAACAACAGAGCACAATACCTTTAAGGGACACTTCACTGGAAAATACAGTTAGCCTACTCTCCCTTGCAGTTCTGTATTCATAATCACATCACTGCAGGTGTGTTAATACAAATAATCTGACCCAAAGAAGCATGTGTATTCACACTGTCCTAATGTTTGGGTACATTTATTTTTAAAAAAGGTAAATGTTTCATTGCCTTTTTCTCCTCCCAGAGTGCTTTTAGTGCTCCCCATGCAGTAAACAAAAGACACACACAACTTCAATCTCCCTTTAGTTTGGTTAGAGTGATAATAACTCAGTGTCAAAGAGAGGGAGAGACAGGGAAGGAGGAAAGAGAAAATGAGTTAAAGAGAGAGCTACAGGCGGACCAGCGTTGTAAGAACACACATCTGTTTACCTCCTGTTGGCAGGGAAGGGTTGTCATGATGAGGACAGACCCAAACATACATGGACAACATATGGAGACACAATGACAAAAAGAAACAATGACATTAAAAGGAACGAAAACCCACAGTTCAAGTTCAAAATCATTTTGACTGCCCCCAAAAGTAAATAAAAGCAGGCAGACTAATGATGAGGCTGAAATGGATGGAAGGAACGTGATGGAATGATGATTTCTTTCCAGAACACTTTGGGAAGCATTTCCCCTGAGCTCCAAGCCTGCATGAAGCATAAAGCATTACAGTCTGTGGTTTTGCCACACGGTGGAATTGTTGTTACTGGACTGAAATGCATCATGGGAAAGCTCTGTATCAGGCATTTCTTGAGTGCCCTGTATTGATTAGACCTGCAAGCAGACGTGGGCATGAATGTGAGATTTCTGTGTGTCTCGCAAGTCCCAAGGCAGCTTTGAGCATTGCAGGTACTTGGAGCTATTACAACGCTGGAATAATTAAAGCGTAACTCTCACCAAAATGCAACCTAAGGTCTTTTTGTGAATGTACGTGAGTCAAACTTCCGTTTAAAAGCATAATTAGGACGGAAGCGCCACTTTTAAGATTTCCCATATTCTTGTTTTCGGTCAAATGGCCTTTTGAATGGGAGAGCTAGGGGCACTACTATGATCACATCAAAATCACTATTTTTAAAACACTAAGAAGGCTCGACACAACATGAAACTTTGCTTGAAGTATCACCAGGGGCTCTACACATGAATTCGAACATTGAGAACATTGTTTGTGTACATATAGTTTACTAAAACAAAAGGTTTAGCAGTTGTTGTTTACGCTATATGCCATCTTATCAGTCAAAAACTGTCGATCTTTAACTGCATACGCTGGAAATGAAGTTCCTGTTTTAGACAACCTGGGTTTTCTTTTCACAGTTTTTGGCCAATTGCTAAGATCTGGAATTTAAGTGACACTGCTAAAAAAAAAGTTCAATGTGGCAAGACACACGAGTGGTGAGACGATTGCATATTTTAAACAAACCTCAAAGTTATTTGGGAGAGAAAATGAAGGCAAACAGTAAAATGTAAACATTGATCATAGTTCTCCTGGTTTTGCATCAAATTGAGGTTGCTAGTGACAGCTGCAAGGCAAACAGTAAAGCCTTAACAGTAGCTCATGAACAGACATGATGCAAGTGTCTTTAAATACAACAACATCAATCTTTGCAAATGTTTGGTCAGAAGTATCTCCAAGGATCCCATTTTAATATCAGGGGACCTCATGGAAAAGCCTGCATTAGTCCTTGGCCCCGTTTATCTGTAACCTGATAGTGAGGATCTAAAAAAAAAAAATGTAAATATAACACGCCGTCATACAGCACCTCATTACACAAGTGGGAACCTATTAAACTAAACTGGATTACACTAGTCAAACACACACACTCTAAACAGTTCATTGCAGAACTGATTCATTGTGTGAAAACAATAATAACATTATTACATCCATCCATCCTTAACATCCATCCTCCAGCCATCCTAAAAATAACTCTAGCACTGCAGCAGCCACTGCAGCCAATCTGTCCCTAAGTGTTGTTTGGGTAACACTTTACTTGAAGGTATCTACATTAAGAGTGACATGACACTGTCATGAACGTGTCATAAACATTATAAACAAGTCATAAACGTTTATGACATAACGCTTCTTTTAGTAAGTGTCATTCGGTTTTTGTCATGACAAGTTATGGTTAGGGTTCATGTGTCATGACACTCTTATGCAGATACCTTCAAGTAAAGTGTTACTGTTGTTTGTTGAACTAAAAAGGGCCCCTGTCATGACACTACTTTTCTAGCAAAAGAACTGAATGTCAAACTTCCAAAATAATGAATTTAACTCATCTCATATCATGACAAACATTATGCGAACATGAAGCAAACACGTCAGTCAAGCCCACCTTGTCAGCGAAATGTTGAATGATGAAGGCGCGGTTGGACATGCGTGGCTTCTCGAAGAGGGAGCAGGTCTTCAGGTGGGTGTTGTAGAGTTTCTGAGCCCACGAATCATCCGAACCTTTGGGCATCTGGTATAGAAAGGGAGAAGCGAAGTGGAAACCATCAGTAAGAAAACATGTATGTAACCATCTGCTTAAAAATACACTGAGAGACAAAGGACCGAACATTTCAAGTAATCTAAGGTATCGCAAAATTATTAGATTGGATTACATTTTACAAGTGGGTCTTTTTTTCTGGTTACACAGTGCATGACAAAATCTTTACTCACATTTCTTTGCCAAGAAGTCAAACCAAATGTCCATTTTGTGTTTGCGTTACTCTGCAATTATGTGAGCAATGTGGACCACCTCAAATGTCAACAGCTTGTAAAATGACCTTGCAGTGGAACCACAGAGAGATAAGTCACTGTATTGTAATGCAGCAGCATTGTTAGTGAACTGGCTGAGCTGTAAAGGTGTGTAGATGGTACTGATATGATCACTGCCTTTACACTGGCTGCAACCTGAACATTAACTTGAATATTTAATATACATTTAACCAAAGCTACACCCAACATTTCTATGAGTTGTGTTAAGTGTTAACAACAAAATAAAAAATAACATGCAATCCTACTCTGAATTGAATACAACTGAAAAAGCTTCAGTTTCATTGCATACGCTCGAAAGTGGTCATTGTTTCATAGTGGGTTTCAGAGTTCCTGCTGCTGAACTCTGATGTGAACTATAAGTGTAGGTGTTGGAGACTGGTTCTAGTGTGTGGTGGGAGGCACTGACAGGTTGACTGTCAAAAAAAAGAAAACAATAAAGCAGAATGTGGGTGTGAACGTGTGGATGGTTCTCAATGAGCGGTTTATCCACAACCCACAAGCCTCTGATCAATATTATTATATATAATAGTATTACTTATCCTGCAAGTTTTCATTCCACCAACAGTACTCATAAGTCATCAAGTCTTATGATACTGTATGTCCTTAGCTTGTGTGCCAATGCAGACTTTTGTTAAAATACAGATCTAAGAAGACTTATGATTAGTCTTATTTTTTATTTTTGTCTTACAAAAGCAGGATAAAATGTGTTCTTTTGGACAGAGCTTTGAAAAAGAGCAGCATAAACAGTAAGCTACATCAAATAGTGACAAAGGACTAAAATCCTGTTCTGTCTGTTATGTGCTGGAAACAATTCTCTCTGCATCCTAAGTGTATTTCAATAATGGTGACTTACCAGAAAACTAAATGTAATACAAACTATTTAAAATATTATTTAGTAGGCTAGATAAAAAAAGTACCTTGCACTCCTCGTCTAACAGGTCCAGGATTCCCATCTTGGCTTCTATGAGGTTGATGCAGGGCTGATTGTCGTAGAAGTCAATCAGAGTCCAGGGGATCTGCTCCTTCATGTACTCTTCCTGCTCCAGCTTGAACACATGCTGCACACAAACACATGTGGGGATTTAGCTGTATACTTGCATCAGACAATTAATACTATTTCACATCTGTATACATAAAGTGCAATCCAACAGGTAAAACACATGCTGCCCACCATGTTGAACTGCTGCTGGAGTTTCTCATTAGCATAGTTGATACAGAACTGCTCAAAGCTGTTGATCTCAAATGTCTCAAACCTTGAGAGACAGAACAGAGCAGTCATGCCGCTTGTACATTGCTGAGGAAAGTCAGTGCAATTTACTGTATTTAGCCATGATGCAGACGTACCCATAGATGTCGAGGACACCGATGAAGGAGTGCTGTTTGATATTGGTGATTAGGGCTTTGTTAACATGCTCCACAATCCAGTTAAAGAGCTTGGCGTACATATGTTTGGCAAGCGCGTCACGGGCGTTGGTGGCCTGCAGGCGGGGGAGGGTCTTGACATAGGTCTCTGTGGCCGTCTTCAGCTTCCTGTGGCACAGCCACTGAGACATGTCCTGGTAGGTCACGCCTACCAACTCGCAGAACGCCGTCAGGTGGCGATTGTTGGGCTACAGAGAAAAGAGGAGATTTTAATCCTTACCAGGAGACACACACCAAGATGTCAGCTAAGAAAAGGTGGATTCCAGAAAACTTTTCAAATTCTTGAATTATAATATTTTGTGTTCAACAACCCAGTGACACTGTCTCCCCCTCACAAGATGGGAGGTTGATGCTATATGTAAACAAGTGGTGCAAATAAGCAGCACTGACTTATTCTCTTGATATTTCTGTGCTCTAACTGGCCCAACACAATATTTCTTTTTAGATTTCTGTCGTTATACAGGCATATATACAGTATATATATCACATAACTACATATATAAAGTTGTAAATATCATGCAATCTGTTTCAACTTCAATTCAACAATTAGGACTGGAGTATAAATATTATCCTCACAGGAATGAGGCTGCTGTCTGAGTCTTTGTCCTTTATCTCCACGTTTCCCAGATGAAGAATAGCAGCTAAAACCTGGAACAATCCCATCTGATAGGACTCATTAATACCTGCAGGGGAACACACGCACGCACGCACACGCGCACACACACGCACACACACACACACACACACACACACACACACACACACACACACACACACACACACACAGAGCTGGGTTACAATGTGTACATTTTCCCAACACATTTGAATGTGTAATTATTTTTGTATGTAAGGGCGTGCATGTTACCGAGCAATGTGAAGGCATTGCGAGTTGTGGACAGCTCCTTGGTGTCGTCCACACCGTGGATGACGGGGCTGCGGCCCTGCCTGGTGTACAAAAAGTCGTTTGCACTGCCTGGGTGGAGAAACAGAGAGGGTGAATAAATTAAGAAAACATGCAGTATGTGCAGTTTTACCTTGTGCCATTTGGGTACAAATGTGCTATTACAGCATCCCCCTTTATCATGCAGAGCTGCATTGGACATTGACATGTACCTGATTTAAAAGTTACATGTATTTGAGAAAACACTTAGTTCTAATCAGCTAGGAGGCGCTGTCTGTTAAAATCATACATTGTGACATCAGTGCACCATAGCACAATTTTGCAGATGGTTCAGGTTTATTAGAAAAAAAGTTAAATCAAGAACACTTTTGTGTAAGAATGATGTTAGCTCAACTTTCCCACAATCGGTTTCTTTATACACACTTTACACTGAATTAAGGCATGGCCTATTGCCTGGCAATGAGATGCACTGACAGGACTGTGACAACCACTCCATTTACTGAGCCAGGAAGTCAGCAGGAGAGGAAAAGACAGCAGCTGTGTGTGTGTGTGTGTGTGTGTGTGTGTGTGTGTGTGTGTGTGTGTGTGTGTGTGTGTGTGTGTGTGTGTGTGTGTGTGTGTGAGACAGAGAGAGCGAATGCCAACTAAGTGGCTGTAAATGGCAGTGCCAGCATAGTGTGTGTGTGTGTGTGTGTGTGTGTCTCTGTGTGTGTCCAATGACTAGGATGAGCAGGTGCAGGTCCACAGTGGGAGTGCTCTGTGTGAGGGCCTGTTCAGCCACAGAGTCAATAAGTTTGATACGTTGAAACGGATATAAAATCTGATATGTGGCAGCGCTCTTTAGACACCTCACTGTGGTTCATGAAGATTGTTTTGGAAATGTGGAGGGGATAAATATTTTTTTATATGTAGATTGTATTCTGGGCTGGATCAGTTCCAGTAGATGTTGGAGTTAAAAGCGGTTCTTATTTACTGCAGATTCAACTTTTATTTACTTTTTGTTTGGCTGAGCCAATGATGAATTTTCCTTGTTTTCCTGGTGTTTTCACAGAGAGCAGCTAAACACAATGCTGTGTGTGTGTGTGTGTGTGTGTGTGTGTGTGTGTGTGTGTGTGTGTGTGTGTGTGTGTGTGTGTGTGTGTGTGTGTGTGTGTGTGTGTGTGTGTGTGTGTGTGTGTGTGTGTGTGTGTGTGGATGCATGCATGAGACTTACTCAGCTTCAGAGTCTTGAACTCAGGCAGATGGGATGATGCACAGAGCTGATAGAAAATATGATAATTCCTTTCCTCGTCCGCCTGGAAGAAAGCATGAAGATCGTATGTGAGGGAAATGCTACATGTACACCTATAGCATGCACACACACACACACACACACACACACACACACACACACACACACACCTATAGATGGGCGGTAATGGAGTCAAGCATGTGAAAAATGTGAGGAGGAAAGTGATCATGTTTTCTGCCAACATCCTCATTCCCCTACAGTGCTGCAAGGTGTTTGTGCATGTTAAAATATCCTTCCATATCTAGACACTGTCCAACTGGCTCCACCGGTGAGCAAACACACCCACTGAATTTACAATCAAGTTGTATAAGTGAAAAAGCAAGTCAACTTTATATAAATAAATAAAACTTGAAGACAAATGATCAAATATAAAGTTATAAGAAAAAGCCCAAGAAAACTGCTTTTAAACTTTTATGCTTGTAAACATGTGTACTGATTTGGCCTCTCTGAGACTTTGGGCTGTAAGGAGAGAGGGAAAAAGATATCTAAAGAAAGATTTAGACAAGAAACGGACACAAATGAAATCATTGCTTGGGCAAGAATGTCTTTCACAATGGAGAGAGAGAAACAGGGGGAGAGGAAAGGAGTGCCACACTATAACCCGGCATGACGGATGGATTGTAAACTTTGTTTCCTCCTACTTGTCTTTGTTGAGAAGGAAGTTGTTGCCGCAAACTTCTTCTGCACTAAAGGACACCATGGCCTAACTGACATTCGGTGTTGGTTGAGCTCTACTGGTGGACTGACTGCTTGTGTGTGTTTGTGTCTGGTTGACTGCACATGTTCATACTTGTGAGGACTTTAAGTATAGAAAGAGCACTGACATATTCAAAAGTGAGAACATTTTGACCAGGGTTAGCAGTATTGTTGAATTGTAAAATAATAAAGGGTCTGTAGGGTTTCACACAGAGGGTTAACACATGGGACTCCCTAACAGTTAGTCAGAGCTGATCCCTTTTGAATGAGAGGTAAAACATCCAATTATATTGAAACATTATTTTTGGCATTTTGTGCCTATCTGATAATGATAGTAGAGTCAGAGATAAGGAATGCAGGAGAAAGAGGGGGGTATGACATGCTGGAATCAAACCAGGGCTATTGCATTTATATGGTATGTGTCTTAACTACTAGGCCACTGCATGCCCCTACAACTGGTGACATAGTAGCTGAGAGGTCAGACATGCACCATCCCATAGTGACACATCTCACTCATACTATTCAGAGAACCAGGGTTACACAAGTTTCTTTTTGTGCATGTTGCCAGCTTGTTGTCCAGCCAATAGAGGTGGCGGACAGACCAAAGTGGTAGTGGACTGGTAACTGGGGAGGTGCCATTTCACCTCCTGGGCACTGTCAAGATGCTCCTGAGCAAGGCACCAAACCCCAACTGCTCGGAGTGCCTTTACATGGGCAGCCCCCTCACTCGGACATCTCTCCATTAGTGCATATATAGGTACTGAGTATGTGTGTGTAATTCAGGCCTGTGTGTAATGTGTGTCCATCCATCCATCTTTGTCCGCAGGGGACCCCAAACTTCCCTTTCCCGAGCCACATTGTGTAATAACAATAGAGTGAAAACACAGTAATTTCCCCTTGCGGGATTAATACAGTATAAATTATTATTATTATTATTATTATTATTATTATTATTATTATTACTTACTTACTTTTCCCAGTAATTTTTAATTAGGCAGTAAGCTGTAACTCACAGATTTTGGCTACCATATGATCATTTTGATGCCAGCCAACTAACTCTAAATGTGTTAAATTATGGCTGTAGCACATGCTGTAAATACTGTACATTACTGCTGACAGGCTTTGAGGACTCAAAGCAAAAACACATTTAATGTCACAGAAACAAGCTAAAGTAGTGTAGTCATGACAAATGCTATACGACATCACAGCTGCTACTTCAGGAAATTCTCTTTTGCCTGTAACCTTGCAAGACACTGGAGTGTAAGGTCAGCTAAAGAACTGAGTGCAGAACAACCGGACCCTTTAGCAGGAACTAAATTTGTTATCAGGAATCCAGTTAAAATGACTGAAGGACACATCAATGCCACTGGGACTTTAGGCTGTGCTTAAAAAAAAGACTGCCATCAACTAAAGCTTAAAAAAATATAATGAAGAGAAATGTAAAATTGTACAAAAGTCAACTTTGTGCATGGATCTGTGATGGCTGAGGGCGCAATGAGTGCAAGAGGGGCGCCTGGGTGGCTCGCCAAGTGGAGCGTGTGCCCCATGTACAGAGGCTCTGTCCTCACCGCAGCGGCCACAGGTTCGGTTCTGGCCTGCAACCCTTTGCTGCATGTCAAAGGGATCTCTCCCCTTCCAAAAATCTAATTTGTCCTGTCAAATAAAGGCCTAAAATTGGCACAAAAGAAATATCCAAACTTACAAACTTGAGTGTGCGTTTGTGCGCTCACCTGAAACACCACTCGCGATTTCTCCAGCAGATATGTTCTCATGTTGGCACCGATGATACGGTAGCGGGTGTCAAAGCCGATCTCAATGTATTTCCCAAAGCGACTGCTGTTGTCATTTCGGGTGGTCTTTGCATTGCCAATGGCCTAAGAGACAGGTGAAAAACAAAATGCAAAAACAGATACAACTTATTATGTTGATAAGTGTTTACATTTAAATAAGGCAGATGGTGCAGCAGTACATTTCTATTTTAACGCCATTTGACTTTAAATCTAGTATGCAAAAACAGTAGCTCCAATTGTCCCAGGATACCACAACACCAGAGTGAAACGCAATTTTTCCTAAAGTTACTGATACTCTGGTGAAGCAGAAAGTACAAGGAGGTAACAAAGTACCTGTTATTATGGTGAAAAAATATATATATATTTTGGGAAATACGCTTATTCACTTTCTTGCCCAGAGTTCAATCTTCAGATTGATACAGCACAAAGACTGGAAACAGGGGGAAACAGCTAGCCTGGGTCTTTAAGTACTATACAACTGATCCTAAAAGTAGTACAGCAGAACCTTGAATACTGTGTTTAAAAACCTGAATCCCTGCTGAGCTTCTATACATGAGAAAATAAATCAACTGAAGTCAGCAGCCTTAGGTCAATATACTGGATTGATCAATGACCCTACAAATAATTGTCAGGCGGGGCTACATACAAACACACACAAACACATCCTATCCTATACAACCAGCCGACTTGATCCGAGTTAAGTCATGCACAGAGGGTTCTTGCTGAGTTAAGGCCAAACACACAGTCTTTCACTGCAGACGAGTCTTTCAGCAGAGCAGGTATTCCAATCTCTGCCTGCATCAGGCAAACATGTATAAACACCACACACAAACACTCTCCCTCTCTCACACAGGTTTTGTAATATAAAAAAGGCTGATGCAACCATCTACTCTGCATCCAGGGTTAGAGGCTGAAGTGACATCATCACTGCGATGAAAGGAAGCTTTCTATTCATTTTGTCAGCTTGTCTCTGATTGGCTCGAGGTGAAAGTGATGGCTGTGAGGACGAGAGGGATGTTGGTAGAGCGGTTGGAAAGGAACGGACAGAGTGGGGGATGTCAGGAGGTAGAGGAGGGGAGGAGGGGTGACATATGGGCACAGGGGAGCTCTCCAACCCCCTCTTGTCCTTATAACTCTACAGGAAGAAATACAAAACACACACACAGAATAAGAACTGTTATCACAGCAGAGAGCAGAGGCACTGAAGGGAAGGGAGTAAGTAAAAGCCAGTGGAGAAGAGCGAGATAAGAGAGGAAAAGGACAAACAGAAGGACATTCAGCCATTATCATCCATGAATCAGCTAAGCTTGTGAACATCCTAACTGGGCAAAGGAAACAAGCGTCTATACACAAACTGCCAGGAAAAATGACCCAAGACTCTCACTTTGAAGATAAATTCACAGCTATGGAACAGAGCTTTTTCCAGTCCTTCACACCCATAACACAAGCGTTAAGCATTAAGTGATTTCACAGATTCAGTGAGTGGAAAAATCTGAGTAAGTCTAGATGATTGATTCTCCATCTAATGAGTTATGTTAGATAAAATATGCTCACAAAAGGTTTAAAATATGGTCATAATTTAATATTTTAAGAAATGTTCTGGGTTTCTTTGAGTGTCAGTGGGAAACAGCTTCTCTTTTAAGATAAAACTGGAAGTAATCCAAGGTCTTTCTCAACAGGCATCCTGCAGTTCTCACCTCCATGATGGGGTTGGAAGCCAAGACTTTCTGCTCTACGTTGGCCTCACTGGTGGAGCCACTGACCGTAGCAAAATATCTCATGGCGTATTTGGCTGATACCGTCTTTCCTGCTCCGGACTCCCCACTCACAATGATCGACTGGTTCCTCTCATCCCTGATGCATTGAACAACAACAACAAAAAAAAAACATAAGGAAACTGTACATGTATATCACATGTTAGTGTACTTCTGAAGGATTGAGGTCCTCTGGAAAATTTGCCAGTCAAGAGAAGCTAAGTATTGGCTCCGGCTGGTATAAGGGTGTTTTTAACGTTACTTTAGTCAGTGATGTTGAAGATAGGGCTAGAGGTTAAGGTTGATGATGTGTACCGATCCGGTGAAGTTTAATAATTAGAGTGTGACACAAACAATGCCAGAGTTTGGACTTGGGCTGATAGACGCTAGTGTCAGATGCTATCATCAACAAACATTTTCAGTGCCTACAGGCAGAGCAGGTTAACACACCTTATTGAGGCAGCACTGCCTCTTCCTAGTGAGCCACCCAGTGGCTGGCATTTTCCCCCTATGGCTTCTATTGCATCCCTAACCCTTTGAGAAGTTAGGATATTTGCTAGAATTTCATCTTTCATTATTTTCTTTGCCTCCCTGTATCAGGAGCCGTTGCTGTTGTGGGCATGTGAAGTCTATTGAGACACTGTAGGTCAAACTGGGCTATATAAATAAACTTAAGTAATGTTTCACAACAACTTGCTGTGAAACTAGTGTTCACCAGTGGTGTCATGCACTCCCTGACTCCCACTGACTGGAACCCAAAACACAGACTGATTCAAATGAAACTCAGTACAGAAAATGTGACTAATTGCATACTTTTAATCTTATTGATAAATACACAGTTGTATAATGTAAAAAAGATTCATTATTACCCCCATTCTAGGCAATTTACACAGGCTCCTGTTATATTTGGATTTCACACTTTTATGGATAACTTTTATAACACTAAACTCAGTGACTCAGTATATTGATCATATTCATCTTTGGATGTCGAAGAACGTTTTGCAATTAAACAAAGATAAAACAGAAATATATATCTTTGGTGAAAAGGCTCAGATACAGATCATCTCAGATCTCTATCTCTGGAGAGCAAATGTGAAGCTAGAAATCTGAGTATAATCATAAACAGTGATCTAAATCTCAAGAGCAATATTAATCATCTCACAAGATCAGCCTACTATTATCTAAAAAACTAACAGGCTTTCTATCAAAATCAGACTCTGAGAAATGAATCCATGCATTTATAACAAGCAGACTAGACTACTGTAATGGTAAATTCACCAGCATTCCAAAATCAGATGTGCAGCGACTACAGTTAATAAAAAATGTGGCTGTTCTAACTGGAACTAAAAAGTATGACCACAAGATCACACCTGTTCTTAGATCTCTGAATTGGCTCCTCGTCAAAACTAGAATTGATTTTAAAACTCTGCTACTTATACGCTACGTATACAGAGTTCTAAATGGCCTTGCACCTCAGTATATAAACAGCATGCTAATTACACACAAACCAACAAGAACCCATAGGCAGAGGTCTTTTAACCATCCCTCGTTCTATCTCTAAAGCAGGAGAGGCTGCTTTCTGTATTTATGTGTGTGTGTGTGTGTGTGTGTGTGTGTGTGTGTGTGTGTGTGTGTGTGTGTGTGTGTGTGAACATGTGTCTTGTATATGTTGGCATTTGTATACTCTCCACTGATTGTTTTTGCACTTGCACTGACTTGCTTTATTATTACGTCATTTTTATGTAAAGCACATTGTGTTGCATTTTATTATGTATGAAATGTGCTATATAAATAAAGTTGACTTAAATGTCCTTGGTGTTAAACATTTCACTCATTTACTGATCCCTTATGAGCCCTGCTGGTTATTGCCAGACTTTGAAACTATCTTCCCACTGAGATTCAACAGGCTACATCTGTAACATCTTAATTGTGAAGCCCAACACTGCATGTAAAGTCCTTGCACATGGAGTAATGCAACTGTATGCCAACAGTGCTACGTCATACTGGACATATTGAGAGGGTTATGCTGACTACTGCCAGCCTCAACTAAAACTGCCCTGCATTAGTGAAGGAAACAAGGAGGGAGATCTGAGTAAACTTGCTATACAATAGCGTTAGTATACATGTGTATGTTAATGACATAAACAACCAGAGGGGGTCTAAAGAGATCTACTGGTTGGCTCTTGCAGAAAAAAAAGCAGTGTGCGTGTATATGTGTGATTTAAAGAGCAAGGAAGAGAGAGACGGTGAGACCACCACAAGCCTATTTCTGGCTCAGCTTTGACCTACAAAACCAGAAGAGAGAGGGAGGGCCGAGCAACAAGGAGACTAGAACCAAGACTACTCAGGACACACGCACACGCGCACACGCACACACACACACACACACACACACACACACACACACACACACACACACACACACACCTTGCCATCTGTTTGTAAGCCTCCTCTGCCACAGCAAAGATATGTGGGTCCATGTCTCCCATGTTCTGACCGCTGTAGGCATTGATGATGTCTGTCCCGTAGATTCCCAGCGTCTCATACGGGTTGATGGCCACCAGAACGATTCCTACAGAACACAGAGTATTAGTTTAGAGGGAGTAGTAGAAAGTATGACACAGCAGGTGACACACTGAGCTACTTCTTTCAAAATGTGTATATGTACAGCATATTGTTCATTACCTATTATTATTACCCATTATCAAAATTGAAGGTGTTTGGGACCACATTGTTCTCAATATATTAGATAAAAAATAAAAAGGGATGTTGTATATTACATGTGCATATGGCTTATATACAATGTAGGGTTGCACAATACTGACAAAATGTGATATTGCGATATCGATTATGACTATCAATATTAATTTCAATATTTTTAAACATGTAAAATTACAAAAGTTATGGGAAAATGCATCAAAATAGATACAAATTAAACAAGTTTTCTTACAACACAAGGTTTATTCCAACTGACAGTCATATTGGACTGTTCCAACATGAATAAATAAATAAGGACCATGTCTACAGAACAGGACATGTTTTACTGGTGGTACAGTATAAAATCAATAAATAAAGAGAACAGGACACAACTTTTCTTTCTCTTATCTGATTCGTTCCATTTTGTTGTCTCTATCTATTTCTTCACTTACACTCTGTCTAAATATGCACACACATGGTACGCTCCATAGGCTTTGTCATGTAGTGGACCCGTGCGCTGACATGTGCACTAACGTGTGCAAGCGGCACGGTAACTGGCCAATGAAACATGATCATTACAGCATTTCAAGCGGGCTCTAAATCAAACACAACTAAGCCACACAGCCAACGGACGGGACGCATCGCTCCACAAAATAAACTTAATATTGCATACTTATTGCGACACTTTCGATATAATATTGCACAGCATGATATCGCGACGATATTGAGTCGATATATCTTGCACCCCTCGATATAATATTGCGCAACGTGATACTGCCATAATTATATTGAGTCGATATATCTTGCACCCCTAATAAAATGTGTCACATTTTCCTAATTTTATATTTGAAGTAAAAACAAAAATTTAAATATAGTGCAAGTGGTGATTTGAGGGTTTAAAAAACGAAATGACCATTTGACTGAAAAAATACTAAATGATAACTATTTGAAACCCATGTCTTTTTATGCTATTGCATTTATGCTCTTGAATGAAGACTAGCTGCAAACAACACTTCACTACACAATAGTACTGAATATAATATATAATCATATAATATATATATAATCATATAATATATTTATGTTTACAGCTAATAAGGGACAAATTTGATCAATTAGTGTAAACACAATAAACAATGCATGAATTGTAGTATAAATACAATAGAGGTTATTGAAGTCACAGACATCAAGGCAGTGCTTAATTAATAAACCGTTTATAATCATTCGACAGTTAAAGTGCCACCTACCGCAGTAAGTGTAGATGAGCTTGGAGTCGATGAAGCGGACTTTGAGGTTGTGCAGCACGGCCGGCTCGTGGAGGTAGCTGAGTGCTGTGAGGTCATTCTCACCCACCAAGATGTCGGGGTTTCGCAGGTAAGGCAGGTTCTTCGTCTTGGGGTCCAGCTTGTGCTCAATGCTCTGAAGATGACCAGAAGAACAGGAGAGTTAGAACAGAGATAAATTTCAAACCAAAGATGTTGAGGATGATGAGGAGTGCAAATATGACTGTGAACTATATTATGATTGTATTACTTATTGTACATATTAAGATAATACCCTTATCCTAGTACCCGGGTCTTCAACAGATCATATATCAACATGTAAACTCACATGAAAACTTAATCAATCCAAGGGCTGAGACTAAAATATGTTTGAGATGTCCTGATTTATGCTGCTAAGTACCAATAAAGTAAGTAAAGTAAGTAATTGTACAGTATATATATACAATTTGACTGTAATGTGTTGATTTTCTCAAAATCAATGATCAGTCATGCAATACTATGCAAACAGACTGATTTCTACGTTTATACTCACCAGATGATGAGAGAGAAACATGCCTTTTTTTTATTGCTAAAACATTCGCCTAAATCAAGTCCAAAATCCATTCACAGCGTTCTTCTGGAAGCTCCTTTACATGTTCAGTTGTTGCAGGTTTTCAGGTCTGGCTGCCTGTGGCTGACTAACAGTGGAGTGCCCATTGTTTAATCAAAGACAGATGTCCACTCCCATTAAAATTATTCTCACAGTATTTCATGCATATGTTCTCAAACATGTCATGAGACAGGCTACTGATTTGGCATGGCTATGAAGCAAAACCACCAGTCGTTCAAAGCTGTATTGTATTAGTCGTGTTTCCAGCTTGGTTCCCCTCACGCTGTGTGGAAACATTTTACATTTTTATATGCCTTTTAAATGGATATCTTTCTCTTGTTGATGCATGTTTAATAAGTATGGTTGATTCTGTTACTGGAAGTCCTTTAGCAGACAACATCAAGAATTAATTCGATAATCGGATTGCTTGAAAGACTAATTAGGTGTCGATCATCTTCAACAGCAGCTAAAACAGAGAGAACTCAGAGGCTGCACAATCCCCTAAATGTGTTATTTTTATTTATTTATAAATTGAAATTATTTATAATTTTAATCTGCATTGCTGCATCATTCCATAAAAAAACTGCAAAAACGCGTATAAATACCTTATTTATTATTCAAAGAAATCATTTTATTGCAGGGATTTGAATTTTTCCCCGTCCTTTGAAAAATTGATGTTTAAAATGATTGCTGCTGTAGGCCTACTGATACATGTTGTGTGATATTTAGCTACACAAATAAACGACTTAAAACATTTAAAAAAATCCCCTGTGCTCACGTCTTGTCATTGAAAACTGTTGACAAGTTTTGAATTAAACAGCCAGGACCAGAAACATATAGTAACCAAGTTTTTTTTTTTTGACATTGTATTTTTATTGTCTTAACTACAGTGTAAATTACAATGTGGTATTACATTCCTTTAAAGACACTGTAAACATCCCCCCACCCCAACTGCCGAAGAAAGGGAAAGAAGAAAAGAAAAAAAATAATAAAAAAAAAAATAAATAAATAAAAAAAATAAAATAAAAAATAAAAAAAAAGGGGAGGGGGAAAGGAGGCTCTATAAATGAAAGCTGTCAGTGTAGAATTTGTACTTTACTGATAAAGCAGATTACGGAGAAGGGAGTACGGTAAGGTTTTCAAAATAAGTCAGTAAGGGGTCCCAAGTTTTGAAAAACTTCTTAGTCGACCCTCTAAGGAAGAATTTAATCTTTTCAATTCTTAGAAACATCATCATGTCAGATAACCATACGGAGGCCTTTGGCGGTGCTTCTGATTTCCATTCCATCAGTATCCTTCTCCTTGCTATTAAAGTTGCAAAAGCAACTACATTCTCTTTGCTATTGGGCATTACAAAAACTCAAATATAGCCGTTATGGGACTAGGTTGTAAATCTAAATCAAAGGCTTCGTTTAGAATTTTAATATAGTAACCAAGTTGATGGTGCAAGCTACATATGTGATTAAATCATAAAGAGAAATATGGCAAATGGTCTTGCCAGTAGCATGCTTTCATTAACAAGAGTACTGTGTGCTGGAAGCGGTTTGTATTCTAAACTGAGAAATTAAATGTACTGCTATCCATTTGAAATGCTCCTTGGGGAATCTTTGCAAGCAGGTCTCATTTGTGGAAAGTGCTAATGGTAAAAACCAATAACCACTAATGAGACTCAGCACTTTGAAGTGTCTTTGAGGCAGGCAGAGAGAGAGAGAGAGAGAGAGAGAGAGAGAGAGAGAGAGAGAGAGAGAGAGAGAGAGAGAGAGAGAGAGAGAGAGAGAGAGAGAGAGAGAGAGAGAGAGAGAGAGAGGATGCAACAAAGAGCTGAGAAGAGGAAAAAAATAAAGAGACTGATTTATCTCCATTCTACACCTCCATTCATCCTCACCGTTCCATCCTCCAGCATGAGCTGTAGGGAGGCGTCGCCATTTTTGAAGTCCTTAGTCAGCTCAGCAGACTTCCACACCTCCTCTGCATCAGGGATCCACACCCGAGCACACTGAGGGAGAAAATAAAATGTCATAACATTTAAGGGATTCCAAATTATACCAAGAGCCAGGGTTGCTGACAACCATCCAAAGCCCATCTTTTTTCAAGACTTTGATGCCTTTTTAAAATTTTGATTCAGTATATATGCAGCTGACAGCTTTATCATATCTCGGTTTGTCATGGATCGGTTTCCAGCGGGATGTCTGGAGCTGTGGTGTCCTTTCGTGGAGACTTGGCTGAATCCTAAAGTGCTGGTGCCATTCAACCGGGTCACTTTTTTTTTGTGCGCTGATCTGATGGCCACATTCAGCTTTAGGATGAATCATGCACAAGTTGAAAGAGCTGATGGTAATACATTTCATTGTATTGCACCTCGTATGATTTCATGCGACAAATAAAAAAAATGTAAAGATTGATATATGACTAAATGTGAGGGGGCCCTGTGCAATAAACCAACATCCCATGGTTTTTCAAATTGAAGACTTGTACTTTCTTTCTACTAATCGTTAAAACAATATGACCTCAGACAAAACACTGGGTTCTATGTTTTCAGTCATGAGTACATGGCTTGTAATGATCAGTTAAGTTGTGGGAACCAACTGTGAACTAATAGAGGCTCCTGATGACTGAGGAATGCAGTTGTGGATATTGTGTGGTCATAATTTGAAATTCACACACACACACAAAGTTCACTATAAAACTGTTTTAGGCCTTACAGACTTGTAACTGGAGGCAATCAGCTGATCACAGACGTGGAAAACAGTGATGAACACTGGCAGTCACATGGCTGAGGAATCTAGCTCACACGCACGCACGCACAAGGGGGGAGATGGGAGGAAATTGAGAGGCTTTAGAGGTTCAACATAACATATTCTGGTGCAGTTTGTATTCCAGTAGCAAGCATTTCATCCACTTAACCTGACATTTATGTGTGTCAGTTTTGTGCAAGATCCATCCACATGTAAAGTGGATGAAATAGATGAATACATGAAAATAGATCATTACTCTTTAAATGAGAGCAGATTATATATACACCTGGTCTTCTTGTCTTTGTTAAAGCAATATTCAGGATGGACAACAAACCCACATTCACACACATATTACCACAAATCACATGACAGGATTTAGACAGCAACACCTTTAAGTGTTATAATCTCAACATGAATGGGGATTTTCACTTTGCTAAGACTCATTTATTTTAAATACTAGTTAAATATGAACACAGACAGTGAACTACTAATACAGGAGTATCTGAATAGAACTTTTTGATACTTCTTGAGTACTTTGGGCTTCTTTACATAAACTGCTGGCAGCAGTTTCAAAGATGCGAGAGAGAAAGACCTCATTGTAGAAGAGCACAACGGGAGAGACCCTGGTAAATTTGGTCTGCTACTTCACTACTAATCATCTGAATCATGACATCATGGTCACACACACCCTGGCCCTCCCTCTCTCTCTCTGTCCGTCTGTCTCTCGCTCTGTGTATTAAGAAGAGTGGTGGAGTGAAATGGCAGCTACAGCCTCTCTAAAAACGTCAATGCCAACACAACGAGTTGCAGTGTTTGCCGCAGGTACTCGACAAATAGGACCTCATTTGTTAGTGTTTGTTTTTATCTTATGCAATTTTATGGCTGGTTGAAAATATTTTGGATGGTACTTTTTTTCAGTTAACCAGCTATTGGCAAATAGACCAAAAAGTTCATTTTGGACCCGGATTACTCAACACAAAATAAATCACATCTATTTGTCATTTGTGAACACAGAGCCTTACTGGATGTGTTCAAAAGTGTTATACAAGTGATTTTCTGTAAAGCTCCACCCCCACCAAGGTTGTCCCATTTATTTCTTTTCTCTAATCTGTTTCTCTCTCCACCTCTGCAGGAACACCAAACTGTGTGATCAGTGTGGTTAGGTAGTGTGCCGTGTAGTTAAGGCCTTTGAGTGACACATTTTTTCAAATATAAAACTTATAAAAAATTGTTTTTGATAAAACACCTTTAAATTTGTTTTTGTTTTCAAGAATTGTGGTCAATATACAGCATTCAACATTATATGAGGCAGTTTACAGTTAAGAAATAAACTTGTTAGTTCCCTGTTGGACTGTGTAATGGCAACAATGGTTTCAGCAGAATTGTATTTCAAATGGTAGGGAAGACCCCAAAGTTTCTAAAGATATAAAATACGTCAGGCTACACATTTAGGAAAATGTACCTAAAAGTGACTTAAAGTGGAAACACAATGGGTAATACTGTGTTAAATGTTCAACTATAGGCACACCTCTGTGCCTGCCACTCTCCAATTCCACCATTTCGTTAGTGGTTTCAACTTTTTGGTCCCCACAGGACACCGTCCCAGCAGCCAGCCTCCTAGCAACAAGAAGAGAGAGAGACAGTAGGGAAGAGATGTAGAGAAACATGTAGAGAGGGAGGGAGGACAGAGGCTAAAAATAGCAACAGCGAGTTTTGAGCAGCATCTCACCTCACAGAGACATCACTGCGCTACTGAGCACACTTCCTGATCCTCATAATCATCACCATCACACACAAACACACGTTTCACATGTCAGTAGGTGTCAAGTATGATTATCCTGAATTAATTAATGTTGAAATATGCTGCCACACACACACACACACACACACACACACACACACACACACACACACACACACACACACACACACACACACACAGTACCCGAGTATGGGACAAAAAGACAGAGCACTATAATGCAGCTGCAGAGGCTATGAATTATATTTATAGAGTAACAAAATACCCCTGGGTTCAGAAAACAGAGGAGAGATGTAGGATGAAACTCAACCACATGCGCACACTGACAGACATTTACATGTTTCAAGGACATTATCCTCCACAATGCAACACAAGCTGGAAAAGAGGAGTCTGAAAAGCTTGAGAGAAAAACGTGATTAGTCAGAACCTCTCCATCTTCCTTACAGAGGGATGGTAAGTTATGGGCGGCAGACGACGAGAGAGAGAGAGAGAGAGAGAGAGAGAGAGGGTGACGAGAGAGGGTGACGAAAAAGGATCAAAAGACGTCAGAGCATCTGTGATGTCAGAAATCACATGACTAAAGGGTCTCTGCATTGAGCTTTCCCCCACACTGCCGACGATCTCCCGCTGCTACATTGTGTTTGTAGATCTGTAATTTCCTGTGCTTTTTCTTTACCTCAGGGCACTGGCTGTGGTAACACTGATGTGAGGGTCACATGCTGTCTATGTGATGTGTGTTGTTTTGTTTGTTATTCAAGATTATTGTTTGGCCATTTTTTTAGGCCTTTATTTTTATAGGACAGCTGAACACATGAAAGGGCAAACAGGGGGAATGACATGCAGCAAAGGGCCACAGGACACACTCGAACCCGTGGCCGCTGTATTGAGGATTTGACCTCTATATATATGTGCGCGTGCTCTACCAGGTGTGTTGCTTTTAAAGGTGCAAAACCCAAGAAAGGTACGGACCTCAAAAAAAAAAAAGGTTAGCAGTAAAACTAAAAAAAGTAGATAATACTAGTTGAATATAACAATGCAACGCCTTCTTCTGCCATTTGCATCCAGTCAGTAACTGATGCTCTCATTTGAAATGAAAGGTGACATATCCAATGTATTCAGTGTGATCCGGCCCTGAGCATACGTATAATTGCTTTTCTTTAACTCCACAAAAAAGGCATTGAAGATCCAGTCAAGTGGCGTCATTACACTAGATTAAAGGGGTACCCCGCCAATTTAGTATTGGACTTCCATATGGTTAATTAACTCATAAAAGACAGATTATTGAAGAATGGTCAAAATTTAAGAGCATTGGCGGAGATATCCTGACTTTTAGTCCTTAGTCCTAAACAACTGAATCCTACATTTCCTATAGCCTAATACAACTTGAAACGTCTATTTTTGAGGTAAGACCTCACATTTCGTTTGAAACAGTGATATGATAGAGCTCATATTCTCTTTTGAAATGCAGAATAATAAAACAATTACTTGATACTACTGGAATTACAACAAAGCATATGCTATTAGGATAGTATTCAAGTCATAAGGGATTCCCATTGAGTATGGTGTACTATTTACCAATTCAATACAATAAGCATGCATCATATGCTAGAAGGAATTACAGGAAAAGGCAGACACAGTAGGCTAGCTCCTGAAAGTATTGACAGTAACAGCAAAACAACAATCACTTGCAAATGGTTACAGGCTGATCGACCTACACCAGATAACTGGCTTGAAATCATCAAGAGATTCATGAGATAATTTGTTGGAATAAGAAATGTGCTTGGTGTTTTCAACCCCGCTCATCCTCACTGCTAGAAATCATTTACCCTCCTTTTACTGTCTGCTTTGACAATGATGGAAAATAATATGCAAATGGTGTGCTGTATAAAGACCCCTGTCCATAATCCACAATATGGATTTTTTGTTATCTGGATATTGTGAATGTCATAATGCCTGGCAATGATGTTGTTGACATAAAAAAAGATCTAAGAAAATCGAAATGTAGAAAACAAAATAAAACATAAATCACATGCATCATATTGGAGGACAACCCTGATCTAGCAACATCAGTGTTCTTGTAGCAATGTGCTGTGTTTCTGACACATCAAGTATTTAAAGATAGATATTTCTTTTATATCAAATAATTAACTAGTCTACACGTTCCCTCACAGGAGCTGACAGCAAATCAGTTCACAGTAGGGAAAGGCTGCTCTTGAAGGTACGAGGCTGGTCTGATAATCCTGGTTTAACTGAGACAAAGAATCAGGGCCGATTATGCTAATTAAACACCGGCTAATCTCATTCCAGTCAACTACACCAAGATTTAATTACATTCACTGTACTGCTACCACGATGACAAAAGCTTCTACTTGTCTGAATTCTTGTCCTAAACCACAGACAGAAACATAGGTATAGATGTGTTCACATTAATAAAGACTCTCGATTAAACCGATTTCATCCAAAACTGTGTGCCACAATCTGGATTTTAAAGACGGTTGTAATCTGTTAATATGAACAGGTATGACCAGATGTCCTGTTTTCATCGATTAAGTTAGCCCATTTTGGCAGATGCCGTGAAAGTCATTTTCATTTCAGCTGTAAACCTAATCCCCTTCAGCTCTTGATTCTACTGCAACACCACCGCAAGGACATTAGAGGAAGACTGAGGCCCCATCCACACGTATTTTGATGCAAACGCACATTTTTTGCATCATTTGGGCCGATTGTCCACACGAATCCTGTAAACGCACTTTTTTTAAACCTGGTCCCAGGGTGAATAAAAAAAAAACGGCGCACGTTTGGCTTCGTGTGTACGGTGAAACCACATAAGTGCGTATCGATGATGTCATCCCCACACACCTCGGCCTCACAGCTCCGCCTTCAACCCAGCTGACCCTCTAACAGGGACTCAATGCTGTTTATAAAGTGGAAGTAGACAACTTATCAACTAGCTAGCTAATCTGTCTGCTCATCAACTCCTTGGACGGATTATAGTAACTTTTAATTAAGATAATAGTAACTCTTATTGTAGAAAGGCTACCGCAAGAAAAATGTGTAGCTAGATTATCAAAAAGACATCGGATCATTCATGTTTGTTTGACTGCCGATGTTAGCTAGCAGAGCTAACGTTAGCGCCCTAACTAGCGCGCTAACGTTAGCTCTGCTACCTAGCGCGCTGCAATCATGTCCGATAGCAGACAGAATTGCAAAATAGAAAGCAATCCAGCAGCACATTATACAATGTAACGTTTTCTAGCGGTGGCCTTTATATAATGAGCAGTGATGAAAGTTATTAAAGTCTAGTCCATGGCTGTAGAGAACTATGGTATGTTATGAAAGGAAGTGACTGAAGGCTGCTCTTCTTCTTCGTTCCGTTAATTTCTGTAGCAATAACAGCGCCGCCTACAGGCCTGGCATATGAAGTACCGTGTTGAGTCATTTACAGATGGATTCATGTGTACGTGAATTTTCTTGAACCGAATCCAGGGAAGACGGATGCGTTTTCATCCCAACGTCTTCGTCTGGATGGGGCCTGAGGCTGTGTCCCAAATTCCATAATAACCTGCTATTTAGTAAACAACAGTATGTGAGATTTTTAAGTATGTCTGAGATCTTAGTATGAAACCAATAGTGCGTGAATTGCATACTAATTCCGGTGAAATATTACAGTATGCAAACACTGGACACTACGTCGGCATAAGTATCCCACAATGCAGTAACAACAACGTTCATAACAGACAGCAACTTACAGTAACCGTGGGAGCTCTGTATAGGGCTGGGCAATATCGTGATATGAGACTAGATATCGTCTTAGATTTTGGATATCGTAATATCGTGATATGACATAAGTGTCTTTTACTGGTTTTAAAGGCTGCATTACAGTAAAGTGATGTACTTTTCTGAACTTACCAGACTGTTCTAGTTATTCTATTATTTGCCTTTTCCCCACTTAGACATTATGTCCACATTACTGATGATTATTTATCTAAAATCTAAGTGTGAAGATATTTTGTTAAGCACCAATTGTCAACCCTAGAATATCGCCGCAATATCGATATTGGAGGTATTTGGTCAAGAATATCGTGATATCTGATTTTCTCCATATCGCCCAGCCCTAGCTCTGTAACGTCAAAAAACGCTTCAATTTAAATTTTTACATATAAAAATTTGTGACTGTCACCTGTTGGTCTAGTTGGTTCCCTTTTTCAGTAATTTAAGCATTATCTGGCGACGCCGCTAGAGTTGAGATCTGCCAGGGTCGGCAGGGGTTACCATAGTTACACGTCTCCAACTGTCTCTCAGGAAGTGATGTTGAAAATTACTTAGTGTGTCCTAAAAGATGCACACTACCGTTTATTTACACAACAGTATGATGAACGGATAGTATACATATTCAATATGTAGAGAGTGTCTGGGTACAGTATGCGCAAGTACTGTATGCATGTGTATGTGTGGTGGTGTAGGGCTGTAACCATGGGGCAGGGCATCCATGACAAGTATTTACAAATCTGCACAAAGTCAACAGCAGATTAGAGAGACTTCACCTCGCTAATACTGAGCTCTGAGCTTTCACTCTTGGATTGGAGTCCCTCTGGCCTGCTGGGACTCCTCTGAGCCCTTCCAGGGTTTTCTCCTGCTCACACTGACACTGCCAGGGGCATAAATGAACACCCATCAGACCACTTACATGGAAGTAATTTCCAATTTAAACCTTGTATTTGTGATTTCTGCAAGATTATTATTGTAGCTAAACTTTCCTCAAATAAAATTACACTCCTTTGCTCTGTTGTGAAAAAGTAACTACTCCTAGTGAAATAATCGTGTTCTTTAAACTTTATAGAAGACTGTGATGGGCACATCATAAGAATGAATCAAGTGAAAACAGATTAAAACCTGAAAACATTTTACAACACGGTCTGGGAGAGACAACTACCTAGACAGCTGCAGTGGTATGCGAAAAAGTGTTTTGCTCACATATTCTCAGTAAAGCAGTCAATGGAGTCCCAGACTGCAGAAGCCTCGTCACATGATGCCACTCATGTGAGAATCTGCTGTTTTTCTGCTCAGCTGGGCAGACGCAGCATGAAGCCAAGATACAGAGAGCTCAGTGCTGGTGGAGAGTTTGGCTGGAAAGAAACTGTGCTAGTTTTGCGACAGCCGATGGTGTTCCCTAACTAGACTCTTGGCACAAATAGCATGCCAGTGTCCAGCAAAAGATCAGGGTCCCTTACTAAGACGCTGTGACGATGCCTAGTATCTAATCTCATTAGTTTAGTCAGTGCTGACTCTTGGAGAAGTGTAGTTCACTTATGTCAAGGTAGGAGAATCAGTGCACAGCTGTGCTTTTGCTTTATGTTAATACCAGACAATGGACCTGAAAGACTGTAGACATAAAAACCAATCAAACTGAAAATGGGGCTAACCAGCTCATCAGAGACACTACTTTCTTTATTCTCTAAACATGTCCTCCCCTTGCTGCTACATACAACATGCTACAGCTAACAGCCAACATGTTGGGAAATTATTTATATGGCCTGTAAATATATCAATTATAATTCAATAGGAAAACATATTACTTCTCCATCTAGTCAAATAGGTTGTGCCCTAAACTGTAAACCCAGAAATGCAGCCCTGTATCTACAAACGTTGGGACAAACAACAAACTACATCCAGTGATTACATTTTGATCTGAATCAAACATGTCATTCAGATACCAAAACACAGCTCTGGCTAAAATTAAATTTGTTGCTAATCTGGAGTTATTACTGTCCTGCTGATTTCATTGACATAACTAGGCTTAGAAGGATGTGTCCGGACCGGGGCTCCATGTTGCACATTAAAGAGCCATTATACCAGATACCAGAACTTGCTGATCACTTGTACTAAAAAAACTACATGTAGCTAAAAAGAGAAAGTAGCTTCTCCTTCAACAGATCAGACAGTTTAATTTGATTCAAAGTCCATCTTCTTTAACAATTTCACGAGATCTTTTTA
Source organism: Gymnocephalus cernua (assembly GCA_023631565.1). Lineage (NCBI taxonomy): Eukaryota > Metazoa > Chordata > Actinopteri > Perciformes > Percidae > Gymnocephalus > Gymnocephalus cernua. Next base: position 9,044,892 of record CM042426.1, on the reverse strand, counting down.
GGCTAGGCCTATCTACTTCATCAATTAATGGAGGTATGAGGTGAAAATTGAAATCTTAAAAGCTTAAAAGAACCAAAAACTTACTTGGACAAACATATACTCCAACTCCCGGTTCATGTTCATCTTGTCTCTTTATCAAGTCTCTAGCTCATGCTGTGAGTCTGCTGGTTTTCTGGGTGCCTCCAGCCACAAGCGCCACAAGACCAGACACTAGCTGATCGAGCACTGAGCTCCAGAGCTCACTGGTGGATGAAACCTACCCAGTGTGTCTGCAGACACATGCAGCGTTTACCGACGCCCCCCAAAGTTCCTTGCCCTGTGACAGACGACTGGCCATCCCTACTGCCTATCAAACATCCCGGCTTCCATTCTCTGTCACATGATTTGAGGGGGCAGACAGACTCTCAGAGGGAGAAAACAGTACTTCTCCACAAACCACGGACATGGCTCCGAATAACAACTGTCTGACAGACAAGCAGTCAACCTGAGTCTTGTTCCTATACGCTGGATTGAAAGTGTCCTCTTGTTTTAGAGGAGCACAGTTTATTCAATTATACAAACATTAATCCAAATTGTAGTTTCTAAACCTTTTGTTTGTTTATGTCTGCGTTGTGTAACATAATACATTTAATTTTACTTTAAGATGCCAGTTGAAAATTGAAATAAGATGCTAAAGGTTTGTTCCTCAAATCATCGCAAGAAATAATTGCTGCACCATCACACTGAACATAACAGTCAGAATCATTATTTTAGCTGTAAACATGCAGCCCTCCTCTGTGCATATCTGCCCTTGGTGTGTTTGTCTGTGTTGGACAACACTGCAATGGCTACATGCCAGAGCATATACAACATGACGCAATTACTTTAACCTGGTTATCTCAGTAATCTAATGCACATGCTCTCTCAAATAGAGCTGGGGGGAAAGGAAATAAGCCACTGACATTAGATCATGTAAAATGTCGCCACCTGATGCAGTTGAGGTAAGTTGAGGTATGGCAATCAGATGGTTGAGATATTTGAGTCTGGACCAAAGCGGTGGACCTTCCAATAGGGCCATGCTGCTATCGTGCCAAAAGATTAGGGATAGGGGTAAATCAGAAATGGTCACAGAAAATAAACATTAAATCACAGAATACCACTGCTGCACTGCTTTTTAATGGTTGAAACAATCAAGCATGCTGTCCTTTTTGAAACACCCACTGACAAGTGATGTGCCAGGTGTTCTCCTTTACATCAGCTGTTGATGACAATACCCTCTCCCTCACCATCACTGAGTGGTGTGAGGCCATAGTGTCCAACGTGCTGCAAAGTTTCAACTTACCACTGTTTTCTGACCCACATCATTTGATTCTGATTTAGCCTGAAGTCTCCCACCCCTGTACTACAGGTTAGGATCCAGTCAGTCAGAGCAGAACCTAGTAGCACCAACACTACGATGCACTTTCTTGTGATTCTGAGGTTACGTTACTGTATTGTATGAACAATTAACTTCAGTCAATATTGCATGTGGCGTTTTCTTTTACGGAGTGCAAATGTTCCACCAAAACAAATTCCTTCCTGAGACCATTTTGAAGAGGCACCAACTCTGCGACTGGAGCTTAGCGCCACCCAAGACAATTGTGATTGGTTTAGTTCATTACTGCCTCAATGCCAGCTCCTGCAGCCAACCACAGCCTTGCTAAAGTCACTGATACAGACAAATCAAGGCTGTCTGACCTGCAATTAGAGGCAACGCATCTCTATACAACTCTGTATCTTAGGAAATCTGTAGAGGCAAGAGTTTTCGTCTCAGTTTAGTTTCATGAATCGATGCTGAGTCTAGTAAATCTAAAAATAATATGCTCTTTGCAGTAAAGCGAAACGCTTGTGTATTTTTGCAACTCTAGGTAGTGCATTGAATAGCCTTTCCATCTCTGAGTCATCTAATGGGAGCGTCGCCTCACTTCCTTTTCCAGGACAATATCCTCCCTCTCTTCCATCTCTGCTTCTAGGAACACAGCACTGTTTCATTCACATTCGCCACCTCTTGCTAGTTTTCATCCTGATTTGTTTTACTTGGCTACATCTCATAAAAAAAAAAACAGATTGGAGATTTTTTGGCAATTGATGTTTAAAACTTTAGCTTCGTCCCGGTCCTCCAACTCACAATATCGGCCTTCACCTCTGACTCACCTCTCTTTATACTGGTGGTCAGGTCAGACAGGAGCCAAACGTAGATTGGAGCAGAATCTGATGCTGTGTGTATTAGTGTGTGTGTGTGTGTGTGTGTGTGTGTGTGTGTGTGTGTGTGTGTGTGTGTGTGTGTGTGTGTGTGTGTGTGTGTGTGTGTGTGTGTGTGCTGTCTATGTTTGGGCATGTTAAACAAGCAGCTCAGAGCCACTCAAAACGCTTCTATAAGGCTGATCCATATGCACAAAGGGCAGAGTGTTTTCCAACCATGTGTTGGAAAAGTAACTCACAGAGAGGGTGTGACATCAGAGGCGGACTTCTAAAACAGACTGTACCATTCAAAACAGAACCTGACTTTGTTTCCCAGCCCACACTGACACGTACACATCCAAAGTCTCCCCTACTCCTTTGCAATTAAAACCATTTAACACTTGGAATAAGATTCCTATGGAAAAAGACTACTGCCAAATCCTGCTGGCAGAGGAAACTAATTGAGCAGGCTCAGCCCACAATCTACTTGCATTTTGTTGATGGCTGGTTGTAATTTCTCACCTAGGTGGTATTTAACCAGACCCAACACATATTAATACAATTGTTGCTGAAAGACAGTGAAAGCAGGTAGCAACCCTTATTTGTCTTGATGTAAAATGCAATCTGACATTATACTGCATGTTTATGTGGTTTCCATTCATTTAAAGCCACCTCCACTATTGAAAAGACATGTTTTCTGTAGCAACAATCAAACTTGCTGGGAGGATATCCTGAAAATGCATAGGGATAATTGCAGGAAACTGAACGTGCTAGGCCGACCTGCTAGCACCCAGCTATGTAAGGAATGATATAAACACTACATTATCCTATCCCCAATAATTTGACACAAAACATTTATTTAAAAATGGCCCTCCAGAGTCCATGATCAGAACTGCGTCCATAGCAACGGTGTGTTATTCAAAAATAAAAGACCATAGAATGCAGTAACCAATCAGAAAAGAGTATTCAAGCCGTGAAATATACGTACTGCGCCGATAAGTTGTCCGATTAATAAATGTTTTTTTTTGGGCTATAAGTTATATTTTTATTTTTACTATTTTCCGACATGTTATAGCCTATAACATGTCGGAAAATAGTAAAAATAAAAATAATATACTACTTAGGCTACTTACTACTTAAGATGACTATGAATATCAGCAAATATTTACATTATAAGAAGCTAGATCCAATTAATTTTGATTTGCTCTGAAAAATGACTATCAGTAAATAGATGAATCAAATAATTTCATCACTAAATGAAACAAGATGCCTTTTAGTATGCCTCTCTCCTTAACGACCAGAGGTCATGATCAGCTACAGAACAGCACGCCAAGGAGTCAGCAGGGACTCAGACATTTCAGCAGAGTCCCTTTTGATTCAAAAACACTGTCTTTGACGACTTGTCTAAGCTTGTCTAACACACTTAAGACAACAGAGGGAAAACAATTCTATCAACACGAGAGATCCAACTGAAAGTAGAGGGGTTCAAATTACAAATACACAGCAGTGCTGCCGTTTTGTGCGGATTTAAAAAGGAATTTCAATAGCAATCATCATCATCATGATCACACACAGTCATGTTTCCTCACCAGACGACCTTATTCAAGCTGAAAACACCAGCTGTCAAAGTAGGGGGATGGGTGAGTCATCTTCTCCCTCACACACACCATTTCCTATTTTGGTTTCACATTTGCAATCAAACAACCAATACAGCAGCAGCACTTATGACCTTGTGAGTCCTCCTTAGCAGCAGTGTCATATTCTTTTCAGTGAGCATCTGAAGCTGTAAAGCTACAGTGAGGCTTCGGGGCCTCTACTAGAAACATCCTGGATGCTAAAGGATGCTAAACTGTCCTGGATGCAGCGCCCATCGCAGCATCTCTGCGGTACCCAACCTGCAGGACTCGGCTCACACCCAAGAGAACCGAGTCACAAACCTAAGATACACGGCAACATAAAATAAATCACTAAAACAAGGCCATGTAGATGCACAGGTTTGAGCAAACGCCAAATGTTATGGTTTAAAATCGTAAAACCAGAGCCTCCATGATGGCTGGCACCGCCTTTGCATCATCCCAGCCCTATAGCCTCCAGTGGGAGATGATATATATGAGATCTTGTTCGGGTGAACAAACAAGGTCACAAACGACAAAGCAATACTAATAACGGTGATTTTGTATGATGTACTTATATGAAAAGGGCACCTGTGGGGACACCAACGACTCTGCCGCATCATTTAACGTTGTGTTTTTGTCAGCTGCACCCATTTCAGCGCTGAACTGACATCTATATTTAAACACCCAAATACATCTCACGTCGTGTCAGACCAGCATGTTTTATGTGGTTTCAACATCCTTTTCATTCATTTAAAACCAACACCAAGCGTGCAGTTATAAAGACACGTTTTTTTCGTAGCGAAATTTAAACTGTGAAATTTAAACAGCATGTTGAAAATGCGATGGCATTTAGCATGACGCTAAACCTGCGACTATGACATTTATTTAGCGTTAGCCGACATGCTAGCACCCAGCTTTATATATTTACATTTACACTTGTTTTACCTTTGTGTACAGCTCCGACGCTGCCATGACGGTTACACGCTATGTCCTTTCTCCAATCTGGGCTAAAACTCCGGCAGGTCTCCGCTCTGCATGGAACTCGGTGTGTGTTTTCATGTAGAGGAGGAAGAAATCCTTTGTTGCTGCTGCAGGGACTCAAGGGGAAGATGTGTCTCTTATCGCCATGATAACCTGGAAAGCTTGAAACTGCTGAGGTTTCGTTGTCTCACTTTGCATTCTGGGTACGATGGATGAAATGTTTCAGGCAAAAGGAGGATTGTCACCGCGTGGAAAACTGCGCCCCCCGCTGGTCACGAGATGACATTACACCAACAAAAATGAATTGTGTTGCTCCTGGAAAAAAACTGAATGGGTAGGAATGGGTAGGAAGGACAACTATATCATGTTTTTCTTTTTCTTTTTTTCCTTTAGCAATATGGCTTCAACATAAATCACATAATTTCATTGTAAATATACTTAGTTTTATGTGGCTGTCTTGCATGGCTGCAAACTCCACCCTCTCCAATAAATCAAATGATTGAACTATAATTTGTAAGGCCCCCCCAAGAATCATCTTTATCAAAGAATTTGTATTTTATTAGGGGTATGATTTCAGTTTGAATAATATAATAGTATCCTACAAATATGAATGTTTTTGTTCATTTTGCAATTGTACATGATATATGTCCATGCTGGGACAGCATTATATGTAGGGCTGTCCTCGACTAAAGAAATTCTTAGTCAACTAACACTTATATGATTTTGTCGACTAATCGATTAGTTGATTTAATCAACAGAGCTGTGCTCTTTGAGAGGTGGTTAAGACTAGAAAAGCGCAATATAAATGTAGTTAATTAACCATCTGTAAAACTGAATTTCTCTGAAATTAATCCTGCAAAAGCACCACTTTAAATCTTGTGTTCACCAGAAATGTTCTCATAAGTTGCTTGGAAATGAGTAATTAAGCATTAATAAGCATAAAAAATGACTTATCGACTAAAGAAATCTTAGTCGACTAAGACCAAAACGACCGATTAGTCGACTAATCGACTAAGAGGGGGCAGCCCTAATTATATGCAAGTTAATTTGTGTACTTAATTCATGCATGTACGTACATACATAGGTTTGCATTTATTCATGCATTGAATAGACAATTGAAATTACCTCATACATACATCCTAAACATAAGTCATCATAACACACACACACAGCAATTAAACATTTGTCCAAAACTATTTTATTTACAAAACAAAATGGCACAGAGTAACAGTAGGACAGCCATACACATGCACAGTTCAGACTGATGTGCTAGCTTTGATTTAACACATCTCAGGTTAACTTCACCCAGTCAGTAAGGACCCTGGAGAAGCACTATACAGGGCCAAGGACATTTTTAAGATAAACTACTTCAACTGATGAGTATAGAAGGCTTTTCCCAAGTCTGAACACAATTCATAACACTATTTCTGCCCAGTGCCAAGAGCTTCTTCAAGTACTTTTTTTTTTTTTTACCTTAAATTGAATCTACTCACACAGCATACAGGACACTAGACTAGTCCTTACTAACAGAAATGTATCTTTTAGGTCCCATATATTCCTCTACCTCATCTGCTAGCATGGTTATGTTCCTGTGTCATCATCTGATGCCGAAATGAATGGCAGACCACAAATACAGTGCAAACTTTCAACATTGCAGTTCAAACTGAAGCAACAGCTCATCCTCTTTCACTCTTCAATGTTTCAAGATGTCTTGAATGCATTATCTACATGGTTACCCAGTGCTTATATGCTGCACCTGAGCTTTTCAGCATCTGTGTACATGTCTGTGTTCAGTGCACCTTGATCAATTTAAAATGGAGCTCAGTAAGGTTCACCGTCAGGAGCCCTGCAACACACATGCAGTTATATATATCACACTCTGGCCTTGTTGTGTGGTCCTTTAGTACAGGTTCCCTCCATGGCTCATGATCAAAGTGTAAACAAAACTGAGCTTGGCCTCTGGATTACTATATTCAGTAAATCACAAGCATATTGACAGCATAATTTAGAATAAGGACATACAGTGAATTATACAAATCTGATTTACAACATTCTAAAAGCCAGACAGACGCACACACACACACACACACGATATGGAGAAAATCAAATATCCCGATATTTTTGACCAAACACCTCGATATCGATATTGTAGGGTTGACAATTGGTGCTTTCACAAAATATGCACACAATGACATTTTTGATAAATAATCATCAGTTATGTTGATATAACAACCATGTGGGTAAAGGCAAATAATAGAACAGCTAAAACAGTGGTGTGTTCAGAAAATGACATCACTCTACTGTAATGCAGCCTTTAAAACCAGGAAAAGACAACATTTGTGTCATATCAGGATATTACCAATGTCCAAAATTTAGGATGATATCTAGCCTCATATATCGTTATATCATCGATATATTGCCCAGCCATACACTTGGATGTCCGGTCTTTCAGCGCATCTTATATTGAAGTAAAGAGAAAATAAAAAGGAACATGGACAAGTAAGAAGACAATAACAGAAGGGCAGTCAGTTTGGAGAAGTAGTGGGGGAAACAAGGATAGGAGGCAGTAGACAGGGCCAGATGGTGTGAAAATAAAATGAAACAGGATTTAAAGGTATCAGCTAGCCAGTTCACTAGGTATAGGTTCCTGTTGGGTGGAGTCCAGGCTGGTGGCGAGGGGGCATAGGCAGGGGACAGGTACTGTCAGGGGTGGGAGAGGTAATGTTACAGCTCTGAGACGTGAGTGGAGAGGGTCAGAGCCGGGAGGTTCTGCAGAGGCTGTCGAGGCTGTGTGTACATCAGCCTGCAAGTTTACTGGCCACCAGAGAAGGTTTCCTCTGGGGCAGGTCCTGTGGGGTGGGGATGTGGTCCCCTGTGATCTCAGTCTTCTCCGGCGCAGCTGTCGGCAACTGCTTGTTCTTTATCTTGGCTTTAGCCATGTTGTAGTCTCCAGAGTCAAAGTACTTTTGCTGTAGAGAGACATAAGATTCAAATTTTAAAGTGTGATCTACGTATGAAAAATTAACACATTAATCAATGCAATGCACACGCACGAACACAACCATGCATGCCACGTGATTCACCATTTTTCAGTTGGTTTCGTGTTACTCTGATCATTGACAGTTGGTATAGTTAGTCTGGCTCAACGGATGTACATTAAGGCATGGATACCCGAACCGTCGGACAGTTATTTAGAAATGATGGTTGGGTTCGGGCCGGGTCACATCAGCGTGATAAGACATTTGTTGTAAAATGGTGCTGCGGCTCCTTTAAGAGAGCTCAGCGTCTGTGTCTATGTGGAAGATGGTCAGAAGAGAGATAGAGAAAGAGGAAGCAGACATGTAAATGCGACCGGAGCAGAGTTATTCATGTTATAACGTTGGCCCTGGAGGTACCGAGTCTCCCCTGGTTTTCTGATCATGGTCCGGAAACGAAGCAAACAGTGAAGGTTAACACATTGAACATTTTAACAGGTTATTAACGTGCGCTTGTTGCCCCGTGTGCGCTGATGACCTCATCTGTTGACATTTCCGAATGCCTTCCTACAGTTGCTTAATAAAAGCGGGCTTTCCACACAAACAAATGTAGCCTACATGTGTCATTAGTATGAGAAAAAAAATTGATTTTAACGGTGGCGGGCTCGGTCACGATTCTGTCGGACGTGGACCGGGCTCGGACAGAAAAATTCAGCCCGATCCCAACTCTAAATGTACACAAAGAAAATACTGTTGGTGTTGTGACAACCCCTCCGATCTGCCTGCCTGTCATGTTCTGCAGGTACTGGGCAGGTAAGTGGAGCTGGGAGGGTCGTCTGTACCTGGCCATCTGGGCGTAGCTTACAGAAGGCAAATAGGACTGCCCTCCTGGGAGTCTCATTCTCTCTCAGCTGGGCCTTCTGCATCTATCTCAACATTTTGTCCTTGGTTTGGTTTTCTACAACATACAACACACATCACACCATACATTCACCCATCCACACACTGCAAACCCAACTGATGTCTTCCACAGTTACACACTACACCATTAAGCGTATGTTTAGTTAGGTTGTCTTAATATGTCTAGTAGAGGTGTTGAAATTAATCAAATAATCGATGCATCGAATCGTGGACATCGATAATCGACCGGGCCACAACTGATTATTTCTGTTTACAATTTAATGTAGGCCTAACAACATTTCTGTTTACATATTATGTTATGTCTTGCACATTCAGGAAGTGCCATGTGCTCAATGCTGTAGTTTTATGTATCCAATTTATTTAGTAGAGCACTGCAGAATGTTTTGTTTTTGAAGCTTGAAAAGCTATGAATTAAATATCCTATATGGCTTTAATAGATAAATGTATTTGACGCATCGTAATTCATCGATATATCGAATTGAAGACATAATAATCGTAATAGAATCGGGAGATCATTGAAGATCCACATCTCTAATGTCTAGTTAGTTTAAATAAACAACCTTTTGACTAGCTTGTGTGTGACCTCCCTTTTGTTGCCGGCCTTGAGCCAGGCGGTAGCAATGTTTTAGTTTTTTCAATTAATTTAATTACAGGTTATTCAACTGATTGAAGTCTAACAAAATGTCCAAAAAGGATGGCAACTGTGCATCAGAAATTCCAGAAACCTAAAGTGATAACTTCAAATTGCCTGTTTTCTTTGGCCAGCAGTGAATGAAGAGAAGCTGCTACTCCTCACATTTAAGAGGCTGCAAACCAGCAAGTGTTTGCTGGAATTTTTACTTGATAAATGAATTGTTTATCACGATGGTCCACTAATGTATGTCCATGTATAATCAATCATTCCAGCATACCAGCATTGTAAATATTATATTACATTACATGTCATTTAGCTGACGCTTTTATCCAAAGCGACTTACAATTGCTATATATGTCAGAGGTTGCACACATCTGGAGCAACTAGGGGTTAAGTGTCTTGCTCATGGACACATTGGTTGATGTATCACAGTGGGAATTGAACCCGGATCTCCCACATGACAGGCATGTGTCATATCCACTGCGCCATGCTTTGTTGAAAATGTCGAGAGGTGTTGATTAAACGTTATAGTCATTTTGGAGACTGTAGGTTGTGGTGTTGTTGATTTGTATTGTTTCTAAAAGGGTGTTTGTTCTCATGGCTGTAAATGGTATACTGTGGAAAACTCTACAAAGTGAACCTTGAGTTAATATTAATTTGTCAGCTTTAGTTTAGGTACCATATAAAATGGAAATTGAGTGTAAGTGCAATGTCACTAACACAAAATGACAGTAGGTTTAGAGACTGTACCTAAGCGAACTCTAAAGGTTTTGCAGACAAAAACAAAAAATAACTCACCCCTTTCTGGAGCCGTTTGCGAAGCAGGTCAGAGCCCCCAGGTTTATTTCCTAAATTTGGGTATCTGGCCTTCAGTTTAGCCTCCTCTGACTTCTCAGGACTGATCACCTTGTCATGAACCTGCTGAAAAAAAGGAGAAGCATTAGGCATTCAAATATGGGGGAAACGTTTTGCAGCGCAGCAAGAGTACATTCACCAGGTGCCTCCAGGCTACAATGAAACATTTCTCAGCTGATTGCATGGTATAGAGACAATGAGAATCAGCTTTAATGACCAAGTGAGTGTGAACACATAATTAAAAGGGAATTTGACCATGACTTGTTGCTCTTAAAGTAAATACATAGAAATAGACACAGCTAACAACAAGGACAAAGCTGAACAAGGTAACCATTCCCATTCGACTACTAGCTGATATAGATATATAGCTATATATACACACACATACGCTCGCTACATGCCTGGCTCCATGATAACGTAGCTAGCTAGCTAGACCTTTGACTGCTAACGTTACTTACGAGTTTAATATTCACCTGCCAGGGACAGTGTTAAACTAAAGTTACAGGTTGAAATTACCGCTACTGCGTTTTATTGCGATCTGCTTTCCAAATCGACATAAACATAAAAGGAAATATTGGCTTTTGTTTTCTCGACAACAGCAACAGCTGGGACGATTAGCTAGCTAGCGAAATGGCGGTAACGTTAGCTAAAGTTGAATACAATAACGGTATAACCAAAGCCCGTCTATTAACGGTACTGTAACTTACGTTAGGCTTCAGGCCAGAGTAACTGCAATCTGTTAGGTTGAGCTCTAACGTTACCATATCCATGGTAGCTGAGCTAACCGTTTATGTCTCGCCCTGAATCCTGATCTCGTGTGTGTGTGTGTGTGTGAGAGTGAGTGAGTGAGTGAGTGAGTGAGTGAGTGAGAGAGAGAGAGAGAGAGAGAGAGAGAGAGAGAGAGAGAGAATGTAATGAGTTTGCTTGCTTAGCATTAGCTAACAGAAGCTAGCGGCACCTCTGACATTCACACAGACCATCCGAAACATTCGCTGTATTAGCAACCAAAACGGCGGACCACCTAACCAGTAACGTAGCTAGCTAGCTAATGTTGTTACGAAGTTTGACAGATAACAATAACTAATCTATCAAGGGCTTAGTCGCTGGCTTCGGTTGTTATGTCAACAATAACGAGCGCGGGCGAAGAAGCTAACGTTAAGCTATAAAACGTAGCATTAGCTAGCTAGCTATAACAAAGTCAATGGTGCTACAGCTCCTGCTAAACTGCTAACCTTACCTTCTCGTCCACTGGTGTGTTCTCGGTCGTCTGTGTTTCTTCGTTATCCCCCGACATTTCTATGTTATCGTGATCACAGGCAAGAGATTGTTCACTAGTTGAACAAGTGAAGCACAAATCCCCTGCTCTGACTTTCCGTACCCATACGAGTCCTATCGAGCTCGCACTCGTCTCCCGCACAAGCAGATATTACGTCACATGCAGAGACACCATGCGCGCCCACGTTCGGTCACTCCTGTTAGTGCTCCCCACAAACAGTATATAAACGGTGCTCCCGCACATAGTGCTGGGATCGGATTATTTTTTACATTGCATAATATAACGATCAGCTGACGCATGTGCTGTGACACAAATCCAGATTGCAGTCAGATAATCCTTATATTTTGAGGATGATTAATGCTGCACTGCTGAACACAGTGTAGTTCATGTAGTTCCCTAACTGTTTATTTGTTATTTCTATTTTTTATTTTATTTTATTGCTTGCTCTAACCGTTTTTGGTCTTCTGTTAAGATCCCAATGACCATTACCTAACTGTAGCTTTGTATGCCAAACTGACAGCAGTACTCACCTACTTTTGTCAACTGTTGTAGATTATGTGTGTAGTCTTGATGAGTGTGAAGTATTGCTGACTTCAAGCTGCACCTCCCAGCAGTCAGGGTACACGCTGTGCTACGCACAGCCTATTATTCATACCTCTGAATATTCTTAAAACAGTTTTGGGGGATGCAGTTTTGTGCAGTAAGAGTTTTCCCCTCACATTTAGGCTTACTATTTTGGACAAACGTTGCATTTATTTTCTTCTTTAGATCCTAAAATTTGTCATCTATAAGCATGTGCTACTGTAAAAATATTGTTTATCTTGAAGAACACAACTCCCACTCGCCATCAGTGTTCACTTATTGTGTTAATTATAAAACCTAAAACAGTGTTGAAATAGACATATGACCTATTGATACTGTACCTACAGATAAACAATTCTGGTCTCTCTCTAAAGTCAATCATGTTACCAATTCTAGCATTACGCTATTTTTGGTCCCTTATCACAATCTTGTTTGAGTTTACATCTGTTTTTATACATTTTAAAAGGTATTTACAAGTCAAAGGTGTCACTGGTAACATGCCTCACAGCAGAAACATAATTGTTAAGCTTTTGTTTACCAAAATGTGTTATGTAAGAATAGCTTTGCATCCAGAAATGTTATTTTAGTTGAAATACTCCCATGATTTCAAGTTTCAAGTTCTTTATTGTCATATAAAGATGTATCCATAAGGTATTTGTGAGTGGTATGCAATTCCAAAAACCACAGCTGTGCCACAGCTCTGTTGTTTTTGATCATATTGTGCAGTTTAGGACCAATTTCAAAGGAGAAGCAGAAATCACTTGTGTTTTGTACCTTTCATTCCAGGGTGTGACAGTATAGGGATGTAGTGGTAGGAAACACGGTGGGAAAAATAATAAACACAAAGAGACAGAGCAGCTCTCAAGATTGCTTTAGAAGATATATATATATTTTTTTTCAGATTTGAATATTAATGTCAAAAATACATACTATGATATACAGTTTGCACTACATCATCTTAGCATGACAGACGTCACAGGTAGTAACTGAAAATATTAATTTAAATATTAAATAAACTGATGGTAAGTAAACTGAAAGTGAATGTGTAAACACTAAACTAAGGTTACTCTTTCTATTGCAACACTTCCAATAAAGTGGTTCTGTAACAGTACAAAAGTATTAGAATATTACTATTTTCTGTTTCATTTCCAGTTATAATGAGAAAAAAATCCACAGTGCACTTCTGATGTTCTGCTGTGATGATTTCAGTTGAATCTAGCCTTAGTGCTTGTTCAACTTCTTTAGTGGTCCACGGTATGTTCTTTTGGACGAGGGGGTGGCATTGCACCGCAGTCTACCACCCACTTCTTCTTCTATACATACTCCCTCTGCTCCGAGCTCAGGAATCACAGGGTCAAAGGTAAATTCACTTTCATTTCAGTCAATCTAATCTTTTAGGATTTAAAACAAAACTATGTTTACCATTAAATGGGCCTTGTATTGCATTTATGATGGAATTAATTGAGGTTGAAAATGAATTCATTATGTTGAGTACAGGTCCAATTAACATTTTTAATTTGAGTAAAAAGAGTAAAGTAGCCTAAACTTTGCTGAAATAATTTAAGTGTCTAACTGCTTCTGTAGACGATCACTGGTCTCTACTCTCCTGCCAGACGCTGGAGGGGATACACACAACAGCAGGAAAAAGATTGACCGATTCTATCTGGTAAGGCCTTCTTAACCAGGAGAACAGGATCTGAAACATACTTTACAACCATAACCTTTGACCCAACCTCTTTAATCCAAGGTTGTGTACTTAACAAAGAACATCTCTGACGAGTCTCCCAGGCTCTTAGCCCCACCTTGTCAGTTCTGGGGTGACAGAAGGGATGAAACTTAAGATTTTGGGCACATGCCAGGTAAGTCTTGCTGACTGCAGTCCTTAAATTGCTTCTCTTTTAGGTGCCGTTTATCTAGCCATGGGCCGCGTGAGAGTCTATCGCTGGCATCAAGGTGTGATTGAAGCTTCGGTGGTCGCCTGCCGGGTGGAGGGAGTCAGGCCTCAGCAGCGGGGAGAGAATGGTGGGTCAATAGGGGACTCTGTGGTGGACTGGAGCTCGTAGGCAGCTCCGCTGTCCACCTCCATGGACTTCCTGGAAAACAGCAGACGGATGTCTCTATGGAGGTAGATCTTCCCAGACTTAGAACTCTGGAACCTGGTCGAAATAGGTGAGGAAGACAAAGGACAGAGAAGATAAATAATAGAGGAGAAACATCACCCCTATGGGATATATCTGTAATTCAGTTTAGTGTGCACTAGAGACAAAATGACAGCCATCTTACCTCAGATGAACGAGGTAGCGCAAGGTGCGTCCCTGGCCGAGGGGCTTCCTGCTGGTATGATTGTTTGTGTCACGGCGGACGGGAACAGAGAAGGTCCTCTGGCGCAGGAAGGTCTGGTGTCCAGCAGGCATGGCTCGTAGGTCGTACATCACAACAAACATCTTCACCACTGTCTTGTTGGGATTAAATAAGGTCTGAAAGGTATAACCAGAGAGCATGGGAGGATTTAGACCACTTTCTAACCCTTTGTGACCTGACTTTATCCATCTATAACAACACGACAAAACCTCACATGCTGTGAAAGACAAATAACATGAAAATCACACCGTGCATATCATCCTAATAATTCAAATAATGTATATAGAGGAAAATGTCTTTCAAATTCACAAGTGTAAGCACCATAAATAAATAAAAACATGCCCTTGATAGATGAATTTCCCTCTTTAACCACTAGGGGTCTCCCTTTTCTCTAGGTACTTGGTGAGACTTTGTCCTCAGCCATGTGTACACAATGAAGCAGATGTTTAATAGAAATAAATATTCATAGAACATCTACATAGGGCTGGGCGATATCAAATATCACAATATTTTTGACCAAATACCTCGATATCGATACCGCAACGATGTAGTGTTAACTATTGGTGCTTTCACAAAATATTTACACAAGGACATTTTTGACAAATAATCATCAGTAATGTGAATATAATGACTAAGTGGGTAAAGGCAAATAACAGAACAGTCTGGTAAGTTCAGAAAATGACATCACTTTACTGTAATGCAGCCTTTAAAACCAGGAAAAGACACCACTTATGCAATATTACAATATCCAAAATATAGATGACGATATCTAGTCTCATATCACGATATCAATATAATATTGATATATTGCCCAGCTCTACATCTACATTTGTACAAAAATAAAAAATAAACTAATGGGTTTCCTTACCACTTGAATGGTTCCTGATGAAGGTACACGGTAGCCCCTTTTCCCCAGGGACTCCAGGTTGATCACACCCTGTAAAAACACATGGCAACCACTGTATGTCACAAACAGGCACACAAAGGTAATGAACAGTTGAGCTCATACACACATATGAGGACAGTTGCAGATACAGCTTTCAGCTCAAGGCTTAGTCAGACAGGCTAGCAAAAAAAGGCTAGCAATTATTGATTGAATAACTAAAAAAAACTAAAAGAAATCTCACCATATATGGTGAGGGAGCATTGTCATCGGATACACTGTAGAATGACACCTCGACAGGTAAGGTCAGGTGACTGGGGCAGAAGGACCCGCTGGCTCCAACCTCTGCTGTGAAACCCTCCACTAACCCTAAAGGCTCCAGGCGGTAGTTCAGCACACACTCCTAGGGAAACACACTTCAATATTTTAATGTAATTTCATTTTTGTTTAATTTGATAATTGAATTATGTAGGTAATTATGTAGCATGAGTGAAAGTATGCTATTCTCAAACATGACAAATGGAAGACATGATTCTTTCTGAGTGCGTTTGTGTGTTATACCTCAAAGTTTCCCAGCAGACTGAGACTGGCAGGTGGAGCGCTGGCAATGAACAGCTGCTGTGACTCATCTATGTACCCCTCTCTCTTAAGACACACCCTGAAGTGTTAAAACACACACACACACACACACACACACACACACACACACACACACACACACACACACACACACACACACACACACACACACACACACACACACACACACACACACACACACACACACACACACACACACACACACACTTGATCAACCTGTTTTCAAGGTGACGTGTGAAAGAGCATCTTCAGATGTTTACGTGACAAGGGTTTTTGTTATGTCTGAAAAGACCTGCAATCAGGGCAAGATAAAATGATCTCAGTCCGAATTCCATTTTCGTGTAACAAAAGCGACATCAGCCATCTGAAAATGTTTGCTACTCTGAGGGAACAGGCAGAATGTTAAGTGTCCATTGGTCATACATACGAATCTGAAGTCACATATCTTTATTAATTAAGGAAATTTCCTAGAGTTAAAAAACTAAATAAAATCATGGATGGATATGCTTTTACCAGCCACAGCCAAACTGACCAGAACTTGTCTAGTGACTAGAATTAACTTTACACCCTGGCAGCCAAACTTTAAAACATCTGCTTTATCAAAAGCAGCACTGGGCTACCAACCAAATCTGTTGTGTGTAGGCACTAGGCAGTGGCATGAAGCTCTGTGTATATAAAGCCAATTCAGTTGTTGCTACCATTTTAAGCAGAATGTGTGTGATTCTAGACGCAGCCACAGTAAAGAGAGCTTCAGCAGGTGGCAGCTTGAAAGGAATAGTCAGCAGAACAGGGCTGACCTAACCTCATCACTCAGAACAACACTCTTAGGCCGGCTACACATTGGCTGCGTCGCGTGAGCATGTCAGCTGCGTGGCAGGTCCGTTTTTATTTCGGCTCCCATGTTAACAGGTTAGAGCTTAAACACTGCCTGCGCGACATGCACATCTGAAAACGCCGAAAACACATGCATGCTAGAAATAGAACGACACCTATTTGTCACGCGACACGCAAGCGTGTTGGAAGCGTTTCCAGGAAAAATAGAATAGGAAAATACATTTATATGTCATTTTGACACAAATACATATTAATAAATGACATGTTGATGTTTGAAAGTCTCTAAGTTTTGACATAAATGCAGATATAAATGTAATAAAAAAATAAATCAATAATTATCAATTTTAAAATATTGCACCTGTCAATACAGAATGAAATATTCTGTAGCCTATTTTGCTGACGTTGTCTTTGCTGTAATCAAGTCAGTATATATTTATGTTTAACATGGTATTTCATTTTGTCAATGGGAAACATACATGTGTACAGACAAGGCTAGCAGCAGCGCCGCGTCAGACACGTTTCTGGTGTGTAAAGACATAGAAAAATCCACGCAACTGACACGCAACAGAAACGCCACGCTCACGCCACGCAGCCAGTGTATAGCCGGCCTTATTGTCTGATCTCTCAACATACAGACAAGGCTTTTAAAACCATGTCAGCATGTTAGGGTTTAATGTCAGCTGTAGCAAACCTCTCTAACATAGATCCCTAATACATGATGATATGATTAATACTGGTGGTAAACAAACAAAAAAAACTAACTATTAATTAAACACAATAAAAAAGATCAAAACCAGATGGCCTTTCTGGCATTTACACATAGTAACAGCTGAAATGTTGCATTGTGAGAAAAACAAGTTTTAAAATTATAATGCAAAGCATAAGTAACTTTATCCAGATGGCACTATAATAAATGTGGGAGGTAGCTGTAAAACAACAACACAGCATTAAACCGGTTAAGGATCCTGACCTTATCCTCATGGACAAACGGAGTAAGAGTCAGTAACTATAGTAATAAAGATCCCATGTGAGAAAATGTGTACCTTTTCCCAGAGGCCCAAGGCAAACCCTTACAGCCAACCAGAGAGGTGTCCAGGTGAAAGTAGCCTGCTTGATTTTTCCTCTGAGGAACCTGTGGCACACACACAGGACATGATTAACACAGAGCAACATGCACAGTATCCAAGTTTAGAGCTTGGAGGACAAGATATCCGTTTCTTTCTTAAAGTCTAGGACTCATAAATTGAAAAGCATAAGTTTGAGTTTTCATTGACATTTTAGGCCTTTATTTATATAGGACAGCTGAAGAAATGAAAAGGGGAGAGAGAGGGGAAATGACATGCAGCAAAGGGCCGCTGCGTCGAGGAGTAAACCTCTATATATGGGTGCCTGCTCTACCAGGTGAGCTACCCAGGCGCCCGGAAAAATACGTTTTAAATCTCTCACTAAAACTATATTATAAAAATTGGTTTATCTATTGTAAAAACAAATCAAAACACATCATAAAGATAAACTGACTTCAAAATATTAACATGACTATATTTTCAGCAATCTGCATTATGTGTATGTGAAAATGCAGTATGTGAGCTTGTGTGTTGGTGAGAGTTCCCACGAGTGTCTGTGTGTACATCATAGTGTTTAAAAGTGTGAGTGAGACAAAATAAGAAGGTAGGAAACTGACTGTGATGATCTGGGAGTGTGGCAATCTGACAAACTTAATGAAACAACTTACTGTGGTTGATGAGGCACAGACGAGTCACGTCGATTTGTGTGTGTGTTTTTGTGTGTACATTAACCTTGGCTCAGCGGCCAGGCAAAAGCAATAAAAACAGCTGCCAGATATTTTAAAGTCTCTTAATGACAAACATTCACAGGCCCAGTTCTTACACTTGTGAAAGTACTGTGAGTAATGCTTCAGATGGCTTGAAATAAAGGGTAGTGAGTGTGGTGTTATGGCAAACACACCTGCATGGACACCGACAATGACGAGTCAGTAAGTGTTTGTGACTGTGAGCCTGTATGGAGAAAGTGTTATCTCAACACTAATCACTGTGAAGATAAGTGTGTTTCTTACAGGGCTGGAGAGCAGAGGCAGGCCAGTACACGGATGGAAGGCCTTGGTCGCTGTGGCGTCTAATGAGTGGCGATTCTGTTTCTTCCAGCTGTTGCAGGGGCGCAGCGGGGAGGGGCTGTGAGCTCGCTGGAGCACAGAGATGGACAGAGATTAGGACAGTTTGCAAGTAAACTAAAATAATCTGCCGTGAATACCACTCCAGTCCCACCTGCTCCCAGCAAAACACGCAATAAAACTAAGCAGTGTATAAATGAGGAGGTTCATTCCAGTTTGACATGTTACATTTGAAAACATGTTTTGCCTGTAGTTACACAATTAATTGCAGACTGTAGTTTAGAATATGCCTGTAGGGGGGACCGTCCCCCTACAGGTTGTCTCATTGGAACTACAGCTGCAGCTAAAAGTTACATAGTGTTGCTTTAAAATAATAGCATTTGGCTACTGCTAGCGTTTGGTTGTCTTAGCTTAGCACAAACACTGAAAACAGCAGAGACTACAAGAAATCCCTGCTCCCGGACAAAAAAATAGCCCTGCACATAACCCTTGTAAAACTTGTTTTGATACGATTTTTTTGTTGGTAAAGTTTTATTTTGTGAGCTTTAGGGGTGGGGAGGGGTCGGAGGATTTCAATACTTTTGGACAGAGCCAGGCCAGCTTTTTCACCGTTTCCAGTTTTTGTGCTAAGCTAACTGGCTGCTGTCTGTAGCTTTATATTTACCATACAGACATGAAAGTGGTATCCATCTTCTCTTAACTCTCGGCAATAAAGCAGTAAGCTTATTTGCCAAAATGTTGAACAATTCGTTTTTTTAATGTTACAGTTGAACCAAGCCTCCTTTAAACAGGGATATGGCATGACAAATGGAATAATTGCAAATTATTAAATGGGCTATCACTCAAAGGTTTATGGACGTTTGTCCATTAAAATGTCCTTACCAGGACAGTAGAAGGGGGGGTCATGTCTGGAGTCACGTCTGGACTGGAGGTGTTGGAGCATCCAGACAACGAGGGGGCCTGGTTCTCATCCTGCAGGGCAGAGGCCTGGGCTGGTGCACAGGACTGCATCTGGGACTGAAGCTGAGGCTTGCTGTGGTTGTGGCTTATGTTACAGTTCATTGCTGGGCTGCCATCATTGCAAGTCCAACTAAAGATCTGGGCATTCCTTGGACTGTTCTCAAGAACAGGGGAGGCCGAAGGGGTTTCATGGCTGCTGGGTGTCCTGACTCCGAGCTTTTCCTGTGGGGGAGTTCGTAAACAGCGACCAGTCTGGGCGTGGGACTGGCCTTTGAATGAGGGTTCTTCAAGTGTAAAGTGAGCACCATTTTGGGCCCGGGGATCATGGCATTCGGCCCCCGGATCGACCCAGGGCTTTTCTGTGCAAACGGGCGGGTGTGCAGCAGCGGTGCGACTGCTGCCTTTGTGAGGTTCATGGCTGGGTATGTGGCCGTTGGTGGCAGTGTGTGAGGCTTGTGGGATATGTGTGGTGTGTGAGTATGTGCGGACCGTGTGTGTGACTGTTGTCGTGTGTGTGTGGTGCAGATGGCTGCCACTCCTGCTATGTCTTGGGGACAGAGAGGGGACAGACAGTCTCTCCTGGATGAGTCTAGTTATGTCTTGTACTGCCTGGGCGATCAGGGAGCTGTCTCTCTCCCTGTCTTTCGCCTTCTCCTTCTCTCTCTCTCCATTCCTCTCATCCTCTCTGTCTCTTAGCTCAGTCATTTTCAGCTTCCTGCATGCTGCAGGTTTAGGGGAGGAGCTCTCCCGTTTGTTAAAAGAAGGGTCGGTCATGGGTGTGTTGAAGGGGCTGGGCCACACACGTCCCACAGACTCATAGGGCGGTACCTCTGGCTCTTTGGTCTTACTGGCAGTTATGTCGTCATGGTTACTGCCCCACATGGCTTTGGGAGGGTTGTCAGAAGCAAAAAGGCCGGGAGGGAGTGGCGGTGCTGTGGGGTCGCAGAAGTTGAGCCTCTGTGCGATGCGGGCAATAACTTCCTGTCTCTCCTGCAGCAGGGAGCCAATTAGGGGGTTTGTCTCGTTTGCAGCCCTTGGGGAGGGGCAACGGGTTGGCTCAGCCAAGGAGAAGTTCTTAAAGGCTCTCAGTGGCTCAGGCATGGGCCCCTTTGACCTATCATTGCTGTTAGTGCCAGACCCATAGTCCTCTACTTGTGTCGGGTCAGATGAACCATTAAGAGCCGAGTACAGCCACTTCCCAGCTTTACTTGTGGCAAGTGGAGAGGGGGAGTGGGAGCGGGAGGGCGTGGGGGAGTGAGAGGACCTGTGGAACAGTGGGGAGCCCTGACGTTGGGGGATGTTGACCTGCGGAAGCTCTCCATTCTGATATGTGTGGTCCTCACCAGGATCCTGGCTCTTCTTGCTGTAAGGAGGGGGGACAGCAGTGTGGGGAAGGCTATTAATGGGGATGTTGTTGATGGGGAGATTAGGAATGGGTAATCCATTGAGGAGAAGGCCAGACATGGAGTTGGAGCTCTTGCTGTACATGTTAGAGTTGTGAAGGAGGTTGTCTTTGCTGGGGTCCTGGCTCTTTTTGTGGGTGGCCAGGCCACCATGGCTGTTGAGGTTTGGGTTGAGGCTGGGGGTCTTGCTGTAAAGTGGAGGCAGACCTGTATGGATGCTGCAGGCTAGGGTGGGGTAGGTGGGTTGGCGGGGGAGCGACTGGACACGAACCTGCAGTGCAACACTCTGGGATACATTGGGGACTGGGAAAATGTGTTCTGAAGGCGGCTGGGAAAATTGCCACACCATCTCCTCATCAGCAGCACTGATCCTGTTTGACAGACAGTGAGAGAGAGATTCAATTAACACTCCATTGTTAACTTTAACATCTCAAAATATCCAGGAATTGTCCGATCCTCTAGAGATCCAATTTTACTTCCTCTGATTCAATTTTCAAAACAGCACAGCACACAAGGTTAACACCTATATATACACATTTGAAAAGACTTGAAAAAAACTTTAGAAGTTTCCTGTTAGCTTTGATAATCTGGTCCAACAGCCTTAGTGAAAAGTCTTAAGTCCACCAGTGTCAAAGTCTTCAGTGTGTCATTCAGAGTATTATGTCTGACCTGTACAGGATGTTTCTCGGGACGATACCATGGGAGGCGCTGAGCCAGGCGCTGAGCTGGGAGAAGAAGACGTAGGAGCGAACAGCCAACAGCAGGGTCTTCTCCTCAATGAAACGATCACCGCTTCTATTAAAAACACAGTTAAAAAGGAGGTGGAAATGTGCCAGTATGTCAGGTTAATAAGGAAACAGTGTTCCCTGTGCCTCCACGTCAGTAAGAAAGTGGGCCAATTTGTAAGGCTAATTAACCCTCTGAGTGCCAAGCCAATGATGTGTTTTTATTTTCTTTTAGTTTTATTATTTTATCCCGTATTATATTTTGAGTTTTAGCATTTTATAACTATTTTAGCCTTTACCTTTGCATGTCTCTGGATCTAGTGATAGATGAAACTTATGCAATTACAATTCCATACTGTAAATTAAAGAAAAGCTAAAACCTGCACTGAATTTATTATGAATGCAATAGAAGGGATTTCACAGATCTTGTGAAGGTTTATAAGATTTTGGGGGGCTAAATGTGTTTCAGAAATAGCAGTAAGTATATAGTAGTATAGAATCAGTGTTTCCCCTAGGATTTGTTTTTGCTGTGGGGGCAGGTATGTCAACCCCCCCCCCCCAAGCAGACACTCCTGGCAGACTTTCAAATAAAGAAAATAAAATGAATGTATACCTAATACGGCTATTCTCGTTCAAAATGTTCACTTTCTTACTGAATTAATGCCATTTGTTTTTACATACAGTACATTAGTGTGAGCAAACTCCTCAAAAACATGGACTCCATAATGATAACTGGCTCTTTAACTAGAAAAGATCTCAGACTAGGAGGCAGTTCACTGAGTGATTGTTAAAGTCTGTGATTGGAAACATGGTTGTAGTATGCAGCGTCCTGATTGGTGGAAAATGCTTGCAGAAAGAAAGGCTGTTGTCAGGTAAAAATGTCACAGTCAAAGAGGCTGAAGGGAAAATTGACGTGGAAAAGCCGCTTTAATGATGAATGGACTGATAAGCAGGCTACCATTTATATTCTATGCAATGAAACGATGCTGTTGCAAAATAACACAACTAGCATCATCAAGAATGAAGAACGCGTCATTCACGTGCATATTAAGTAGCCACATGTATCTGTTTTGGTCTTATAATACATCCATAGATTTACCGCGAGAGGACGGTTCAGCCAGCAGTAAAGTTTATAAGAATTTGTCCAAATTTCTAGATTCCCGCTAAGCAAAGACTACAACCGACAGCTTTATTTGTTTGAGCTTGTTGGTAAAAATTGGCTATTTGCTGAGTAGAGCTGTGTTTGCATAAAACGGTGGACGAGAGTGGACTGAGCAGACAGAGCAGATTAAAATATTGCATTACATGCTGGTCTATACAGGTGAGTGCATTGATAAGTATTGACTTTTTACTCACAAAGGTTTCACTGTAGCCTACTTACAGTAACAAGACTAGCGTGAGTTCATCTGATGCCGTGGCGGCAAAAAATTAACTGTGGCGGTGCGCCACTTGCCAATCAACATAGGGGAAACACTGAGAATAGTAATGTATCTAAAACTGTGTGACATCTACCAATGTCTGCATTTTAGTTCAATTTACTTCACAGTTTAGGTATTTTCTACCTCTATTTTTACCTTTTGTTGTACGTTTGTATATATTTGAAGTCAGGTCAAGGTAAGCAGGGTGTGTTAAGGCATTAGTTGTGGTGGAAACAAGATAACCAAGGACAGCAATGGATGATGGGAGGAGGCAGCAACCTTGGAAATACAACATACAATGTACCATATTTCCCTTGTAAACTGCAGACTCTAAACTAAATGTTGGTGAGTTACTGTAGTCTCCTTTGTGTCCATATAGATATACAACATCTATTTTCTTGCATTGCCCATAATTAAATAGTAAGATCGTGTGTGTGTGTGTATATATATATATATATATATATATATATATATATATATATATATATATATATATGCCTTACTGTCTTGGAACTGGCTGCAGGGTCCATCTCTCCAGCAGCAGAGCATCTTGCTTGATGACCGGGTCGCTGATGGGGTCACTTGGGGGGCACTCATCACCATAGCAACAGTCTGGCAGGAGCATGACCTCGATCATGATGGGGATGTTGTTCCTCCAAAGAAGGATCACCTCCGAATGGGTTCGCCTTGCCTGCCGACACTGGAAACACACACACACCCGCGGACAAAGGTGGGGGGTTAGTGTTCATTAGTGAATGTCAACACCAGGACCTTGAAATGTAGGGGCAAAGCAGATGGGACCCAAAGAGAGCATCACTTAGAAAAGAATTTCTCAGTGATTTTATTTACTGCAGCTCACATCTCAGTTCATATTATATATATATATATATATATATATATATATATATATATATATATATATATATATATATATATATATATATATATATATATATAAGTGCTGTCAGTTTAACGCGTTATTAACAGCGTTAACGCAAACCCATTTTAACGCCGACAATTTTGTTATCGCACGATTAACATTATTTCGGATCTAACTAGACCGGAAACAAAACAGATACGGCAAAATTATGAATCCCACTATGGCCACGCCATGTCCCGCCCTACGAAGCAGCTCGATTGGTTGGGGTTAGGCATTTCACCTCGAGTGGTTAAGGTTAGGTTAGCGGATTGGTCAGGGGATAGGACCTGAACAAATGGGGTTACGTAACCTTGGACGCCTGGCCAATAGTAGTGATTGAAGGGCGGGTCTTGGC
Organism: Gymnocephalus cernua; assembly: GCA_023631565.1. NCBI lineage: Eukaryota > Metazoa > Chordata > Actinopteri > Perciformes > Percidae > Gymnocephalus > Gymnocephalus cernua. The sequence continues at coordinate 9,020,267 of CM042426.1, read as the reverse complement.
GTGGCCGGGCGCACATACTTGTTTGGGCTTGCGAGCCACGTAGCTAGTACTGTAGGCTCGTCACGGCAATTAGCTTCGGAGCGAGTAGCGACTCTAGAGTCATAGTGAGAGAAACAAAGTGTCTCCTCTGTTCTTTCTGACCACTGTGGGAAACCTGTAGCAGGAAAATTTAACCCTCTCCTTGATTTTACGTTGTTTATGGAGAAGGACAACCAGGAAATGAGTCGGGGGAAACCATAGTCGCTATGACGACGAGCCACGCTCGCTTAGGCATGAGGCAGTACTATCTGCAATGGAAAATCGAGGAAACAGTGTGACATTGTGTGAAAGATTATTAGCTCCGAGTGTGAATGTTAGTGTGAAACTAAACAGGTATATGCCAATGTTGTTTTCAATAAAAAAAAACATTTGGACAAAGCAAGCCGATCCACTTTTCCATGTTGATAAGATAATTAAAATGAGAAAATATAATGGGACAAAAAGAAATCAAGGGACATTTAGAATAGATAAAAATGTGCGATTAATCGTGAGTTAACTATGACATTAATGCGATTAATAGCGATTAAATATTTTAATCGTTTGACAGTACTATATATATATATATATATATATATATATATATATAAAAACTGCAGTCTAATACAAAAGCCTGTTATAAGTTCCTTAATCATTTTTGAAGTATATAATGTCCAGTTTATGTTAAAACGGTTTTAACGTGGTGTTGATTCAACTTCATGGTCATTTCAGAGGCTGGTGCCTGTGGTGCTGTTAAGCTGTATGGTCAAAATTTACATAAAATATACAATTATCCCTAATATCTCAACAACAACAAACAATATGTCAAATGAGCATTCCATTTCATAAGTGGGCCTCAATTAACGCTCATGATTTGAATGACGCAAATGAAGCAACAAACAACCTCGAGTAAAATGAGAAGAGACTACCTTCTGTTCACAAAGACATGAGAGGCTGTGTGCATGCGTAGATGTGTGTGCGCGTGTGCTACCTGGGGCAGTTTGTCGCTGCATTCGTGCTTGTGAAGAGGCGGCATGGCCAACTGGGCTGGTGGACAGTGCAGCCCTTCAGTTCTACCCTTCACAGAATATTCTGGTGTCCTTCCTTCTGTGATGAGCAGGGTCAGGAACACCAGGAACTCCTCCGCATCGTATTCGAAAAACTCCTCGGTTGCATCTAGGCAAGGAAGAGACAGATGGTCAGCATGTCTTTTCAAATCACTTCACATCTAAACAGAAAGCAAGGTACCAATTACAGCAGGTACTACTAATTTGCCTATGCTGTGAGCCTGTGACAGATGCTGGGGGCATTAGAAACTGCAATCAGAGAGCCACCTGTATTGACATGATAAGCACATGAATGCCTGAATGGTTTTTACCTAAGCAGATATGGCTATTTAACTTTGGCAGGAAAGACTTGTTTAGAGAAGGGGTGTGGGGGAAGGCAGCGAATGACACAACTTATATTTAGACCTCACATGTCAGCTGAGCAGAGGGGTGAAGCCACACACTGTCTGCTCTCTCACTTATACAGCACACACACGTGCATACAAGTACAGACAAAACTGACAGTGACGTCATTCACACTCATTGACAAGACATTTGCAAACAAAAACTCAACCAGAACATGACAGTAAAAGGTAGAGTCATGCTTCACCCCCCCGGTGCTCCACTAACTTTGCCAGGGCGGGGCTGACACGGTGACCACTAGGACCTGGCAGGACAGAGAGCTGAGTCAACCTTTCACCATTCAGGAATAGGCTTTTCCCCTCAGTCAACAGCAAGACTCTGCTGTTCAAATGTCATATTATGTGAAAGCAGATAGACGACAACAAGAAGAACAAGTAATACAGCTGGCTGTCACATTCAAATTAAAGCCACTGAGCCACTCTGCTGTGCACCATTATTCACAATAACCAATTATATAGCAGTTTTTACGAGGGCCAAGATGGGGGCTGTTATATATTAGGTCACCAGTCAAATGCTATTGAATTGTAGCTGTGGCTCGTCAGTTTTTCTCCTGCCACAACACAATTAACAAAATCATGGTCTGTTTGTGTTGTGATTGAAGCTTAGATCTAAAGTAGGGGTGGGCCTATTTTTAGCAGAAGGTTGAAGAGCCTGTCTTAGCCCTATCTCTCGTGCTCCTCCAGAGAAAACTCTCAGAATCCCGCAGGAGGTCAGCTGATATACAGCAGCTCTGAGAATCACAGCTTTCTTACTTTACAGCACACAAGCAAAAACACTGTCGTACATAAGCTGCCTGCCCTACAATCTCAATCCCTCCTTCTGCCTTCATTTAAATTGAAGTCAAACAAATAGTAGGTCACAATTACGTGGATACTTTTTATGTGTTAATATTTTTTGAGTATGTCAGGTCCTCATAAGGCTAGAAGTATAAAATACACACACACCCTGTCCTCCGCCCACCAGAGCCAGGCTGGCTTGAACAGAGTCCCTCTCAGCTGGCTCTGCAGAAGTGTGAGCTACGAGCTGCTGTTGTATGTGTATTGCAGTCAGCCAGCCAGCCAGCCAGCCAGTCACGCACATTCCTCTCAGGGAACTCCTCCTACATGCCTCTGAGCTGCTGCTGCACGTGGAGAGAGGCGCAGTCCAACACAAAACATGAGGGAGGGAGGGGAGGAGAGGTGAGGGGGGTACTGTAGGCTGAATAAGTGCAGGGTGAAAGAGATGGAGGCTATATTCAGGGACAATCTCCTTTTCTTTACGGGGTAGAATTGGAAAGGCTTGAACAAAGGCAGCAAGAGACCAACAGTGAGAGAGGAAAAGGGAGCCATAGACAGACCAGAGGGAGTAATATAATGACAAAGGTCACAGAGTCCATCACTTTTACATGATGGTTGGCTTGAATGCACTGGACATATAGCAGTGTGTTGCGGTTAAGGTATATTCCCAGTCCGCACTGGGAAAGGCTCCAGTTCCTGGTCCTATCAGGGGAATTGGGCTAAAGGTGACACTCCATGAAAGAGGCAAGGAGCAAAAGAGAAAGGAAGCATGGATAGATGAAGGGAGGGAGGTAAAAGAGTGATTAGGGGGAGCAGCGGAAAACAGCATCTGAGTGGGAGTTCAACATATACTCCTTCAACACATAAACACATAAACACACAGACAAATGTACACACAGAGCCCCAGACATGTGTGTAAAGTGGGTGTCAAATTGCTGTTTTCTAAGAAAGGCAAACCCAGGAACACTTGCCTAAAGCACACCATCTTCAGACATATGAACACACTGAAAACAGGCACGCACACACGCAGTGCAGGACAAAGGACTAGCGATGGAGGCTTTGGTTAAGGGGCCCTGCCCATAGATGAGAGCTGTCATTCTTTAGGGCGTCATGACTAAATAGAACATTCCTATCGCGCACGCACACACGCACACACACACACACACACACACACACACACACACACACACACACACACACACACACACACACACACACACACACACACACACACACACACACACACACACGATCAGGATTAAGGGCGAGACATAAAAGGCAGACAAGTAGGAAACCTTTCCATAGATATTAAAAGAGAGAGATACGTTCAACATGCAGAAGCACTTTTACAGAATTGAGACCTAGTTTTGTCCTTTTTCAACAACTTGAAGTAATCTAAATAAACATTCTGAATATTTAAGGTGTTGTTTCAACTTGACGCAGGGATCATTAGAGTCAAATCATCTCCCTCTGTAATGTTTTTAATCCATACTTTTGGTACAAATAGTTAATATCATTTGGGATTTATGTAACAATCCAGGTTGTTTAGCAATCATTAAGCCTCACAAGCAGGGTTCAATGTTCAATCCTGATTCCTGCCTTTTGTCCCCTCCCCCTCCTCTCTTTCCCACTGGACCGTGACCAATCCATTCCCACCTCTCCATCTCTTTAAAATATGTCTCTCATCAATCTATATTTGTACTATTTGAATTAATGTGCATCTTGTGTATTTTCTCTATTTCTCCAACTTGTTTTGAGCCTTGGGTCTCTTTGTCTGTACTATTTGCACATGATGTAATTTAGTCTGTATTTTGTCAAACTCTACTGGTCCCCATGCATTCAGTTAGAGAAGTACCATTGCAACTTCTAGCACTACTTGAGAAATGCAAACAGAAAAACATAATCAGGTTTAGTTCCACTGTTTAAATAAGAGGCTTTGCTGATACATCCCGCACTTTACGAACCTAAACCCAAGTACATAACACAATGGAACATTGATCTGTCTCTTTTTTATGTGCGTGTGACCTCTCTCTCCTCCATCTCCTGATAATGTGTGATGTGAATTATGTAACAGGTCGGATTTAGGTCCAAGGCGTCTTATTATTAGACCTGTGACGCCTGCCACCAAGTGCAGCAGGAGCCATGCCTACAGATCGACTGGTTGGGCCTGTATACGCACGCACGCACGCACACACACACACACACACACACAGCTGTCTCTGTTCTCTGTGTCCCCTGGCCAACAGTTTAGTATAGAGTCATGTGGGATGGAAAAAGGCCTACAGGGCAAGAGTGGAGTGGTCAGCCTTGGCAGCAAATACAGTTCAGAGTAAAAACCGTGGTACACACTGACACACACTTCGGAGTGATTCATCATTACCTAAGACCTGTCAGAGAGGCAAATGAACAAGTCATACATGCCAGTGCCTGGTCGAAATGTTTATGACAGTGATTGTGATTCTGAGGCTTGTGATTTGAATACATTTTGCTGGATTCAATTTTCACATTTTGTACGCAGTAGCATGTCTGTTTTAACAGAGAGACAGATGGGAAGATGGACAGAAGGAGAGAGAGTGACACAAAGTGGGAGACAGACACACACATTCATATAATCTGACCCATTAATCTGTGCACTGCAGCCACACAATCACTGCATGGCTGGCCCTCTTTCTATAGCAAAAGCTGCTCTGCTTTCTGCACACACACACAAACATTCAACCACATATACTCACAGCAAATTTAAATGCTGTGCAAGTAGCCATATGGCAAAAAAACCACACCCATCCTCTGTGAATGAAGCAGAGAGCACAGCTAGAGTCTTGCTAGTCTTTCTTCATTAGCGATGCGCCTGTGTTGGGGGACTGGAGAGACAAAAGCCAGCAGCAGACGAGAAAAAAAGAAAAGAATCAGATCAAAGTCTCAGCAGGAACACAACACTGATGAGCTCACCTATGGCTGGGCTACTGGTTATCAAAGACTACGTGTTGCACACAGACAACATGAGATAAAATAGCCTACTACAGGGCAGCAACCACGGAGAGACGAAACATATGGGAGAGAGAGAAGGTCTACACAGATATTGGAAAAGACAGATGACTAGTCTAAAATGGCAGATAGGAAACACAAACTGCTGAAAAGGCAGACAGGAAGTCATATTAACAATGTTTCCAGTTAACTGTCTGTCAAGTGAATTTCATACAAAGGTCTGAAACCTTGCAGGAAAAATAAGTCAAGTAGATCGGCATTTGCATCAGCTGAGTTGATGTAAAAACTCTTTCTGTCAAAACACATCCAAAAGAAAAATTGTGCTAAAAAATGGAAAGTTGTTACTATTCTTTCATGACAGGTTTTAAAGATGAAAACGAATAAATACCAAGACCATGGATGACCGACATTTTCCAAACTATCGGTATCAGCATTTATAATGACTGATAAATGAATATTTAAAAAATAAAATAAAAACGGACGAAACACCCTTCAACCATGTTATGAGTGTTGGCGTTGCATAGTTTGTCCACCCCTCTACAACGTCCGTTGGCAACACTGATTTTTTTTTTTGTTGTGTTTTTGTTCAAAGGACTTTAGGTTTCATATCTTAAGTTTGTATTTTTATACATTTTATTTATCAGAACTTTAATATATTTTGATGTTCCTCTGTTCTGTTGTGACAATAAAACAAACAAGTTTATTTTTAAACTGCATTATCATATTATTTAAGTGAAGACTCATAAATAACTACAAATAACTAATCTGTTTATGTTTTGTTATGCGTTTCTGGATTTTCTTTTTAAAATACATATCGGCCGATATATCGGATTTTCAAATCACCAAATATTTGTATCGATATCCGCTTTAAAAATCCTTTAATCGGTCGGGCTCTAGTTTATAGGGACAGATAACCAACCACAGGGTGTTAAAATTCTACATACCTGTTGTATAAAATATACCAGCCTAATATTCAAATTAATTTAAAGGTATAGTCGAGGATTTTCTTTTTCTGGGTGGATCATCAAGACTTTTGGTCCTCCTAGTTGTCAATCATTCTGGGATATGTTTACGTAAGGCCGTACGTGCCGTGACAGGTCAGCGAGCAGACGGCCACGGCGTCCGACCATAGACAGTATATAAAAGCCTCCGACCGCTGCCAGTGCCTCCCCGCTCTCGGCGATAGCTTGTTTGTTGGCCTGTAGCATGCTAAAGTTAGCTATAGAGATGCTTGTCGTAAATAGATTTCCACTTACCGGTGGCGAGTCTGACATTTGGACTTTTGGAAAGTCGGCTTGTATGAGCCATGCCGACAGCAACTTGTAACCAGAGCGTGCACGAGGAGAACTAGGCTCGTGCATGCTCTCTCGTGCACACGTTTAATAGGCGTTCCCTCTCGGGAGCATTTTTTCAAAAAGTTCTAAAATTCAGGAAAATCCTCCATTATACCTTTAAATGTGTGACAAAAATAAACAATTTAAAGAATGGCTAGTATGAATGTACATACATACAAAAGAGTCCATTTTCTAAAGATGAAAAAATAATAAAACTAAGAGAACAAAAGGTCTGTATAACTGGCCCAATTCCTTAATTAAAAACAATGCAGCAAGGACACAAGAGGACTTTTGAGATTTGAGACTTAAAATGTTATTTTGATCTCTGTGTTAAAAACCATTTGGGGTCTTGAAGTTGATATGATTTATTTAAGACATTTGAGGCTGAGTAAAAGGCATTTTGAGGCAGCTTCAGCGTACCAGTGGCAGCAATCTGCTGAGCTCACTGAGGTGTGTCGGCTTAACACACAATGATATCTAGCTCCTTCTAAATGGAACTAAACAGTAAAAGATTCAACCTTCCCGACTGCAAATTCCTCATTCTGATCAGGTACAGCACCGAATGTCCTCAATGGGAAACAACTCGGCGCAAACAGTCGCACATCGCAAAATTGGGATGTTGTAATAATGACCTGACCTTAAATCATGCATGGACATGCATGCACATATGGTACAACAGGGCTGCGTGATGATGGAGCTGCAATTTAAATTCAAACGCAAAGTCTTTCAACGATTCTGCCATATTTGCATCAACAGGAATATCGGCTGCAACAAACAAAGCACTTCTCATTTCTCCCTTCATTGCACAACAAATGACAAGATTGTGTCACTTGTCTTGAACTGTGGCATAGGTAGAGGGAGCAGAAACTGAAACAAAGCTAAATTTAACACCGGTTCCTATTATTATTCTGCTGTGTAAGACTTTGTAGGATGAAAAGAGTCAAACGCACTTACATGTATGAATGCTCATACTGTTTTGCTTTAATTGGAGCATCAGCAAAAGCAATCACAAAATACAATATGATATAGCTTTAAATTGTTACCCTAAGAATAGTGGCATACTCTTCTGAAATTTGAGATAACAACCCCCCCCCCCCCACACACACACACACACACACACACACACACACACACACACACACACACACACACACACACACACACACACACACACACACACACACACACACACACACACACACACACACACACACACACACACTGGCAGATTACACTGACTGTTTTTCCATGCTAAATCTCTTTACTGCAGCCCCCGGTGAGATAAATATAGACATAACTTGGTAGCTCTCATGTTTTGTTTTCCTCTCTTTCTCTCTGATTTTAAAGGGTAGGTTCTTACAATCAATTATTAGAGGACGTGACGGTGTCTGCCAGCAGCGATTATATTAAAAAGGGCTAATGCGGTAAAGGCCTGAAGTCATACACTATATAACAATACAAAATATTGCAAAACTGTGAGAAAAGTTCCAACAGTCAGTTACTTGCTTAAATCCTGACTTATATGCCTTACTGTGCTCCTTTGATTACTATGTACTAGTTGGTAGGCTAAGCTTACCCTTTAAGTACCACCCTCTTCCCAAAGCATAGCAAATGGATTATTTCAAAACAGAAGAAGCCTCCCTAAATTCCACCTAGCTGGGCTTTTGAAGGCTACCTGATGTTCTCTATCTAGCTATCCCAAGACTATGAAAAGCACATAGCCAGTTTCAAAGTATTAAAATGCTCTAGTAGCAAAGCAGGTGGCAGATTTGAAATGTCAGCAGCTCTGGTCACTGCTTTTTGCCACCATGGGAATTGTTTGCAATGCCTTCTTTCCTATTTCACGGCCAGTTCTGCAGTGTGACTATATTTGGAGACCAGATGCTCTGTAAGACTAACTAAACTGCATTTCCTTTCCCTATACATCTAAAGGATTACAACTGCTTGCTTATATTCTTCTTAAAATATGCAACTTACCAACTCTTCATTTCTATGAGCACTTCACAAGAAGAGTGTGGTTCCAAATGCTGCATGTCCTGAAATATGTACGACAATAAAACTCTAGGCCTAAAGAGACAAAGCTAAAGCGAGCAGTTCACCCTCAGTGTGCACTGTATCCATCCATGCACTATATGTGTATGTAGTACACTGTAGTACAATCTGGTAAATAAAGAGCAGCCAACTCTATAACGTTCTAAATATTCAGTGACATAACTTTATCTGCTATTCAAGATATGTGATGCTTATGTAACACTGTTTTAAGAAATTCTATCTAGCATTTTGTAGCCTGAATTAAAAATCAAGTAAAGTGGTACCTACAGATTCCCACAATAGATGAGTCATTTTTAATGCAAGCATAGTGTTTGTGCTTTTCAGATTTCATGGTAGAATCTAGTACATTTCAGCCGATCTTCTGTACACTGTGTGTAAAACTTAGGTGCAAATTCTGATAGTTCTGAGGTAAGGTGACCGCTATTGCCTGGTCTTTTCATGTTCCTCATAATGGTTTTATATGGCAGTCAACAACTTTCGAAAAAAAAGTGACTCCTCTCCTGACTGACTGACCTGGGACTACAGGAGAACGGTGATCAACGATCAAACTGTTGACCAGGGAAGAAAAGGGGAAAAAGGTTTTACCAAGGCAACGGAGACATTGTGTTAAACATTCCTGTCACGGTGATTGAAGAGTGTCTGTGTGTAAGAATGAGCTGCACCTATATGCGTCTTTGTATGTGACAGTGAGCTGCAGCTTGACAAGAAAGTATTTGAAGACAATTAATGCTCCTGTTGTGCTTGGGAGTGCGTGCGTGACATGCACTCTGTTATACAGCGCATGTTGTGTCTGTTGTGCTCTCAGTGTATACCATGTCCTTGCATTGTACACCGAGACTGCCTGTTGTGTGTCTCTTAAGCCGTTTATGTAATCATACTAGCTTTGTGGTCGTGTTATTGTAAGCAATTGTCACTCATATCTTTTGTTCTCCTTCCTTATTGGGAAGCAGCAGAGGATTGTTGCTAAATTAAAATTGTAATAACAGGGTCAGCTGGGTTTCCATAGTGTTTAATAACATGAATCACACGTCACTGCCAGATCACCTTTCCTGTTTTGTCTGCCACGCTGCCACACTGGAAGTGGTGGCAAAGTCTGCCAAGAAACTGGCATGTTTTTGCCAGAAGACTTTAAAGAATGGTAAGGATTACTGGTAAGGAAGAGCTGATCCAGATTCAGTTTGATGTGCTGAAATTAAACACATTTGTTTTAAATTACTGCTAACAAACTGGGTGAACATGATATTTTAATTTCTACTTTTAAGTTGGCTATCAGCATGTGTCACTAGTAAACTTTGGCCTTTGTCTGTCAATCACTACTTCGTACCAGAAAGTTTTGTTATGGGTTCTCAAAACGTTTCCAGCTTCCTCTCACTTGACTAACTGAAATGTTTCTTCATATCCATGGACTTTAGATCTATCAGTCAGTGTAATCTGCCATTGTTTGTGTGTGTGTGTGTGTGTGTGTGTGTGTGTGTGTGTGTGTGTGTGTGTGTGTGTGTGTGTGTGTGTGTGTGTGTGTGTGTGTGTGTGTGTGTGTGTGTGTGTGTGTGTGTGTGTGTGTCTGTCTCTCTCGCTCTCCCACTCTGCAACACAAAGGGGCAGATTCACAGCGCACATAGCAACAAGCCCTGATTGGCTAAGAGACGTTAGTTTGGTTCCAGCTGAGGAGAACCCTTCTTCTGTTTTGTGAACTCAGCTGCTATTATTCTCCCACTACACAACGAACACACACACACTCAACCCAGACTGACACGCCACCTTGCTCGCTCTCTCTCACACCCATCATTGTCAGCCATGAAGAAAGCTGTTGTTCAGAGGCTGAGCAACTTGCATTCTAGTGAAGTCACATGGTAAACAAGCTCTGAGCCTCTGGAAAAAAGTTTTCATCATGAGGCATAAGCACTTAACAGACAAAACTCATCTCAGCTCAGGCTCTGTCTGACCTAGGACCTGATTTAAGAGAAGAGAACAGTTGTGTGCTATGTCTATCAATTAGTACTTCTTTCACATGGTTGTCAATGTCTTTGTCTCCCTTCTCCATGCACCTTTCTGGTATGTAAAATTGTACAAGACAAATTCCTGTACATTTTTGGTACATAGCTATTGAGCAAAATATGTTTCTTTTTAATTTAGCTGTATATATGACATTAGTAGTTCATGTGGTTTAAAACCACACTTACTGCAATAAACATTAGTTGAGTTCATGCACCAAATCCCCCTTAAACCACTTGTGCTGTTCCTCCTCCTTACAGTATTAGGTCATTTCTGTATGATGAAAGCACCAGTAACAAAGGTTGCCTATCACGGTTAGGTAACCATGGTTGAAGGAGTGCAACCACACACTACGCCAGCTAATTTCAGCGAGAAGCACACCTTTACCCAAACTGGTTAAAGATTGGTCAAATCAGCTGGTATAACATTTGAATCAGACGAAAACCTGCACACTCTCTGCTAGCTCCTGGTCACAAAGGTGTAAATTAAAATCCCAGACCTGCTCAAGCATTTTAGGTAAGGAATGAGATACGCAGTATGCGCTCTTCATCTTCAACAACCATAGCAACTGAAGTCCTTGATAAGGTACTTAAAGGCCCTATTATTTAGATGAGTGGCTTGGTGGCTAAAAGAGGAAGAGTGGTTGCACTGGGCAGCTTCAAGGTGTGAATGCATTATGCTGAGTAAATGTCAAGCAGAGTGAAGCTTTAAAAAAAGGTTGTATGCTGTAAACTTTCAAGTGATTTAAAAAAAGAAAAAGTAACCAAGAATACTCAATGTGGTAAGCATACTTGTGGGTAAAGGGGACTAAAGTGTGTGACATTTACTTGTTCATAACAATTCATCCCACCTCTCTCCTAATCCGCCTCTCATCTTTCCTGAAATGACAGAAAAATTATCTTCAGACGCAGTGACCTAAGGTTTGTTGTAGCCTCCAAAGTGCCTTCTCTCACCTTACTCGCACATATTGTAGCTAGGCCACCTAAGCCCCTGTTGAGTGGTCCTTTGCAAACTCATTGTCTAACAAACACCTGTTATGCAACATGGAGTGGAGTGAGAACAGCAGTACTGGTCAAGGTGGGAAAAGTGGGAAAGTCCCAATAGAGCCAGTCTCCAGAACCCAGTCCTGCTTAAACTAGCCTTAACAATGTACACTATAGGTACAAACTGTCACATTTAAATTTTATAGAAATGCCACAAAGCAGTGAATGCACATCCCAATATTATTAACAATATTGGCAAGAAGGCAAAAACAACATCAAGGTTTCTTTATGAGAATGAAATTTTCAAGATATTATTTCATTCTCCGAAATTGTTAAGCTGTGGGCCACTTCATTTAACGGTGTGCATGGACGGGGTCTCCTTGAACGATTCCTATCTCCATAATGGCAACATCGGTCACTAAATCTTTACTATAACAGTTTAAATTTCAGCAAGCGGACTGCTGGTATCTACAGGACACTAGGGCAGTAGGACAAACCAGCCTCTCTTTGTAACCAAAGCCACCCTGCTCAACATGAATGAACAGGCATTTGACCTCTCCGGTGCTGCCGATGCCAATTTCTAAAAAGGGGAATCCGAATTGAGTAGCCCGAACAGTGTGGCTCCAAGGGCCACATGAAAAGTGTCAGTTGTGGCACAGGCAGATCAAGGTGGCTGGTGACTGGAATGAACCGCTTGGGTAAAGAAGCACAAGGCCAAGTCTTGAGTTGGCCATGAAAAGAAACCCTCACCTAACTCTTGTACTGAATGATTAATCAGCCATTAAAAGGCCATCAAACAGCTCTTGTTCACTTTCTCTCCTTTTGGGTGCTTCTAGGCCTGCACGATAAATCATTATAAAATCGCAATCTCGATTCACCCCTGTTCGCGATTTAATTTTTAAATGACTTGGATTATTTTTTTTAATCCTTCAATTAATCCTTCAATTAATCCTTCAATCCTTCAAAGCATTTGACATTGACATGTTTTAATTATGTAAAGACATGTTCAAGGAGTTCAGATAGAGCCCGTATCAGGGCCATATTTAGTTCAGTGTGTTATACGTCACTATTTTTGGTAGCCTACTGTACTTGGCCAGTATGTACAGTACTTTATTTTCTTTATTCATTGAAGCCTCTATGTTTACATGCTTGTGGTGATGCGCAATGTGCTATAGGAGCCTATGTTTGGTACTGCCAATTTGTTCAATAAACATTACACTTCATGAGAAAAGAAATCGTGGCAGAGAATCGTGATATCAATTCTAAGCTATAAAAAAAAAAAATCGCAATTCATATTTTTCCTAGAATTGTGCAGGCCTAGGTGCTTCTCACCTTTCATTAGTATATTATACTTCATGTATTTATCATTTAGAACCTTCTATTGGCAGGACTTGCTAAACTTAAAGTTAAAACTCATTGACCCCAAGTTCAACAACAGCATATATTAAGAGCATGTTTCCACATCAAAAACAAAAACCTTGCCACTAAAAAAACAGCTGAGTAAAAGGGAAAAAAAGAACATTTAGCTAGTTGAACAGAACAGAGCGATTGTCAGTTGGTTTGTTGTGAGGCTAAAACAATACTGGGGGTGATAGGGGAATTGACTCACTTAATATTGAGGCCTGGAAGTGATGAGACAATGGAGAAAAGGAAAGGGGATAGTTGTGATGAGTCTCAAATTAACTTAACCTCACACTCTTGTTAATAAACAATGTGCTTAACACCTCCACAGTGAGCCCGAGGTACTCTCTGTGAACACATGACACTTGCTTTAAACTAAAGGAATGGTTCACATACTTATTGCTCCATTAATATTTCTCTTGAGTAATCAGTATTAGTGATTAGTGACAGACAACAAGTCATAGATAACATGTCTTGGATTCTTTTTTTTTTTCTTGTTCCATCTTCATGCTGTTATCAGACATTTCAATTCTTTATCATTTAATATGATCTTTCAGTCCACAACAGCACACTGTCAGCATGGGAAGAGAGACCGGTAAGATGTGTGTTGTGTGTCGATCTGGTGTAGGGCTAGGCGATATGACGATATATACGATCGCCAAAACGATGTAAAAAATGTGTATCGTACATATTTTTCTATATCGTTTCTTAATAAAATGAGAAAATCCTCAGTTCTTTTAATTTGTCAAGTATTTAATTCACACAGGAGTATATACAAAAATAGGCTTTACCATGTGGTTATTTCATGTAGATTATTACCAAGGAGGTCAGATTTTCGGTTTGGTTTGTCTAAGGTTGTTCAGTAGCATGGCTCTTTTATTGATCAAGTAGTGCGTTAGCGTTCACACAAGCCTCATTTGGTCTGAAATAAAACTGCTGAGGATCACGGACACCACCGCCAAATACGCATGTGTATGTGCGATGTATAAAAGAACAGCTATGATGCAGTAGACTACTTTAGCCATGTTGCTGTAGCGTTGCACTATTGGCCTCGGCAGAGGTCTGCACTCTCCGAGTGCCATTCTAGTTTATTTATTGAATGCTATATTGTGATATGAATCGTTATTGATATATGAAATGACCTATATCGAGATAGAAGATTTTGGCCATATTGTCCAGCCCTAGTCTGGTGTATGAGCCTGATTTAAGTGCAGGCTTGCAACACTCTTTGCAACCAAAGATGTGTGGTGCCTGGTAACGGACCTTAAAAGCTGAATAGGGGTCAAGCCCCTTCAGAGTCAGACTGTCTGTCAATCTTTTGTCTGCAACTTTAACCAGTTTTAGGAAATCTGTAACAAGGCACTAGTTTCTTTATTAATTTAAAAGGGATTATGTTGCTGTTGTGCTCTATGAACACTACTGACAGCTAATAATATAAGGGTTTTAATGTCTTCATCCAGCAATCAATATAATTATACTGCTAAATCTGTCAGGCCCTACTATTGGCCTACCCATTTCATTTTATATAAGTCAACCAAGCTCTATATGCTTTTTGTCAAGATATTATCAGCAGATAGTGGTGGTGGAGGTGTTAAATGCTGGGGTGTTATAGTAGCTGTAGTCTATGCAACATGATTTAGAGGACAGGAGAGAGAAAAGAGAGGGGACAGAAAGATAGGATAAGTAAAAGACGACCAGTGGAGTGGGGAAAGTTGATTCACTACATGGTCAGAAAGAAACAAAATTGCCTGTACAAGGCCTTCCCTCCTTACAAACTTTGCAAAATAAAAATAATCACACATCCCCTAACATGCTCCTGTGCAAATACTGCTGAAAGTAATAAAATAAAAAAAATAAAAAAATAAAAAAAAATACTAGAAACATTCATGCCAGGCATGAGTGCTTTTTCTTTGCATGTTGTTTCTGAGCAAGGCGAGCTAGCCCCACATAACTTCTACTACTTCTCTCACACCAGGGTTTAACTAGAGTGAATGGAATGAAATATTTTTGGGGCATTTTAGGCCTTTATTTTACTCGACAGCTGAAGACATGAAAGGGGAGAGAGAGGGGGGAATGACATGCAGCAAAGGGCCGCAGGTCGGAGTTGAACCCGAGCCCGCTGCGTCGAGGAGTAAATCTCTAGGCTATATATGGGCGCCCGCTCTACCAACTGAGCTACCTGGGCGCCCAGGAATGATGCAATATGGGACACTAGGAAATAATAGTTCATACTAAAAACATTTTAGCAACTTCATTCAGAACCACATATGAAGAAGAGACACAAATCAAATGTATAACCAAAGACAAACTGAATATGTCTACGACAGAGAAATAAAGAGTGAAACTGGAATACGCAGAAAGAGACGTAGACATCGTATCCACCACAACACCACCCTTACCAGGAGAAAACCACCAGGTCCAGATGGCTCTTCCTGTTCCTGCAGAGCTGACTGCTGGTTGGCTATGAGGAGCCACGGGGGCAGGAGGATGTGACGCACACACAGACAATGACATCACTGGCTCTATGACACCCTGGCAGCAGAAATGCGACCCATGCTGCTACGTTCAGCTTTAGCCAGTCCAACACTAAGTCTGCATGGTGTATTTCTGTGTGTCCATACAGCTTGTTAACACTAAGCCTTAATACAAAGTAGCTGTACTAAATACACCTGGTTTTATGTTGGGTGCGTGTGGATACAGCTCACTATGACTTTAGTGACTTTAAGCATTAGCATATCTATATTTATAGGGTAACAGTGCACTTGTGTACATGTCCTGATAAAGGGTTGATGTGCTAAATAAAATATTCCAGCATTATGCAAGAGCGTTGCTGGACTGGGAGGACTGGGCATCCAATCCCATATAGCCGCTAGGCCACTTACAATCAAATCTATCACAACAGCATTGATTTAGGCTGATTACTCCAGGGGTCAGGATAGTAATTCACATCTGAATGCCTACCCAGTATTGGTATTCACTGCAAAAGGCAGCTCTAAATCTTGCTGTACAATGGGGAGTCCAATATCCATGTTCAGTGCAGCTGGGTCAGCAAATGGCAGTGGTGCTGTATTGAAAAGGCAATACGGTGACGATACACTTGTTGGCTAAAACTAGTTGATGAAATGAATACATAATGTAACAATGTGTATAGGTAAACCCACAATATCCTTAGATGAGTTTTATTTTAAATCTCAATCAATTGCAAAGTTATGGTTTTCAATGTATGTTGTGTTTAAATCCAATTGTCATACATGTAATAAGTAATGACAAATTACAGGATGTGAAAAAAGGCTGCACTACCAACCAGTGCTAGTTTTGATGTAGCTAAATATCTTAAGAAGAGAGACCCAGAAAATAAATGAGTCGATCAAGAAAGGGGGAAAAACATTATAGAGCACCTGTTATGGTTGCCTCCTGCTATGGTGTAAATCATTGCAGAGGAGGAAAAGACAACACAGGAGTAGACAGGTGGTGTATAGGACAACAACCGTGTATGTCGCTCTGTTATCTGGGAATCTCGTCAGTGAGAGTGTATACTCTGATACGCTGGCATGTGGCTGGGACATCTCTGAGCAGCTGTAATCTGGCTGAGCGCACGGCAGAAGGCAGGCAGTGGAGTAAATTGGGTGAGGGGGGTTGGTGGACTTGTATTCAACTCCTCCTTAAAGGACTAATGACTCCAAACAGGAAGCACCATCATACAAATGCACAAAATAACATTGCAGAGAGCAGGAACACAGCGCTAAGGGCTGCCAGCTGACTGAGTCTCTCTAACTGGACTAGCTCTGAGGTCATCTCTCTGTATATTGTTTAATGTGTGTCTGAAAGGGGGAGAGAAGGAGATCTGTGGTTGAGGGCATAAAAGGAGGAAGCACTCAGCCAGCATTGTTAGCTTATTGCTCATACAGTTCCCCACGTCTTCATATCACCATCAAAATGCAAAGTTTGTAATGTCCCTTCAGTGATTTGGTTATGAAAAAGACCGCAGTTGAGCAAAAACAGCCTATTTTTATAGTGTAAACAATTCCAATGTGGTTTTCGAATCAAACTTTGCCCTTTCTACATGTGGCAATGGGGACACACTAAAACAAAATGATGTCTTTAAGGATACAAATAAAACACATCATTACCACACTTCAGCTCAAACAGTTTCAAACCTGCTATGACAAGCCATGTTTCCCCAACTGGTGTGAACAGGTCCCGGGTTTTCCATAGCTGCTCTTTATGGGACCTGTAAAAGCCGTCAGTTGAGCCACATGGTTCAACAGTACAGCACGTTTTGGGGCCAATAGCAATTGGTTTGCATACTCTCTGCTACAGTCATTCTCTCCTCACACCCGCATGCACTCACACACACACCATCCTGACTCACAGCTCAACTCACAAAAAAACAAGGGGGTCAGATGACTCTGGTTAGGCCCCTGAGCAGAACATAAGTGATCCTCTTCTCCTGTTATAACAAAAGCATGGCTCACAAAGACACACTGCATAAACATGAAGAAAACTCTGAAGTCTAAATTCTTTGTTTTCATCATGAGCTTAGGTCTTTGAAGACCGAGACTGATCCTGCTTTTTTGGGATACCAATTCTGATACAGGGTTCCCAACAGATACCAGTGCTTCTTTTTGTTTTTCAGTTTTAAATATGTATACCTCATGGTATCGAAGCAATTCGGATCATCCTTCCATGTCTAAGATAATATAAGGCTGTAAAAAGATATCACTTTTTAAGTGTATCTATGTAAGGACATTCTTACACAAACATTGCTATTACACATCTGTATAATCGCGTTGTTCTAGAAGCTTTATAAAATTGTGTTGCGACAGCGCTGACTAAGAAACTTAATTTGGATCGGTCACATCAGCCTAATATGGGATCTATTTATTTAGGTCAACATCAGCACAGATGCGGAATCGATATGTTGGATTTGAGTAACACCAGTTCCCAGAGTCCCCTATCAAGGTGCTAAATGCCCAGGTATGACTGGTTACAGCCTGAATCTAGGGCTGGGTGATTAAATGATATCATTTAATCATTTGATCACAATGTCAAAAAAAACAGCAGCTGAACTGCATTAAGGCAATATTAACGTCATTTGGAAGGCGCCTTACGTTCTGATCCTTGTACTTAATGTTCATTTTGCACTGAAGTTCTTAATAAAATGAGAAAATGCTTGGTACTGTTATATTATTATTATGCTATTTGTCAAGTATTTCATTCACACAGGAGTATACAAAAATAGGCTTTACTATGTTATTTCATATGGCCTATTTATTTACTGAATAACCACAAAACTACTAATGCTATATTGTGATATCGTTATCAAGATATGAAATGACCTATATCGGGATAGAAGATTTTGGCCAAATCATGAGCCCTACCTGAGGCTACATCCAAACTACTACATTTTATTTTTAAACAGCATTTTGAAACAAAACGATCTCCGTCTAAACAAGCGCTTAGGCTGCGTATCTTAAATGATCTCCATCCACATTAACACATCTGAAAATGCATATCACATGACTATTTTGTATACACTGACTGAGCATGCGCTACGGGGTGTAAACAAGAAACAGATTGTCTAACGTTACTTTGCAGTTGAAAATCATGGATGTATAAGTTCAAAATAATTAAAAACAATGAATTCAAAAAATAGCTTGGACTGACAACGAGGTTGGTCTACTAAAAGGCTGTTACTAAAAGGTATGTAAGCCTGCCTTAATGATAAGACTGACTGACCTGGGTTGTCTGTGTCGTCGATTCCAATGGTCAACATTTCTGCCCGTCAAGACTACAACACAACCCCGGAGTTCTTTAACTCAAACAGGGTCGGCAGTGTTTCCAAATGTCTCCGTTTTAGGTGCTCGGAAATGCCGGAGTAGCATGGTTGCGAGGTGGAAACATAGCAAAATATGTTTTTTAAACAAAAATGTTTTAGTGTGGATGTAGCCTGAATCTATCACCTCATCACCAACCCAAAGCCTTGGCTGGACTTTTCACATCCACGTGACCAGGAAGTCACAGCCTGTGACGCTTGTTGCAGGAGTGTTAGTGTTAGATGCATATGTCTGGACATGTTCAACTCTCCCCTTTAAACTCAATATAGTTTGGCTCTCCTAGGAACCCTCAATCCAGCATGAGAGCAGTGAAATTGCCTGCTCTGTGCTTAACTCGACTTTGCTGTGGTCCAGGTTACTAAGTAAACAGCCTCTTTCACCACTGCAGTCCCTTTCTCTGAGAGCAGAGAGAGCAAAATAAGGAAGGCGTGTGGGCTATAAGCAACCTGGTATCTCCACCACAGGAACAGTACAGTATGTGCCAAATAACAATAGCCCCATCGTGACTGCCAGTCAAACAGGGAGCTAATGCTGTAGAGCAGCTTTTACTGGAACAAGCTTTCATAATTAGAACATTCAGTGAGTAAGCCAACCTGACATGGTGACAACAATCCATGAAGGGTGAAGAACTGACTTGCTGTAGTAATGTGCATTTTAGTCTTTTTGTCTGACACAAGGCATGCATATGGTGTTTGGTTTTAAATCATTTCAATATCCCCCAATTTGAGTCATTATCCCACAACCAATACATCAACATACAACAGACATGTTGCCGTTCATAGTTGACCCAGCATGCTGTGCTGCATTATTAGGCTATAACTGCAGTGTACAGTGTCAGTCAGTGTGCCCTTTACTCTGGCCAGTCACATCACACAGATGTCTGGGTCAGTGCTTCTATTTAAAGCCTCGTGATCCTACAGTCAAGACAAGGCAAGGGTTAAAAGTCTAGGCCCATATAGGGCACGTGTTTACTGTGTGTTGTGGAGTCCTATTACCAGCATATTGTGCTCTAAGGAAGATCCCACTCAGGCCAGTCAGCAGTATGACTGCAGTTTCATTACCTATGCAAAACCACAGACTATCCCTGATTGACTGCAGCTAATCTCATCATGTCTGAGAACAGTGGCTCTTCACTGCTTCCAAGTAAGGTGCCATTGTGTTGTTGACAACGGATCAAGTCAGCTGTTGCCCTGGATCACAAACAACCATGTACAATCAATCACAAAGTGAATGATTTAGCTTAAACAATGCAGGACCTTATAAAATGATGTTAATTGTGCCAGGGCACCGATTAAGCCTGAGATAACCTTTACAAATGAATGCAATATTAAAATTAGCATAATCACATTGAAACAAATAAGGGTGTCCCCTCTGTCCCTGTTTTACCTCTTGC
Organism: Gymnocephalus cernua; assembly: GCA_023631565.1. Taxonomy (NCBI): domain Eukaryota; kingdom Metazoa; phylum Chordata; class Actinopteri; order Perciformes; family Percidae; genus Gymnocephalus; species Gymnocephalus cernua. The sequence goes on along the minus strand of CM042426.1, from coordinate 9,000,030 downwards.
TGCAGATACAGCGACATGTAAACAGGTTGCAGAGCATACGGCAGGAGCCTGGTTTTCACAACAGGGTGGGTGTCAAGAACATTTTGCAGCAGCCTTTTGCAAGAGACTGTCAAAACAAGAGCTACTGGAAAAAGGAACAGCATTTGGAATGAGAGGCTCTTGCAGGTTAATGTTGATGCTAAGTGAAATGGGGAAAAGAAAGAAACTGACATTCGTGTTCACTTCCAAAACTGGAGCAGCAAATGTGTTGCGTGTACAGGTCCTCATAGGGTCAGGCTTTGTTAATTCACATAACCAGTGACCAGGATGGCCAGCTGTTACATAAGTTCCTGGCCTGATTCTTTTCTCAGGGGAAGGGGTACAGTCAGTCCACTGAAGCTGGAAATGCACAGCTTGCCCACACACTGACCATCAAGTCCACTCTACACGTGTCTGTGTGTATGTGGTGCCTACATGTGTCTGTGTTTGTGGTGCTTCACATACCTCGCTCCGACTTCATGTTGTCCAGTGTCATCAGGTTGCCTTCAGGGTCTCTTGCAGGTCTCTTGCTCAGTCGTCTCTTTTTCTATCACACACAGCCTTGGCAGCAACACACCGGTGTCTGGAACCCAAAATCCTCTGTGGCTGAGACCTGCTGTATTAGCTAAGCAATAATATCAGCTTTGATGCCTGTGTGTTGGTGCCAGCTGTCCTCTACCCAGCAACAAAGCATTGCTTTGTTAGCATGCTACTGTAGGCTTCCATCGAGTCGCACTGTATTGTCCAACTGACTAACACAAAGACAGCTGATAGCCCGTTACAGTTAACGCTGGGTAATGGAGTTGTCAGTCTGCTTACTGGCGAGTAACCAATCTGACTACTAGCATTTAACTAGCAAGCTGGCTACTCTTACAACTAGTCTCAAATTCCGCCACCTGAACCATAGTTACGTCGCGATGCATTTCTGTGTCCCCTCTCCTGTAACATTGGCTCCTCACAACGACACTCTGCTAAAACCGGAGGGGTTGCTAACTCAGCAGTGTTAGCTAGCTAGCTAGATAGCAAACACAACTACCGTTAACTAACTTAATCGTCACGGTTTAGTTAAGCGTCTACTGGTGACGATGACCTCCCAAACATCCCAACCCCCAATGTAGCGCAGGTAGCCACAGCTCAGCTGCAAACACCGATTCCGATGACGGACGGTCTCGGTATTTTTTTATTTTTTTTTGCTACGACGAGAACATATTCAGCGCATCATTCGTCTCACGAAATGTAAACCAGTGATATCAGACGGATATGGTCTACTTTCTATCCATCCACAGCCTTTAAACCGTCGCCATCTATTTAACGTTAGAAACACCACCTGTGCGGACTTCCTTTGCGAACTTTTCAAACCAACAACAAATAGTTAGACTCTACTCCAACGCTTCGTAACAGAGGGCAACGTTTTCCACCAGCGTTTACTCAGTAGCCGATGCTAATTTAAGGGCCAGTTTACTACTAAAACTAAAATGTCGATACTGATATTATTCAGACGAAATGCAGATGAAAGGAACAGTGAGTCCTCCTCAGTCGTGATGCTTACAGTCTGCCTCCCCTCCTCACTTCCCTCCCCAGTGCTTGTCAAAACAGATCAGTGCAGCTCCAGTCACGTGTCCCAACAACAGCCCCAGTCGTCACTTCCCTCTCAACCAGCCTCGTATGAACTCGCAGCCATAGCAACCGCAAAGTTGGAAGTGGTACCAAAACTTGTGAGGAAGACGCGCTGATGAAAATAATCTTAAAAATGAAACGCCGGGCCTTAATAATTTTATTTACAGTTCTGTAACATAACTGACAATGGACGGGACAAACAAGAGATGGGCTGCTCTCTGTAAGCTGATTGGTCAGTGGAAATCGGTGCGCGTTCACGTGCGCACATGAGGGTTGGTTTTTTTCCCCGTTCGTGAACATTTTGTTCTGGCTTGCTTGTAGGAAGCCAAAGATCGTGTGTCTTTAAGGTGATGCTGTGACATGTTGTAGTACAAAGCCTTGACTTGCTGAGAGAAAGCCGAGACAAGTTCCTGGCAAAACTATTAGATATTAACTTTGGAATGTTTTGCTTGTGTATTCCAAATAAATACACTATCCTATTTGTCCCTTGTTATGATGTTAAACATGAGAGAGCAATTGGGTTTTCAATAATAATAGGGTAATATTAAACAGAAAAAGCTGTGGGTTGTAGCTTAACTTACAAAATCAAAAATCCAAACCATAGCAGGCCAATATTAAGCCAAAATCTCAAATGTTAAACATGAGACCCATATTTAAGCCCAAGGTGATGTTATGGCTAAGCAATGCCAGATATATGGTAGGCTACAACATCAAAATCAGAATGAAAAAACCCTAAATATCCACTAACTAGCTAATCTTCCGAATTTGGCCAATCATTGTAATGAGGAATGCCCTTTGACATAAAACAAAAAAAAATGATACAAAAAATAGGCCTACATTTTTCAAAAACAAAAGTAAAGTTAAGTTGAAAGTAAACTTTTGTATGTGAAGTTAGAGTGAAAAATAAGCAGATCTAGAACATGTGGTTCTGCTTACTAGTATGGTAAATGCAGGATGTGGTTCATTGTCATTTTGGTTCAGACAAAAAAAGGACAGAGGGAGAACTCTTTGTTTTAATCTTTTCCCTCTCTTTTCTCTCTTGGAACAAAGACAAAGGCCAAAATGAGGACACTAGAATCTGCTTCACAAATCTGTTTGACAGCTGCAGTTGCACTTTGTGTGTTATTGGTGTTTGCTACACACAGATAGACTCTACAGAGTGGAATTGAGTTTGGGGAAAGAATACTACTATTATTATAATATTTTGGATAGTCTAGAGAAAAAGTAAAAAAAGACTATCACAGTACCAGAGACAAGTGACCCAGAATAGGGTCATAAAGTTCACAATAGCAATGCAAACATACCAGTTGATTGTGGACATTTCTGGCAAGGGAGCAATGTTTACAAAGTTAGTCTACAGTCACTGATTTACACCAAAATGATGTTTAAGTGAAAACCACCTGTTGTTTAACATTGTGGTTCCTACACTGTGTGATGAGACACATGAAGACTTATCAGCCAGTCTGGGATCCTGCACATGACACGACCAACTCACATAAGAAACCATGTGGTGGCCTATTAAGGATTTAGCTTGGAAACAGCTGGGTAAGGGGTGCTGTTGTGATTGGGTCAGGGGTAAAAGGCACTGTGTTAGAGCCATTGTTCAGTTGTTGTCAAAGGGCTTAAACATTTTTAGGTGTGTTCCTGAATGGTTAACAACAGTATTGACAGCAGACCAACATGACATGGTAGTTGTATTTATTACACAGTTAAAGGGCAATTATATGATAAAATGTTTGTACAAATCAGTTTTAAGTTGTGAAACTGAGTTCTCTCTTTAAGATAAAACATAGAGAGATATTGTGAATTCAGACCTCTCTGGTTGAAATGCCTTGCAACCTCAAGGTAAGAAGAATCAGCCATCACTGACTTTCAATTTTAAAAATGGCATACAGTGTTAGACATTTTCCAAGGGTTCTTACTGATGCCAGTAAGTTACTGTAATTCTAATTTACAGTACCTAACCGTATATTCCTTTTACAGTAACTTGTAGTTACTGTAATTGTATATTACAGTTTTTTAAATAATTTAAATTAGACAAAGCTTATCGGCACCAAATTAAATACAGTAACATACATGGTTGGACGCATGGTTGGTTGGAAATGTCTAACAGTGTACTCTGTGTGTAGCAGCTTTATGAAGATCAGCCACTTTGAGTTTGCACAGGTGCCCAAAACTGTAATTGTGTTCTGTTTAATTGTTAATCTGCTTTCTTGCCCATCACAGCCCAACCTGTAAATTTTTTTTTTAAATTTGTGAAGGGAAAGCTGACATTTTAAGTTGTGGTTTGCAATGGGCTGCAACGGCCTGCACCACAGTTAGGGCTGTAGTTAGTGTGACAATGTCATTTAGAGAGAAATTCTGGATCTAACAGTCGCAACTCCTGGAAAGCTATGACAACACCCTTGCTGATTTTAAAGAGATATGGGGACATTATTCATAGATGGAAGATCTGTGCCATATAAAACACATTTGGATTCCTACCTGCATGCATAGTGCAGTGTTCAGTCTTCAGTGAAACAATTTCAAGTATTGATACTCTGATTTCAAATGTGGGGAGACTGTTTCTAAAATAGTTAGATTAGTGGGTTTAAATTATATTTTAGTGTAATGTTTTAGTGTATGAATGATAGGCAAATGCAAAGAAGTTCTTGTGTTTGGAAAAATCCATGTCCCATAGCCTCATCTAGTGGCAGCATACTAGTAATGTAACAAATAAAAAGAAAAAATACTACAGAACTTGTATTAATTATTCTATCTATACTACATACATACAGTACACATGAGAAATGCAAAGAGGGGAAGAAGAAGGCAGCTCCAGTACCTCCAGGGACTGAAAGACAAATGTACAAATAAGAGTGCACCTGAGGTGAAAGAGCGCAGACATGTTCAGTAGACTTTGACCCATTCAAAAAGACTGAAAAACCTACACACACACACACACACACACACACGCACACACGCACGCACGCACGCACGCACGCACGCACATGTTCACAGACACACACAGAATGGTTTATTGATTTGTAGAAGGTAACAAAAGCTTGAGAATGATTTGGCTTTGCAAGTAAGGTGGATGAAAATATATGTTCTTGTTCACAAAGGCAGATACATGCAGGCTATACCTTTTACAGAATCATTTGTCGTATATCTTTTGTATATTTTTCTTCAGACAATATTCACCAGCCTAATTGTCATCAGCTGAGACATCTTACATTGTTCCTCTGATATCATTGCATCTTAAAGGAAAATGATGTTTCCAGACATGGGTCTAGCTTGGCTTCTTTGACAAGTTTGACAAAGTTTTGTTCCAACCATAGGCCCACATAGAGGCCAGATCTGCAATGCAGTGGCTCAGTTTGAGGAGAATTAATGATTTACCACTGACTCAATGTTTTACTGAGAAATGAGGTATGTGGAATTTAGCCCAAAGTCAAACTTCCAGTTCATCAATATATTTTTGCTTACCCTATTTACATACAAATTGAACCAGTTTAATCAGAGTACATCATATCACCTTTGGGTGGTGGATTACTAACAAATGGAGTTGTGGGGTTTAGCACCACAAACAGAACAAACCCATTAACCAATCAATTTACTTAGCTTTATTGCTGTGTTGCTGAGTTCAATTAATAAAATATTACTTATGAATAGAAGTGTGGATGTCTCAGCTTGGCTTGATTCATCTGTCATTCAGTGTGACTGAAGGTAAAAATATATTAAGGCTATAACAATAATACAGATTATATACAGATTAATACAGACACTTTACTCATTTATAAGTTATTTAAAGGGCCATATCACCTTATTTCCATTCCATTTGCAATTCGGCTTCTGACTTTTTTCAGCAACATCAGATCTTCAAATGAAATGGTTAAATACACCTATACGCCAACATTACTATATTGCAATTTACTGTCAAGAGTTGGTGGTTTCATTGATATGGGTGCTATCCATAAGTTGGCATATGAATTAATTGCACTGAGGGCTTAAAGGAACACGCCGACTTATTGGGACTTTAGCATTCACCGTATCCCCCAGAGTTAGATAATACATACCCTTCTCATCTCCGTGCGTGTCATAACTGTGTCTGACGCATCCACCGCTAGCCTAGTCTAGCACAGATCCTGGAGGTAACCGGCTCCAACTAGCCTACTGCTCCTAATAAGTTACACAATAATGGCAACATTTTCCTATTCACATGTGGTGATTTGTATAGTCACAGCATGTACAAATAACAAGGTCACATGAGACACAGCCATCTTCTAACTGTATACAAACTGGGAACTATATTCTCAGAAGGTGAAGCACTGCTACTTGGGCAGAGTGATTAGTGCAACACCTGAAAAGCACCGTTGTTACTCTCTGCTCCTCACCACGGGGCTTCTCAGGTGCTGCAAGCAAATCACTCCGCCCAAGTAGCAGAAGTACCAGTGCTTCGCCTCCTGAGAATATAGTTCCCAGTTTGTATACGGTTAGAAGGTGGCTGTGTCTCATGTGACCTTGTTATTTGTACACGCTGTGACTATACAAATCACAACATGTAAATAAGAAACTGTTGGGGTTATTTTGTCACTTATTGGGAGCAGTAGGCTAGTTGGAGCCGGTTACCTCCAGGATCTGTGCTAAACTAGGCTAGCGGTGGGTGCGCCAGACAGAGTTATGACACGCACGGAGATGAGAAGGGTATGTATGGACTTATCTAACTCTGGGGGATACGGTGAATAATAAGTCCCAATAAGTCGGCGTGTTCGTAGGCCACAATTACATGACACAGCAGCATGTAAAGTGATGGCTAAAGAAGGCTCAGAATAACTGAATGAGGATTTTACAGCTCTGTAAAAACCTACTTTTGCAGGTTGAGCCACACTTTGAATAAATTCACCTTTGCTGTGGGACTGTGGTGCATAGCAAAAATGTTTATTGCAAAATGAGCAATTTACCATTTGAATAAAATAAACCCCTCAGCCCACATTTTATTTAAAGTTAAGAATTTACTGCATGGCCTTTACAAGATACTGTAGTTTTGAATTATTGATTGGTTTAAGCAACTAAATATAATTGATATATACAACGTAGCATTTATAAGTAACGACATGTGATGGGAATACATTGATTCAAGATTTTTACAGTTAGACAAGTGCATATATTTTTAAAGATGGGTGCCCTCATTTGAACAAATTCAGGCTAAATATAACCTCCCTGGCTCTCATTTTTTTAGATATCTCCAAGTGCGTGATTTTATATTTAAAAAAACTACATTTGCTTCTGAAGCCTCTTTATCTCTAATAGAAAAATTACTACTCAAATGTCCAGTTAAGAAGGTGATCACTTCTTTTTATAATGTGCTTAACCAGACATCTGTCATACTGGCAGTCTCAGACGCAGCACTAACATGGCAAACTGAACTGGGTGTAACTATTGGTAAGGAGAAATGGGATGTCATCTGTAATCAAACAAAACGGATATCTGTCTGTAATCGCGCCAGGTTGTTACAATTTAAAATTATTCACAGATTGCAAATATCTCCTAGCAAAAGACATAAAATGTATCCTCATACCTCTCCTGATTGCCTTAAATGCAAAACTGCGTTGGGTACATATACTCATTGTGTTTGGTACTGTCCTAAAATTCAGTCATACTGGCAAGATGTTCTGGAAGATATGAGCGCTATTTTTGGAACTGTTTTGACCTGTGATCCTGTCTCGCTGCTCTTGGGATATAGAGACACTAAAATCAGTCCTGGTTCAGGCAGACTATATGATATTCTCACCTATGCTGCACGCAAGAACATTTTCCTGTCGTGGATTAGCGACAAACCTCCTTCTAAAACATCTTGGCATAAACTCATCATGGAGCTCTTTCCTTTGGAATACCTAACCTGCCTTCTTCATTCCACAAAAGGACGTTTCTTAAATATTTGGACTCCCTATCTTCGTTTTACCAACTCTACTGTTGCATCTATATTGAATGGCGTTGCTCTAGATTAATCTTTTTGTTTTGTATTGTATCTTATGTCCTGTATATTGTCCAGATCTATATTGTGCTGAGCTCTGTTCTGTTTTTCTGTTCTTGTTTGTTAAACTTAAATTTGTTTAAAAGAAAATAAAAATATTTGAAAAAAAAAAAAAAAAGATGGGTGCCCCTGGCGCAAATGAACCTGACAGCATAAATGATATATCCACTGATATTCTGAAAGTACTTGTCATGCAGATTCCCCTCCAAGACAGACTCATATGCTTGCCTGTCTTGTCTTCTGATTCCTTATCTAATTTTATGTTTTATTGATTCAATTTGCCTGTCTGAGCTAAGAAAAAGACAAAACAAAACACAACACCACCAAAATGTAATAGAATAATAATAACAAGAGCCACGGTCCAGAAGCTGGAAATACCAACAGTTTATTTTCTACTTTTTTGTGACTACAGAAATGTTAAAACATTTTGAACACTGAAAAAAGCCTGATGACATCATCACTTGCTTCTCAATTTTCTTTTTTTCTTTTTTCATTTGCTTAGCAATCACAACAGATGATATTGCACGGCACTGAGAAAGCAGTAGCAAAGCCTGGGAAACAGCAATGACAAATCAAGTCATGAGACATGGAGTTATACATCTGAGAGTAACACTGACAGTATTGCCTCTCTGGCACACACAACATGCACACACACACACGCACACACACACACACACACACACACACACACACACACACACACACACACACACACACACACACACACACACACACACACACACACACACACTGAAGAAGCATTGTGAGTTGAGAAGGAGGTCAACAGAAAGAGATTAAAGTCGACAAGAGCACAAGGCTGAAGAGAACAATGAGATTTCATTTGGAAATGCAAGTGCAAGATGAACTACTACTGTAATCTATTTCTAAGTGTCTATGACAACAAATATGCTTGTTTATCAAAACCCTTCAAGCATCTTTGTATATGAATAGCTGGAGGACACCCCTCTGCAGGTGAGAAACTAGTTCCCCAGCGTAAGAGATCCAGATGATTGTCTTAGGCGCCGCAGTATTGTTATGAGACTTGTAGCCAAGCTACCAATCATATAGGAACTCCTTATGGACAAAATAAATAACAAAAAATGTGAAAATGGGGGAACAAAAGAACCACACTGCATCATCCATTCCCTCTTTAACACAGGCCTTTATAACTGTTATATAAGCACCTGTACTGTAAAACGCTCACATTGTCCATTCAGTGACTGCTTATGCTGACCCCATGCTGTCTGCATGACAGAGAGGAAGCAGTACTAACAGTAAGGCCTCTGACAACCCGAGGGAGTCAAACCTACTGTTGGGATATGCACCAATCACCCACACACATGCATACACACCAGCAGTACATATCAATTTTAACAATGGACAAACACACAGTAAACAAACACATGCAAATGAGCACACAAACAAAACTTGCATACCTCAGCAGCACTTGACATTTGAGTTGCACACACTCGCCCTCATCCACAGGCAGAAAACGAAATGAGCAGGTGATCATCCCCATACACACTCACACACTGATTCCTTGGTAAGGTTCTTTGCAGTTTTATTAGACTTTGCTCATAGTCATTACACGAGTACGTACCAAAAGAACATATACTAGATGGAGCGAGGCGGCAGTGCCACAGCAATAAAAACAGACCCAGCTCCGTGGCACAGCCCCTGGCAGACCGGCTGCCCAGCCTCTACTCCACCTCACTCTGTGCATGAGACAGCAAAGTGAGCGGGACTTGCAGCCCTCATTTCAAATGCTTCAGATTGTACATTGAACAGGAGATTCCCAACATGGTAGAGTAAGCTTGTCTACATAGCCCTACGCCTTCTACATTCTATACCCGTGCGAATGGCAAATCAAAACTCAACAAGTCTACCTCACAAATGCCAGTGCTTTTCAACATTATACAGATTTTTTTTTCCAATTTTTGGTTTGTTTTAAAAATCTTTGGATGTGCAGTAATACCCATAAAATAGAAAAAAGTCAAAAGAATATTAAAAACACATACACGTACACACTGCTTTTTGCCAACTGTTCAACAAAGTAGCTCCTGTATAACTTTGTCTGCGTTGGCAAATCAACTGTCTGGGTTTCTGGCAGTGTTTAAAACACATTGAAATGCCGGCTAGGATTTAGCTGAAGAAGAATACAAACTACTCCTTTTTGTATCTAAGCATGGGAAATAAGGCTGTAACATAAAACTGTCTTTTTGGTTTGTTTGTTTTTCAAAAACCTACTATATACAAATCTAGAGTTTCTACAAATGCATAAATTAAAGCAGTGGTTAACCATTACAAAAATGCAATTAAATTAAAATCACAACACGGAAGAAGAGAAAATGGAAATTATGAACACAATATCACAGCAGTTGGTTTTACCCTGTAAAAGCAATAGTCTACCATCATAATATTGGCATAACCCAATGTCTGATAAAAAATATGATTCTCCCTCCATCCCTTAAGTTTCAAACATCAACCCTGAAACTTGTCCTCCGTGACTTGAAACAGAGCACTTCTGCAAAAGAAAAACAACAACTTCAAAATAGATAATCATACAGCTTTTTGAAGTAACAATAACAGTTACCACAAGAGTGGAGTTCTGCCTTACTCACAGATAGACGTCTCAATGCAGAACTCAAAGGAATTATTACTATGAGGTATTCAGAGACATTGGTAAAGACATGCACGGCCAGAGTGCTGAACCTTCCTACACAACAGCAGAGAGACAAGGAAGGTTAGGGGAAGGAGGGGTGGAGGGGTAAAAGGGGGGAGAGGAGAGACAAAGACCTTTGGTTTAATCTGTAGAAGTGGACTAGAGAAATTCCTTTGGTATGTTTTCATTGCATGGTTGCGCTGGCGAAAGCACCACGGTGTGATTAAAAAAAAACTTTTCCTTGTTTCTTCAGTAGTGGCCCTTCTACAGGCTGAGGTATTCACAGAGTCAAAGGTGAGAGGTCAACAGCGGTTTAACACTTTGGTTCAAGCAAGGCACTCGTCCTGGGAGTTTTAGAAAGATTGCAACACGTCTGCTTCTACTTTCAGGAACATGTCTGCCTATAGTTGAGTCAACAATTCTCCCCATGGCTATGTCAGCTTGTCTGCCTATTATCATGCAAAGACGTCTGACCTATTTGTTGGATCAATATTCTCAACCTATAGATACACACTAAGAGGGAGGGCCGAGTAGAAAAAAAGCTGCAAAAAAGACACTCCAGCGGGGTACACTGTCACGTTTTTAAATGAATCATGTTATAATCATATTTTTTATATAGCCACAATGTCAGCTTTTACATTTTGTGGTAGAAATGAATACATTGGTACTGCTATCAAGCACAAAGAAAGACTGATCACATGGCTAGCAAGTCCTCTGTACCCCACAGGCACCTACATGGCCGCTTGTGTGTATCTATGGCTAGATCAGCATATCTGCCTATAGCTACATCAGCATGACTATCTATGGAGCTGTAATCAGAGCACAGATGAAGCAAGAGCACACATAGCAGGGGTGCATGGTTTGAGTGCAGGTGGGAGGGGGAGAAAGGGGAGAAGAAAGGAAGAGAGAGAGAGAGGAGGCGGGGGAAGGGGAGACATACAACATCTTTTAACACCACTCATAGAGGCCGTGCAATGAGAAAAAATCTTTGGTTATCTTTGGTATCATCAAAGTGATAGAAATCACGTATGGAACTTGAGTGAGGTAGCATCTTTGGTTCACACTATAAAACATCAGCAGGTCTTGACACATTTTTGTTTCTTTTCTTTTTGGTTTTTTCTTTCAGAGGTGAAGAAGCAGCTCCCTCTCGCCTCTCCTTCAGCGCTTGTTCTGATGAATGTAGAGCTGCTAACCCTGGCCATGAGGAGGATGACGGCAAGGGGCCAGCTCAATATATTTAATGATAGGCTGCCCTGGGCCAGCTCGGTGTAGTGCTTTCCTCCTAGTGCTGAAATGCATAGCTTACCGGGACAGCGGAGGCAGGATGGGAGGGGTGGGGGCTCTGGGTATTGGCAACAGGCAGGGTGGGGTGCTTTTATATTCAGGTGACGAGGTGACATTGCTGTGTGAGCGCCTGAAAGTGATTTGAACATTGATATCATCCCCTCCACCCAACATCTTTGATGAGGAGATAAAATCAAATATGTATGACGCTGATGCTTATTATTAGAGTGGTGACACAGTTTGTCTTAAAAAAAACACCCATCAGAGGCTGTCTGTCTCTCTCACTGTGTCACAAACATACAGCACGAGTGCTGGCTTTTGTTTTCACCTTTGCATAGAAAACACACGACTGAATGGATTAGTCTTTGTTTGCCAGCTGCTGGTATTTGAACACATGAACTTGAGCGAGATCTGGGGGAATTAACTAAACAGAATTACGGGAAACGATGTTTCTGTAATGATTCATCTTCACAATGAGCATTTGCAGGAACATTCTCTAGACTCTGTGAAGCTATAGGCCTAACTCAAACATTTAGTTTGATTCAAAAAGGCATCTATAAGGCAAATGTTAATAGTTAATTTTCAGGGTTGTGTCATATAATATTTCTACTTGCAAGGAACATATGACACAAAATGTTGTATGGAACAAAAGCTGTGACATTCTCTTCTTTGTGACGCTTAACTAACAGTCTGTCTCAGGAGGTAAGGGAGGAAATGAGGTACAAACAGTTTTAGGATTATCAGCTACAAAAAATACTCTTTGGTCAAATTACTTCATATCAGGTTCTGAAGTGGATTTATTTCTAAACTGCATGAGAGGCTTCAGGGTGTAGAAGGCTTTGGTTTCTCTTGTTTAAATTATTCAACGCTTCAGCATGTTGGAAGAAAGCACTACCATGTGGGTTGAGGTTTGGTTTTTTTGGTTTGGTTCAGGGTTGGGATATTTGGTTTTGGGTTAGCAGTCTACGCATGGGCATCTCTCCGTCTGTCTGGAATGCTTGGTAGAAAGACAGAGAGCTGGACAGACAGACAGATAGTCAGACAGTCCACCACCACCGTTTCAAACAAAGTTGCACAACAATCCAGTCGCTCCTGTAGGATTTTTTTGTCTTTAAAGTTGATTGGCCAATCCCACCGGAGCTCCACATTCTGGCTGTTTTTCAGGGGTGTGAACAGCTGCAGAACAGACTGCCAATAGGCTGATTAAACCTCCATTTAGGGACCCATCATTAAAACCAACCAATCAGATTAAAGATAAGGATGGTGAATGATAGAGTGATACTGGCTGGGGAGGTGTGGGGTGTAGTAAAGCTAGAGACCAGTGACAGTGAGTGTGTGTGAAGGGGGGGTAAAACTGTAGTCTTTTTGCAGTATGTTACACGTAAATGTGTTGCTGAAACAAACATGTCAAAGCAGGTCAAACAAGAAGTCTTTGGTTTGTTTTTTCATCTTTGGATACTATAAATATCAATATAGTACAGGTTTAAGGGCAAAACGTTGCTTCAAGGTCTTTTTAAGTTTCTTTTTGTATCTCTTAAGTTTTAAAGCTTTTCCACCGAGGTTGAGTCAGTCCATGAGTTGGTCAAATCAGTCTTTCTTCAGGCTTTGGTGCAGGCGTTGGGGCCAGAGTGGGCTGGGTGACCAGAACCATCATCCACCCACTTATCTAGGCTCCGGCGACGTGCGTTCATAAAGAAGTTGCTGACCGTTGCCAGCTCGAGGCCCAGCTGCTGGGCGATGGTGATCTGTAGCTCTTTGGAAGGACGCTTGTTCTCCTTGAAGATGGCGTGGAGCGTCCGCCGCTGCACATCTGTGAACACCAGCCGGGGCTTCTTAGACACACTCCCCCGCTCGCTTCTGCCATGGTCCTGTTCCTTACGCTTACATGCTGTGGAGGGTTCAGGAAAGAGACAGACAGAAGGAGAGAGTGGGTTTGTGAGAAAGGGCAGACTATACTTGATACTGCATGACAATCCTCTCTCCATCACACCTCAACCTTGGATTAAAAAAAGGTCCTGAATAAATCCCTTGACTGACCCATGAATTATCTCAGTGGTTCTCCACCATACCAGCTTAACATAGAAGTTTGTTTTCATTCTAACAGGGGATAGGCCTACACTGATATGACTATTTAAAGTCAATACCAATATCAGATATTTTAGATAGATTGTTTAGGTGAAGGTCCAAAACAGGTTAAGCTTTTGATGCTTATATCAAGATTAATTTTTACTTTGAGACCACAACACATGCCTATATTATATTGCTAATATAACAATTGTTTCAAGTAGTAACCTTGAAACAAACACTGTAATTTCACAATCCACCAAAAATATCAGCAGTAAAAGTAGCCTAATTTTTAAATGATAGCAGTATTGTTTTGAAATTGTCATTGTGTCCTCAATAACCAAATTGGAAACAAGCTTTTAATGTATTCTGCATCTGTACAACCCCATCAAAAATGACAACAGCTGGTTTGAATGATGATGAATGGTCCTCCTCTCTGGTTTAACTTGTGTTCATTTGTAAAACTAGCTATAAAATGGATTAGGCAGTTTTAGGTTTCACAGTACTCTAATATTGTGGTAGAAAAAGTATTGTCAGAGTCATACTTGACTTAAAAATGACTACAACAGTTATAAGACTTTTTTTTTCTCTGTAGGAGCACCCCCTGCACGCGAAATAATAGCGGAACTAAACCCTTCCGCATGTGAACCAGTTCTGGAGGAGAGCAGACAGACAGGAAGCCTGTCAGCAGGGGAACAACGGGTGCTGTCCGCGGTGCTGAAAACAACGGCGCGCTAGGCACTAGGCTGCAGCTGTTGACAAATGAACTACAGATCATATTGAAAAGAAGAACTTGGGAATCCGTTTGACAGCAAATCAAACATTCCTTCAGCTGGTATGTAATTTCACTTTTTTTTCTTTTGAAGCCCTGCAGCCATCCAAATCGAGGTTCATCGGTGAGCAGAGACCAGTAGGGGGCAGACGTGGGCTGCTGGAGCAAGGCCCAACATGGACTCACTGGAGGAAATGAACGAACGATATACTCTAACCACAAAGCAATTCCTAAACCAGTGCTGCATACATTCGCAAAATGCATCAGGTGAATAAAAACGTGTTATAGAAAACCTCAAATCGCAATAATGAAACCGATTAAATAAACCAATTAAATACAAATTTTCGAACATGTATAGAGACGAATTGCCAAAATAATTATTTTAATTGTATCACTGCACTATAAAAACAACCAACAATTCAATATTACACTAGGCATTTGTAATGAAGTGGTTTATTATAATATTTTTGCTCTTTAGTTTTGATATCTAAGCAATGTCATTGTCTTCCAAATAATGCACGTGTAAAGTAAGAGCAAACAGTAGACTTAAACTTCATAAGAAAGAGAGATCAAAATAAACACATCAGTCGAGTTGAAGCAGATTTTAGAATTTTAGAACACACACACAGGTGTGTGGTAAAGTACAGTGCAGCTACCTACCCTCATGACCATAAACTGGAGTATAATTGTGAGTTTAAGTAGCCCGGTGTCTCCAGTGCTGGTAAATATTAACAGAGAGACGGAGCTCCTCGTGTAAGGGCTGCTATAAATCAGCAGCAGTGAAGGCCACGCAGACAGCAGGAGCCAGCACAGAGCGGCCCGGCAACGGCACTGGAGGCCCGGGCAGAGAGGCAGCTTTCCCAGGACCAGGGGGACATAACAGCGGCCTAGTTATCCCACTAATCACACTAATCACACACACACACACACACACACACACACACACACACACACACACACACACACACACACACACACACACACACACACACACACACACACACACACACACAGTGCGAATATAGTTAAACAACAACACACATACACACACACACACACACACACACGCACGCACGCACACCACACACACACACGCACACACACACACACACACACACACACACACAAACACACACACACACACACACACACACACACACACACACACACACACACACACACACACACACACACACACACACACTGCTGCCGGCTAATCATTACAAACAACACAGATAACTGCACACACTGGGCCTACAGACACAGTGACGATAGTCCTGAATTTCATAATCTCACATAGAGCCCGAGGGAACAACAAACAGACCTCTGTGCAGCAAATACTGCAAATATTCAACCCTCTAACTATTCTTACTTACAACACCAGATTGATCTCTAAGTTCTAAAATCATGAATTCTGTCCTGTGCCAAATCTACAAACTTCTTATATTCTATTCAAGCAAAATCAGATGGGTAATTGAATACGTGGGAACGGGAGGGAAGGTCCTAGATTAATTTCAGAAGCCTAAAATCAATAAAGTAGATCAAGTAGATACCACATCTATTTCAGATCACGATCACATATCTAGTTCACCCAGAAACGAACAGATCAATATAATGTCGCTCAGCCAATTTTCTCGAAATTAATTTAGTTTTTAACTGTAAACGATTTATTTTCTCCCTAACTTTTTTGTGGTTTTTTCTCTAGAGAGGCTTTGCCATTTTTATGTATGGTTTTCTCTTATAAGAAGTTGAGATATAACGAGACAGGACGTGGCATGCTCAAGGAAAGATAAAAAGGGAAAATAATGAACAACTGAAGCAGGCCTGAAGCAGGCATTCATTTTCCCAGAACAGCCATATGAATTTCCTTCCTTTAAAAACATTACAACCATAATAAATACTCACAGATACAGATTTTCGTTTCAATTTTAGGCTGACCCCACTAATTATCAATGATGATCAAATACAAAACCAGCTTTCAAAAGTTGAATGGGCCTTTTTTCCCATTTGCACTCACACACGCACTTTCCATGTGGCTGCAGCTTCACTTTTCAAAAAGCTTACATGTCCATTGTAGGTCATTGATTAGGCTTATAAACATAACAAACATTTCTGTGAACGCGCACACGCGATTTGGGCCTCCATGCGCGCCCTAATTGACTTGTGCGTACCTCAGGGACAAATTAATACAGAGGTCTATCAGTTAATTAGAGAAACCTCAGGCAGATTAGTTTACGAACAAAACATAAACGCATGTTCTCTATTCTACTTAACTTGATTGTATTCTGCAATGAAGGCCTATACTTCTAACAAAGTAACGGCAAAAAGCTTAACTTGACATTTACATTTAGTTTACACTCTAAAGAACACGTGCACACACACTTTTCTCTTTCTCTGTTTACACCAAGGGCAACACCAAAAAGGCTGATCAGTTGCATCTACACCAAAATAAACACATTCCTAACGATTTCTGGGCGAAGGATCAGCTTACGCACACAGTCCAGCGGTCGATATTTTGAGGTAAAATGACATGAGCACTTGTTTCACACAACCCAAAAAATCAGTGTAGAGACAGAAAAGGGATGCGTATTGATATCAGGCCACTCATGTTGTAAGCATCAGCTTGGTGAGGCCCTTTTCAACTTTAGCGACTTCATTAAGCCTATTGTTTAACACACAGTAACGTTGTATTATTTGACTATCCAAGAGGCATTAGGCTCCAATTCGGTGGCCTTACTATCAGCCTAGAGGGACGTTTGTCCTGAATGCTACCCTCATGGTGTTTTACCTTACACTTAGATTGCTGGAAAATGTTTAGTTTTCTCTCCCTATAATGAAAACTCAGCTTTTGTCCCCAGCCCACTTCAACCACTGCTTAATATAAGGTAGCATTCGACTCTAATGGTCCTCTGTGCTGAATTAAATTTGAGCGTCTGTTTCTCTCAGCAACACATTCAAAAGATGAAAACAAAAAGGGGGCTTTACCGAGGCTTCGCTCACCTGCGAGCCTGAGCGCACTCATGCGTTGGAACTCAGGCTCCTGCAGCCATTTCCACATGCGGCGAAAGGTCTCTCTACCGGACTTGAGCTTGGACCAGGGTTTGGGGTTTCTCAGCAGGTCGGACAGGGTCCCCTGGGACCTGCACAGGACCCGCTGGGCAAAGATGGCCTGAGGGATGCTGTAGCGCTTCAGCTCCGTGGTGATCCTTTGCGCCACCTCTTTGGTATTCACCTCCTCCATCTGGCCCCCAGAAACACCACCCTCTCCACCGCCGCCCCCTTGCTGCCCGGGCCCGGAGGCCTGCTCCCGGCTGTTCCCTAGCCCCTGGCCGTGCCCCTGCGCGCCAAGGTGTGCGTGCGGGTGGTGGTGGAGGCCGTTGATTTGAACCATGCCCGCTGAGGAGCTCATGTGCTGCTCCGTGTGTCTACCGAGCATGGCCGGGTGGTGAGCCTCAAACCCGCTGGGGGTGAGCATCTTCTCACCAGGCATGGCGGCACCGGGGTGAGCGTAGGGAGGGATACCGGCCTGGGACGTGTGTATGCTGGCCAGACCGGAACCAGACAACGGGGAGAGGCTCTGGCCCATGCATGGATCTTTGTGATGATATGCGGGATACAGACTGTTCATAGGCGCCAGACTCCGGTCCTCTCGCATTAACGTGAAGCTGCCGCTGACATTTCCGGGGATCCTCTGGTGGGGATGATGGTGAGGATGATGGGAATGGTGGTGGTGGTGGTGGTGATGATGCGGAGGAAACTTGTCGGAAACGGTGGAGATGGGGGGTAAGGGCTGCAGGGGGGTTAGGGTGGTGTAAGTGCTGCTTGCACTCATGCCAGGGGGGGCTTCACACATGCTGATGGCTGGATGCAAGTGTCCGTGGTGTCCGTGGTGATAGTCTCCGCTGTCCAGGAGGGTTGCCATGCCCATAGCGCGGTGGCTTAGACCCCGGGGGCTCGGACGGGCATGCGGACTGTGGCCACTCAGCAGATCCCCGTGACCGGCCACGGACTCATGGCTCACTCCGTGCATGTCGCCAATATTCTCCATCGACAGCTGTCCGTTCATGATCCGGGCAGCGCTCTGGACAAACCATCTATGTGATTTACCGCAGTTAGCTGGCGTCCAGAAGTCCTCACGTCCAGTAAAGTTCAATATTCTTTTGTTGCTTTTTCTTCTTCTTCTTGCAGCAGCCTCCTTTGCTCTCTGTCCTTATATTCACAAATATTCTCCTACCTCTGACGCTGTTTTGCAGAATGAAAACTCCTTCTCCGAATCCTTTTTTTTACTTGATATTTTTGTTGTTTTTTTTTTAAATTATTATTATTTTAATTCCCTTTTTAATTCAAGCCCCCCCACCGCCAACCAGCTGTCCTTGCGCTCCGGTCGGGTGCCGCGCCATCTCTATAGTTGTGTGTCTCCAGCCCCTCTTCCACCGCAGCACAGATCACTGTCTACACATGCGCACTGTGAACACCCATCTCCTCCCATACTCTCTCTCTCTCTTTCTCACATGGGGCGCACGCTCTTACTGGATGAGCTAGAGGCCGCCCCCTCTCATACACACTCGTACACACACCGCCCCATTGCTCTGACGTCGGCTACCTTTTAAGGAAGGGACGTATCAAACCACCTGCTAAGGCTATTCTCCCCAATAACCCATATCCAGCCTTCACTGAAATGTTAAAAATGCAAATAGACGGATCTGTAATAAAATCTTCAAAGAATCGACCCATGGAAATTGACTGGATGCAGCACCTAATGTTTGATTGCCAATTGTTATTTAGAAAATGTTTAATTTATTAGGGCTATAATGAGGCTTTATCTTCAGTCCTCCTTAAATTATTAAGTGCAAATGAAGTAAACTTCCGGGTTCATTTGGAGTTGATTTTTAACTAGTGAGGTCTGGGTTTCAAAAGCTCCAAACCTCCAATGAAAATACACTTAAAAAAAAGCTTCAAAAATTACAACAAAGCATTATGATTTTAATTACATTTTGACAATTTTAACAACACGGTTATATCCTAGGCATGAGGCTACATCACATAGCCTAGATCCATTCTTTCAGGCTACTTCAGCTGCACCACCCCACCCCCACACCCCTGATGTGGCGGTTTAACCAAACGAAGAAGACTGTAGTACCTTCTCTTTTGATGGAAAAAAATGAGCAGATGTGTCTATTGTTCAACAATTAGGCTTAACGAACCAAGCCCAGCAGCATGTGTACGTGCGTGTGTGTGTGTGTGTGTGTGTGTGTGTGTGAGTGCATGCGCGCACGCTTGTCCTATTTGGAGATGGACATATGCACATTCAATTTAACTTTGAGAATCATTTAAGTATAACACTTGCCTATATACACAGTGACTTTACAAATAAAACACCAACATGTTATTTAATCAAATAAGAGAACATTTATTTTTGTTGAAATAATACAAATTCACAAATACACTCACATACGCACTCACAACTTCTCTATAAAATCCAAGGCCATGGAGGAAATGACATGCTGACACATAACATGACTGTTATCCCCGAGTTGTTGTAGTGCATGCTGCACGAGTGTCAAACTCCCCAAACCTGCAGCCTGATAAAAGCCGGCCCCCTGTTTACATGTCAGGGACCGTTTAGCCTAATAGAGCGGTAGCGCAGGGCGTCCTCAGCCGGCCGAGGTGACAGCTTGCAGCGGTCAGTGTCCTGCTGGACCCCCCGCTGAACGAGGGACATGTCAAAGGTGACGCTTCAAGACTCCCAAAGCCAACATCTGCGGGGGGACAGATTAACCTTTCAGACTTTTCCCTGTCCTAGACCTGCTAGGGGCCCCGCATCTGCCAGGGTCCCCACAATAGACCCAGCCCTCGGTTGAACGAGTTAAATAAAAGAAAAGAAAAAAAGAGAAGTTAAACTGTCTCTGATGTGAAGTCAATGTCAACGGCGTGTGTGTGACGTGTGTCGAGACAAAAGGACACTAATTCCTCGAAGTGTGGCTGTCCAACCGTGTAGCCCTGTGGACATAATAGACTTTAGAGGCAGGCAACAGCGAAACAAAAACACTGTGAATTTTGCATATTCATTTTAAATCAGGTAGCATATCAAGCTCCTATATCTGCACTTTCATTTGATTTGAATTTAATCCGATTTTTATATTCTATATAGCCTACAGTTTGACCCCATTCTATACAATTAAATAACTATCTTTCTAATTATTAGGCCTATTACTTTTCAAGTGTAGGACAATTTATTCTGTTTTTATTTCGCTGCACATCCGCACAGAGACAGTTACGAGATGTAGAAA
Source organism: Gymnocephalus cernua (assembly GCA_023631565.1). Classification (NCBI taxonomy): domain Eukaryota; kingdom Metazoa; phylum Chordata; class Actinopteri; order Perciformes; family Percidae; genus Gymnocephalus; species Gymnocephalus cernua. The sequence goes on along the minus strand of CM042426.1, from coordinate 8,979,307 downwards.
GACAGAAAGGCCGAGGTTTGGCCTTAAATGGCAGCAAACCTCATCTACACATTCTCTTTGGGATCGATAGGCTCCTGGCATGTCTGCACGACCTGAGCTGTGTGTTTATGTGTGTTGGCTCTCTATGGCCATTGTGCCGAGATATACTTGGACTTACGAGCCGGTGACATTTGCTTTGCAGAGAATATAAGGGACATGGTTTTCTGAGCACTTCTGAAAGAAGATATTTTTCAAGCGGGATTCAATTCAATTAATAAAAAAGGAAGCAGAGGCACGGACCAACAAGCAGCCTAGTGCCTTACCAATCCATAGGCCTACATGTGTGGATGTGGATATGCAGACGAGTTTGGAAAACATAGTTTCTTTCGTTTTATGAAAAAGAAAAGTCAGTGCCAGAGCAAAGGGAGGCCAGCCAATGGGCACCTGAAGGCACTGTGTCATTTACTTACAGGTTTCACACTGATTACTAATCAGGGGCATCGTTCCCGTGAAGCCCACAGCAGCATTTCCGAGCAGAAACAATATAATGCCTCGCAGAGAGGACCGTGGATCAATATTTCGACAGCTCTGCAAAGTGACACAGCGTTGCAAGCGTTATAAATGTTCAAATGACAATTACAGCGTGTTTGGAAATAAGGCACTGCTAAATGGCATCTGGTGAAACTAAACTTTTATAAATGAGGCTATACTTGAGTTTGGCCTATATGGTCATTTATGGCGGATGAACCAATATGACATAAGGGCGCATGCATAGAGAAACTGAATTAGCCTTTTGCAAAATAAATCACATTGCTCTTGTTTCGTCGTTTTCAACCCATACATTAATTTATTGCTTCACCTTTTAAGCAAATCTATTTTTATGATTTTTTTTTACACCGCTCAAATCCTCCCCCAAAATCAAGAATGTTAGTGGAAAATACTAATATGTTAAACGTTAAAATATTTAAGATTATGCTTATCTGCGCTCTTTTCTAAAAATGTGCATTGCAGTGTTTGTGGCTGGCCTTTACAGCATATTTAAAGTATAGGCCTTGAAAACACACCACACCGCGCCAATCAATACTGAATAGCATTATAATTCCTGGAGGAACTCAGGCTACGGCCTTTGATTTGTTAGAATAAACAAACCTGAAAACATACGTTTTTTATACATACGCCTCTGTGGCATTTTTGGCATTTATATGTGTTATACATTTTTATTTAATATAAGGCAATTATTTAATTTAAATTAGCAACCGAGTCATATCTTAAAGAAAAACTCATTAGTGTACTTATACAAATTACATTAGTATTCTTATCATTAGTAGCCTACTATTATGTATTTTACTTTGTTCTGAGGCTGAAACAGTAGAGTAAAAAATAAGCAACATAAAAAAAAATAAACAAAATCATCATCTCGTCCTCACTGACAACCAGTTAGCAGGCGACAAGCCAAGATCACATCAAGAGCTAAAGAAGGATCATGTTCTCTTTAAATATGTAAGAGGAACTGATTTAGGTTTTCAAGTGAAAACATGTGAGTAACGTGACCAAACAGTAACCAGTGACAAATACACCTCAGAGTTATAATAATAATAAAACCACTTATGATCTCCCCCTTGATTAAGGAATTTCCTTCTTTTTCTTTTCTTTTTTTGTTTTCCTAATTAATATAAATGCCATCATGGCCGAGCAGCAGATGCCGGACCTGCTGCCTTGCTCAGGGGTAAATCAACTGCCTCTTCCCTCCTGTTATTCCGCGTCACTTGCTCTGATTCGTGCGCTCATGTGAAATTAATAAGGCATCACTTTACATTAAGGTGTCCATATGCCGCCCAATTACTCCCTGTAACTTTAGTGAGACTCCAATTATGACAACAAAACCGTGTTAACGATAGCCAAACCAGCCCCACCGCGAAGCTCTAAATACGCACTTCAAATCCAAATGACTTCTTACTCAAACAGACTGTAGACTTATAAGCATCAATAATCAGTTTGGGGAAATTAAAAAAGCGTCTTCCAAATTTCTCGTGAGATTGCTAGAAATGTTCGATGCTTTATTTTGAAATGTAGGCTATCCAATCCAATCTAATAATAATAATACGTTTTATGTTTTTACCGTTTTAGCAAAACAAATGATCATGATTACGATAAAAGTAACTTGCCTTTGGAAAATATATGACATTTTGTGAATTTACAAGAATATTTGGATCTGGCTAAATAAATCTCTACTATGGTAACTGAAAGAACAATTTCCACATTAGTTCTCTAAGATGTGGGCTACATATTTCTTTAAATCAATACAAACTGCGAATCATTACCTCCCTGTATGCATTTTCCTTATTTAGAAAGGACTATCCTCTCGAATGATAATCAGGGTTTCTTTTTACTTTTCAGCATTGTGTCAAATTATATGAACATTTCTTCCATCTGACAACAACGAGAGGGTGGGGCTGGTTTCTAATAAAAGACTTGACAAAATGTTTTCCCAGCGCATCTCTGTCTTTGCATCTAAATGGACAACCTGCTCATCTCAAGATAAACGTTACTATTTCAGATTAAATGCTTTTACAATGACATTATTTTTATTTTACATAACAGCTAAATCTGAGACTATAAGTGTATGTGCGCGCGCGTGCATGTACAGCTATATTTGATCATGTAGTTGATTAATCACTATCAGCTGTAATTTCGCTGTTCTTGCTTACGGGCAACTGTACGTGAATATGCCCGCATTTAAAATACCACAAATGGACTCTACTGATACACAGAGCTGCATTATGCAGAGAATCAATCAGTAATTCTTTCTAATATTGCCCACTGTGGACTTGACACTGCATCATTATAACAGTATGTAATGAAGCCGAATCTTTAATTAATGAATCTCTCCTCCAGGAACAACTTTGGCCACGCACTGATGCCAGTATGCAGATATTACAGGCTGACATGTATCGCAGCTGCTCTAAGTGTGTGTGCAGAGATGCATCAGCGTGCAGAGAAACTGTGCGTCAGACTTGGACGGCACTCTCTTGTCCACGTCTCTTCTCAACAGGGTGCCAGGGTGCAACATGTCTGCATTCAAACTCATCTTCTTCTGCGACACACATAAAACACACACACACACACACACACACACACACACACACACACACACACACACACACACACACACACACACACACACACACACACACACACACACACACTGTAGTCCCCGAATTTACCGCAGGATTCCATTCTGTCATGCGCCTCCCAGCTCACTCCCATACAGCAGCGCACAGAACGTCAGAGGTTGAACATCAATGTACATAAACTCTTTAGCTTCAACATACGAGTTGTAAAAACCAGAGGATCTCTGGTCTGCTTCGTGTGTGTTTTTCCCGTCCCACCCTCTCCCTCGTCCTCCTCCTCTGGGTCCTCCGGCTTATTCCAGCTTTTCTCCAGAGCTGCCAGAGTCCCATATCCTGACCGAGGTAAACATCCTTAGCCGCTGCATGCGTCTCCGTTTCCAATCGCAAATTATCCGTCCCGCAAAAAACCCTCCGTTTTCCTGCTCCGATGCCGTGCTTCTCTCTGTGCTTTTCTCGAGGCAGGCGCATTTGAATAGCTGGCCGGTGTTGTTATGGATCCGTGCGCACTGAAAGAGAATCAGTATGCAAATTGTTTCAGTATCAATCGAAAGGTTCGATCCGCCAGAGCGTCAGCCCCTTTGGCACGAGAGGCTCCTTTGCTGCATAAATGTTTATAATGACCATATATTAGCACACACACAGAGCGATGAGAGAATATACTGGACTGCTATTGAGATGTAGCCTAACAAAAATATAATTTTTCTTTATAAAATGTAAATTTAGTGATGTGGGGCATGTAGATGGTGCATCAATGACTCAGAGATTTTTTTTAATTTGTGAAATAAACCCCCACACACAATTACATAGTATATCATATGAGTAGCAATGAACTATTTATATGCCACAATAAATATTGAATCCATATTTGTCTGTAAGTGAGGTTATGTGTGCTTATGTACACATATAATTACCCCTTTGAATTTTGCACAAAAACTGAAGAGTGAAATCACATTTTTCATTTTAACATTACACATTTTACAGACACAAAACAGGGGTCACCACTTGTAATGAGTCATTGGATATTGAGTAATGTGAAATAACCAATATTTTATGCAGTCATATGATTTGATGCACAGTATAGGCTGTCACATTTTCAAGCATGGTTCTTTCTGTTTGTCATATTCTGATAATCATTCAAAAGCACCAGTGTTACAGTGCTGCTGATAAACACACTGCAGAAAAGAAGCACATTAGTGAGGATGGATAGAGATAGGAAATGAAAAAGAGTGAAGGTAAAATAAGTGATGGGGTGATATATTTGCAAGCAGTAGGGAGAAGTGTAGCAGGAGGAAAAAGACGAAACACATAGAAAGTGGAATATAGTTGAAGACCGGAGTGGATCGGAGAGTTTAGGTAATCAAGAGCAGGACATTGAAGATGAAGGAAAAGAGAGGAAGGGCAGCAATAGGTGAAAGGAAAGGCAGGGAGAGGGCAAGGGCAGGGAGAAGGAGAGTATGGTCAGTAGGAGATAAAGCATGGAGTCCGTTATCCATCTGTTCCAGGGTTAGAGTTTGACCAGCTGAGGGGGGTCAGGGGTGAAGGGTCGGCGACCCCTTGGCCCGAGGGCTCCATGGTCAGTGCGCTGGCAGGTACACACTGGGGACAGGATTATAAGGTAAATAAAAAAGGTGGATGCTTTCCTTCTAAGGTCTTTGTTTTGCATAGATAGACTATCCAGCTCATGTAAAGATATACTGACTTTTATTCTTTTTAATTCATTCTGAAATGGGTGGATGTGCATTTTGATTGTTGGTTCACACCATTTCAAAATGGTTTGCTGCAGTCCAAAGCTTACTTTTAAAAGTGTTTTTGATACAGGCATTGCTCAATATTTCCAATGTTGTATACAAACAACGTCACCACAAGATTAATTTAGTGGCTGTTCTGGAGCTTTTGATCATATCACATGGCCTTCATTAGCAGATGGAGATGTCATGTCATTGTAGATTTCCATTTTGAGCTTTAAGGATTTCTTGTTTATATTTGCTTGTACAGTAGGCTTTAATTATATCAGGAGAGAACATTTGAGCATTTTATTGTTTTTATTTGAGTGATTTGAAATGCAATTTATTGTATTTAGGTTATGACAGATTCATTGAATGTGTTTCTACCTATATACTATATTTGTATGCAACCATTGACCTCTACTACACAGTTGGCTAGGTTCAAAATTAAACAAAAAGGTGCAATGCTCTCCTGGCTGTTTATATTTCTAGTTGCCATAACTTGATAACATGAGGAGAAAATGATCGCTTTAACATCTGGATTTTATAGGTGTGTTTAATCATCACGTTTGCATAATGAAGCTACAAGGAGAAGTAATATTTTATGAAAGCTAATTCTAAAATAAACAAAGGATTATTTCACTGATTTTACACAGGTACAGTGCTCAGACAGATCTACGGATGGGGCTGAATGTGTGCAGATGTACATTAATAAATTAATTTCATTAGGCTATCATAAGCCTGAACCTACTCACTTTCCAGTACTGTAACTGCATGCAACTAATGTGCAGTGGTCAGTAGCTTACTGTAACTGAGTGTGTGAGCTGGTGGAGCACTCTATCAGTTGGGGCTGTATGGGATGTGAGTACTGGGCATACTAAAATTCATCAGGCAACCCGGCAGTTATCCCCAAAATCATTTTTATATCTAAGCTTTCAAAAAACTCAGGCCCTTCCAGAATAATTTCTAGTCATTAACTGGGTTTTGTATATACATGTATATGTATATGTAGTATCCCATGAAGCTGAAATGCTCAGAAGTGGATATCCCTGTTTACATTTTAATAATGCTTTGAACAGGAGTGTCCCTCTTGAACAGTTAAGATCCTCTCAGCCACTTACACTATAGGAAGTGTCATATTTAATAACTCGCTTCCATCTGTTAAAAGTGATGTGTGCGCAGCGCACAGTGTGTGTGTGTGCAGATTTAACAAGGTGCTCTGTGCTTAGGTCAAGGAATGCTGTCCTTTACTTGTGCCTGAAAATCTATATCTCGAAAAGGGGAAGGATTATATATTTTATGTCAACAAGAGACTGTCCTCTCCTTTGTGTGTGTGTGTGTGTGTGTGTGTGTGTGTGTCAATGGCTGTGAGCAGCTTACCATTATGCACAATAGGTCTTCACCAGCATGTGTGTGAAACTATGAGTGTTGGTGTGTATGTCTGTGAGAAGGAAAGAGACTTCACTGATGAGGGTGTGTGCTATAAGGTGTATCTAAATCTTTATATACACAAGTGAACTTCTTTATGTCACCTGTGGCTGTACCCTCATACAACTATATATATATATATATATATATATATATATATATATATATATATATATATATATATATATATATATATATCCAATATGCCATTTAGCATTGCCTATTTGGTGTCTTTGGTATTTTATTAGTATTGACGTTAAATATGCATGAGTGTCATCACCTTAAAATGCATTTTTATTTAGAGAAATTAAGTAAACTGATCCATGTCTGATCCAATTGCTTGCAGGCATGTGGCTATGTGTGTGCTGATGAAAACATGTACTCCAGAGTCAGTGCAGGAAATTGCCATGGATGAGTTTGTGTATGTTCGTCATTAATCATGCATGGCATGGTGAGTACAGTATACACACGGGTGTGTTTCTGCGTTGTGTGTGTGTGTGTGTGTGTGTGTGTGTGTGTGCAAATATATTTCATACCGTGCTTGTATTTGTGTGTTTGGGAGTTGTGTGGGGGGGCTGGCGGAGGGATTAGTAGGGAAAGTTGCTGGGGTAAGGACAATGATAGCTGCATCTAAAAGAGGATTACACAGGTTCCCCCTGTCATCATGTACCTGCCATTATGGGATTACGGACGCCACTTCCACCTTCTCCACTCAACACTGCAGTGCAGGGCAAAGCTTTCAAAATACCGCCACACTCATAGAGCCTCAAAGTCTCAACAAAGGTGGGTGAGGGTGGTCCTGTTTAGGTCAGCAGGTAGAGTATGAAGGCTGCCTGTTGGAGTTTGACTGGAACCCACTGTTTTAAACCAAGATAAGATTGCACTTGTGGTGTGTGGATAAAAAAAATCTGCATACAGTATGTTTGGTGATTCTAACAGTGAACATCTTGTAGTTGTAGTCATGGATGCAATAACTAGTCAGTTATAAAAATCACAATTTAAACCCACTTTTTGCACACAAACACACACATAAGTGCCTTATAAACACTACTGCATTTACAGATAAAAACTAAAGACAAAATATGCTGATAAATTAAATTACAGGTCTGCTACACAACTAAAACCATGCTGTGTGCACACACTGTAGATACAGACACACAAACAGACACACATTTTATTAAAAAATAATGGAGCTATGATTGCCCCTCACACACATTCACACACCTTCTTGGTAACAGTGAATACTGATTTGGCACAGTCTCTCATGATATCTATTGTTCATTAGTCATTGTTATCCGGCTTTGATGTAGCTGTAATGGGCTTTAGATGTGTGGACTGGCTCCATAAAGACCCCTGTTTAGTAACGGCCACAGTTTAAATGCTCTTAATGTGCTGCCGAGGTGTGGGGAGGGGCCAGGAGCTGTAAATCACAGAGAAATGGGGAGATTGGAGGTGAAGAAAGGAGCAATTGGAGAGGAAAGGAGAGGCAAGGGGAGACGAAAGGAGAAATTGGGCGGGGGGTTGGAGGAGAGGGAGGGAGGGGAGCAGGTTCAGGGACGAGGGAATGGAATCTGTGTGTGTGCATTCTGACGAGGCAGAGAGAGCCTCCCTCCGAAACTGCAGTCGTGTTTACACAGCACAGGTTCACACAGTCGCTCATACAACACACACACACACGCACACACACGCACACACACGCACACACACACACACACACACACACACACGCACACACACACACACACACACACACACACACACACACACACACACACACACACACACACACACACACACACACACACACACACACACTAGTTGAACCCCCTCTAGTTAAGGGGCTCCTGTGTTGTGTGCATGCTTACAAAGAGTTTAGCATTGAGCTCGGCGACTTGGGATTCAAGTAAAAACGTGTGTGTGTGTGTGTGTGTGTGTATGGTTGTGCATGTGTGTGATCTGCCTTGTTCCCAGTACGGACAGAGCAAACAGACAGAGGCAGCTATCAGCCTCTCCATTGTATTCATCTGATCACTAATCTTCAATGGTTAAATTATTATCCATTCACCACCTTAGCAAAGGACCAGGCAAACACTACTGGGCTGTCACCAAACATCACTAGTCCTTAATATGTTACTGAAACACACACACACACACACACACACACACACACACACACACACACACACACACACACACACACACACACACACACACACACACACACACACACACACACACACACACACACACACACACAGATAAGGGCTCATACACTACATACATACACACAAACTCCATAAACATTACATTATCTTACAGGAATGCATACTCAGGCAAAAATAAGCAAATACAAGCACGGTATGAAATATATTTGCACACACACACACACACACACACACACACACACACACACACACACACACACACACACACACACACACACACACACACACACACACACACACACACACACACGCACAAAGAAGAGCAAGAGTTGTTGCCATCTCCGGGTCTGAGGGGCCTCCATCACCCCCAGCAGGATACTCGGGCAAATCTAATTGCAGGTAAATGTACAGTGCTGCTCGCTGTGGCTCCTGTGTGGAGAAGATGGGAGGAGAGGCCCAGCGACATGGTTAGTATTGGTCGGAATGACTGATTGGCCCTACCCTAACTACATTAGACTGTGGAGAAGTGGCTGGCTCCCTTTCCCTCCCCCATGCACACCACGGCTGCTGCTCCGCTCCCTCCCAGCCCTCCACTCCTTCAGAGATGGCAAAGGTAGTGGCTTTGGTTGGGCTTCTACGTTGGGGGGTGCTGGGTGTGACCTGTCCCCGCCGTGGATCCCTGTGTATCAACCTCCAATAGAGAAGCCCACGGTTGATTGGAGCATATTAGCAGGCTGTTGGGCTGGAGGTAGTCCAGGCCCACTGGAGGGCTCTGCCATCTAAGATCTGATCAGAGGTTATTAGCAGTAAAGAGCCACTGTGGATGAGGGGAGGAGAGACATCATTTACAGGGTCAGAGCCTGGCCGTGTGGAGCTGGCTGGGCAGTGCACACACACAGAAAAACACACACGAGGCTACGAGCACACATACTGGACAGTAAAGGGCGGCTCATTACTCAGTGAGAGCTCAGGTTTCCAGCCTAGACCTCTCCATTAGACCCCCAGTTAGGGAGAAATGAATGGCTGTAGCTTCTCCGCACTCATAAACCAACCAACCATCCACAGCAGGAGAAAATGAGATACAAGTAAAAGGAGGGAGGGGATCTTGGAGGTAGTGTGTGTGTGTGTGTGTGTGTGTGTGTGTGTGTGTGTGTGCGCGCGAGCACAAGAGAGAGCTGAGGGGTCCTCAGGGTCTTTGAGATGGAAATGTCCAGCTGGCTGGCCGTCTGCTGCCTGACCCCTGAGCTCAGGGTCAAAAGCCAGGGCCCCCAACCAACCGCCCGCTGACCAACACGCACACATACAGTATCCACACACAAACACTCTCAATATCCACACATGTTCATACCGTGCTTGTGTTTGTATGTGTGTGTTTATGTGTGTGCTTTCAGAGAGAGGGAGAGGGAGTGTGCACTCTGCTGTGTGCGTGTAATTGATCATTTAATCTGGCTGACATCATAATCCCCGACGCGTGTTTAACTAACTGGCTGACCGGCGCAGGAGCAGAAGGGCTGAGTAATTATCTCATTTGGATACATTAATAACGAAGCATCATTCACCGTTACCTCGGCTCCACCGGTCCTGAATCAATCACAGCAAAGTGTGTTTGCATGTGTGAGAGACCGAAAGAGAGAGTGTGCATTTGTGCATTTGTGTGTATTCATTCTTTTGTGTTAACATGCATTTTCGAGGAAGCTGCATCGATGCGTTGCACCTCAAAACAGAGTGTCAGCCATCACACAGCCCAACCTGCAGCAGGAGCGAGCTAAAATGGAGACGTGTGCATGTGTGTCGGCTTCTGTGCATTTGCAGTATTACATCGGTGTATGGATTTGTAGGAAAGCCAAAGTGCTCAAAGAATGAACCACAAATCAACAATATTGGAGGGGAAACAATCAAAGAATTTAATCGAAAGATGAGAATATGAGAAGGATATGTGGTGCGCATCAAGAAACAGGCATATTGTTTTGTTTCAAACTCAAGTGCACATTCAAAGCCAATTGTTCAGAGGATGGAGAGCCACACAAACAGCAATGAAATTAAATGGCAGTTGAAACAAAGAGAAGCGGACCTACGTACGTATATGTGTCCTTGTGTTTGAGTGGGAGTCTGTGTGTGTGTGTGTGTGTGCATGCGCGCATCTGGGTCTTAGGAAAATTATTGCTATTGATTTAAGGCGGAGAAACGTGGAAATGTTACCAGATGGGACATTTAGCTGTGAGTGGCTTGGGATGAGGCAAGTCATCCTCGAAAGGCCAGAGCAGAGAGATGCAGCGAATGCACATCAAAACACCAAATGCTGTCCAGATCTTCTCCTCAGGATGAATTCACAAGTCACCATCAAGCTCTGAGGTATATTAATTCATGGGCATGGAGATTTTACCTTGCAAATTTGATTCAAGATGCCAGAATTAGCTGAAACATAACTTAAAATGGATTTACGTTTAAAGTAAAAAATAGTTTTCACATGTCAATTTTTAGCTTTTTAATGGATATAAAATACACATGTACAGTTCAGCAGTGAATCTGATACTCAGACAGTGAGTGGGTCCAAGTAAACAAAGTATGCAGTGCGCTTACAGAGTGCACCAGTGGCTTTTTGCTCATAAGCCAGAATATGAGTTACCCAAACTAAAATGGTTGCCCTTGAACCCTTCTGATTACAGAATGCTCCTGGTCTTTTCTGAAAGGTAACACTTTGGAATTTACTACCAAAAAGTCAGACTTATAGTCTGAGTAATACTGAACCAAATTTACAGAGAACTTGGTAGAAATGCAAGGTTTTCTTTTACTGTTTTGTTTTGTATGTACTCCTGTTACAAAAAAGCAACAGTCACAGTGGTATTGCAATGGTTCACACAGATAGAAACGCGAGGCTTTGTCCCTTCAAACGATTATGAACAACATTTACTTTGTCAACCTCTCGCCATGCTAAGCTTGCAACCCGCATATGACAACTCATTTAGAAATAATGAATTTGAACTTGCCATCAAGTATGCTGTATAGCATTTTTGAGCTACTACATGCAGACATACTGTCTGCACATACTGTACATATTAAATTGTACAATATCAGACCTATGAATGGATAAATAATCTTTGAAAGTTACCATCAGAATGTTCACAAAAATCACAACCTGTGAAACAAAGTGTAGTTTTAATGTTTCAAGTGCAAATCACAAATCCCTTTGGTTGAGCTTTTAATTATCCAAAAGAAGTTTGCAAATCACTTTAGTCTCACACTGCCATTCAGTCATGCAGTGCAGTTTTTAAAATTCCCTCCATACAGCAGCTCCCTCCGGCTAGTCCGATCATCACTGAGCTGGAGTAACGGTGGGGCTCAGCACCCCGCAGGCTTTTCTCAAAAGGCAGTCTGATAGTGGAGGCACCTTCTAACCGATGAACTTCGGTAGGGTCTGGGTGAGTTATGTTTTTAGAACAGATTGTCCCTTTAACTGTCCGTTCTCAGTGACCACTGACCGCTGTCCGTCTGTTCTGGTTCAGGTTAGGAGCCTCTCAGTAGAGCTGTTCAGATTACACCAACAGCTCAATAGAGACAAACTCAGCATGCTGCAGCACACACACACACACACACACACACACACACACACACACACACACACACACACACACACACACACACACACACACACACACACACACACTGCACACTTAACGTAAACTATATGAAAACACACATGCCTGCACATAGACATTAATTTAATTTAAGTGCACCTAAACACATCTGGAGACACACAAATACGCACACACACACGCACACACACACACACACACACACACACACACACACACACACACACACACACACACACACACACACACACACACACACACACACACACACACACACACACACACACACACACACACACACAAAGAAAGGCTGGCAGTCTGGTGTTCTTCAAGTTAATTTGACACAGAATCGATTTGATCCCTCGTCATCTCAATAATGATAGAAAAGATGCTAAATGCAATAGAATCTCTGAAATCTAATATTTTGGGGTCAAATCGTTTAATGAAGAGCAATCTGACTCTGGACTTTCACTGTTCGTACTGCACGCCATCTATTACTGTAGGACGTTGTTTTTCCAGATGCTTTGTTAGATTACCGGAAGCTTAAAACGATTTTCAGCAAAGTTGTCTGAAGGAACTGTAACCAAACTGTTCTGGATAATACAATTACATTATAGGCATACAGCTGATTGAGCTCTTACGTGGAGTGCCTTCAATCGGTAGTCTAAACAAAAGGGTCAGAAAAATCTAAACTAGCTATCACTCTCAAACTGATTGACACATCTTTGAAAGGAATACTAGGCAAAACACCAGAGTATTACTAAATCTAATTGATTTAGGTTTTCTGTTGCTGTCAAAGGTTTGTTTACATCACTTGTGTTCCAGCAAGTAATACAGCAACAAAATAGGCCTATAGTTATGACCAGATTAACACACAAAGAAAAAACTTAAAAAAAATAAAAAAATAAGACAAACTATTTTGTTATTTATGTGATATGATGCCACATTAGCAGATTTAGGGATCAAAGTGTGTGGTGGGAAGATAACAATGTATGACTTTCTGCACTCATTATGAGTGAATATTACAGCAATATAGGCTCAATGAAATAATATAATAGCTTTAACATGTGCTAAATGATCCCAAATTAGCCTACAAAAAGGATATTTGTTCTGACAAATAAGATCTGTATATCACAAAACACTAGTTACCGGTATATGTTTCTATTTGTGACACAGGGTACGAAATAACCCTTTGACTAACATCTATTCCAGCAGAGGCTGATAATAGCTGTGATTGTGTGTCTGAGCTGCAGCTTAGTGAAAAGGGACCTTTGAGTTGTTTATTTTCACAATCACGTGCAACAATCATACTTTAACCTTATATGTGAGTGCTTTGTGGTTCCTTACATGGGTGCGCGTGTATTTCTGTAAGTGTGTGTGTGTGATTACCCATGCTGTTATCAGCGGCAAGCCGCCATTCACTCCAGCTGAAATGAAAGGTTTTCCTCTGTCACAAAGCAGTTTCTTTGTTTCCATGGTGCTATGATTCTGTCAAAATCCCAGAGAAAACAGAGGACGGAGAGAAAAAAAATCAATGTCCCCCATCACCAACAGCAGTCTCAGCCTAGCAGGCTGCCGCCATGCAAGTACACGCACCAACACATGCATACACAGACAGTGGGAGATACAAAAACAGAAAAAAGTTGCTCTTGTGACTTAAATCTTTTTATTAGATTTCTTCACTGAAGGAAGTGGGCAACTGTAGCCTGTTTTTTTGGATATTGTTGATAATAGCAGGAGGAATGTTTAAAAAGGTAATGATCCTGAGAAGTTTTCTATCTTTTTGCAACGCTCATATAACCAGTAGATTCAGAACATGTATCAACAGTATTTACAGTAGCTGCCTGCAGAGCAGAGAGTGTAGCCTAATTTACTCTCACACTTTCAGCAAGTATTTTAAAGGATCTGCTGTTGGAAACAGATTAAACAGCACATTCTGAAAGAAATCCAGAGTTACACGGTAAGACACGACTGACATTTGTCGTTCAATGGTATTTGTCATGTTGTGGTAAAAATGCAGTTTATACGTCTGTTTTTAAGCCAAGCTAATAGGCAATGACATGAGCCTTAACGTTTTTAACTGAAACCAATGTATTTCAAGTCTTACTAAGCCTCTGGGATACAATAAAACTGTGAAGAAAGGTGTACAGCACTATGCAGAAAAACATGGATTCATAGGGTGGAGACTGGAGATTTTCAAAGGCTTTTCAGATTATTTTGAAAGGATTCTTCCTATTGATACCTAACATAGATAAACACTAAAATGCTGGAGGGAGAAGGAAGTGATGATAGGTGAAAAAAATCAAACTGTTCCACTTCGTCACACTAACACATTATTGCTGTAAATTGTACCAGGAGGCACTTCTGTGGAAGTGGAAAAGGTTTTGTCTTGCTCCTGTTTTATGATAATAAATCTGTATTACTGGTATCTGGGAAAGATATACAGTATATATGTGTGATTGAGATCACCCTTCTGAAGAATTTGGACAACAGAATGGTTCACAGACATTGAGCCAGGCCTGTGCAGAATCGATCACCGCCAATCGGCGCCCAATGCATGCCGGTTAGAAATGTGTCCAACTTGATCCCAACTTGCTCTGACGTCATGCACACTTGGGCAACGATAAGCTCACGAGATCGGCCCAGGTTTGAGAGCCAGGCATGACCCAGGGCATTGCGGGAAACGCCTGGCTCTTTCAGCATCAACTCAAAATGATGATGTTTTATATAAACGTTTTTTTTTTAATTGTTTTTCAATTGGAGGGATTTTAATTGCTATTTGTAGTTTAAAGGCTTATTCTGTACAAAACACATTGTGCGGCTGATGGTGATGTTTGGAAGTCAGAGGGACTAAATCCGTTTAGATTACTGGTCATCTACAGTCTGTTGTTTATTAACATCAACAACAGATCGCCTGCAGAGCATTTTAACAGCTACTCTGTCATAATAAAAACAACTGGAAACTGCATAGCAAGCTGATATGTTTTATTAAAGGTACATTTCACTTTATGAGGTTTTTTAACATTAATGAGTTCCCCCAGCCTGCCTATGGTCCCCCAGTGGCTAGAAATGGTGATAGGTGTAAACCAAGCCCTGGGTATCCTGCTCTGCCTTTGAGAAAAAGTAAGCTCAGATGAGCCGTTTTGGAATCTTGCTTGTTATGAGGTCATCACAAGCGAGGTTACCTCCCCTTTCTTTGCATTGCCCACCCAGAGAATTTGGCCCACCCATGAGAGAGAGACATCATGGCTTTCAATCAAAGCCCCCAGGAACAGCGGCATGTCTAAAAGCCACCATGGGCTTAGCGGATAGGGGTGGTACTGCACCCCATGGCCCAGAAAGACTTTTCACATAGACTTTGCATGGCGAAAGAAACGTCTATATTTCAGTGGATAATTTGTTTCGGGGTATATAAACTTACCAGCCCGAACACTTGAAGGGTCCTTGTTTAAAACGTCACGTTTTTAACATTTTTAACATTCACTAGTAATTGTGATTGTAATTCACCATGTGTTCTATTAATACGTCCATGGTATTATCTTATGAAGTTATGATACATCCGATGTATGCATGCTGTAAAGCCTGTTACGTGGATGTAACGTCATTAGCGTTTCCCAAACTGGCGGGGCTATCGGCTAGCTAGCTAGTTGCTAACATCAGGGGTAGCTAACTATATGGCATATAACGTATATAGCATAAGTAACGTTGTGTAGGCATATAGTAAATGCCTACACAACGTTACTACAGACATAGTGATTACATTGCCTTGGTTCTCTCTTATGATACACCCGAGGCCTGTATGCTGTATAGCTTGTAAAGTGGACGAATGATGGGGGATGGATGAGCTTTTTTCACGAAACTGCAGGCTAACTGCTAGCGCTAGTTAGTAGCTAGCTAGCTAGCTAGTAGCACAACATCATTATTAAATCTCCTTGGTTGTCTAGCTAAATACATCCATTGTTTATTTAGCTAAGCATGTAAACGATCAGGAACGACAACAAACACAATGTTTAACGTTAGTGAATGTTTTAGACAATGAAACGGTTCTTGAGTTCGCTATGTTTACTGAGACACAAGAGGGAAGCTGAGCTCATGAACGCGCATGTTGCTACCGGTTGCTACGACAACACAAAAAGATGTTGCTAGTGCGCATGTCCATCGAGACATCATGGGCCAAGAATGCGGAAGATCCGAGCTCCATGTTTGCTTTATGCGCTTTTGAGCACTCTCATTGGAACGTACGGGACTTCCCGCCGAGCACTGTATCCAGTTCTCTTAATACATCCATGCTTTCAAACTAGCAAAGTGGCAGTTGGTCAAGGCCACCCGCCCTCCCCCCTCTCTCCTCCTCAATAGCTACAGACACAGAAATGGCACATACTAAGGAAAGCTCATTGTGGGACTGGCTCTAGTGGCTGTAATTCTGCACCAAGGCTGACTTTTGGGAAAGAGACTTCAGATACAGTATTAGGGGACCACTAAGGTCTATATAAAAGCATCCAAAGAGCACCACATCATGGGACCTTTAAATCGGACTCGGACCTAACAGGATGTGAGTGTTTCTGTGACATCCTGTTCAGAGTGAAGGCTGCTTGAAACTAAACTGTCCGACTTGACCGCAGCTTTTTGTCACTGCCCACTGCTGCTGCTGCCTGCTCTCATCCACTTTACAGGCGAGGCGCAGTCATAGTTTATTGTGCGGTGAATCATGTCAGGCTGCTCTATAGGAGTCCTGAATCAAAAGTAGTATAATAGCTGCTCTTTAACTTTGTATGCAAACATACTGCCTCTAAAATCTGCTTGGCATTCTGTCTGAAAACACAGTTTCAGTAAACTTAAAGTAGTTTTTGACCTCTAGTAACACAAGTGGGTACCTACAAGACGTACATGTACATGCACATGCACATGCATGCAGGTGATTTGATAAACTATTGCACTGATCTACAGGTGGGGGTATTGTGCCAGAAAAAGGCAGCAATGTGCCAACAAAGGCGAGGAGGAAAAACACTTGCTAGTGAACATGGATGTTAGACTGGGTAAACCCCCCCACTCTGCTGGTGATTTGATTTTGCCCTGCAGCTCGGTCTGGAAACCTGAACGTTTATCTCTCCTGCTTCCGTAACAATTTTGCGGGAACAAATCACAAACTAATCCACCTGGCGCGCTATTAGCGGGTTTAACACAATGGCGATAGAGAAGCAACGGCAAGCAGCTTCTTCTGTCGCTGCTACGTCACCCGGATCATTGGTCTGATTGGTTGAAGGACTATCCAATTGCGTACAGAGTCATTTGATCTATGCCTGTTGATCATGCCTCTTGTGCAGAGAAAATGCAGAGCAGACTTCCCAGACCAATGTTCAATCTTAAATCTATTGAGCTTGGTCTGGTGATAGCCAGACTACATGAATGTAAAAAATTTGAAATGTTCAAATAATTGACTTTGCAAATGTTTTTATGAGGACAACAAAGCACTCAATACGTTTGTTAGACCTCATACACAGAGTGGATTTTGGTGAGTAACACCTGCTAGGTGTTACAGTTATATGTTATGTGTTTACACAGCGGTAGCATCACTAATGTGCAAGATACAGTCAAGAAGCTTTACAGCTGTGCATGCTGTATCAAAATGAAGGCCAATCTCGAAAATGGGTGTGTTCCGAGCAAAGGCGCCAGAAGTAGGGGGTTAGAAATTAATGAAGGGGCCATTGACCTCCTCACTTTTCGCCCCTGGCATGATTTGGCATCGTGGCTGGTGGGATCCCATCGCAGGATGGTCTCTAGTTTTGATCTGATCACAACCATCCAGCATCCTTGATTCATTCAGAGCAACTGACACACAAAGTTGCAGTATTTACTGTAACACAAACAGATGTAGGGTCAGTGTAAGGGATTGCAAGGGCCAGGGACACAATTTGAGATTTTTGACCTTACTTATGAACATAACCAAAAAAGCTTACACTGTTTAGGGAGTCTTTAGGGGCACAACAGTGTTTTTCCCTCTTGAAGACTCCACAGAAGAAAGGACCCTGTGAAGTGTGTGTGTGTGTGTGTGTGTGTCTGTCTCCCCTGCCACTGACGGCTAATGTGAGGCCATTAGTGTGTGTGTGTGTGTGTGTGTGTGTGTTTGTGTGTCCCTCTTAGAACCCCCTTCATGCTTTTAAGACACTCTTCAAGATTCTTCAAGGCTGCAGATACACACAATGGACAGTCTGGAACATGGGCAGCGTGAGTGTGTGTGTGTGTGTGTCTGTGTCTGTGTGTGCACTTGAGGGTGTGTATGTGACTGTTTACAGTATTTGTATGTGTAATTATAAAAGACCACTTGCTGGTCTTCAAGGAAGCTCTCCGAAGTTGGAGACAGGCAGCCAGAACATCAAACCCAATCATTAAAGAGGCTTTCACAGAAATAAAGAGGCAGGTGATGAAGATGATGATGATGATGATGATGATGATGAGTAATTAGGAGGAGATGAGAGGAAATGGATTCACTGCTTTTATCTCTTTAGCCCTTAGGCTAAAGAGATTAAAGTAAAGTTGTAAGAGTTTGGAGCGAGCAAATAAGAGAAAAAAGGTAAATATGGAGGAAAAAAAAACAATAGCAAAGGATAAACAACATAGATAGATAACTAGAAAGATAGATAGATAGATAGATAGATAGATAGATATATAGATAGATAGATAAAAACAATAACAAAGGATAAACAACATAGATAGATTGATAGATTGATAGATTGATAGATGGATAAATAGATACTATGCAGACACTCAACATTGTTTAAATACGCGATGTGATACCCGTCTCGGGCTGTCAGATGTTGCTGTTCCTCCTATATTACATCACAGCTATAAATCTTGATTTCTCTCATTGATCACAAACATGTTCTGCAAATACAATTTCAAATGTAAAAGCTAATGCACAAAAGAAAAAAATCAATTTTTATTCCACTAAAGCGGGCCATATTGCGAGAAAGTACACAAAAATCAAAGCCGATATATACATTTTCCTGTGAAATCCTTCCTTTCTGGCCCAGCGTAACGAAGTTTTCGAGAGAACATAAAGCACATTGTTTTTTGGAGAAATAGCAATGAGATGTAGTAGAAGTTTAGACCATTAGATTTATTACCCAGGGGCCACAAGGAAAAAACGCAGGATGGGAAAGTGAGGCATCCCATCTAAAAGAGATTAGAGACGCGTGAGCACTCCTCGTGGGTGAGGTCATGCCCAAAAAAACATCACATACACCAAACTACACATAATAGCCCCGAAAAACCCAGCCAGGATACACACACACACACACACACACACACACACACACACACACACACACACACACACACACACACACACACATACACACACACACACACACACACACACACACACACACACACACACACACACACACACACACACACACACACACACACACACACACACACACATGCTCTGTGTGCTCTCATCCGACACTTAACAGTGACTTTCTTTCAGTGTATAAACCGCTATCATGGTTGATCCAAAAACTCTATATTACAAATATAATATTACAAAGGCTTGAATTAAATGAATGAATTTCTTGAGTGTTACTATTACAGCTACTGTTACTGTAATAATAAAAACAATAATAATAGTATTGCTTATATATATATATATATATATATATATATATATATATATAATGATAATTCAAAGGATATACAATCAGTCAAATAAATACACCACATTTATGATCACTTTATAAATTCCCTTCTAAACATCAAATAAGCCTTCTTTTTGAATGACATGAATGAGTGACAGTGTTAAAGCTGTCTGCTCTGATCCTCCACACGTTGTAAACATTCAAATATTCCCTTTGTATTTGTTAATAAACCTAATAATAATAGTCCTCCTTTCATCCTTTAAATTTCTATTGAGAAAGACACAAAAACTTGCATTAAAGACATGTAGATAAGAAGGTTTGCAGAATATAAAAGACACTTCAGACACATCATTATGTGGGCTGTTAGGTACCTGAGAGGAGCAGCGCTGTAGTGAGCTCTCATAAAAGAGAGTTGTTTTTTTGGGTGCACTTTGTTTTTGGGTGTGAACGTGGAGCAGAACCATTTAAGATTATTTCATTTTTTTTTTCAACGCTCTGCAGATGGAGCTTACAGTCAATAATATCAATTTGCATTGTGCAGAGTCCTTTGGCTCAGGTGGTAGAAGGCATTGAATGTGCATTTATGTGTGAATGAAGAAGAATGAGTGATGATGGTTAATGAGAGGGAGAGGAGGAGAGGGGGGCAGTTTGGGTTGGGTCAGGTGAAATAAGGGGTGAATGGATGGGTTACTCTTCAGGGTGAGGAGGTCAGTGGTCAGTAAAGAAGATAGAGAGAGAGGGGGGGGGGGCAAATGAAGAGAGAAGGCCGATAAATGTGAGGCAGAACAGTGGACGACAGGAAAAGCAGGAAGGATGAAACGGATAATGAGGAAGGAGAGTAAAAGAGAGATGAAGATCCAGGAAAAAGAGAAAGAGAGAGAGAAGACAGGAGGGAAGAGAGAGAGTCAGCGTACTGATCGATCAGACCTGTCGGCAGCCAGACAGCCAGGGAGACGTCTGTCCTTGTGCTGCCACTCTCTGGCCTGCAGACACCTAACCCCCCTGCTTCTACTGGGGTGGTGGCGTCAGACCGGGGGACCGTGCACGTGTGTGTGTGTACGCACTTGTGTCATGTGCGTTTGAAGCATGTGAGTGTGCTCATATCTGCATGTTTACGTGTGTAGTTATACATTTCTATTTGGTATTTAGCGTGTATCCACAGTGCCCGTGTGTGTGTGTGTGTGTGTGTATAGGTTGCCCTGCCCCTGCAGTCTGCCTGTCGGTGCCCTGTGTCTTCCAGGGCCTCAGGTGTGCAGTGTCTTCTCCTCTGTGGAATTAACTGGTTCCAGTCAGGAAACTAATGTCACGCTCTCTGTCGCACACAGACACATCTCAGGAGTATGGATTTTATCAATACAAAGAGCTCCGTGCACTGAGGCGATGCCAGCGCTGTAGTCTTTTCTGGAAGAGCTACTGTCAACCATCAACCCCCCTCCTCCTCAACCCTCGCCTCCATTTGGGATTTTGTCCTCATATAGAATTTCTGTCCTGGACGAGAATCATAATTTCCATTGGATCTTCTTTGGCAGCAGGAGTGAGCAGAGACACCTCTGGCAGCTATAGCAGAGGTGGAAAAAGTATTCTTACCCTTTACTTAAGTAAAAGTAGCATACTCAATTGTAATTAAAACTCCTACATTCCATTCCATATTCAAAAGTATGAATGTAACATTTACCAAAAGCACCAAAAGTAAAAGCACTTCCATGCATCAATGTAAAATCATTAAAGGTCCAGTGTGTAACGTGTTTAGTTGTTCATTATCAACGTTGCCCGTTCACAAACTTGTTCTTTTGTCATGAATATTTACCACCACCATCAATTCCAAGTATTCCTATTGGCTTGAAATTTTACATTTGCGTTTGCATGAACTGGGGTAGACGCTCCATATTCATGCGCCATCTTGAAATACGTTAGCTGGTAAGGGACATACACGATGTACTGCTCCGCCTTTCGCGTTTCCGCTGTCACATGATAAACTCACAGGTGCTGCTAATGGGTATTGTAGCTTCCCGGCCCCGGCAAGATTGAAGAAGGAAACATGGAGGACCACGCATATTCAAAATCCAAATTTCAGGAACAGGAGTCTTCTTCTTCGCCCAGAAAAAGAAAAAAGGATATTGAAAAGAGCAAGAGACCAGTTTATTGTGTGGTGAATCATGTCATCAGAAAAAAAGCGTGAAGGCTACCGTAGCTATAATAATTACTTTAAACTGTGGGTCGCAAGAGAGTTGATTGCGATATATGATCTCAGCGCTATATGGGAGAAATTCCCACACTTATTAAAAGAATGTAGACTATTTTACTAGATGTATGAAGTTGCACAAGTACAGTACATGTACCTTGAAATACACTCAAAGAGTTTTATCAGTCAAATCCTAAAAAAAACATTAAAAAACATACTTCTCCTGGTATCAAGCCATACAGATACGGTTGTTTTTTCTTTGTCTAAAACATGCTATCAACAGATTCCAAAGATGTCTTCCATAGAAAATAGTTGACCATGAGGTTTGAAGATAAACCAGAGTAACGGCATACTGCTGTTTCATTTTTAAATGTCATATTTCGTTTCTGTGAGAACCATACATGAAATGCCATTGTATTGAGGTGAAGGCAGAAATTCCTGAAAACCTGAGCAAACAAAAGCAAAACTGTCTGCATGACTAGAGGTAAGTGAGAAAAAGGTTTGTCGTTTAAAAAAAAAAAAAAAAATACCTGAGTAAATGTACTTACCACATCTGATCTACTGTGTGTAAATATGTGTGTTCATATGTCATTCCTATGTGGGGGATCTGTTAAACAACTACGTCCAAAATATTCTACACTTCAGTGGACACTACAGGGTAAATTTGATAGATTAAGGTTCCTGTTCTTTCTCAATTTGATAGCTTAAGGTTCCTGTTCTTTCTCAGCCTCTTCCCTCTCTCTCTGTCCTTTCCGTGCATCCTTAGGCTACAGCTGATCCTATTGTTCAAAAACCTTGAGAGCTGCGTGTTGACCCGAGAGGTCAGATAATCAGATGCTCTCCTCTGTGACCTGCACTAACCTGCAGTCCAGGGGACAGTGTGGTATATGACTGTGCCTCTCTTCAGCCTGAGAGACAAGCTCATTTAATCCTAGGATGATGTGGTGTTGTGAGATTGATAATTGAAGTTCCAGCTTTTCTGCAATACAACACAACATGCTGGTGATACTGCAGTACTGGTCAGCAAACAAAGATGCAGTAAGACAACACTGGTGTGTCATTGTCAAAAAATAAAAAAAACATGTTTTGCACAGATATGGAACAAACAAACCTGACTGGGAATAAGATGAATATTAAAACTCCATCTGGCCAAGTCAATATTACTTTGGAGGATGCAACTGTCTTTAATTTAAGGCATAATTGGGTGTTTTGAATTGTATTCATTCTCTGTCTGATCTCCTCTTGATGCCGCAGCAATCCATAAAGTGGATATTTAGCCAAGCTGGAATGTTAATATACATTTTTCTACTAAATGTAACTAAATGTAAAAGATTCCTCATCATGGTTACATAGCATATGTAACCATGATGAGGAATCTTGGCATTCACGGTTATCTACACGCACTATCAAGACATTATGGGCTGACAAAAGCAAAACACAGAATAGGCACCCAGAAAATGGAGGCGAAAGGCAGGTATAAGTAAAAGAGAGCGAGGGAGAGAAAGAAGAAACGAGCATAGGAGAAGGTGAATCCGATTTCTCCTGTTAAATTGGACTGCCCTGCTTTCTCTAATTTGTGTTTCAGAGCTACTGCATCGATGGGGAGATGGAGAGGGTGAAGAGAGAGAGAGAGAGAGAGGGAGAAGAAAGGAGGGGAAAGGGAAGACAAATCCATGCAGGGGAGAGCAGAGGGAGAGAGGGAGACTGCGGCCGCTCTCCCACAGGCAGACAGCAATCAATAAATCAATAGGAAACTGTGGTTGGCTGGAGAACGGCTGGGGCTGGGAGGATGGAGGATGGAAAAGAGAGAGACCTGAATCAAAGTAGCTCCAAGATGGATGGAGCGAGGAAAGGAAGGGAGAAGAGGAGGAGGAGCAGGAGGAGGAGGAGGAGGAGGAGGAGGAGGAGGAGGAGGGAGGATTGATTCAATAGAGGTGGCGTTGAGAAGGATGCAGGAAGAGGGGGGAAGTGTGTGGAGGAAAGGTGGTTTTAGCGGGAGCTGTGAGGGGAAAATGGGTGGAGGTCCAGCAGGCTTTTGGGGTCCCCTCCCCATCCTGCCTTCAGCACATTCACTGGTGCAGTGATAGGGCTTGGCACTGTGCAATGCCCCACTGTGGTCTGCCCAATGAGCCCAGTGAAGCGCGGCTGTATCTGGGGCCGGGGGAAAGCCGTAGGCCCCCTCTGCCCGCTGGGTGCAGCCTGGTTGACTGGCTGCTTGCCTGGCTGCCTGCCTGCTGGCTGGACATCGATCTCAGTGGGTTGGAGAGTACAGCTGGACGCACACTGAGAGCTGGGGCTAAATCTGGCTCAGGCTCAATCAACGTTTGCACCTGTCTTTTCCAAAGGGAATTAAGCGTAGTAGATAGAGAGAAAGAAAGAGTAATGGTGTGTGTGAGCATGTGTGTGTGTTTATGTCTAAATAGTGTGTGTGTGTGTGTGTTAAGGTTAAGTTTTGAAGGTACAGTAGGATCGGATGGTTTGTAAAGAATATGCTGGTTTTGTTACTAGTCAACATGGTTTTACTGCAGCAGGTGAGGTTATAGTTTGATGTGTGGTTGTGTGTGTTTGTGATAGACAAAGTGTGTGTGTGTGTGTGTGTGTGTGTGTGTGTGTGCATGGCTTATCTACAATACATATGGCTTTCATGTGTAAATGACAAGGTGAATGAGAAGAGTATATTTGCTGAACTCCTTACAGATCAGGCAATTTGTTAAACAGCAGAGATAGTAAGATCAAATATTGTTTCTCTTGAATGTCTCTTCCACATAAAACAGATACAAAATGAATTTATCGCTTACAGCTGTGAATATACGTGTGTGTACCTGGCTACAGCCAGCAGCTGGTTAGTATAGCTTGGCATAACAGGTTGAGACAGCTACCCTGGCCCCTTTGGAAGATAACATAACCTGCCTACCAATGCTCAATATTATATCATGTTTGTTTAATCTGTCCTGTTGAGGAGTCACTGCACCCTGCCAAGAAATAGTCCCACACATGAACAAAATTATGTTTTTTACGATTACATTTTTGTACGGTTTACAGTAAACAAATGAGATATAAAGTGTTAATTAGTGATCTTTAGAGGTGCTGGTAGGTGGATTTTGTTATCTTTGGACAAAACCTGGTTAGCTGTTTCCCTTGTTTCCAGTTTTCATGCTAAGCTACGCTAACCATCTCCTGGCTCTAGCTTCATATTTAACTTAAGGCTTAGACATACTTTGCGTGTTTCACGCGAACGCACACACGCTCCCATTCATACCTTATTGAAGGTCTGCGTTCCACACATATGCATTTCCTGATCCACACTCCACACTCTATTCCAATTAGTGGTCTTTGTATTCCTTTAATTATATAAATGTTGGTAACGACGGATTTCCTTGCACAACCTCTCTTAAAGGTACAATATGTAACATTTCTGCATTAAAGTGTCTAAAAACGACCATACCTATGTTATATATTTTTTTGAGTTGTGTAGTTACACTCTCCCAAATGTTTCCACCAAATGTCAAAACCGGAGAAATCTGTTATTTGATTTTCAGACACGGCACGTTTCCTTTAGTTGCCCGTTAGTGGCGTCATATAACCTTTCACCCTCTAGTTACTCGTAACTTCCTTCAAAACATGGCACCCATATTATACGTTTGAGCGTAAATGTAAATCATACAATGTCACAGAAAACAATACTCCTAATACTGCTTTTTTGCCATGCAGCATCATTTTGTGATTGATAACATGCCACTTTGCAACACAGTAATACAGCGGAGATCTTATTCATTGATACATATCAATATTGATCCAGCTTAACGTTACTACAATGTGTAGCTAACGTTAATGCTAGCTAATGCTTGGTGGATAGCATTATAGGGTTACCACATCGTTCAACATGTTCATAAAGTTATTGGTAGCATGATTGTTTTCACCACGGATAAAAGCAGTGCTGGGCTAACCCACGAATGAGTTTACCAGTAATGTTAACGTTAGCTGTATAGATCGACGACTAATCTAATGCTAATTTAGCCAGCCCGGTCTGTCTGCCTGGGATAACAGCTGAAGCAATAGCCAGTTACCGTTAGCCCATAGCCAGCCAACAGACAGCCACCATTACAGCAATCCATACAGTATAAGTACTATACAGCACTTAACTCCGGTGCCGGGTGCTTACGACACTAACGGCAGTTTAATGAAGCGTCGGGAATCAAACCATATCAGACCCAGACACAGATCCGAGTCGCAACAGCGGCCATCCATAGATAATGTTAGCTATGTCTCCGTTAGCGCCAGCTACCGGTGTTCGTGGCGAAAATCTCCTCCCTGCCGAATTGCTCACCCCTTCGCATTTAGCTGTCTTTACCGTTAGCTAAATTAACCCGACAAGCACCAAAATGAATAGTTAAGATTGTTCCGGGCAGCTTGGAGATGTTCTGCCGCTGCACATCGGCCATTGGCCGACCTCGCCGTCCCAGACGGAGATTCCCCCGGCAATCCCCACCCAGCACCCACACCTGTCTCTCAGCCTCGTTGAGTAACTAGCTAGCGTTACAACAAACCCCGTCCGCCCCGGTGTTGAAACGATCCAAAAGATGACAGTGACATGTGAAATATATTGTGATAGTCACTGTGGTTTTAGCTGCTGGCTAACGTTAGCTTGCTGGCTCACTAGCTAGCTAACTGGTCAGCTACCAATACAGATCGAATCAAGAAAAACGTAATTATGTTGGGGAAATGCAGCTATTTTATTAGAATGACATGAATAAACGATACTAAACGTAACGTGAATAACCTTGAATGGTTAAACTTTTGTGAACAGATGCATTCTAATTAGCGAAGGTGTTTAACATTAAAAACGACAACTCCCATAATTCCACGCAATTTACCAACGTCATCAAAAGTCCGTGTTTACAATCCATTGTTTTGGTTGAGAGACCCCTAGCGGCAGAAAGTTACATATTGTACGTTTAAAAACAAGCATCCATTTTGTTATCTTTTTCTTTTTTTCTTCTTCTTCTTGGCAAACCAGCTAGAGGTGGATAACGGTGCATACGCCACCAACTGGACCAGGGTGTGGAACAACTGGAGCATGCGCTGTCAGCATGGACATTTTTTCTGGGTTGCACGCGGCCCCCCACGGACCCCCGTGGACACAGAAAGTATAAATCTTGCTTGCGGTACCAATCTTCTCATCTAACTCTCTGCCAGAGCGCAAATAAGTGTACTTCCCAAAATGTTAAACTATTCCTTTGAATGTCTTGCTCAAAGGCAAAACTGTAGCCAGCATTTTTAGAAACATCTAAGAAAATAATGGATAAGCCACCAACCAAAGTATTTGGTAATTGAGTATTTAAATGTCATGAATTTGAAATCTCAGTTTTTGCTTGAAAACAAAAACTAGAATAATAGAGTAAAATAGAATAATGTCAGAATTAGTCTTGAAAAAGGACATTATCTTTGTGGTAGCCGTGCTGAAGAGCACCTCGATAATAGTTCATGAAGGTGAAGAGTTCACACATCCTCAGAAATTTACAGATTAACTATTAACTTTTCTGTTTTTCAAATCCATGGTCCAGTGTGTTTCAGTGTTTGTGACAGGGAAATGTTTCAATAATTGAAATTGCTTGAAATCATTCAGTACATTAATGACCCTTTTAAATCAATTTCAAGTTTCCAATTTCCTAAAAAACATCCTATTGGTAGAAACAACATTCATGTGTGAGAAGCATGATAGCTGTACAGACCAACAGCGACTTTATTTGCACTAACTGCATTTTACTCCCTGGATTTAGAAACAGACTGCAATTTAAGCATTAGAAAGTCCCAACTTAGACAATCTGAACCCCATTAGCTCACTCTGGCAAACTCTTGAGATGTTTATAGCTATTGTCAATAGTCATTGTGCAATTAAGCTCTTTGCATTGATAGCCTCAGATGGCTTTCTACAGTCTTTATCAACTGCAAGGCGACTTTGCAGACTGTCAGAGACTGACTGCACATGTATAACTAACGATCGCTGTCCAGCAACTCGTTAACTGTCTATAACAAATAACTAGTCCTCTCCACTGTTTCCTTTTCTTTCTTCTTTCATTTTTCTTTCCCCCTTTGTCTTCCCATCTACTATATTTTCTTAGCCTTTCCACTCCCATTGTCTCCTCAATTTTCTTGACCTTTCCTCTCTTACTCTGTCTCTTCCTATCCTTTCCTGTCTTTTCTTTCCTCTTTTTCTTTCCGCTCCTGTCCTCTCCTACAGTGCTTTTTTGTCCCCCCCATCATCTTCTCTTCTCTTCTCTTCTCTTCTCTTCTCTTCTCTTCTCTTCTCTTCTCTTCTCTTCTCTTCTCTTCTCTTCTCTTCTCTTCTCTTCTCTCTGGGGTCCCATCCTAGAGAGGCTGCTCCCACCCAGACACAGATGGCCCCCAGATCAGATTTATCAAGGCCAGTAGAGCCCTCTGCAAAAGGTCACTCTCTTAAAAGCTGACCGATCAATGGTCCAACTCCTAATACTAACAGCCGTGCTTTTTTGTCCGTTCTCTTTTTCGTGTGTGTGTGTTTGACCATGAGTGTTTGTATCTACATGTGTATCTGAGTAGGTGCATATGCTCTTATCCATACATGTACCTGAGTGTGTGTGCAGCTTTGAGACAGAGACGAGGGTCCTGGGTGTTACTAATCGAAGAGCCGTCCCTCAGACGCTCCTCTAATGACCTCTCCCACCTCTAATAGTGCAACCTTATTGAGGCTCTACTAAATATTTCAGCAAGTCATTAGCTCATTACACGTCATTATCTACAGCGTGTCCGGCCCGCCAGGATTAGCTGCGAGACTTTTAGCAACTTCTCTGTGGGAAATCAATAATTGGCAGACACTTTCAATCACCAGGATGGTCTGTGTGTGATCATCTGTGTTGATCAGAAATTCACACAATTGCGCACACACACACACACACACACACACATACACACACACACACACACACACACACACACACACACACACACAAACACACACACATTATGTTGATTTCATCTCATATGTGGT